>JBBDGP010000509.1:12561666-13302500 GCA_037952835.1 Lithobates septentrionalis | reverse complement strand
ATAATAGATATAAATGAAATCAGATGGGTTAGATCTATTCATTGGAACAATCTGCATGGATGCTCATGTTGCCTTTTCATGGCACTGTAGACACGGCCAGCTGTCCCAATCTTACAGCCCACACCTCCTGCCACTTGGGTTAGATGAGTGTATTTGCTCCTCAGCTCTCCCTATTATTGCTGATCATCCAATCTTCGTCTCTTTGCCATTTGCAGCTCCTCCAGCTCCCATCTGATTCCCTGGCTATTAATTTGCAGCGCTTTCTGTTTAGTAAGGAGGGTGAGTCATAGAGCAGTGTGATGTTGGGGGGGGGAGTGGTTTTTGATGCGGTAGATATTTCAGGGACGAAGCAGTGGAGATGTAGACCTGCCATTAGACTTCGTGTTAGGCTGCAGTGTGGAACCCTTCTCCTCGCCTCCATGCCTTTGTTTGGCCAAATCTGCCCCCTCCTCTCCCTTCTCCTTCCTCCCTCTCCCTTCTCCTTCCTCCCTCTCCCTTCTCCTCTCTTCTCCATCCCTCTAATGTCTATGGAGAAGGAGCAGCACATCCGATGGTGTCTCCTGGAGACAACAACCTGCAGCCTTGCGGTACCCTGCCGCCTGTGAAATGTCATGTTCCTCGGTGTCTAAGGGAGACAATCGGCTGGCCAGCAGCGTGGAGGAATGGAGCTGGAGCTTTCACGGATGATGCGGAAAGCCTTGGGGAACTTTCCAGTAGTAGGCTTTGGGGAAGGGGGGGGGGGGACGTGATAGACACGGGGAGGTGGAGAGGAGGCTGGTCCTACAGGCTATATATAGAAGAAGTCAGCCTAAACCATAAGGAATGTTCACTTGACGGTCCCTCATGAATACTAATCAGCTTGGGCTTTCACAGTCTGCAGTTGTTAAAACAAATGAGACATCCTAGCAATCCTACCAAGTGACCTTATCAAAGTAAATTAATTAAGATTTTACGGAGCGCTCAGCCTTGGTAGACGTTGCGGATCTTCTGTTCCTCAGAGTCCGGCTTTATTACAGCCACTGGCTGGAGGTGTCCATTCCATAAATAAATAACTAGCTAGGCTTGTGATCGCAAACTAGATTGAAAATCCATTATTTACCCATCAGATCGGTTCTAATAAATGACTGCAGCATCCTAAACTGAGATAACTACAAAAGAATTCCCTAATCGATTCCCTTCCCTTGGATACTGTTGTATCATTGCCTTTTTTTTTTTGCAGCTTTCATATATAAGACCTTCACAGTACAAATCAGCCATCACTCCAACAAATTGGTTGCCTTTCATGTCACCTTTGTAATAAAAGGGCAAAGAGGGCTTTTGCTTCAGGTTCTTTAGAACAAGGGGCAATTGGGAGGCTTGAAAGGGCTGAAGCTTGGATTATTATACTGTAGAGAAGTTCACAGTTCAGTTCTGAGGGGCCTAAAGTGAGCCATACATGGTTCTTTTTCTTTTTTTTTTTTTTTACTTTTTTTTTTAAGTGGTTTTAAAGCTTCGTTTTGTTTTTTTTTTTTTTAAATAAAAATAACAAACATGCCTATACTTACTTACTCTGCGTGTGCAATGGTTTTGTCCCCCGCCTGTGCTCCATGCCCCTCCTCTTCACCAGGTGCCCCTAGGGAAAGCCGATTTCCCTGGGGGCACTCGTGCGGGCTCGCTTCTGCTGCATCCATTGACACAGACAGTGGGACTCAGCCCCGCCCCTGTGTCACCAGATTTGATTGACAGCAGCAGGAGCCAATCGTTCCCTCTGTTATCAATCTGTCCAATGAGTAGAGAGACAGCGTCAGGAGCCGCTGCGCTTGTGCACATCGCTGGATCAGATGGGCTCAGGTAAGGAAAGGGGGGGGGGGTTTGGGGGGGCAGCTGCAGCAGAGAAGGTTTCCCACCTTAAAGGAGTGGTAAAGGCAAAAGGTTTTTTATGCATGAAGATAAAAAAAAAACTTTTGTGTGTAGCAGGCCCCCCAGCACCCCCCTAATATTTACCCTAAACCCCTTTTCTATCCAGCAATGTCCACAATTCCTTCAGCCACCCGGGACTCTCCTCCTGATTGGCTGGGGCACAGTCGTGGTGCCATTGGTTCTGTGGCCGTGGTTGTCAATCAAAATCAATTAGCCAATCAGGGGAGAGAGAGGGGTGGGCCAGGGTGGGGCTCCGTGTCTGAATGGTCACACGGAGCCAGATTTGGTTTGGTGCCACCATAGCAAGCAGTTGGTTTATGGGGGCACTCGTCAGGAGGGAGGGGCCTGGAGCAGCGAAGAGGGACCCAAGAAGAGATCTGGGCTGCTCTGTGCAAAACCACTGCAACAGGGCAGGTAAGTATGACATGTCTGTTTTTTTTTTTTTAAGCAAGACTTTACAATCACTTTAATGCATAGAATGTGATTGTAAAGTCTCAAGGTTTTCACCTTAATTCTATGCATCAATGTGAAAAAACCTTCTTTTCTACAGCTACCCCCCAGACCCCCCTCCCCTTTTTCTTACCTGAACCCGATCTGATCCAGTGATGTGCACAAGCCCAGCAGGTCCAGCCACTGACTCTCTCCTCATTAGACAGATTGATAGCAGCAGGAGCCATTGCAGGAGCTTTACAACCCCTAACTAAACCAACAACAGTAAAATCAGTCTGTATATGCAGTAAAGCATGCTTGTTATACTCAATGGGGTTAATCTTCTGCATTGTGTAAAAAGGCTGCTTGATCTTATATGCACAGATATCCACCTTCTTTCACTGACTCCAAAACAGGTCCGGATAACACAGAGTTACTGGAGTCAGGCTGCACATGCTCTGTTTGGTGTGTATTGCTACACATTTCTAGAGTTTTTTTTCTTGGGAGAGTGCATGTGATCAGCACAGGGCCAATCATAATTGTCCAGACAGAGGGTCAGGGGTCCTGGATCCTGATAGGACAGCTCTGTGCAGTATAAAAACTCCTCCTACAAGCTTAAACCAGGAACTGATAGAAGTCACAAGACTGCTACATACTGCTGATAAGAAAAGGTATTTATATTTACTAAAATTATTGCATTTCCATGTTATGTGTACTGTGGAAGGCCAGATATAGTGAACGCAGGGTCCTGGGTTTAGTAACATCTTAAGGCTTTAGAACCACTTAAAAAAAAAAACTGAACCTTTTCCCCTATCGACACAGATTTCCCCTTATTACCCACTGTGCTATTGTATTCCGACAGCGGGGAGACTCCCCCACTGTCAGAATACACAGATGAGCACCGCAGCCATTGGCCACAGCCACTGATTGAACAGCTTTAATCTGACAGGGGGCTTGAACAGAAGTCAGTAGATCAGTTTCTATTCCATTGCAATGGCCCCGCATGGACTGAAATTTGGCCACTGTGAAATTTTGTTCAATTTATTACCTCAAAAGACAATGTGGGTGTACCTGGCTCCTGCTCCCAGCATTTATCCAACAGGGTGGTTGAGCAGAAGTCAATTTGGGGATCAATTTCTCTTCAAATGGCCACACATGGATTTAAAATCAACCACTGTGAAATTTGGTTCAAACGATTACCCAAAAAGACAACATGAGTAAACCTGGATCCCGCTCCCAGCATTTATCCAACAGGGTGGTTAAGCAGAAGTCAATCAGGAGATCAATTTTTGTTCAACTGCAATGGCCACACATGGATTAAAATTCAGCTGCTGTGAAATTTGGTTTGATCCATCACCCCAAAAGACAACATGGGTGTACCTGGCTCTAGCACCCAGCAGAGATTTCCCTGCTTCGAGAATACACAGATTAGCCCTGAAGAACCTGGCCACAGTAGCCGAGTGAGCAGCTTTTATCCAACAGGGTGGTTGAACAGTAGTCGACTGGTAGATCAACTTCTGTACAACTGCAGTGGCTGCACATAGATTAAAATCCAGCTGGTCCAAAGATCAGTTCAATCCATCATCCCGAAAGACAATGTGGGTGTACTCAGCTACAGCCCCCTGCCTTTAGGGCAATAGAACAAATGGATATTTTTTTAATTTATTATGTTGTGCTGCAGAGAAGCAGTTCTTCCCCTAGGTGAGAATGACGTTACACATCTGTGTGCAGATGTGATAAAGGGTTCTGTCAGTCTTGGTGATCTGGCAGAGACCTTCGGCACTTCTGCACATGTACAGGTTTCCTTGCGCAAGTGCGGAAGGATTGTGCAGTGAAGGAGGTCTAGGACCTTTTTTCCTGTACACGTGTGAGTGCATCTCAACACAAGCGCAGATGTGCTGCAGATCTCTGCCAGATTCCGAAGGCTGAGCAGAGCCCTTTAAGACATCAGAGCATGTGCCAGGCTATTGAAAATGGAGACGCTGTTGGAGGGGCCAGGGCTAAAATCAAAGGGAATTCAATTTCTCTTTAACCGGGCCTTAACGCTAGGAAGCAAGACGGACGTTGCAATCACACAATTACTGTGATTGGCTATTACAGTGGTCACATTATTAGGAGTCTGTTCTCCCAGCTCTGGATCCTAAACTGAAAGAGAAGGCTCAGTCACTGTGCAGGGAGCGTGCAGTGAACATGCTCACATTACAGAAACCTCAGCCCCTATTGATGCATATGTGCAGCTTATGCCAATTAAGGCCCACCCTCCCTGCCACCGTTGCACATAAGCTTTATGTGGTTAAAGCTGAGTTTAGTGAAATAAGGAAAAAAATTAATAAAAACACATCACCAGGGATGGTATGCACGATAAATGAAGGGTGTCCTAGGTGTTGTTGGCTGCTGTGTTTGATTAAAATCTGAAGTTCCCAGATACCTCTGGTGCAGAGATCTTCCAGTGCTGCAGGAGTTAATATGAGCAGCTGCACCTTTGACAGACACTCATCAAGAGCTGACTATATCAGCCCTGTACACCCTGATAATATAGCTTCTATGAATGGGGCACAGGGGCAGCATTTGAATGCCTCTCACAGGTACAGCTACAGCACTTGGCGATCAGATCACAGCCACAGGAGTATCTGGGTTCTAACTGAATGCAACAGATTCTAACTGAATGCAACAGCCAAACGGGAAACCCTTCATTCATGGTAAGTACCATAACCGCTGGTATGAGAAAAATTATCTAAGTGGACATTTTACTTACCTATAGCCACAGTCACGTGATGATCCTTCTCTATTTTTCCGTTTACATCCTGGGGTCCTTCTTCAGGTTCCAAATCACTGCCTGCATTATGTGGACACTTCATATTGGGGGAGGTGACAATTCCAGTGGGCAGGTACTCTCTCGTAGGCTCCAGAGGCAGGAGAACTCATGGGGGAGGTGAGGGGCCCAGTGCCCAATAGGACAATGAGTGGAGAAAAAATGTCTGGTCTCCAGGACAGGATATCAGCTTGGCTCATAGAGGACATTTTGAATCTGATCCATTGCACTGCAGCATGAGTTAGGAGGAGATGTTTGGAAGCAAGACTAAGAAGAAAGCTAATTGAGGCACTATTTAAAGTAAATTTTTGCTTAGTTTTAAATGTAGTGGCTGCCTTAGTTTTCTTTTATAGGCTTATTTTCACCTGGTGATCCAGACAGCAACACATTTCATGTCTTAGGGTGTCTCCACTCTGGATGGAGAAGTAACAGGTACACCTTTGGACAACAGCATTGACAATTTGGGGAGAAGGTAGTGTTAAATATACTAAATGCTCTTTCACAGTTGGTTTCGTCTCTGAGGAGCGTTCCTCATTCACAGCATTTGACAGACTGTAAGGAGGAATTGAGTCAGTCTCCTCGACGTCTGCAAATCCATGGAACCCCACACTAGCGTACTTCAACCTCATGCATTGCACGCGGTTGTGGGGCACTTGCAGAGCACCCCTATTCACTTGAATAGGTTGTGCTTGATGGATGTAATAACAAGGAGCCCTATTCCTCCTACAGCCATGAAGTAAAGTACCATGGCCACGGCATATGTACACCCCCGACCACTGCCTCTGTAGCTAAAGGGGGATCGGTTGGGGGTTTTACCACCCTTCAACCGTTAGTTTGAGTGAACCCTAACAGATTTGGTTCGACTTGACTAATAAATTAAAGCTCAACTCTAGCTAATACTTTTTATTTATTTATTTATTTTTTTTATTAGTGGTTACAGGATAGTTTATTTTTCCCCTTTGAATTTTTTTTTTTTTTTACATAAATGAATAAAACCTGACCAGTGTAAGCACCCCTGTCAGTAGTAAATGACTTGTCACAACCCTCTAACTGCCACTCTTGCTTTGTATTTTTAAGGAACTTGAGAAATAAATGTACTACTGGATCACCAATTGAAAATAAAAATAAAAAAGGTTAAAAAAGAAAAATTAATGCAGCCACTACATCTCATCTCTCTAAATTACACTTTTGCTGGAAAGCTTGGCTTGTTAAACAGGGCCATAAACATATGTTTTTTTTTCCTGGGGGGGGGGGGGGGGGGGGGGGTCAGTGCTCTCAAATTCTCAAAAAAAAAAGATACAAAACAGTGAAACACAGTGATTGGGCTGCAGTTTTACTGCCCCTGACCACTCCTCCTTCAGCTGCAGAGGTTTTACCATGCTTCAGCCACAATGCTTTGCTTCCCAGTTGTGGCATGAATTATACCCCCTGTCGCATTCTGCAGTCAATACTGCCTGCCAAGCAAGACCCATTCAAATGAATGGGGCCACTCTGTAACCGCCCAACAATCAGGTGAAATGTCCATGGTTGCAGCGTTTGTGGTGAGGCATTCGGGGGTTAAATCAGACAGTGAGGAAGTGAGATATTACCACTTCACCGCTTGTAAAATGCCTCTTAAAAACAATCTAAGTGCGGATCGCATTTCAAACAAGCTGCAATTCCTGCTATTAGTGTGAACAAGCCCAAAAACCTTACTGTGCAACTGTAAAGAGTACCATAATGTGGTAGGCAGTGCAACCACAGCTTTTTTTTTTTTTTCTTTTTTTTAATATACGTCCCATTCTGATTAAGGCCACTTTCACGCTGAGGTGTTTTACAGGCAATTTTGTGCTAAAAATAGTGCCTGAAAAGCACCTGTAAACTGCCTCTTCTGCAGCCCTAGTGTGAAAGCCCGGGTGCTTTCACACTGGAGCGGTGCGCTTGCAGGGTGGGAAAAAAAGTCTTGCAAACTGCATCTTTGGGGCTGTGTGAGAGCACTCTATTTAGCGCTCCTAAACCACCCCTGCCATTGAAATCATTAGCCAGCGCTGCCGAAGTGCCTGCAAAGTGCTTCAGTAGTAGCTCTTTTAACCCTTTTTAGGCCGCTAGCGGAAAGCACTAAAAAGCGCTGCTAAAATGACGGTAAAGCCCTGCTAAAATTTGCAGGGCTTTACCGCTAACGCGGTAAACGCTAATGCTTTAGTGCCCTAAAGCAATTAGAAAGCAGTACACTCCTTGCTTCCATAAGAAACAATTTTGGGCTAACTTTAATATCACTGTCCTGAACAGCCAGGGTCTCAGCTGGTACCCAACACTTTTGGGTGTGCTGGGTCCCTGGCTTTGGTTTCACCCATTAGGTAATACTTCATTATAGGGCACTGTGGTGATATGTTGACCTATAGGTGTAATGCAGCAGCAGAAATGCCAAAGATTCTTCAGCGGAGTAAAGTAGTAATTAGATCTGAATAATCACCCAATGACCTATCTTCTTTTGCAGGCTCCTTATTTTAATTTTTTTTTTTTTTTTGCCGATAGAGTCACTATCTTAAATCAACTGTAACATTTTATTAGTTTCAACCTAACTTGCTGAACGTAATCATTCTGATACACTCACACCCTTTTTGTCATTTAAATTTTATTGTAAAGATTAAATCTGATTTGTTACCAGTAGTGGGTGAACTATAGTGATTTTTCTGTGGGTGCAATTATTTCTAAAAGTAGCCGTACACTCAATTATTGATATTAGGCCTAATTTAATGAAAGTGAAAAGTCATGCAAAGTATAAAAAAAAGGAGAAAAACACATCCAATCTTGAGCAGGGAATATAAAAATAGAGGTTCCCATACCTGTAATTTAATGTACACAGGTTGACCTTTATTACATTCAACCCTACTTTGCACTTTTATATTTATGACAGTCTCAGATAAAAGCTGATTTTGAATATGACACCCAGGAGACCTTTTTATTGTCAATGGTAATGCTGTAACTGTCTAGGTCTATCAGCACATAGGTGTACAAGCTTGTATTTAAACTGGTCGCTCTGTATGTAGCTTCTGACAGGCTGCGCAAGGAGCCCCGTATATCTCTGGAATCATAGGTCGTAGGAGCCCCAAATTTCCACCAGTGGTGGGGGAGGACTTCAGCTACCTTCGCCAAGCTATTATGCTTGATTGTTTTTTTTTTTTTTTTATAGCCATGGCTATGCCTCATCTGCCCCCCCCCCCCCCCTCGACTGCACAGCCCTGACTTTTATATAATATGTATACTTATACCACTTATCATCATTCTCATATCAAGCTATTTATTTTTTATATAAAATTTCTATAGTTTTATAGGAATTCTACTCAAGCTACTATGATTGTTAATTGGGTGAATTAATCATTTGCTTGAGGGCGATAGCTTCTGATTTTGATGTCATGAAGCTTATCAAAATCCTTTAATAAGGGATCATGATAATCTACTCTATATTTGAAACAACTGACCAGACAGAATACACACTGTTTGATGTTATGCTTCATGTGCAATGATGTCTCAGAGAATACAGAAGATAATTTGTTAAAAGGATATGTTCTAAAGCAAACAGTTTCTCCTTGACGTGTAACTAAAGGCACAACTTTTTTTTTTTTTAAGTTTTAGATAGGATGGAGAGGGATTCAAACATCTGTCAGTTTTTCTATTGCTATCTTTGCCCCTGTTAGGAAAATTCACTCTCTCTGTTTGTCCTGTTTACCATTATCATCAAGAGTTAAAATAAAAGATACCAGATCAGGCATAGAGTGGAGATTTCCAACAAGAACACTAGTTCTGGTGATCTTGGGGATGGCCAGGGATTCACTTACTTTGGAGGTATTCCTCTCACTTTCCATTTTGGCTATTGCACAGGAAGTGAAGAGAAATCTCCCAAATGGGACAAAGGTGGTAAAAAATGAACAGGGGTTATAACCCCCCTTTCTCTATCCAAATATAAAAAATGTTTTGCCTTCCATTCTACTTCTTTTCTCCCCAGAAACATAGGTCCAGGTTTTCCTTAGTTCCAATGTTGCTCCATTCAGCTGCCAAGCGTCTGCCAGTTTATGTTTTGCTGTGCAATTGTGGAAATTTAAATTTTTTTCCTGTCCCAGTGACACAACAGGAGGTTAAAGAAAATTTCCCGGAATGAGGAGAATTCCCCTCTTAGACCCTAGAACTGGTGTATTGATTTGAAGGCTTTCCACAACCTTTTTTTTGTAGGATAACTCTATTATTTACGATTCCATTTCACTTTTTTCTAGATAGCAATGGTCACCAGTACAAATAGGGAAGGGTGGGGGGTGTATCTCCCCAATAAGGACACTAATAGCAATAAAAACATGAGAGGATCTAACTATTCCCCACTTTATCCCAAAAAAGGTAAACAAAAAAAAGTAAACGTTAGGCATGCCAAACACAGAGTTTTAACAGGGTCCATTTGTTTCCTTTTCTATATCTTAATATAGTCACTACAGAAACTTGGCTCAATGAGCTGTGAAAAATATGTGCCATGCCCTCTGCTGACTGGGCCCATTATGACATGAATTTCTGAGTAGCTGCAAACATTTATGGCAGCATAGCCATGCAGTGCAGGGACTTCACTGAAAAGTAGTGATATCTGAATCATTTTCACAGAGGTACAGTGCTTTCCAAGAATGTACTGAGGGAGCTAGATTCAAATGACTTAACCACTTAAGCCCCGGACCATTTGGCTGGCCAAAGACCAGAGCACTTTTTGCGATTCAGCACTGCGTCGCTTTAACTGACAATTGCGTGGTGTGGCTCCCAAACAAAATTGACGTCCTTTTTTTTTTCCCCACAAATAGAGCTTTCTTTTGGTGGTATTTGATCACCTCTGTGGTTTTTATTTTTTGCGCTATAAACAAAAAAACAGCAACAATTTTGAAAAAAAAGCAATATTTTTTACTTTTTGCTAAAACAAATATCCACAAAAAATATATAAATTTTTTTTTTTTACCTTAGTTTAGGTCGATACGTATTCTTCTACATATTTTTGGTAAAAAAAATTGCAATAAGCATTTACTGATTTGTTTGAGCAAAAGTTATAGCGTCTACAAAATAGGGGATAGTTTTATGGCATTTTTATTAATAATTTTTTTTTTACTAGTAATGGCAGCAATCAGTGATTTTTATCGTGACTGCGACATTATGGCGGACAGATCGGACACTTTTGGCGCTATTTTGGGACCATTCACATTTATACAGCGATTAGTGTGATTAAAAATGTATTGATTACTGTGTAAATGTGACTGGCAGTGAAGGAGTTAACCTAGGAGGGGGCGCTGCAGGGGTTAAGTGTGTCCTAGAGATGTGTTCTAACTGTGGGGGGATGGGCTATGTGTGACACGACACTAATCACCGCTCCCGATTACAGGGAGCTGTGATCAGTGTCAGTGTCATTAGGCAGAACGGGGAAATTTACATCAGCATTTCCCCGCTCTTCATCTCTGTGAGACGATCGCAGGTATCCCCGCAGACATTGAGTCCGCAGGACCCATGATAACACTCACGTACACTCGCGCACACGCGACCACACGGCGGCAAATTTAAAGGGACTTACCTGTATGCCCATTTGCCTGTCCGTGCCATTCTGTCGACGTATATGTACATGCGGCGGTCGGCAAGTGGTTTAAGGGACACTAAACAATATTCTTATGCCGTGTACACACGACCGGACTTTTTGTCAGACTGATCTCCGAAGGAATTTTCGACGGAGTTCCGACAGAGTTCCAATGAAACGGACTTGCCCACACACAATCACACCAAAGTCCGATAATTGAGGGGGCGTGGCTTGCCTTGAGAGAAGATGGCTGCCTGATCACTCGGCTCCCTCTAACTTCTAGCTTTCCGGGGGTATACAACTGCCATCCACCCCCCCAATAATGGGAACATCCTCCCGTGGATCTTCGCAAAGCAGATCCCTATCCCCGAGAGAAACCGCCGGCCGCGTAAGTCACACGATCCCGGAAATCTTCCGGTCACAGCGCACAACAATGGCAACCACCCTGCCTGCCTCGGCTTCCTCACAGCCCCACACTGAGATCATTCTCACCCCCACCGTCTCCACCGACACCCCGCAGACACCCTCTCTGCCTTCCCATCGTCAGCCTAGCCTGCAGGACCTGCAAGCAGTGGCAGCTGACATCAAAGATACGCTGTTCACAGCCATCACTGACTTACGTCATGAACTGCAGGCCATCACAGGCCGCATACAGCGTGTACAAGATAATGCCATTCAACAACGGTCGACAGTGAAGACTATCCAACACAAAGTCGACTTCCATACCATGCAGCTCAGAGATCTTCAACTTCATGTTGAAGATCTCGACAACCGCGGTCGTAGACACAACCTAAGGGTGAGGGGAATACCCGAGTCCGTGGAAACTGATGAAATCTCCTCAGTAGTGACGGGCCTCTTCAATCATGTCCTGGACCGCCCAGAACAAACACCGATTACTATGGAACGTCTCCACAGGGCGTTGCGCCCCAAAGGCAAAGTCACCGACCCCCCCCCCGGGACATTATTTGTTATGTGAATGATTTCTCCATCAAGGAAGAAATCCTCTAAAAAGCCAGCGAAAAAGCCGCTCTGGAATTTAATGGCGGCCCTGTCCACATATACCAGGACCTCTCTGCCATTACACTACGCCACCGCAAAGACCTGCGCCCCCTACTGGACACACTACGAACAAGAGGGATTTGATACCGATGGAAGTTCCCATTCGGTCTCTCCGCTTCTTTCCAGGGCCGCTCAGCACTCCTGAGAGTGCCGGAAGATCTGGACTCTTTCTGTCGTACGCTAGACATACCCTACACCCCGGTTCCGAACTGGTACGCGGAGTTCAATTTACAACCACCACCTGATGACAGCCCCCCCTCAGCGGGAACCGATGGATGTCCATAACACAAGCTTCCGCAGAAGACGCTTACCCTCCTCTGCCAGATCCGGCCCTGCTCCAGGCCCGCACTACCAACCATCTAGCCCCATGTCAGCACCTCTTCCTCGCAGGGCGCGCCGAGACCGCTGACTATCCAGGTCCGAACATGAGCGATCACCTGGCGCACATCAATCATCCTACTACTGACTGTTCTCACTATACCTCTACCAGCTGTTGATAACCACCATCCTCTGAGGGAATCCATCCAAAACCACCAAGACGACGATGACAACGATAACCCGATTACTGAATGACCTCCCACTGCCCTCCAGACTGCTAGAGATATCTCCCAGAACAGTATGTTTCTTACATTCAACTCTCTACACCGGCAACATGTATGACAGTATGCTCTTCTCACCATCACCCGGCTCTGTTACATCCTGCACGAGTGAACCCGCGACGACTTGCGAACTACAGCCCGGTGCACCTCCTGACCAGGTTCTCTCCAGCAACACCAATCTATTTCCCCTCAAAGAGACACTGATGACGACGAGCATAACGGATATTCCATCTGTCATCCTCTTTTGCCTCCTTTGACGAATGAACTCCTTCACATTGGCTTTATCTAACCCACAGGCTTCTAGGTAACATCACTTATATTTTATTTAACCGGGACATACATTCTATAAATGATTCATGCTACGCCCACTTGCTCGGAGCCTTACACTGTATAGGGCAAAATCACACATCCCAGTAAGGGAATAATATCTCAGCCCTCTGCCTTGCACATTGTTCCGAGACACATATCCTCAGTGTGTTAACGCTAGGGATGAGCTTCGTGTTCGAGTCGAACCCATGTTCGACTCGAACATCGGCTGTTCGACCGTCCGTCGAATTGCGAACGTTATGGGCCGTTCGCGCCAAATTCGTGTGGCGCGTCATGGCCCATAATTCACTGCGGCATCGCAGTGCATTGCTGGCTGATGATTGGCCAAGCATGCACTATGACCCGCATGCTTGGCCAATCACAGCGCCGTCAGTAGAGAGAGCTGTAATTGGCCAAAGCCAGGGTGGCTTTGGCCAATTATGGCTCAGGGGATTTAGTACACGCCCCACACTATATAAGGCCGCCTGCACGGCGGCCCTGTGTAGTGTGTTCCGGTGTGCTGAGAGATAGAGAGAGAGACAGACAGTGTCATTTGATTTGAGTTAGATAGATTAGGCAGAACAGTCAGTCAGTTAGCTGCACTTACAGTGTATTTTGTATATATATGCATCCCAGGTGTTGCATATATATATATATATATATATATATATATATATATATATATATATATATATATATATATATATATATATATATATATATATATATATATATATATATATACACTGTATTCAGTTTAGCTAGATCCGTTCCTGTTATCTTCTATCTAGACTATTTACATTTGGTGCAGTGCGTCCTGCTCACAGTGTTCAGCTAGATCCGTTCCTGCTATTTACATTTAGTGCAGTGCGTCCTGCTCACAGTGTTCAGCTAGATCTGTTCCTGCTATTTACATTTAGTGCAGTCAGTGCGTCCTGCTCACAGTGTTCAGCTAGATCCGTTCCTGCTATTTACATTTAGTGCAGTGCGTCCTGCTCACAGTGTTCAGCTAGATCCGTTCCTGCTATTTACATTTAGTGCAGTCAGTGCGTCCTGCTCACAGTGTTCAGCTAGATCCGTTCCTGCTATTTACATTTAGTGCAGTGCGTCCTGCTCACAGTGTTCAGCTAGATCCGTTCCTGCTATTTACATTTAGTGCAGTGCGTCCTGCTCAGTGTTCAGCTAGATCTGTTCCTGCTATTTACATTTAGTGCAGTGCGTCCTGCTCACAGTGTTCAGCTAGATCTGTTCCTGCTATTTACATTTAGTGCAGTGCATCCTGCTCACAGTGTTCAGCTAGATCTGTTCCTGCTATTTACATTTAGTGCAGTCAGTGCGTCCTGCTCACAGTGTTCAGCTAGATCCGTTCCTGCTATTTACATTTAGTGCAGTCAGTGCGTCCTGCTCACAGTGTTCAGCTAGATCCGTTCCTGCTATTTACATTTAGTGCAGTGCGTCCTGCTCACAGTGTTCACCTAGATCCGTTCCTGCTATTTACATTTAGTGCAGTCAGTGCGTCCTGCTCACAGTGTTCAGCTAGATCCGTTCCTGCTATTTACATTTAGTGCAGTGCGTCCTGCTCACAGTGTTCAGCTAGATCCGTTCCTGCTATTTACATTTAGTGCAGTGCGTCCTGCTCACAGTGTTCAGCTAGATCCGTTCCTGCTATTTACATTTAGTGCAGTCAGTGCGTCCTGCTCACAGTGTTTAGCTAGATCCGTTCCTGCTATTTACATTTAGTGCAGTGCGTCCTGCTCACAGTGTTCAGCTAGATCTGTTCCTGCTATTTACATTTAGTGCAGTGCGTCCTGCTCACAGTGTTCAGCTAGATCTGTTCCTGCTATTTACATTTAGTGCAGTGCGTCCTGCTCACAGTGTTCAGCTAGATCCGTTCCTGCTATTTACATTTAGTGCAGTCAGTGCGTCCTGCTCAGTGTTCAGCTAGATCCGTTCCTGCTATTTACATTTAGTGCAGTGCGTCCTGCTCACAGTGTTCAGCTAGATCTGTTCCTGCTATTTACATTTAGTGCAGTCAGTGCGTCCTGCTCACAGTGTTCAGCTAGATCCGTTCCTGCTATTTACATTTAGTGCAGTGCGTCCTGCTCACAGTGTTCAGCTAGATCCGTTCCTGTTTCCTACTGACAGGCAGGCTTGTCTGGTTACAGTATATAAAGCTACCTGAAGAAAATTACAGGTGTTCTATCCCAGCTTAGTGCAGCTACAGGCCATTAGTATGTCTGGAAGGCCAAGAAGGAGAGGCAGACAGTCACAAGCCAATAAGAGAGGGCAAGCAGGCTCTGTGTCTAGTGCTGGTCGTGGAGACGGTGCATCCTCATCAGCACGTGGCCATGGGACACGCTTGGCCTTTTTTTCGGCAGCTGGCCGTGTTGAGCCGCAACATGCGGAAGACTTGGTCGAGTGTATGACCAAGCCGTCCTCATCCTCCTCATCCTCTCTCACCCATGCCCAGGGTGCTTTGTCTGGCAAAGCAGCGGCCTCTTCCCTCAGCTCAATGTCATCAGTGACTCCTTCCCTAGCTCCACCATGTCCTCCTGAGGATTCCCTCGAACTGTTTGACCACAGTGTTGGGTACATGCTCCAGGAGGATGCCCAGCGTTTGGAAGGCTCTGATGATGATACTGAGCTCGATGAAGGCAGTAACATGAGCACGGACAGAGGGGGTGCCCAAGAAGGACAGCAATCTGGCAGTCATGCTCCCCCTGCTGCAGCATACTGCCAGGTTTGCTCCAGTGATGAGGAGGGAGGGGATGATGAGGTCACTGACTCAACGTGGGTGCCTGATAGGAGAGAGGAGGAGGAGGAGGAGGAGGAGGCACATCACCAATGAGGCAGGATGCCCTCCAGGGGCCAGCCTAAGGGCAGCACATTGACTGCATCACACCCCAAAGCTCCACATGTGCAGGGCGCTGCAGTCTCTGCGCGTTATTCAAAAAGTTCTTTGGTGTGAGCCTTTTTTGAGACGAGTGCATCAGATCGCACCGCTGCTATTTGCAACATATGTCTCAAGCGTATCTCGCGTGGCCAAAACATCTCCCGCTTGGGTACCACATGCTTGACCAGACATATGTTGACCTGCCATGCAGTTCGTTGGCAAGCATATCTAAAAGACCCACACCAAAGAACAAAGAGGATCTCTCCTTGCTCCTCATCAGCTGAGATTTCCAACCCCACTAGACCTTCAGTCCTCTCTGAGACCTGCAGTGAGAGGAATGAAGGTGTAGAATTAGGTGTGTCACAGCCAAGTACTTGTGGGCAATCTGCTTTTGGTACACCGACGTCAGATTGTACCAGGCAGATTTCCCTGCCCCAGCTGCTGCACCGCCGAAAGAAGTTTGCTCCCAGCCATCCACATGCCCAGCGGTTGAATGCTAGCTTGGCAAAATTGCTAGCACTTCAACTGCTGCCTTTTCAGTTGGTAGACTCTGCCCCCTTCCGTGAGTTTGTGGAATGTGCGGTTCCTCAGTGGCAGGTACCCAAACGCCACTTTTTCTCACGGAAGGCGATTCCGGCTCTCTACCGGCATGTGGAAGGCAATGTCCATGCCTCGCTGGACAGGGCGGTCAGCGGTAAGGTGCATATTACCGCTGACTCATGGTCCAGCAGGCATGGACAGGGACGTTACCTTAGTATCACGGCGCATTGGGTGACTCTGCTGGCAGCTGGGAAGGATGCAGGACAAGGTGCAGTAGTGTTGGAGGTTGTTCCGCCACCACGCCTCCAAAATGCTGATTGTGACACACCTCTCTCCTCCACCCCCTCCTCTTCTTCTTCCTCCATGGCCTCTTCCTCTGAACCAGCGGTGCTCCGTAGGCGTTCAAGGGGCTACGCAAGTACGCAGGCCAAAAGATGCCATGCGGTGCTTGAGCTGGTGTGCTTGGGGGACAGGAGCCACACTGGGGCAGAGGTTCTGTCAGCTCTGCAGGGGCAGGTTCAGAGGTGGTTGACGCCACGCCAACTTAAGGCAGGAATGGTGGTTTGCGACAATGGCACCAACCTCCTCTCTGCCCTCCGACAGGGACAACTGACCCATGTGCCCTGTTTGGCTCACGTCCTTAACTTGGTGGTGCAGCGGTTCTTGGGCAGGTACCCGGGCTTACAGGATGTCCTGAGGCAGGCCAGGAAAGTCTGTGTGCATTTCCGCCGGTCATATAATGCCAGTGCTCGGCTGACGGACCTCCAAAAGGAGCTTAACCTGCCCAAGAACCGCCTAATCTGTGACATGCCCACCAGGTGGAACTCAACGTTGGCCATGCTGCAGCGGCTGCACACGCAGCAGAGGGCCATCAATGAGTACCTGTGCGACTATGGCACCAGGACAGGGTCAGGGGAGCTTGGTTTTTTTTCCCCACGCCAGTGGGCCATGATCAGGGATGCATGCACTGTCCTGTCACCATTCGAGGAGGCCACGAGGATGGTGAGCACTGACAGTGCATGCATCAGTGACACTGTCCCCCTTGTCCACCTGTTGGAGCACACGCTGCGTGGAATAATGGACAGGGCACTTGAGGCAGAACAGAGGCAGGAAGAGGAGGACTTCCTTAGCTCTCAAGGCCCCCTTTATCCAGACAGTGTTCCTGCGTGCCCGCCGATCACACAGGAAGAGGACGAGGAGGAGGAGGAGGAGGAGGAGGAAGATTGTGTCAGTATGGAGGTGGAGCCTGGCACTCAGCATCAGCAGTCTTTAAGGGATCAGTCCCAAGGAACACATGGACTTGTACGTGGCTGGGAGGAGGTGGCTGCGGACGTTGTTGTCCTTAGTGACCCAGAGGACTCCGGACCGAATGCCTCAGCAAACCTACGCTGCATGGCCTCCCTGATCCTGCAAAGCCTGCGTAAGGATCCTCGTATTCGTGGTATCAAGGAGAAGGACCAATACTGGCTGGCAACCCTCCTTGATCCACGTTACAAGGGTAAGGTTGCGGACCTTATCTTGCCATCGCAGAGGGAGCAGAGGATGAAACATCTTCGGGAGGCCTTGCAGAAAGGTCTGTGCAACGCGTTCCCAGAGACTGGGAGGTTACAAACTCCTGTTTCTGGACAACGTGTTGCTGAGGCTTCGGTCAGTCAAAGAAGGAGAGGTGGAGAAGGTGGCCGTCTGACCGATGCGTTCAGACAATTTTTTGGTCCGCAGCCCCAAGGTATGATCGGTTCCAGCAACCATCGCCAGCGTCTGTTTTACATGGTGCAGGAATACCTAGGGGCAAGATCAGACTTGGACACCTTTCCCACCGAAAATCCTCTGGGTTACTGGGTCTTGAGGATGGATCACTGGCCAGAGCTTGCACAGTATGCAATTGAGCTACTGGCCTGTCCTGCATCCAGCGTTCTTTCGGAACGCACATTCAGTGCTGCTGGAGGCGTGATAACCGATCACAGGGTGCGTCTGTCCACCGACTCGGTCGATCGGCTGACCTTCATAAAAATGAATCAGTCTTGGATCACCACCAGCTACCAAGCACCTGATGCTGATGTAACTGAATAATTTTTTTCAGATCCCTTCAAAGACTGCCTATGCTGATGCTGAGTGACTATCCCTGAGTAATTATCCTCTTCCTCCTCAATCATCACGCTGATAGCTTGTAAGAACATTTTTGGTTCTGGGCGCCACCACCAGTGCCTAAGGCACAATTTTTCAGCCCCTGTTTAACAGGGGCGTGTAATTACAATTTTTGATGTAATACTTTGCAGCAGGGCTCGTTCCTGCATTCCAACTAGAGTGTCTGTGAGGGGTTGCAGTGTTGTGGCACCAGCACCAGTGCCTAAGGCCCAATTTTTCTGCCCCTGTTCAACAGGGGCATGTAATTACAATTCTTGATCTAATATTTCACAGCAGGGCCGTGTGAGGGCTTACAGTGTTGTGGCCACAGCAACACCTAAGGCCCAAATTTCTGCTGAGTATATAGGGCAGGACCCTACTTTCAAACATCTAACTTATAAACGACTCCTACTTGCAAACGGAAGGAGACAACAGGAAGTGAGATGAAATCTACCCCTAGGAAGGGAAATTCTCTCCTGTAAGAGTTAATATGGGAAAACAATTTCTCCTTTCCACTGATGCTTTCCAATCCTTGTTCCACAAAAAAACCCAAATTTTCAAAAAACATTTTTCATTGGGACAAAAAAGTGAGGTGAAATCTTCTGAAGAGGAGGAAAGACAGCAAAACAAATGTCACAGGGGTGATAACCCTTCCCTATGTTTTCCAAAAAGCTTAAAAAAGATTTTTTGGCTGGAGCTAAACACGTTAAAAATGTACCCGTTCAAAATTACAAAGAGATTCTACTTAACAACAAACCTACAGTCCCTGTCTTGTTTGCACCGCCTGTATACTGCTGTTCAGAGTATATAGGGCCTGGTGGCCCCACACCTTTCCTTATTTTAATTTGGGTGCGGGGTTCCCCTTAATATCCATACAAGACCCAAAGGGCCTGGTAATGGACTGGGGGGTACCCATGCCGTTTGTCTCACTGATTTTCATCCATATTGCCATGACCCGACATGACATTAAACCCGCAAGCAGTTTTAAATGAGATTTTTTCCGTTAAAAATGACACTTGGTGCAGGGACTGTTCTAAACACGGGAAACACGCGTCACTTTACAGGCATACTATAGACACCCCCCAGGTACGATATTTAAAGGAATATTTCACTTTTTTTTTTTTTTTACTTTAAGCATCATTAAAATCACTGCTCCCGAAAAAACGGCCGTTTTTAAAAGTTTTTTTTGCATTGATACATGTCCCCTGGGGTAGGACCCGGGTCCCCAAACCCTTTTTCGGACAATACCATGCAAATTAGCCTTTAAAATGAGCACTTTTGATTTCGAACGTTCGAGTCCCATAGACGTCAATGGGGTTCTAACGTTCGTGCGAACTTTCGGTCCGTTCGCGGGTTCTGGTGCGAACCGAACCGGGGGGTGTTCGGCTCATTCCTAGTTAACGCATAGAGCCATTTTAGCAGAGCCTACCTACACGATCACACGCTAAATTCCTTCACACACTAAGCCTATACCAATAGCTGAGTACAGAAACCTACAAACCTTACTACACATTCCAACTACCCATACATAAACAACCACCTGAGGTAATCGGTTGAAACGCATATAGATTAGACAACACAATGTCCAGGTTTATCACACTCCAACCCTCTTGAGACACCGAGCAGGTGTGCTTTACTGTCCCGCTACATAACCGTACCGCCCCCCTCAACACACCTTCCCAGGGCAGTCGAGGACAGAGACACAGATGCCCTAATACGAACACAACAGCTACAAGCCAACACGTCCTCTGGGGGCACTTAGACATAACGTTGTGACCCTTACACCACACCCAACCTCTGAACTCAGCGATATACTCAAGCAGAGACAACAAAGGGTGACCGAAAATGATCCCATATGCTCACACTCGGACCACAACCCACAGCCCCTCACGAGTCGTCCAATACACTGGCTTAGAGGCTTTACCAAATTCTTACACGACACATACACCATTGACACACACGGGCTCCGAGATCCACTCACACCGGGAGCCGGATGGTACCTAAGCTCAGGTCACAATCATACTCCTCGTAGGAGTCACTGAATTTAGCCATTTAGAAGCTCCAACGACTGTGCACATTTATGGTTACAACTGTTAGTAACTTGTTTTAGATAACCTTCTACTCATATGTTTGAAATGTTCTATGCAACCAAGAAAGCTAAATGCCAAAAAGATACTACATATTTGTCAATGTTATGACAAGTCATTGATGTTAGATGCATGATCGTTGCAATCAGGTATAGTTTGATGATCTTTACGATCCTCCCTCTTGCAACACACTCTCACACGACTTACCTACTTTCCCAGGCCTACAGTCGCTTTATAGTTATGTCAACCTTTACAAACATTGTTGCAATTAACATTCTGGATCCTTACCCCATCGCCTCTTCATTAATGTTGCTTACTATAATCATCTCAACCAATTTCTCTGATCACCCCCCACACACCCATGAAATTCAAACTGTCGCCCTACACACACCCCTAGCCTCTCTTCCGCAGACTGCTGGTGAGATGGACCTAGTCGGTCACGCCTACTCACCTCTTTTTTTACATAGACACTCATTTCTCTCAAGTCATCTACCAACCCTCACGCGGTGGTTCTACAACTCTCACCTAACCTATAACCACTGCTATCAAACGAAAACCACCAGTTTACTCTGGCGTATATATTCTGTGGCTCCGAACACCGAACTAGGTGACCGGAACACCACATAGTGCCGGATTATCTTACCTCCGATCTTCGATACACCCCCTCTCCCCCCACTGTCCTCTCCCTAAATCTCTTTCTCTACCCCACCCCTCAGCCTGCCACAGCCCGAACCATTACACAGAATAGCCACCTAGAAAATCACCATGGTCCCACGAACCAAAGACTCACAAGAACCCATGCTCAAAATTCTCTCGCTCAATGTGAAGGGACTCAACACCCCAGAAAAAAGATCTAAACTCCTCCTCACTATGCACAGACTACACGCCAACATCATAATGCTACAAGAAACACATTTCCGTTCTGACAATATCCCAAAACTTTCCAACGCCCAATACCCAACGGCGATACACGCTTCCAACCCCCTACACAAAACGAAAGGGGTTTCGATCCTCTTTGCTAAACACTGCCCTTTCAGCATCACCGACTCCCTCATAGACCCAGAAGGCAGATATCTTTTCATTAAAGGTTCGATACAAAACAAAACTGTAACCCTGGCAAATATCTACGCCCCAAACAAGCATCAAGTAACATTTTTTAGATCGGTCATCACTGCTCTCACACCCTTCCAAGAAGGCACACTTATATTAGGGGGAGACTTTAACGTTCCCCTAAACCCCATACAAGACACATCCACTGGAAAAACAACACTACCATACAGGGCCCTGAAAAACATTCAATCCCTGCTTAAACGCCTACTGCTTCATGACACATGGCGTACCCTACACCCTGACACAAAAGACTATACTTTCTACTCAGCACCCCATCACAGATATTCGAGAATAGACTATCTATTCATGACCTAAAATGACCTCCCCCTACTTCAACACACCTCCATCGAACCAATGACTATCTCAGACCACCACCCTATCTCCATGTCACTCCGACTCCCCGACTCGACTCCCCGCTCAAGGATCTGGAGATTAGACTCTTCCCTGCTTACTGACCCCTCCATTGCGATGGAAGCAGAAACCACTATAAAACACTTCTTCCTCGAAAACAACCCCGACGACACCTCACCAATTAACAACTGGGAAGCCCACAAAAGTGTAATAAGGGGTACCTTCCTAGCGGCAGCAGCTAAGAGAAATAAAGAAAAAAGGCAACAACACACAGAATTAATCAATAAGATCCGTAAACTTGAAGGGATACATAAACAATCCCATGCACTCACCGCTCTGAATGATTTAATACAAGCTAGGAAAGACCTTTTAGAATTAATGGATAAGCAGATACAACGTAAATACATTCTTTCCAAAAAAAATTTTTATGAGTTTGGCAACAAAGCTAGCAAAATGTTGGCCAGAGCGCTGCAAATATCTCGCTCCAACAAAACCATACACTACATCACTGACCCCTCGGGACGGAAAATAACCAAAACCCCTGATATAGCACGACAATTCGTACAGTACTACAATAAATTATACAACTTGACCACATCCCATCCCCCCACTGACGGACCCACCCGCACCCAACTGATATCCGACTTCTTAAAACAATATAGCCCAACCCCGATATCGGATTCCGTAGCTCTAGACTTAAATGCCCCTCTTACCCGCTCAGAAGTTGACACGGCCCTGAAACAAATGAAACCCGGTAAAAGCCCCGGTCCCGACGGTCTAACTGCCAGTTACTACAAAACCTATGCAGAGATACTAACCCCCTCTTTTCTGAAAGCCTTCAACTCTTTTGCACACCCAGCCAACCCCCCACGAGATCTCCTAACAGCCCACATAGCAGTGATTCCCAAACCAGATAAAGACCAGTCCTTAGTTACTAATTATAGACCAATCTCTTTGCTCAATGTAGACCTTAAATGGTACGCAAAAACACTGGCAAACAGACTTCTTCCTCTGATCCCCCAGCTTATTGGCCTTGAGCAAGTGGGATTCGTTCCGGGTCGGGAAGCGAGGGACAACACCCTCAAAGCGATCAATATTCACCACTGGCTCACAACCACTAAGAATAAGGGATTCATGCTTTCCCTCAACGCGGAGAAGGCATTCGACAGGGTGGCTTGGGACTACATGAGGGAAACCCTCAAAGCTATAGGCCTCCCTCAAACGATGCTGAATTATATATCGGCTCTATATTCCAACCCCACTGCAAAAGTCCAAGTAAACGGCCATCTGTCGGATGCTTTCTCCGTGTCGAACAGAACTTGCCAGGGCTGCCCACTCTCCCCTTTAATTTTCATCCTCACTCTGGAACCCCTCCTCAGACGCATTAATGCCAATCCAGACATTAAGGGTATCCAAATTAAACACCGCACCTACAAACTGGCAGCATTCGCCGACGACATCCTATTATTTCTCACAGATCCACTAACCACAATCCCAAACCTACTCAATGACTTTCAAACCTTCAATACCCTCTCCAACCTCCAGATCAACTTTTCCAAATCGACCGCACTCAACATCTCCCTACCTACCGAACTATGTCAACGATGCCAATATAACTTTCCTTTCACGTGGAATAAGCTAGCCATCCCATATCTGGGCATCCAGATGCCATCCTCACTAACTGACCTATATACCCTAAACTACGCCCCACTTCTTCGAAAAATACAAATTGACCTTAAACAATGGACCACAGGACAGTTCTCCTGGTTCGGCAGGGCCGCCATAATCAAAATGAATATCCTACCCAGAATCCTATATCTTTTACAAACCATTCCCATAAAAATACCGCCCTCATTCTTCTCTATCTATCGCAAAGCTTGCACGGCCTTCATTTGGGGTAAAATGCACCCGAGAATTAGCTTTAAAAGCCTCACAACGCCCAAACTATTAGGGGGCATAGGACTCCCGGACATATATAAATATCAGCAAGCATGCCACTTAGCCAGGATCATTGACTGGAACGTACACCCCAAGCATAAAGATTGGAATCAACTAGAACAATCACTATCGACTGTGCCCATCCGCAACCTACCATGGATTGACTCCTCCGTAACACCCCCAGAATACATGCATCACCCACTTGTCCATCCTACCATAATCTCCTTCCGTAAAACATGTAGTACAAATAAAATCTCAACAGTAAAAGGCCCGATGACACCTTTACGGTCAAACCCTGAATTTAATCCAGGAATGCACCCCTCCTTTTTAATACACTTATGGCCCCACCAGACTGTCAGAGCCGAACAATTCTTTGAAAGAGGCAAACTCTTATCATACACTGAATTGACCTCCAAACTGAGCACGGGAACCTTTCCCTTTTGGACATACGTCCAACTACGTAACTTCTTCACCAGACCTAAACCCCCACAGGATTGGTCCAGGCCCACAACCCCATTTGAAAAACTATGCCTGAGTGAAGGCTCCCTCACACATCTGATCTCACAAACATACAGCCTCTTATTCACCGATCACACCCATACCAAACACTGGAATGTCAGACAATGGGAACGGGATCTCTCTGTACATCTAAACGATCAAGATTGGACCAACATACACACACTGATTCATACGGGTTCGCTAAATGTACAAGTCCAAGAAAATGCCTATAAATTATTTTCCAGGTGGTATAGGACCCCACTTCTACTACATCGCTTCAACCCGAAAATACCCCAAACCTGCTGGAGATGTAACTCAGAAACAGGCTCTCTATTGCATATCTGGTGGTCCTGCACCAAAATCCAACCTTTCTGGAAAGCAGTTCACACACTGATCTTGCAAATCACCACATACTCCCTGGACTTTGACCCCGCAATGTTTCTGCTTCATCATCCCTCAACACATATACCGGCATATCGCCGCTCTTTAACCATGCATTTGGTGAACGCAGCCAGAATGTGTATACCCCCCAAATGGCGATCCCCCGATCCGCCTACCATAAAGTATTGGTTCCATCGCATCAACCAAACAAAGGTAATGGAAGACCTTATCCATCAATCACATGACACACAAGCTAGGTTCACCAAAACCTGGACTTGCTGGATTCATTTCACTACAACAACAGAATACAAAAAACACACCGCATGATAATCCCCACAGGACTGTGGCAGGCCCCTCAGGCCCCCTGGACTGTACTCAAATACACCCCCACATAACTCGCTTGCTAACAAACCCTACATCCTCATCCTACCGTTACACATATGACACCTTTCACTACCAGCAAAATGTAAGATTGACAAATTTCACAAAAATATACTACACTCACGTACCCACTCCCCACTTTTCATCCCCTACCCCCTACCTATGACCATCCCCTTTTAACCTTCCCCCTCGATACCTGATACCACATGCTCCTACGCTTTGATCCGTCTCCTTACCACCGTAATATACACTCCTTACTCCCCCCCAACATGAAGACGGAAACATGTATAATTGATACACTCTTCAATAAAGCCTTAATTACAAATTGTAGGAAAGTATTTTGAACCCCACATGTTACTGTAACAACTGTATGTACCAATTTATATGCTTCTGAATTTAATAGCGAATAGTTGACTTTATTATTTAAATTTGCGGTCAAAGCGGCTGCGTCCGCAATGTTACTTTTACCTGTGATTTCACGTATTTCATATCTCTTACTGTACGTGCTATTCCTTGTATGAAAATTTCAATAAAAACTTGTTTTAAAAAAAAAAAAAAAGAAAGCATGTGTATAAGAAGGTAAAAGTATCATAGGCAAAGTCCGATAATTTCGAACGAGATGATGTACGGCCGGACTAGAATAAGGAAGTTCATAGCCAGTAGCCAATAGCTGCCCTTGCATCCTTTTTTGTCCGCCGGACTAGCATACAGACGAATGGATTTTTCGATCGGACTCGAGTCGGTAGGAAAGATTTGAAACATGTTCTATTTCTAAAGTCCGACAGATTTTTCGACAGAAAAGGTCCGATGAAGCCCACACACGATCGAATTGTCCGACGGATCTGTTCCGTTGGACCAGTTCGGATGAAAAGTCTGGTCGTGTGTACACGGCATTATTCTCCGAAAAACAAGCCATACACATCCATCCACTAATGGCCCTGCAATCTATTTTTAATGAAATTGTTTCTTACCAAATTTGTATCTACCACCTTGTAATGTCCTCTGTGAGCACCTGAACATTTTTTCTTCCCTTTCACTTCTTTTTGTTTTCTGTGAGCAGTGCACATTGGTTGTGGTCAGTTGCACCACCGCATGCACATTACATATCTCGGATGCTAACAAGAGAGGGTAGCTACATTTATAATACATCAGGACCATGGAGAAGTAGTCAACGGTATCCACCCTTTAACAGGAAGTCGCATTACAGCAGCAAAACTAAAGGAACATTTGGAGGAGGCTGAGAGCAACAGAAGGTATTTTTTTCTTAGTTAAGAATACATACTTGAATGCAGCATCTGCCTTTCAGTACTCTGACTTGTTAAAAAAATGAGCAGATGGGTGACCATGCCCTTCCTGTCTAAATATTTCTTAAAGGGTAAGTTCACCTTTTTAAACTTTTTTTTCCCCCTCCTAAATTCCAGCTCCCCTATGCACCAATATAGCATTCATGTTACATAGTTACATAGTAGGTGAGGTTGAAAAAAGATACAAGTCCATCAAGTCCAACCTATGTGTGTGATTATATGTCAGTATTACATTGTATATCCCTGTATGTTGCGGTCGTTTTTGCAAAAATATCAAACCTTTCCATTAAATCCATTAAATTTCCAGACACTTATGCCGTGTACACACAAGCGGACTGGTCCGACGGTCTATCCGATGGACTTTCGGCGGACTTCCGATGGACTTTCCTAACGAACGGACTTGCCTACACACGATCACACCAAAGTCCGACGAATTCGTACGTGATGACGTACATCGGACTAAAATAAGGAAGTTGATAGCCAGTAGCCAATAGCTGCCCTAGCGTTGGTTTTAGTCCGTCGGACTAGCATACAGACGAGCAGATTTTTCGACCGGACTCGAGTCCGTCGGAAAGACTTGAAAAATGTTTTATTTCTAGGTCCGTCGGACTTTTGGGAAAAAAAGTCCGCTGGAGCCCAAACATGATCGAATTGTCTGACGGAATCCGGTCCGCTGGACCAAGTCTGCCGGAAAGTCCGCTCGTGTGTACGCGGCATTAGTTTTCTTGTCCTAATCCACATTTCCAGACATTTCCATTAGTAATATCTTTCTAGCTTACAGACTTTAGGCCATGACAAAGGAAAGAGTTGACCAGCTGACCTCATTAGCACACACCCTGCATCATTCACCTACCTACTCCCAGGTGCACATTTTTTAAATGAAATGCAATCAATCAGTGATCACCCTTTTCACTAAATACACAATATGCAATCATGATTATACACATAAAATTACTAGTTGCACTTTCAGTGCAATTAATTGTTAACGACACACCAAACACAGAAGCAAACACACATTTTGCCATGTGAAAAAACGAGAAGCAAATGCTGCAAAATGCACACTAAAAAACATGCAACCAATTAAACGCCAAAATGTCCCATTTGACCACATGTAAAAAATTGAAAACAGCAGGCTGCCCTATGCGTGTCACAGGAAAAACAAGACACAAAACATTCGCTCCTACTATGCTAGAAGCGAATGGGGCCTGAAAGTGAAATTGGTGCCTTTACACAAGAACAATGAAGCTCCATGCATATCTGTGCATTTCCTTGCATTTCAGAAATGCGCTGCACCAAAAATGCACCAAGCTCCACTGTAAAAAAAAAAGTTCTGAAGCTTCTTTGGGGCGATTGCTGTGTGTAGGGCAGCCCATTCAGGTGGATGGGCTGCCCTATGTGTGATGACTAAAAATGCTCCAAAACTCCTCCCCCTCTCGCTTAAAACAAAAAAAAAATTCATGTGGGAATGTGAGTTCCCGCTATTCAGGGTTGTGAATGGGGCTTTACAGCTCAGTGTTTCTGTCCACTCCCTCCTATGTACTTGTATAAAGATGGCCAAACACTATTCAATCTGATTGTATATTGTGTCTTTAGTGAGAATCGTGATCACTGATTGATTGCATTTCATTTAAAAAACGTGCACCTGGGAGTGGGAGGGTGGATGATGCAGGGTGTGTGCTAATGAGGTCAGCTGGTTCCTTCCTGTGTCATGATCTAAAGTCTGATCGGGAGGAAAGACATTACTAATGGAAATGTCTGGAAACGTGGATTAGGACATGAAAAGTATGTGACTGTAGATTTAATGGAAAGCTTTGATATTTTTGCAAAAAAAAGTATATAAATGATATATTGGTGCATAGGGGAGCTGGAATTTAGAAAAAAAAAAAGTGTACAAAGTTGAACTTACCCTTTAATGGAAGACCTGCAAAAAAATCTGCAGGGAGAAGTATAGGAGAAAAAGGAGTATGATTTTCTTGTGTGTTTTTAAACCAGTGTCTGGCTTGATTTTTCAATATGAAGTCTGAAATGAATCTACAGGGGGGCTGAGAGAGGAAAATGGTATACTTACTGTTTTTGCAATGTACTGTAGCTAACAGTAACTGGTTCAGTTTTCTGGATAACAAGCAAACTTTTTAGATGTGTGTTTAAATGAGCATCAAAATGGTCCAAACTAAAAATTAAAGCTGAAGTCTAGGCAAATATAAAAGGTATAAATAAACACAGCTCTGTAATCCATTAATAGATCGTTAAATTTTTTTTTTTTTTTTATTTCAGTAGTGTTAGTATCTGAATTTGATGAGATATCAGACTCTCGCAGTCCCTTTATATCTGGAGTGTGAGATGAAGAATCAGTACTAAGGATATAAATTAGTTCATGTGCTGACAAGAAGTATGTTGATAGGAACAGAAAGCAGAGTGACAGAGAGTTGTTCTCATCACAGAGCAGATCGAGGACATCTAACAGCAGAAAAAAATACTGTAAGGGAAAACTCTAGGTTAAATGTAAATATTGCAGCAAAAAAAAAATGGTTTTGTTATTTTTTATCTTGATGGGCTTTTCATTTGATCATTTTATTTTTGGCTGTTCTGCTATAACATGCACGTTGTACAATCTCAATGCTCATAATGTAGGGCTTAGATTTAAGGTCAGAAGGATGGTCCCACAGCTGTCCACTTGAGAAGATTTCTTGTCTCACCTTATGAGTCATTTCCCGCTCTCTCCTATAATGCCACCTCCTTTTAGTCACCCTGAGGCATTTCCTAGGACATATTTTTAAATTCTGCATAATGGCACCCGCACCTGATCTTGATAATGATTCCCAGTTATGGGGTGAGGGTGTTTGTTATTTTTCTTTGTACCCTAACTTACCCACGCTTTCTGCGCCTTAGTTTAGCTCAACTTTCATCACAGAGACAAGCCCTCAGAAATAAATTTTCAACTCACATGACAAAAGACTGGAAAAACATCCTTTCTACCTCACTTACCTGAAGTAAAGCTATATTGTATTCAATGTATGTGTCTTATTGAAGAGTTAAAGTGTTACTAAAGTCATATATATATTTTTTTAAGTTAAAATAACAAACATGTTATTCTTATCTGCTCTGTGCAGTGGTATTGCACAGAGTGGCCCCGATCCTCCTCTTCTTGGGTCCCCAGTGGCGATCTTGGCTCCTACTATAGCCAGCTATGTGCCCTCTAGACCTGTGTGTCTATGGAGCCGCGCTCCATACACTTACACAGCAGGACTTAGACCCGCCCCCACTTCCTCTTTACTGCATCTGATTGACAGCTGATTGATCTGATCTGATTGACAGCAGCAAGAGCCAATGGCTCCTGCTGCTGCTCGAATGCAGTGTAAACAGCTTCCTGCTGTGTAGGCTGTAAATGTTAAACGTTACCAAGATCCATGAAGTTACCAGTGTCCTAGAAAACAAGGATCTCTGCTAATTGTCTGCTAGCTTGTTTCAAGCATGTAAACAAACCAATGGGTGCATCATTGGCTAAATACCATAGTCAATGCCATATTTAGTCAATGATGTCGGGCAGGATCACCTGCCAGCTTGTTGATATTCAGCTGCTGGCTCAGCGAGCTGTTAGTTGCAGCAGTATATAGTCAATGATGCCACCCTTCCCATCCCTATCTCTTTGCTGATGTGGTCAGGGGTTCCCAGCTATGTAGGAAGATAGGACTTTATGACATCAGTGGTGACTAAGGAAGCAGCTGAAGCAACCATTGCCTTCACCTGGCCCATTCACTTACATTGCTGGGGATTTCTAACCATGAAAATCAATAGACCAGGTGATGTCAGTGGTTGCAAAGGATGCAGGGGGTGCATGCACAACCAGCTTCCTTAGCAACCATTGACAACAGGAAGCTGTATGTTAATTCATGTCAAACACTTTAACCACCCTTTTCCCTAATTGTCAGTTTAAGAAAATACTGATGATCCCATTGAATGTACTAAGAGTTATGTCTTAAATAAGAGCAGCTGATTGTCAGTCACTTCTGATGCTCTTGGTGACACTGACTTTGCTTCAGAATATCAGCCTGTTTTTGTTTATACCAATCAAGCTAACTCCTTTTGGTACATGATATAAACAAATTATTGTAAACTACAGACCTATCAACTCATGTGTCAGTGCCCAAGCACAAGTTAATAAAGTGACTAGGCCCACAGTCTTCAGAATGTGTCAAGAGCTGTTCCTGTTGGTTTCCCAGTTGTAGATCTCCACGCCACTTGAGAGTGGGTAGAGTCAAGATTTGGCAGTCCAGAAGCTATAAAAGATCATATGTTCAAATAGTTGGAAGATAACTCCTCAAGATACCTGGTAAGGATAATCAGACATTTCCAGAAATAAGTACTATTTCTTGTGAACTACAACTCACTACAACTGAACTACAAGGTAAATCCACACTTAAGCCTAGACGCTACTCACAATGTAAAGCTAAATGTTTAAAAGCTGCCATACAACATAAACTAATTGTCAACCATGGGTAAAGGTACAAGAACAATCACGTTTCTTTTCACCATTTTTGCATTTTCTGGAATTTCATCAGGAATATCTCAGAAAATGAATGAGTCCAAGTTTCCTATACAGTGAGTCCAGCACCCAGTGTCCAACTTTCTCCAAAAAGAAATATGCTCCCAACAAATTCACAAGCGGTAATGGTCTTGTATCTGTGAAAAATAAAAATATGTTGCCTATCCCTGACAAAAGCCCTGAGAAGGGTGTTCAGGGTGATGAGAAAAAAATTCTACCACCAGTGTTTAAATTATAAGAAACCATGTCATCTTAAGGAAAGCATAAAAAAAACCTGGATTAACGCAAAGAACCAGGGGTGGCCCCATGCTGCAGGGGGAGGATGAATGCTTGAACGAGGGGGAGGAGGAGAAGCAGGCATTCAGCAGCTGCAGGAGGAAAATGGAGAGATTGATTGCGCTATATGCAGCTGCCCCGCTGCTCCTCTTATTCAGCTTCCTTCTGCTGCCCCCGTGTGATACCAGTGTACAAATGTTTCATCCATTTCATCCAGCACTCTTGCAGATTCCTCTTCTGCCACATTAGATCATGATAGGGAAAGTCAGCAGCTACAAAAACTGTGCTACTGATTTTCAAAAAACAGACACTCACCCGTCCAGATGGATCCAGATCTGTCCTCACACAGGCCTTCTTGCATCTTCACAGCTGGCTCCTTCAGTGAATGGTCACCTAGGTGATCCAAACAAAAGTGGGAATGAGTACCTGACAAAATTCAGTACCCACTTCCTCCCCTCCAAAAAAATAAATCCAAATATGGCAAAGGGGGGAGGGGATAGCGTGAAATTTCCCATTTAAATGGCTAGAACTATGGTGTCTATGCCCAAAGGACTAGATTAGGTTGGGTCAGTGCCTGGACAAGGTCATCCAGCACCCAGGGCAACCCATGCCAAACTGTGCCCCCACCCCCTTTTAATGGTATGTAAGCTTCTGGGATCTTAAACCCAGCAGTCACTCGACTGTTAAAATCATTGCGCAGTTTCGGATGTGTTAGTCCGGATTTGCATGGACCTGCAAGTGAGCAGTGATGTCTTGGGACATTCCTACTGTGTTCTCTGCCTCTGCTGGTCTTCTTGTGCCAAAGCCCCAAAAAATAGGCACAAAGCACATGCCAGTCAGAGTGCAGTATGTAGTTGCAGAGGATAGGGAGAATCAATCTGTTGTTTATGTCAGATTACCTACTGTAGCTATTTAGTAGTTAATCTGTTACTATAGCATCTGTTACTATTACTAGTAGCTACTATAGCAATGGAAATGGCAACTTTTTCTGCTTTAACACTGGGCAAGTTACTATCTGGACTTTTTTTTAAAATAATAACATAAGCAACAGTTTGTTAGAGTAGATTCACAAGAGGTATGGTGGGATTGTGTTGGGTGGCCATTCCAGCAAAGTCCTACCACAAGACAAGGTTAAATGCCTTGTCCCCTGTCCGGACAGTTTACACCTCTGTGTTGTGGTGTGCGCTGAAAAGGTACTGCAGACACAAATTTTTTTCAGCACAGTGCAAGGTAATCTACTGCCTCACATCACATGTGGCTGATAGAACTTAATTAAATGTCATTCTGTGTCATTTCAGCAGTTTGTTTTTTAAAAAAAAAACCTGAAAAGTGTTATACACTGCAATTGGCGGCACTGCTGTCATCCCACTGTGCACCAGCTGCTGCATCCTAATCTAGCTACTAGTGTAAATCTACCCTAAAAGTTTTTCATGTTTCTGTTATTATAATCTCTTTTCTTTTTCTTTTTTAGGTTTATGTATACATGTGTGCTTTTTAGCAAATCTACTCATAGTTCTGATCTCTGAAGTAAGTACAGTGGGAAGTTACCATTGTCCTCACTTCAGCTTTCTACATTCATATGAATGGCTTTGTTTACCTTCAGGTAAAGGCTTTGAATACCTGAAGTTATTCAAAGCCTTTCATTCCCTGCTGTCAGATTGGGGCAGCATTGCGGACAGTGCTGCTGACTTCTATATATGGGTGCATTGTCAGATCGGCTCCTGGCTCTCTCCTCTATTCCTGTACACTTCAGTGCTCAGCTGTGTAGGCTGTGCTCTCTCTTCCTCACCTCATTCCTGCCAGTGCAGCGCTCCTGTATGTCTGTGAACACCACTGCCAGATTGTTAATGCAGGAGTGATGCATTGGCGAGAAAGCGGGGGGGAGCACAGCCCACACCAACTCCTGGCTCTCTCCTCTTCACTTTATCACTCCCAGTGGTGGGGGTTCTTCAGGAATATAAATAGATGTGTAGACACATGTGTAGACACATTTCGTCCTACAGGACATCATCTGGGCCCCAGATGATGTCCTGTAGGATGAAACGCGTCGGGACGGACTGCTGACACCACTGACACTGCCATACCATCTATGTACTAAGCGCTGTTTTTACTCTTCATAAATGTGAGTGTTTTTTATCCTTAATAAATATGCTTTAAGCTTTTTATGCAGTATTACGCTATGTGCTCTCACATTTCTTCCACATATACTTTGGATGTCTGATTTGGATTTGTCCTCCTTGCCATATACATTCCTTACAAGCACCTGGGTCACCTGGACTTGTGTCTTTAGCAACAGATATCATCAAGGATCCCCACTTTTACAAGTTTGATTGACACAGTGGGTGTACACCCACCTGTGTCCAATCCTTCCGGTAAGCCCCCTCTAAGAACGGTGGTGGAAGTGTCAACACTATATCAACACTATATTATTTCTTTACACTTCCTGGTGTTATATATTTTTCAGGACTTTTTCACTGACTTATTTTATTTAGAACACCAATTATTAGTGTGTCACAAAATATCTTTTTATGCCGTGGACACAATGTATACAACTTAGTATGTTTACCATATGATATTGCATATCTATGGAATTTATGCACCAATATATATTACTCACTGTATGATATGAATTAATGTCATCCACTACTTGTTTCACTCCTTAGCGCTGCACTTCCCTCTACACAACTTTACATACAGGATTAGATCACTTGTTTGTGCTACAGTAGCTGCTTACATCTTTATGACAGCGTGATATACATAGATGTGTTTGATGGATCTAGGTTTAGAGGGCCATAAAAACCTGATTTGTTTTGTAAGTTGTGGTTGGAGTTCTTAAAGTGTCACTTTTATTGCGCATCTTTGTAACCAAGTCTAACTATGTTAATTTTCAACCTACAGTATATATAGTGCAATCTGATACATTAAGTTATGTACCTTCATCCCCCATAATACAATCCACAATACATCAAAGGTGGCTATGGGACTTTATGAGGTAAAAACACAACAGGATAAATGAATAAAAGATTTTTATTTTATAAAAATGTATTAATAAAATGTTAATTGTGACGACTTCATGTAGATGTTGTCTGAATAAGGTCCTAAATGGCTAAGCAGAAGGGTGCAGTACCCTGAAAGATTTCATTATTGACTGGGAGTGGATTGAGTTAATGACTATGAGGAGCTAAGGTGTTATGCCACGTACACATGATCGGACTTTCCAATGGGAAATGTTGGACGTGAGCTTGTTGGCTGAAAGTCTGTCCGTGTGTATGCTCCATCGAACATTTGTTGGCGGACTTTCTTGCGCTCCCTATTATATGTGCTCCTCAGGCTACCAATTTTGGCATTCAAATAGTTGATGCCTGCCATGGGATACACAGGCTTCACCAATTCCAACAGTTTATCCAGCGCTGCCTTCCTCTTTTGCTTGTTCGAATAGTCCCTGCATTGGACTTGCCAGAGACATGGCACCTCCCTGTACTTGTCTATGAAGTTGGGCAGGAAGTCAGGGGCTGTGAATTTGTTAACCATTTTATCTGCAAGACACAACTCAAGACAAACCATAATGTCAGGCTAAATTCTCCTAATCTTGTCCCTATATAGGCCTCAATCTATAAGCAGTATAGGCGACTAATCACTGATGCCCCAAGTTACAATTGTACCTTCGTTTGAACGATTGGTGCTAACAATCCTCCTTCCTCCACTCACAGATTGTACGTACGTCACCAGCATGTTATGCTTAATATACACTGCGCATGCGTGAAACTCCGCCCCTGTCCTTCTTTTTAGTGTATTCCCCACCTCTTTTCTTTCCGGGCAGTAGAAAAGCACATGGCGGAGACACAGCAGGTGTGTGCTGTTATCAGCAATGACGAAGAAAGCCAGGAGCAAGGTAGTTCCCGATCCAGGAGGAGATGTAAGGCCTCAAATGTGTCCTTTGAAGAAATGGTGGAGATGGTGGACATCTTGAAGAGGACAGACTATGATGGGAGGCATGGACCATACAGAAACCCTAATGTGAGAAAGGCCAAGATCATGGCTAAAGTTGTGAGAAGTCTGTACAGGAATTTTGGGGTACGAAGATCCAAGGAGCAATTGAGGAAACACTGTTCAGACCTGAAACTGAGGGAGCACGATCAGTATAGAAAGATCAGGAAAGTGCTGCAAAAAAGTATTTGTCCTGTGTTCCTATTGTTATTATTACTTTCATGCTGGTTCATGTGCTTTTCTTTACTGTTTTACAGTTTAAAATGCCAAGTTTGAGGTTTGTGGGCACAGGAATCGTTCGTAGTAAAAATTGTTGGTTCAACCACTAATACGACGTTTTTGGCAGATGCAGGTTAACTACATTTGTTCATGCCTATTTGGATTAAAATACGTTTATTACATTGCTGTCTAGATGTGTTTGAAACTATAATGAAATGACAACTTGATTTAGTGTAAGGAGAGGACACTCAGCAGCTGTTTACACATCTGGACGCAGGAGCACTAGTGTGGGACACCATAACAACCTTGTTATGATGTCCCATGCAGGTGCTCCAGTAGTTGCTAGGGGTCCCTCTGCGTGTGAAACTTGCACAAATAAGGTAAGTATTCAAGGTTTTCAAAGTGAAAAAAATCATGTCTTCAGCTTGGAATGCTGCCAAAACAGACAATTGGACGACACTTCTAAGCAATGTTTCATATTACTATTTCTAGCCTAAAATATCTGTCTGCTAAGTATACCTTTTTTGTATTCACATAGGGGAGAAAAGAATCGGGACATCTGAGGACACCAGTAACCCCACATCTACTGAAGAAAGCTCATGTTCGACTCGAACATCGGCTGTTCGCCAGTTCGCCAAACAACGAACAATTTGGGGTGTTCGCGGCAAATTCGAAAGCCGCGGAACAGCCTTTAAAAGTCTATGGGAGAAATCAAAAGTGCTAATTTTAAAGGCTTATATGCATGGTATTGTCATAAAAAGTGTTTGGGGACCTGGGTCCTGCCCCAGGGGACATGGATCAATGCAAAAAAAGTTTTAAAAACTGCCATTTTTTTTGGGAGCAGTGATTTTAATAATGCTTAAAGTGAAACAATAAAAGTGTAACATTCCTTTAAATTTTGTACCTGGGGGGTGTCTATAGTATGTCTGTAAAGGGGCGCATGTTTCCCGTGTTTAGAACAGTCTGACAGCAAAATGACATTTCAAAGGAAAAAAAGTCATTTAAAACTACTTGTGGCTATTAATGAATTGTTGGTCCGACAATACACATAAAAGTTCATTGATAAAAATGGCATGGGATTTCCCCACAGGGGAACCCCGAACCAAAATTTAAAAAGAAAATGGTGTGGGGGTCCCCCTAAATTCCATACCAGGCCCTTCAGGTCTGGTATGGATATTAAGGGGAACCCCGGCCAAAATTTAAAAAAAAATGGCGTGGGGGTCCCCCTCAAAATCTTTACCAGACCCTCCAGGTCTGGTATGGATTTTAAGGGGAACCCCATGCCAAAATTTAAAAAAAAATGGCGTGGGGTCCCCCCAAAAATCCATACCAGACCCTTATCCGAGTACGCAACGTGGCAGGCCGCAGGAAAAGAGGGGGGATGAGAGAGCGCCCCCCCTCCTGAAACGTACCAGGCCACATGCCCTCAACATTGGGAGGGTGCTTTGGGGTAGCCCCCCAAAGCACCTTGTCCCCATGTTGATGGGGACAAGGGCCTCATCCCCACAACCCTTGCCCGGTGGTTGTGGGGGTCTGCGGGTGGGGGGCTTATCGGAATCTGGAAGCCCCCTTTAACAAGGGGACACCCAGATCCCACCCCCCCGTGTGAAATGGTAAGGGGGTACAAAAGTACCCCTACTATTTCACAAAAAACCTGTCAAAAATGTTAAAAATGACAAGAGACAGTTTTTGACAATTCCTTTATTTAAAGTCTTCTTTTTTCCATCTTCTTTCTTCTATCTTCTTTCTTCTATCTTCCTTTGGTTTCTTCCTCCATCTTCTTCTTCTTCTGGTTCTTCTGGTTTTTCCTCCGGTGTTCTCGTCCGGCATCTTCCTCCACGGCGTCTTCTTCCCTTCTTCTTCTCGGGCCACTCCGCATCCATGATGGGGGGCTCCCGCTGTGTGACGCTTCTCGTCTTCTGAAGGTTCTTAAATAACGGAGGGCAGGGCCACCCGGTGACCCCGCCCCCCTTTGACGCAGGGGACTTGACGGGACTTCCCTGTGGCATTCCCTGTGATGTCAGAGGGGGCGTGGTCACCCGTGACCGTTACTATGCCATTTTTATCAATGAACTTTTATGTGTATTGTCGGACCGACAATTCATTAATAGCCGCGAGTAGTTTTAAATGACTTTTTTTCCTTTGAAATGTCATTTTGCTGTCAGACTGTTCTAAACACAGGAAACATGTGCCCCTTTACAGGCATAATATAGACACCCCTGGTAGGAAATTTAAAGGAATATTACACTTTTATTGTTTCACTTTAAGCATTATTAAAATCACTGCTCCCGAAAAAACTGCCTTTTTTAAAACTTTTTTTTACATTGATCTATGTGCCCTGGGGCAGGACCCAGGTCCCCAAACACTTTTTATGACAATAACTTGCATATAAGCCTTTAAAATTTGCACTTTTGATTATTCATGTTCGAGTCCCATAGACTTTAACGGTGTTCGCGTGTTCAAACAAATTTTTTGCCTGTTCGCATGTTCTGGTGCAAACCGAACAGGGGGGTGTTCGGCTCATCCCTAAACCTGAGGATGTGGATGCAGAGGTTCAGGAAGTGCTGGGTGAAGTGGTCGAAATGGTGTCAAAAACAGGTCAGTGTCTGAGACCACAGCTTCAGGTGATAGATGGATCCCTGCATATTTATAATACATGGTGTGTTTTTTTATTTTTAGGTGATGTTGTGGAAGAAGAAACTCAGTTCAGCAGTGCAAGTGCACAAGTACTCATCAGTGAGATCATGGTGTGCAATCATGATTTTGAAAAGATGAAGCAAAATATCAATGATGTTCAAAAAGACTGAGCAGCATCATTGATATTTTAGGCAAAATCTAAAAAAAAAAAGTTCTCGTTATTGTTGTACGTGTTTTAAACGTTTTAAATGAATTGCAAAGCCAAATTTTGAAGATGCTCACAGTGTGTCAACATGTGCTATCTGCCCATCATGGGATATCAATGTACGTGTTTTGTGGGTGCAACCCCTTCCTCCAAACTAAAGTAGGTTAAAGGAAGGGGTTGCACCCCCGAAACACGTCCATTGATCCCCCATGATGGGATCTAGCACATGTTGACACACTGGGGCTTATTTCAAAAAAGCAAAACCACTTTGCACTACAAGTGCAATACAAGTGCACTTGAAAGTGCACTTGTAGGGTAAAGTGGATTGTCCTTTCTAAAATAAGGACCAGTGTGTCAACATGTGCTTGCTCCCATCATGGGGGACCAATGGACGTGTTTTGGGGATGTCACCCCTTCCTCTCACCTACTTTAGTTTGGAGGAAGGGGTTGCACCCACAAAACGCGTACATTGATATCCCATGATGGCAGATAGCACATGTTCACACACTGTGTGTTTTGTGGCTTTAGCAAAATGGACATAGGGAAAATACACACATTTTAGTCATGGTATCATGATGGAAATCTACATTTTGAGTCCCAATTTGGTGCATCTTCAAAATGTGGCTTTTACAGGGGTGAGATCACCCCATCTGATGAAGGCAAAATCTACACAGTTTTGACATACTAATGTCTCATTTTTTAAACATGCCTGTTTAGCCCCAAAAAAGGCAAATTTATGTCAAACCTACATGTTATACACCAAGATGTTGGTTTGTTCCAAAACCGTTTATAACGCACATGTGAATGTGCTTAAAGGAAAATGTTTTATACCCAACAATGTGGGGCTCCTTATTTCAATGCTTAATACGTTTATTTTTTAAATTGGTGTAGTTACAGTGTCAGTGGGGGTTATTTACTAAAGGCAAATCCACTTTGCACTACAAGTGCACTTTTAGTGCACTTTCAAGTGCACTTGTAGTGCAAAGTAGATTTGCCTTTAGTAAATAACCCCCACTGTGCTGTAAAATTTGCCAAAATCAGGCCATTTTAGGGACTCCAAGCAATGAATTCATGGAGTTGAAAAGGATGAATATTTTTATCATTAATGCATTACATACCTTAACAACAAAAACATTGTGTGTGTGTAGCAGACCCACAGCACAACATAATAGTTAGCTGAAGAAGAGATTGTCACCTCATGTATCAAATAAGTTACGTCTGCACTATTGAAGAAAATGGACAAAATAAAAGGCCATTGGAGAACCTAGGAGACAGATAAGAAACACAAACAGTAATTCAAATGAAATATGAGTTTAGTTTTTCCAAAAAAAATTATTTTACACAGCTTCCAGATTTTCTGGTAAATCAATTGCCCCCTGCCCACGAAGTACTCAACATAGTTTTGCCATACTTCGTGGGCGCTTTGAGGGGGGGGGGGGGGGGGGTAAGCCAGGATGGACACTTTCAAACACCATCATTGTTTGGTCAGGCGCAACTGAGGCCAGATAGTTGGCTGCATTATTCTGCAGGAAATTGTGAAGAATGTAGCAGCTCAAGATGATGTGCAAGAGTTCATAGATTAAAGATAAAAAAGAAGAGAATGTTCTTGGAGGGTGAACTTTGACCTCTGACACAGTTATTATGCCCTGCTTAACCAGACAAATGAACAGAGTAACTAGGCAAGCATAAACCTGAGTGTATGCTTTAGTAATCGTGAACTTAAAACCAAAACATCCAGCCATTGTATTGTTATTTTTATCTCTGTGCTTATGGGGAAAATCAATTATATGGTCAGCAGCTGAACACAATTTTGTGCACCACGTTGATGCACAAATGCAATACAAGTGAAAATATAATAATAAAAAAATGTAACCTTTAATCCATTCTGTGTCTTCAATTTCTGTACAAAACCATAGATTTCTGCTCCTTACTATCGGCATTATTACTCTTAAGCTTAAATTGTATATAAACAATGGTGTGTCCTATGTGCAAATAAAAATAAAGAAAATAGGGAGGAACCAGTGTTTGAGTTTTTCCGGGGGTCTCTGCCACATCCCATATATAAGGAAGAAAGCCAAAAGAGGGTATGTGCCCCAAGGGGGATATTATGGGCAGTACCAGGAAATAATTATATGGTGCAAGAATAGAATACAATGGTATTGTTTAAAAAGATTATCACAAAGTTTTTATTGTTTACAAAGTATACAAAATATCTACAAACATAGAATCAATATAAGATCAAAGAGATGGAGGAGACAACGATCAATTGTGATCTAACTGCTATAGTGTTGTAATAGATCATCCCAGTAGACCGAAGGATCAGCTCACTGGAGTGAAAATAAAACAGCACAGGACACTCTACATGTTTCGGAATAACATAGAAAGACTCAGTTCTTTCTATAGTGTATGTTTCCTTCCTCAGGAGTTACAATGTAGCAGCTGCTACATAGCTGAGAGGAGCCAGTTTTCCCTGCAGTGTGTGTCATTACAGCGAACCACCAAAGATACATGCCAAGTCCATCCACCAGTGGTGGCTCTTGTGAGCCCTGGCCTGCCGTCCTTTTTGGGGTCAACGCCAAAGCCAAACTCTGCATAGTACCCAAAATCTCTCTCCTTACTTTTCCAATAACAATTACTGCTTGCATCAGTGACTAGAAAATCTAATTAACCCCTTGGACCCAAGGCTGTGGGAGCCCATCTCTCAAAACGTCTATGTACAATGTTTACAATGAAGAGACAAATGTTTTAAACACATCAAAACTGCTTCTTTGAAACTCCTGAGGAAGGAAACATACACTATAGAAAGAACTGAGTCTTTCTATGTTATTCGAAACATGTAGAGTGTCCTGTGCAGTTTTATTTTCACTCCAGTGAGCTGACCCTTGGGTTTACTGGGAGGATCTATTACAACACTATAGCAGTTAGATCACAATTGATCGTTGTCTCCTCCATCTCTTTGATCTTATATTGATTCTATGTTTGTAGATATTTTGTATATTTTGTAAACAATAAAAACTTTGTGATAATCATTTTAAACAGTACCATTGTATTCTATTCTTGCACCATATAATTATTTCCTGGTGTTGTACTGCCCATAATATCCCCCTTGGGGCACGTACCCTCTTTTGGCTTTCTTCCTATGTGCAAATAAACATCAATTGTGCAAACTGCAAAATATTGTCATACAAGAACTGCAAATTAGTGCTCCATAAAATCTCCCAAAAATTATAAATGATTAAAGTGCATTCAAACAGTATGTCCTCAGTCCCTGTGCAACAATTATTTGTGCAAACTGCAGAGTATTCCTCCATGGGATCTGCAGAATATTACTGTGATGTTCCAAATGTTCATTCATGCCATCATTGTGCAAACATCCAACTGTGAGCAAACACAATAAAAAGCATCTCTCCACATGCCTCAATGTGCCACACACATCTGATAATAAGGCCCCTTAAATTAATAAGAAGGTCCGACAGCACTATTTGTTCTCTTTGGCACCTCAATGGACTTTTCAAACCTCCCCTCCTTTCAGCTCCAGTCTGTCATGTCAAGCACCATAAAAGCCAAACAAATCCACATATAGTATACAACCTTTCTGCAGCAAACTTCACTATAGGCACTCACATAAGATTCCCATAGGGTTATCTTTGTTTCTAATAACCAAACACTTCCTGGTTTCCAATATGGTCAGGGGTTGAAATGCATTTGATGTGGGTTCATCTGTGATTACACAATGGCTTCTTGCAGTTTGTGGTTCTGAAGATGAATCTATATGATCCATTTGGGATGTGCCAACACTGTAAGGGTTACCTTCTCACTTCTGTTTAAAGTATAGAAAAAGCAGCTTTCCTTGCTCAATCCTCTGCTCCTCCTGGCAGAAGTTGCTTCCTACACTCTGGTAGAGAACTGTCCCTTGACATTCTCATGACCAATGCAGAACTATGAGCCTGCACCATTCTTGATGATGTCGGAGGACCTTAGACTGCTGGAGTGTAGGGGAGAAGAGGCTGCAAGGACCCATCTACCAGCACAAAGAAGCCTCCAGGAGGGGAGGATCAAGTCAAGGTGCTTTCCCTGGTACCCAAAAACCTAAACAAGCATTTAACCTTTGCAGTGCAGTTACAGCCCCACTGTAAGGGAGGACATTGTGCTTTTCCAGAAATGAACTTTGAACTCAGCAGCATTTGTAAAATAGCTCAGCTCAACAGCCAGGCTGTTTATGCAGTAATAAATCTGTTTGTACTTTGATGTTTTTTACACTACTTATTACTGATAACAGGGTTAAAATACCTTCTGATTTAATGAGACTTTTAGCGTTTTCACAATAGATTTGATTATGACCCAATTTGTTGAAATGTGCCATCCACTGTTTTTAAATAGATTTTGATAAAAGATTTTGTTATACATTCTGGCTGTGCTGATCATCTTGTTGTTTCAAGATTGATAAAGTGAAAGAGCGCACAAATAATGCTGCCAGGATTTGAGAGCATATAGAAGGTGAGCTGGTTTGCAGATTTATTCCTTCCCAACATATGTTGAAGGTGTTGGCATGCTTACAACCAATCATGTTTGTGAGGTAACTACCTACCAATCAAATATATTCTGTAAATGACATGGTATACTTTCTGCAATAAAAAAAAAATGTAAATCCACTCATAACTTAATTGAGAAAATGCTGTACATCACTATATATTACAAAAACATACAGATGAATACTGCAGAACAATTGTATTGAAACAGTTGAGATATTTAAAGAATATGGATGTATTTATGAAAATAAATTGAAAGAGAATAGAAAACTTTTACAGAATAATCCATAAAATTGTCAAGCAGAATTGTGGAATGAAAAAAGTTACATGCAGTTCATAAAAGGCACAGAAAAAGCTTGTTGGACAAAAGGGCTTGGCAGGTAAGATTAAAATGTTATTATGGAAAACGTACCTGTCAACTGAAAATCTGAATGCTTATGAAGCCTTGAGAATATAAAGATATGTTACATAGGAAATAGTGACGCAAGCAAAAAGGTAGGAATAGCAATTTTAGTTAGCAAAAAGAAAGACTATAGAGTGCTAAAGAGGGTAAGGAATGGAAAAGTATTGTCTTTAATAATTTATTGAAATAATTGCAGTCTAGCAAAAGAATACTCCAAAATAACAGCACAAAAAAGATAATTAGTGAGATAGTAATGAAGCGCACAAAGGGCATTTAAAATAGGTCCTTGAAAAATAAAATGTCCAGGAATTGGGGAGCAATCAAGGAAGAAAAGAAGGTGGGAGCTGGTGAAAATGGATGCCCTTGGGACAATTCTTGTAGACATAGTAAAAGAAGAATGAGCATAAAAGATTTTTAGAAGAGCTGAGAGTCAATAATAGCAAGCTCTAGAAAAGGAGAAAGCAGGGGCGGAGCCGGCGGCCGGAGCTGATGGTGTAGTGTGAGGAGAGCTCCGTCACATCAGGAGACTTTCAGCAACTAATAGCAGCGTGTGACACCCGAAAACCGGCCCCTCAGGCAGCGGAACACAAGGGGATACCGATCCTAATGATGGCCAAACGCAAGGAGAGAGAGGGACCCAGGAAACTACCGGACTTCTACACCACAGTCCCGGGCAGAGTCTCTCAAAATGGCGCCGGCGTGGGAGACGTCTCTCCTCAGCACAGCCGTCCTCACAGTGAAACAGCCTGTACTGACACTGGTGAGTTGCCTGTGTCAGGCACTACTCCTCTATCACCCCCATCTGCCTCAAACAGTCCCCTTAAACAAAAAAGGAGACTCAGCTCTCCCGCTGATGACACAAATCAATTAGACACAGAGGTACAGGACATGGAGCAAACTGACATGTATTCACAAAAGCTGGACGCCCTGCCTGCCTCTGGTCTGCCTCTGACTGATACAATGATGAAAGAGATGATCCTTACCCTGAGAGGAGCAATCCAGCAGGATATTACTAAGCTTACACGATCCACAAATAGAGAACTGACAGCTCTGGGGGACAGGGTTAATTATGTAGAGAATAAAATGAGTGATTTCTATGAAGCTCACAATGAACTTGTGGATGCTCACATGGAATTAGCAGACAAGTTCACAGCTTTCCACCTAAAAGTCACAGACCTCGAGGACCGCTCACGCAGAAATAACGTGAAATTTAGGGGGATCCCCGAGTCGGTAAAACTATCTGAATTGCGCACTTTTATCCAACAATTAATGATAAAAGCTATGCCGTCCCTTACACTTGCAGATGTCATTATTGACAGAGCCCACAGACTGCATAAACCACCTCATCTCCCTGAGAAGATCCCTAGAGACGTCATTGCCAGAATACATTTCTTCCACATCAAAGACCAACTCATGAGATTCTCCAGACAAAATAATACACTTCCAGACCCCTATGCAGGGATCACAATATATGCAGACCTCTCCCAAGCCACCATGAAGGCCAGGAACAACCTGATTCCTATCACAAAACTGCTGAGGAATCATAAAATACTTTACAGATGGGGCTTCCCCACTAAGCTCATGCTGGAAAAAGATAACGAATGGTATACCAATTCGTCCCTGGAAAAGGGCTTGGAACTGATGCGCAATTGGGGACTCCTTCCCCGTGAAGCCTACCCAGAATCCTCGGATTCTGCGACTTCCAGATCAGGCTCTAATTCCTACCGCAACACTAAAGGGTACCGTGACGGCTGACCACCACCGTGCTCAACATATGAGGCCAACTACCTGGAAAAATTTCAAAAGAATCTCCCCTTGGTTCACCAATTGAAAACACACATATATATCCTACCATACAAGTCGCCTGATGTTCGGCTGCACTGGAAATTATTTTCATGATTTTACCCCACTATTGTTTTTGGGATATTCCCGAATCCATCCAATTGAAGTTTAATGTTTTGTATTCCTTTTTTCTGTTTCTCGTTTTTATTTTTTTGTTAGTCAATCCTACATTCTTGTGGAACATTCACATAAATGCACTCCACTGCACTGGAATCAATTCCTAAATCACATCAAATTCCTCCATGCACCACTAGATGTCGCCAGAGCACCATTGAAGTTAACAATGTCCATTAAAGTGATGTCCATCAACGCAAGAGGTCTCAACAGCCCATTTAAACGGCGTATGCTATGGAAGACGGCCTTAGAAATGAACTGTGACATTCTTTGTGTGCAAGAAACACATTTCTTGGATCAGAACCCCCCTCAATGCTCCCACAACAAGTTTTCACATGTCTTCACAGCAAATGACTCTAGTAAACATAATGGTGTCCTTATAGCCATTAAGGATTCTATTACTTTTAAATTAATAGATAAACAGCTAGATAGCCATGGTAGGTATATTATCTTAATAGCTGAAATCAATAGCAATATTTATACATTAGTAAATCTGTATGCCCCTAACAAGGAAACAATGAAGTTTCTTCGTCAAACTCTACAAAAAGCTAAAAGGTTGAAAAAGGGTAACCTGTTGATATGTGGAGATTTTAATTTAATTTTAAATGATGTACTTGACTCCTCCTCTGTGGGGCGAAGACGCAGACCATCCTTGGGTAACTATTGCCTAGAAGAAGAATTATACGATCCTTGGCGATGTCTCCGCACCACAGAGCGGGATTACACTTACTTCTCACCAGTCCATAGAAATTATTCCAGGATAGATTTCTTTCTTACAGACAAATACACATTACAAAAGGTGACAAAGGCAGATATCCACAATATTACCTGGTCCGACCACGCCCCCATAACGATCAAATTACTAGACACAGCCAAGACTGCTTTTACACCTCTGTGGCGCAATAATTCTTACCTCCTCTCCCAACCCCGAATTCAAAAAGAAGTCAATGAACAACTTGAAGAGTATTTTACATTTAATGAGCAACCGGGAATCCACCCGACTACAGTTTGGTGCGCTCACAAAGCCTTCTCTAGAGGCTTACTGATTCAAATAGCAGCCAGGGAAAAAAAGAAAAAAACGCAACTTATATCGAGACTTCAAGAACGAATCGCTGACCTAGAGAATAAACACAAAAAACACAATGACCACTCTCTATTACAGCAACTAAATTCCTTTCGGGAAGAATTAAAACAAACATTGAAATCTGACTATGACCTCTACTTTAAAAGGCTCAAGCTTTCATATTATTCCCAGAACAATAGGGCAGGGAAACTATTAGCCTCTCAACTAAAGAAGAGGCACAACCGCACAAACATCTCGGTGATTAAACACCACAATAATAATCATTCATATCACAATCCTAAAGATATTGCCAATACCTTCAAAGATTATTATGAATCTTTATATAATCTCAAACTAGACAAGAACATTCACCAACCCACTGAGACTGAAATTAATGAGTTCCTCAGAAAGACTGACCTCCCCTCCATAGACACAAATTCACTACAACTATTAAACAAACCCTTTACTGCGGCTGAAGTTCATGAAGTGATTAAACATTTACCTAAACATAAAGCCCCTGGAGCAGACGGCTTTTCAGCCGAATACTATCAAGCGTTCTCATCAACGCTCGCCCCCAAACTAGTAGACCTCTTCAACATAGCTGCAAATACTGGTACATTTCCCAGTGAAATGCTTCAAGCTATTATAGTGACTATACCAAAACCAGGAAAAGACCCCTCCTTACCACATAATTACAGACCCATCTCATTACTAAATTCCGATCTAAAAATCTTCGCCAAAGTACTAGCAAACAGATTATTATATATAACCCCCACCCTTATAGGACTGGAGCAGGTGGGATTTGTCAAAGGAAGGCAGGCCCCGGATGGTACTAGAAGAATGATTAACTTACTTAGATGCGCAGAAATCAAACATACACCCAGTATATTCGTAACCCTAGACGCAGAAAAAGCGTTTGATAGAGTCCATTGGACATACCTATCTCACACGCTCTCCAAATTTGGCCTAAATGGATTTTTACACTCAGCCATCATGTCACTTTACTCGAAGCCCTCAGCCAGAGTATATGCATCTGGTATACTTTCTGACTCTTTCAACCTTACCAATGGTACCCATCAAGGTTGCCCCCTATCCCCTATAGTATTCTCCCTAGCCATAGAACCCTTAGCAGAACTTATCAGAAATACTGTTGAAATTAAAGGACTCCAGGTAGGTCTTAAAGAACGCAAAATAGGGCTCTTTGCAGATGACATAATCCTTACCCTGACCAACCCTGAGTACTCCCTACCCAAAGCCACAGAACTCTTACATCACTTTGGGGATATAACATACAACAAACTCAACACTTCCAAATGCTATGCCCTACCTCTAAATATACATGAGAACAGTAAAGACAACCTTAAAGAAATATTCCCCTGCAATTGGGACTCACCCTCTATCAACTATCTAGGTATCCAATTGACTCACCCTATATCTAAATTATACACTGCCAACTTCCCTCCCCTTCTAGCACACATACAGGCAGAATTCTCCCAAATCTCTAAATTTTACCTAACCTGGGTTGGACGTATAGCTGCATATAAAATGCAAATACTTCCCAAACTACTCTATCTCTTCAGAACCATCCCGATCCCAATTCCACAAAAAATTTTCTCGGATTTAGCGTCACTCTTGAACAAATTTATCTGGCAACACAAAAAACCCAGAATTGCACTGACGACTCTATATAAACCGAGAACACTCGGAGGAGGGGGTCTGCCAAATGCTTATGCCTACCATCAAGCTTCCTTATTGGACCAACTGAAGTTTTGGTTCTCCTGTCGAGAGGACAACCTATGGTCCCATATAGAACAACATGTCACACCAGGTCATGACCTTACAGCGCTTCTTATGGCATCCACCATTCATCATAAACCCGTAATACCGGCCTATCCAACAGTACAAGCATCACTCGAGGCTTGGTCCCTCCTGACTAAAAATAATTTTACAGATGAACCATCCCACACACTGCATTTACCTCTCACAGCCTATGCATACCTCATACCAAACTTTTCAACTCACCACTGGAAACAAAAAGGCATCCACTACGACACTGCAGATCTAGTGAACCCTACAGCAGTGGACACCTTTATGATTCAACAAATTAAACAATATAATAAAAAATACCCAACCACTACCACAAAAATTCCATTAATTATATGGAATTTTCTAATGAACAAGCACAAATCTACTGCTAAAGGTATATCGCTGTGCTATAGATACTGCAACTTCCACACTACACGAACCAAGCTCCCAACCATGCATAAATGGGAAATAGAACTGCAAAAGTCCTTTACACTGCCACAATGGCTCACAGCTATTAAATACAATAGTACATCTTCAGCGTGTGTAGACCACTGGGACAACTCCCATAAAATTCTCCATAGATGGTACATAACTCCCATGCGCCTACACACTATGAACTCCTCTTTATCCCCAATATGCTGGAGGAATTGTCATAATAATGGAAACCTATTACACGTCATGTGGCACTGTAAAGTTCTGAAAAACTATTGGACAGACGTATTCTCTCTAATCTCAGAAACAACCAACTCCCAATGTACTCCCTCTCCAGAACTAGCACTACTATGCCTGGGGATAGACTCCTTCCCATATACACACAGAAAAGTGGTGGTACATATACTATTTGCAGCTCGTATATCTATAGCAGCGAAATGGAAATCCACTACCCCACCAGGTATAAAGGAAGTTATCGCCAGGGTGAACTCACAAAGCCTCATGGAACGTATGCTGGCATACAAGGAGGGTCGAGCGCATACCTACCACAAATTCTGGGATAACTGGCTATCAAAGCACAATCCCGTCTTGCGTTGATGAAACTAAAATTAATTGGTAATTGGAAAAAGACCACGTCTATTGGTGTTACATTAAATCCAGTGCAGGAACTTACGTTTTATCAATACTGAATAGTTATGTTTGGTTATATATTTTTTTTTTTTTAATTTGGTTTGATTAAACATTTAATGTTTATACGAAGCTGTTACATCCACTATATTCTAACTGATGTTGGTATTGTTATCAATGGCTTTAGGTTCAAGTACTTTTGTTGCTATCGATTTGTAACCAATGTGAGGTGACCATATTCTGGGTCGCATTCACCAGTCCTGGAAGGGCATACATATAGCCTGCTCACAGTGTGTTCCCGGTAGGGGTGACAGGCTCTTAATGTTACTTTTATCTCCCTAACCGAACTCTTCAGGCACTACAACTCAGATTAAAGACTCCACAGTTATTCTTTTTTGTTTTACCTCAAGAACCTAATCTACTCAGATGTGCTTACATTATTTCTTTCTTGAAAATATGAACATCTTTGTATACCTACTATATTTGTATTTGTACAAAAAACTTTTAATAAAAATCTTAAAGTTGAAAAAGAAAAGGAGAAAGCAGAGTGCTCAAACCACGTTGCAATTTCTCTGTTTAGTGGGCAAGGAACACTCTAGTCACAGATTTTGAAATGTGGCTCCAAGATTACAATGAACCATTATTGTTAAAATTAAAAAAGTGCCTTTAGACCCAACTTCAAATTTTAGGCCTATATCTTCACTCTCAGACATATTGGTAGAAAGCTTGGAGTTTAAATGATATCCTTTATTGGCTAGCATCATTTATTAAAGATGCAATCTTGCTGCATAACTTACATCCCTTCTTCAGGCTTTATACAATGAAACATGTATAGAGCCCAAAGAAGGGATCTAAGCTATCCCAAAGGCTTGCATCTTTAAAAATTGAAATAGCCAATAATGCGTGTCTCCAAACTTTTTGCATTAATCAATGGTTAACATGGTACAATATTCTACTACTGCTAGATATATTAGTAGAAAAGCATTCCAGCTTTCTAAGAAAATGCATTTATATTATCTAGACTTGTAGCAAGAATTTCATGGTAGTAAATTGAAACATAAATCAAAAGTAACGATGACATGAGTAGTATCAAAATCCTAGTTAAGTAACTACACAGAATTTATAAACTATCCTAGACTATTGTACAGTTGAGATACAATCCCAGTAGCTCCCATATTATAAAACTGAAAAAAGGCAACACTGTCTCTTCATACCACTTCATCATCATAATGGAGAATGTCATAAATAGAAGTATCAAAATGAAGAATAAAAAAGTTTAAGCTTAGAAACTAGGAAAAAAGCTAGAACATATAATGTCATTTTTATGTGTTGAACTTTTGTTAATTGCTAGATCCCAAGAAGCTTTGCATAGATTTGTAACATACTGTATAGCTGACCATAGACTGAGCAATTTTCAGGAAAGAAAATTGATCAATTCCCCCATCAACATAGTCAGTGTTGATGGGGGAATCCCTCCTGTGCATCCATTGTGTAAACGGCTATAACAGCTACTAGCAATAATCGCATGTATGGTCTAAGAATTTCCAGAGCAATTTCCAGTGAACACTGTATTTCTCTAACTGCCAACTTGAATCAAATACAACTTTTGAAACACAAACTACTTGTCTGTGACAATTGGCCACTAATCCAGCATTAACAACAATATGTTGAATGATCCGTACAAGAGGACCTCTACAATGCCTTTTTATGCACAAAGTAGAAAAACTATCACATTACGCTTATTGTCATGAAGGGGGCGGTCAAGTTTATTTGGGATTGTGGAGTCACCATGCATTCTGCATGCTGGACAGTGGTGTTCTTAGTAAGTGCACCTGTGCAGGCTACAGTTTCAACTTCAGACTTTTGTCCAAAGGGCGTTGGCCAGGAACTTGTCTTGCATACAAACGGAAAGGAATTGTCGGCCAACAAACCTGAACGTAGTGACATATTAGATGTACCACGAGACTACAAAGAGGAAGTTCAATTGTAATGCTCCACCCTTTGGGCTCCTTCTGCTAATTTCGTGTTAGTAGAAGTTTGGTGAGTGTTGATTCGCTCTTTTCATTTCACGCTTTTTATTTTGCGCTTTTCAGTTTGCGCTTTTCAGTTTGTTTCTGAACGGCCGTACGTCAACCAGCCATGTTGCGGAATCAGAGGAGATAACGTGTTATTTATTATTGGCCTTGGAGTTATTGCTTTGACCCAAGTCCAGTCCAGGAACAGGAGGAGGAGGATTTCTTGGACCAAAAATTGGTTGCTTTATTAATTGTGACCAATTATGTCATATGCCTTTGTTGCGGGAACTCCAGGAGAAAATTCTGGATGATTTTCAGAATTATCTCCGGATGACGGACCCCTGCTTTCACCAACTGTTGGCATTGTTGACCCCCTATATTAACCACTTGAGCCCCGGACCATTATGCTGCCTAAGGACCAGAGGTCTTTTTCCAATTTGGCACTGCGTCGCTTTAACTGCTAATTGCGCAGTCATGCAATGCTGTACCCAAACGAAATTTGCGTCCTTTTCTTCCCACAAATAGAGCTTTCTTTTGATGGTATTTGATCACCTCTGCGGTTTTTATTTTTTGCGCTATAAATGGAAAAAGACCGAAAATTTTGAAAAAAAATGATATTTTCTACTTTTTGTTATAAAAAAAATCCAATAAACTCAATTTTAGTCATACATTTAGGCCAAAATGTATTCGGCCACATGTTTTTGGTAAAAAAAATGTCAATAAGCGTATATTTATTGGTTTGCGCAAAAGTTATAGCGTCTACAAACTAGGGTACATTTTCTGTAATTTACACAGCTTTTAGTTTATGACTGCCTATGTCATTTCTTGAGGTGCTAAAATGGCAGGGCAGTACAAACCCCCCCCAAATGACCCCATTGTGGAAAGTAGACACCCCAAGGAAATTGCTGAGAGGCATGTTGAACCCATTGAATATTTATTTTTTTTGTCCCAAGTGATTGAATAATGACAAAAAAAAAAAAAATATTTACAAAAAGTTGTCACTAAATGATATATTGCTCACACAGGCCATGGGCCTATGTGGAATTGCACCCCAAAATACATTCTGCTGCTTCTCCTGAATATGGGGATACCACATGTGTGGGACTTTTTGGGAGCCTAGCCGCGTACGGGGCCCCGAAATCCAATCACCGCCTTCAGGATTTCTAAGGGCGTAAATTTATGATTTCACTCTTTACTGCCTATCACAGTTTCGGAGGCCATGGAATACCCAGGTGGCACAAAACCCCCCCAAATGACCCCATTTTGGAAAGTAGACACCCCAAGCTATTTCCAGAGAGGCATATTGAGTCCATGGAATATTTTATATTTTGACACAAGTTGCGGGAAAGTGACACATTTTTTTTTTTTTTTTTTTTTTTTGCACAAAGTTGTCACTAAATGATATATTGCTCACACAGGCCATGGGCATATGTGGAATTGCACCCCAAAATACATTTAGCTACTTCTCCTGAGTACGGGGATACCACATGTGTGGGGCTTTTTGGGAGCCTAGCCGTGTACGGGACCCCGAAAACCAATCACCGCCTTCAGGATTTCTAAGGGTGAAAATTTTTGATTTCACTCTTCACTGCCTTGTGTTTCGGAGGCCATGGAATGCCCAGGTGGCACAAAACCCCCCCAAATGACCCCATTTTGGAAAGTAGACACCCCAAGCTATTTGCTGAGAGGCATGGTGAGTATTTTGCAGCTCTCATTTGTTTTTGAAAATGAAGAAAGACAAGAAAAAACTTTTTTTTTTTTTTTTTTTCAATTTTCAAAACTTTGTGACAAAAAGTGAGGTCTGCAAAATACTCACTATACCTCTCATCAAATAGCTTGGGGTGTCTACTTTCCAAAATGGGGCCATTTGGGGGGGGTTTGTGCCACCTGGGCATTCCATGGTCTCCGAAACTGTGATAAGCAGTCAAGAGAGAAATCAAAAATTCACGCCCTTAGAAAGCCTGAAGGCGGTGCTTGGTTTTCGGGGTTCCGTACGCGGCTAGGCTCCCAAAAAGTCTCACACATGTGGTATCCCCGTACTCAGGAGAAGCAGCAGAATGTATTTTGGGGTATAATTTCACATATTCCCATAGCATGTTTGAGCAATATATCATTTAGTGACAATTTTGTGCAAAAAAAAAAAAAAAATTGTCTCTTTCCCGCAACTTGTGTCGCAATATAAAATATTCCATGGACTCGACATGCCTCTCAGCAAATAGCTTGGGGTGTCTACTTTCCAAAATGGGGTCATTTGGAGGGGTTTTGAACTGTCCTGGCATTTTATGCACAACATTTAGAAGCTTATGTCACACATCATCCACTCTTCTAACCACTTGAAGACAAAGCCCTTTCTGACACTTATTGTTTACATGAAAAAGTTTTTTTTTTTTGCAAGAAAATTACTTTGAACCCCCAAACATTATATATTTTTTTAAAGCAAATGCCCTACAGATTAAAATGGTGGGTGTTTCATTTTTTTTTTTCACACAGTATTTGCGCAGCGATTTTTCAAACGCATTTTTTGGGGAAAAAACACACTTTTTTAAATTTTAATGCACTAAAACACACTATATTGCCCAAATGTTTGATGAAATAAAAAAGATGATCTTAGGCCGAGTACATGGATACCAAACATGACATGCTTTACAATTGCGCACAAACGTGCAGTGGCAACAAAATAAATACATTTTTAAAAGCCTTTAAAAGCCTTTACAGGTTACCACTTTAGATTTACAGAGGAGGTCTACTGCAAAAATTACTGCCCTCGATCTAACCTTCGCGGTGATACCTCACATGCATGGTGCAATTGCTGTTTACATTTGACGCCAGACCGCCGCTTGCGTTCGCCTTAGTGCGAGAGCAGGGGGCGACAGGGGTGCTTTTTTTTTTTTTTTCTTTATTATTTTTTTGCTTTTTTATCTTATTTTTAAACTGTTCCTTTCATTTTTATTTTTTTTTAATCATTTTTATTGTTATCTCGGGGAATGTAAATATCCCCTATGATAGCAATAGGTAGTGACAGGTACTCTTTTTTGAAAAAATTGGGGTCTATTAGACCCTAGATCTCTCCTCTGCCCTCAAAGCATCTGACCACACCAAGATCGGTGTGATAAAATGCTTCCCCAATTTCCCAATGGCGCTATTTACATCCAGCGAAATCTAAGTCATAAAATGCTCGTAGCTTCCGGTTTCTTAGGCCATAGAGATGTTTGGAGCCACTCTGGTCTCTGATCAGCTCTATGGTCAGCTGGCTGAATCACCGGCTGCATTCTCAGGTTCCCTGTTGAGACAGGAGAGCCAGAGAAAAACACGGAAGACGGTGGGGGGGGGCATTCCCTCCCACGGCTTGTAAAAGCAGTCTAGAGGCTAATTAGCCGCTAGGATTGCTTTTACATGAAAGCCGACCGCTGGCTGAAAAGAATGATACCAAGATGATACCTAAACCTGCAGGCATCATTCTGGTATAACCACTCAAAGTTGTGAATGGCGTACCTGAAGACAAAAAAATGGTTAACAATAAAGCACAGTAAACGGTAAAGTATAAAAAATTGCATACCTGAAAAGCAAACGTGATAAAGCATAATAACAATAAAACATTGCAGAATAGAATACAGTAAAAAAGAGCAGAACAATAGAGAGAATAGAGAGAGAGAGAACAATAAAACGACAACTATTTTTTTTTATTTTATATATATATATATATATTTTTTTTTTTTACACTTTTTTTGTAACTAACTTTTATAACTGTAACCGGTTCCAGGTTCGGGTCTCTCAAAATGCGATGGCATCTTGGGAGACCCTGTGAAAGTGTGCCTAGTCTGTGCAATGCTGTACCCTACGCTAATACTCAACTAGTGTATGGTAGCGTTCAAAACATTCACCAATGCAAAGACCAGGATTGTCAGGACAGGAGGGACAATAATAGCGGGTGTCACGCCTATATCCGCGCTAGCTGCAGACACAATATCTTTTTTGGGGGCGTTCACTGGGTAGGGGTACTCGGGAGGACATAAAGAAAATGCCTCTCATGCAGCCGACTGCATTTGGTTGGGGATGTGAATGGGGGAAGTATGGGCGCTGCAGAAGCGGTGGGTTCCCAATTAGGATTGGCGAATGCAGTAGGAAGGGCACTATGGGCACGACGGGCCTGTGTTTGTCTTTCTGGTGGCAGCGGGACACTACTTGTGCTTGCCACCTCACCAGCTTGAACTGCACTTATGGGACTCGCCACGTCACCAAGTGTTACTGCAGTGCTGGTTTGACTACGACCGGGGTGTACTAGGCCGCGGGCGCTTGCCAGTTCACCAAAACGCTACCAAAAAATCTGTTAGCGATCGCAGGGATCAGGCCTGACTCTGCGAACGCTGCAGTTATGCGTTTTAGTCTTTTGTAAGTGACAGTGATCGATCGATACTGCACTTGGGTGGGCTGGGCTGGGCCGGGCGGAGGGGCAAAACGCAGGTGCTAGCAGGTATCTGGGCTGATCCCACTAACACTGCATTTGTGAGAACCCTAAACTGCTGGGGATGCTAGTATAGATCTGATCGGATCAGATATTGATCCGTTAAGATACTATACCACTAAGGGTGGTGTACGGTGCGTGCGTGGGTGTTAGCGGTACTGGCGCTAACCTGACGCTGCCTGGGGCTGGTGCTTGCCAGTTCACCAAAATACTACCAAAAAAACTGTTAGCGATCGCAGGGATCAGGCCTGACTCTGTGAACGCTGCAGTTATGCATTTAGTGTTTTGTAAGTGTCAGTGATCGATCGATACTGCACTTGGGTGGGCTGGGCCGGGCGGAGGGGCAAAACGCAGGTGCTAGCAGGTATCTGGGCTGATTCCGCTAACACTGCGTTTTTGGGAACCCTAAACTGCTGGGGACACTAGTATAGATCTGATCGGATCAGATATTGATCCGTTCAGATACTATACCACTAAGGGAGGCGTATGCTGCGTGCGTGGGTGTTAGCGGTACTGGCGCTAACCTGACCCTGCCTGGGGCTGGTGCTTGCCAGTTCACCAAAATACTACCAAAAAAACTGTTAGCGATCGCAGGGATCAGGCCTGACTCTGCGAACGCTGCAGTTATGCGTTTAGTGTTTTGTAAGTGACAGTGATCGATCGATACTGCACTTGGGTGGGCTGGGCTGGGCCGGGCGGAGGGGCAAAACGCAGGTGCTAGCGGGTATCTGGGCTGATCCCGCTAACACTGCGTTTTTGGGAACCCTAAACTGCTGGGGACGCTAGTATAGATCTGATCGGATCAGATATTGATGCGTTCAGATACTATACCACTAAGGGAGGTGTATGCTGCGTGCGTCAGTGTTAGCGGTACTGGCGCTAATCTGACGCTGCCTGGGGCGACGCATATCACCGCCGGGCGATCAGGGGGCTAAACCTTTATTCGGTAATAAACGGAGGGTGCCCTGACACTATAAAAAATAAACAAACTAACCAGCGTCAACCGTAACGGTTATACGGTGATCAGTGGTGAAAGGGTTAACTAGGGGGCAATCAAGGGGTTAAAACATTTATTCGGTAGTATATGGGGGTCCCTGACGCTATAAAACGCTGACGGCGAACCTAAATATTTATGTCCCTAACTAGCGTCACCAGCGACACTAATACAGCGATCAGAAAAATGATCGCTTAGTGACACTGGTGACAGGGGGTGATCAAGGGGTTAAAACTTTATTAGGGGGGGTTAGGGGGGTACCCTAGACCTAAAGGGGGGTAATACTCACTGTCCCAACACTAACTGTCACAAACTGACACCAATGCAGTAATCAGAAAAAAAAAAAAAAAAAAAAAAAACTGCTGGTGTCAGTTTGTGACAGGGGGGGGGTGATTGGGGGGGGATCGGGGGGCGATCGGGGGGGGGGATCGGGGTGTTTTGTGTGCCTGGCATGTTCTACTGTGTGTGTGTGTGTTGGTGCACTCACATTGATGTCTTCTCTCCTCGGGCCGGAACGGAAAATACCGAGCCGAGGAGAGATGACATCATTTCCTTTGCTGCTGTTTAGCATACAGCAGCAAAGGAATGATTCGATTGGCCGGCGGCGATCGCGAGGGGGGGGCCACGAACGGATGGTCTCCCCCTCACCACCGATCGCCGGGGCACAAAGGACGACCGCCTCGGGCACCGGGGGGGGGTCCGATCGGACCCCCCACCCGCGGAAGGCAAATCACGTACACTGTACGTGATTTTGCCTGTCCGTGCCACTTTGCCGACGTACATCGGCGTGAGCCGGTCGTCAAGTGGTTAAGAAGCAGGACACAAACATAATGCTTTTATTTTATTTTTTGGTTGAATATGATTTGATTTGGTATATTTTCTATATTTTTGGATGCATAGAATGCACTTTTTTGTTAAAGGGGGGTTCCGGCCGCAATATTTTTTTTCTAAAAAGTCAGCAGCTACAAACACTGTAGCTGCTGACTTTTAATAAGGACACTTACCTGTCCAGCGACCCAGCGATGTCGGCCCCCCGAGGCCGATCCATCCATCGGATCGGCTGCCGGCTCCTCCATCTTAATGAAGGGAAACAGGCAGTACAGCCTTGCGGCTTCACTGCCCGTTTCCTACTGCGCATGCGCGAGTCGTGCGGCGCTTTGTGAATGGCCCCGTGGTTTTATGGGACACGCACAATTCCCAGAAGGCAACGGGGCCGCTTGCCGAAGAGGAGGAAGCGCTGTGGAATAGGAAGAGGCAGATTAGGAAGACTGCCTAGCAACAAGGGTTTCAGGTAAGTTAAAAAAAAAATTTTTTCAAATTTAAAAATTTTTTTTTTTAAAGATTTTTGATGCACTTTTTTATTTTAGGGTGGCCCTCCACTTTAAGTTCTATTGGCAGATAGCATGTCTAATTTTATTTGTTTTCTTTTTTTAATGCACAATAAAAATATTGTGGAGAATAATACTTGGCTATGTGTTTTACTTCATATGACAGTTTGGGAGTTACATTTTAAAAAATACAATGTAAAATTAACTAGAAAAAAAAAGCCTTTAAAAATACGTTTGGCAGAACTCCATCAGTATCACCAGCAAAGCAGCTTCATTATTATCCCATTAAAGAAGAAGAGAATGTGCGCTGCATTTCGAGATTTCATAATTTGCCGCGTCACAAATTTTAATTCTCCATTACGGACGCTAGTTTACAAGACCAACCGCTTATGACTTGTCCTGTTGGAAGTGCAGAAAACACTAGCAGTCAAACATCAATCATTTTATTTTTCTGGCTGTTTATTAACTGAAGAAAGTGTAAGCTATTCATGAGCTTCAGATTCATATTTAACATAAGTTTGCGGCGAACCCAACACATTCAAAGTTCGGTAAAGCAGCAAAATAATGATATAGCAATTAATTCCAAAATATGAACTTTCTGGCTTCTGAGCTGTGGTCAGGTGACTTAGAAGGGCCAATAATGGGGGTTTTCTTATGTGTCAGCCACCTCATTAAAAAAGTACCCTTTTGTCATTTGTTGTTTATGTTGGAGAATTCGAGTAGATAGGTAAAGCCAACATTGTCTTTGCAGGGAGAGATATTTGCTGCTTAACTGGTCTATACAGTACTACATACAATTCTATACAGTTCCATACTGGAACGTGGGCATTTCTGTCAAGTGCCATTACTTAATTTAAAGTGATTGTAAAGTCTCATTTATTTTTATTTTTTAAATAAAAAACATGATAAATTTAAATAAAAAACATTTTTAAATAACAAACATGTTATACTTACCTCCTCTGTGCAATTAGTTTTGCAAAGAGCAGCCTGGATCCTCCTCTTCTCGGGTCCCTCTTCGCTGTTCCTGGCCCTCCCTACTGACGAGTGCCCCCAGCAGCTTACCATGGGGGCATAACTGTCATAACTATTTACTATACTGTTGCACTAAGTTGGTGTGATAGTGTAGTCACTGTAATAACTCTTTATATATATGTAGCGCTGGTAGATTTATGATCTACCATCTGATAGGTAAATTTAGTGAATTGCTCATTAGAGGAAGTTAGATTTGGAGCTTGGCTGACGTTGAGTGTGATTCCACACTGAGCCGGTGGGTGTCGTTGTTACCATTGGCTGGTGTTGGAAAGGCAACGTGTCGAAGCGTATGGGTGCTCCTCTGTCCCAGAGACAACTCGGTGGAAGTGGTCCTCCGAGTTGCATTCTGGGAGAGGGTATTTATGGGACAGATGCCATGTTTTAGGGTTCATTTTACAGCCACCTGCTGGCCCTCCTGGCCGACAGGTATGCGTTAGAATACCACCTCGTGGTCCTCCGTTCCAGAGGCCCGCATTGCTGGGGCCTACCACAGCAGCCGAGGAATGGTCCTGAGCTGTCTATCCAGAGTGAAGAAGCTGGACAACTGAGGAGATCCCAGGGGAGGACACGTCATGGAAGGATCACGCAGAGTGCCGGGCTGGAGAGGGGCCTGGTGACTCGGTTGGAGGACATATCCTAAAGTAGTTTCACTACATAGTACTGCCGGGTTGGCTTAAAGGTTCAAGTACTGTGTCTGACATTCATCGCAAACCAATACATCTTGTGGCAGAGGATCGTACAGGTTTATTCCAAGCAAGTCTGTGGCAGAGACATTTGTTCGTGCTACGTACTGGTTGCTAGGCAAGGGAGAGAGGCCTATCCAGGTGAGCAAAGATCGTGTCCCACAAGCGGATCGCATTCAATTACGATATTCAACTTTAAAGGACGTTCTAAAGAATCCTAAAGAAAGGTATCTGAGCTTCCCTGCAGCTTCCCTCCTGCCTCTTTCCTGCTACTTCCTTTATTACTTGGTTCAATAAAGCATTGAAAATGGAAGGGGGCGTGGCTTAGCGAGCGACCGAGATGGCAGCACACTAGTGGAGCTCCGTGAACGGACACAGCCGACAGCATTCTTTCCAGCGTACCTGGGTCAGGAGATGGGCAGACTGACTCACCAGACCTCTCACCCCAAAACACACCGTACCCCAGCCTCTACTTCAACCAGAAGCATCTCAGAGCTACTCAAAGCTAATCCCGCGGATCGAGGCAGCGTGGTGGGACACAAGATGGCGGGCGCCCAGCAGGAGGAAGATGACTTCAGCGAGGACTCGCAATCCTCTCTGGAGGAAACAGGTAGGAGCGGGACGCGCTCTCACAAACCCCTCACTTAAGCAGACATGTCTGTCTTTGCAGCAGACATTAAGGCAATGTTCTCAGCAGCCATTACAGACTTAAAGTCTAACCTACTAGTGCTGTCTGACAAGATGGAGGCTGTAGAAGTACAGGGCAGGCACAGAGACAGAGAACTAGTCAGATTGGATAAGATCGCAGATACACACGTGTCCCACTTCATTGAAATGAACCGGCACATAGAGGACCTCGATAACCGAGGAAGGAGAAATAATATCAGGGTGAGAGGGATACCTGAGTCGGTAGACAATGATCAGATAATCCCTGCACTGAAACGAGTGTTTAACAGTCTGCTGGAAAGACAGGAGGATTCTGACATAGAATTCGTCAGAGCACACAGAGCTCTCAGAGCCAGAGGCCTAGATACTGCTCCCCCCAGAGACATAATATGCTGCTTACAGAGTTTTCCTCTTAAGGTGGATATCATGAGGAAAGCAAGGAGGAATGATCACATGATTTTTAATGGGGCAAACATAATGTTATACCAGGACCTTTCACAGATCACACTGAGAAACCGCAGGGCCCTGCGACCCCTCCTGGATAAATTAAGGGAAAGAGACATAAGATACACATGGCGTTTCCCCTTTGCGCTTGTAACCACAATCTCAGGAAAACAGCTTGTGTTACGCACACCAGAGGATCTCCCTGATTTCTTTGCAGCCTTGGACTTGATCTGATTGATCTACCTGAATGGTACCAGGAGTTCACTCTGCCCCCTCACACCGGAAGCCCTCCAGGTTCTCCCTTGTCTACTCCGGATAAACAACTCTCTAAGAAAATGAAACATGGAAAGGGAGGATGATCAATAAGGGGGACCCCTGCATCACGCTCCACACCATCCAGGTTTCGCAAACTGATCTGATCTAGAGCCCTTCCTACCAGGACTTTCCCAACGGTCTCCTACACCAAAGATTGAGCAGGAAGTTACATACTCACTGCAGACCAATTTCCCCAGAAATAGAGATGCATGGACACAAGATTCACGTCAAACATCGCAGTTAACGGCTAAAGCAAACGTAACCAAGTTGAAGTTCACATGTTTAGTTAACTTTGGTACACTGCAATTAAGGCCTAGATGAAGTCCACTACATACTGTTTCTTAAGAAACCATGACTTGACACCAAACCAAAAGATAACCTACAAATTTATGTATCCTATGCCGAACACTCTCATAAGGTGGAATACAAATCAAGCAATACAGGCAATAATAGACCACAGGTCAGACAAGCAGATTCGTTTACCCCAACTTACGAAAATGCAGACACTATTCCCTGAATCTTGACAGCTACCTGACACGGAAGTCCATGGATGTTACAGACAATGCTCTCTATCCATGGGAGATCTAAAGGGACAGGTTCTGGAACGGGAAGTTCTTCCTAGACCCAAATCCAAATGTTGCCTTAAAGAGGCTGAGCCGTTCTCTTTTTTCTCCGTTTTCTTTGAACTACCAGTTAACTAGTCTAAAAAAAGTTTTTCAATTTTTTTTTTCTTTTCGGGCGCTGACTTTCCACGTACCCACAAAAGTGTATCTGAGCCAAGTTTATAGGCCCCGATACACTACTTAGTCACTTTAGTGCAGTGTGTTAATTGACTAAAGTTAATAAACTTACTCTGTTAGGAGGTGAATTCACCTCTGATATTTACTTTTTTACCTACTAACTTTTCTTCCTTCCTCCTTCTCCCTCTTTGTCCCTCTCCCTTCTCACCACCCAGCTAACAAATACCACACTACGGTGGAGATTGGTCGTTAACAGATATTTCAGAAAAATTTATTTCAGGACTCACATACTGTCTTCAACCATCCAATTATACCGATGGCCTACTCAGCATTGGGGAAATCTCCCAAAGTGATCTCACACAACATAAGAGGGCTCAATATCCCAGAGAAAATGTCAACACTCCTTCGGGAACTGAAGAATGGTAAGCCACACTTTGTCTTCCTCCAAGAGACCCATTTTAAAACGGGGCACATACCAAAACTCACCAATACTTACTTCACAGAGGCATACCATGCGACAAATGACACAGCTAAAACCAAGGGAGACTCTGGTGAGTAAAGATGCTCCATTTACACTAAGAGAAAGTCTCATAGACCCAGAGGGTAGATACATATTTCTCAAGGGTACATACTTTGATAGGCCCATCACATTAGCGAACGTTTACTTCCCTAATTCAGGCCAGGTGACCTTCTGCCAAAAAATAGTTCGAGAACTGACAGGGTTTACATCAGGACTACTCATTTTAGGTGGAGACTTCAATGTACCACTAAATCCAGCAGTTGATTCCTCTTCGGGGAAATCCTGCATTAAGTATAGTGCCCTTAAAAGAATTAAAACACTCCTCAACTCCTTACAACTAATAGACTCATGGAGATTCCTCCACCCAGATACTAGGGACTTCTCCTATCACTCAGCTCCACATAACAGATACTCACGTATAGAACTACTGTTCATTACTCAAAGGGACCTACCAAATGTAATTGATGCCCAAATAGGAGTTCAAGTACTGTCTGACCATGCACCGATATCCCTGACGTTAGATTTAAGTGCACCAGCCCCCAGATAAAATATATGGAGACTTAACGCCTCACTTATAACAGACATGGAACTAATGCCCAAAATAACTGCAACACTGTCTGAATATTACAGACACAACAGTACCCCCACAATGGATCCCATGACAATCTGGCAGGCACACAAATGTTGTATTAGAGGGGAACTAATTAAACTAGGAGCCCAAAGAAAGAAAAAACAGGAACAATAAATTAATAAACTGATAAATAAAATTAATAAAATGCAGCGCTAAGTGAAATATATCAGATAAATGTCTAAAAAGGGTGAGTGACCACCCTATATATAGTGTGTATAATAAGTAGTGTGTGTATTCACCAAACCTGTGTATAATAGTAAGTATGGTATTCCTGCGCTACCATGCAAAATGGGAAAACTATATGAGTGGGGGGATGGACAAGCAGCTTGCACCGAAAAGGGTCCAACCTGGCCCTAAAGGATAACCAGAATAAAACAAAGAGGGGTGGTGCTGCGCTAGTCCTAATGTAAAGGTATCTAAAAAATGCTGAGTATTAGTAGAGTGGCATATTGCGTAATGTAGAAGGTGGGTAATAAAGATGAGTCATGTGTTGTAAAGAAATACGCTGCATACGTAGATTAATAAGGAATGAGGGCTACAGGTGAATGGAGTAAATTCACAACTCATTCCAGATGCAGACCCTACACCTACAGTGTGAAAAGCAATAAAAATGCATGTGGAAGAGACAAGCAAATGAAGCAACTTGACTATAAGAATAATGTGAGCCGCACTCAAGTACAGGGTACCTCTGAGTGTTAAAAATAATCACAGTAAAGTGATAAATATGCAGAGTGACAACACATTCAAATAAAATAATCACATATGTAAACATAAACCACACTTTAGTGCAAGGTTACTGTGAGTGTCTTGAGGGACCAAGTTAGAAGTGATGAAATAAAATCAGGAAAGTGAAAGGTAAAAACTGTGCATAAATAATCCAAACTTATGGATAAAGGTGTGACTGATCCTTCAGCTGCAGTGCAAACCTTTATATACATACATTTAAACATAAACATATATGGATAAGAATAAGAATAACATGGACCGCACTCCAGTGCAGTATAAAAATAATTGTCATATGAAAACCTATACAGGGTGATGTTAAAGTGTCCAGTGTCAGCAATCCGTGCTCACAGAAATAGTACAGCGTCCAAAAAACAAAGTGACTGTGTGCAGCAAAAGTAACTTCAAAAAACTGCCGGCACCCTCCACTGTAGCAACATACGAGCTCGCTGCTCGTCAGGATACACCTCACCCCCTGTTGAACCGCTGTGTGAGTACCATAATCTTTCTTTGAATAAAGCCTTCACTTTACAAAATTACTACACTATGTGGCATTTTTGTTTTCCTTCTGGCCGCTGTGCCCCTGCATGTTCTGAGGCATACTGAAGGACAGTTTGAGACCCAGGATTGACCCCCATAGGAGACATCATACACATTGATTCATGCTGTAACCTCAGCATAGTGAGGTAAGGGGCCATTGCCCTCCATTATAGGATTGCTGCATGAAGAGGATTGTTGTTTGCACTCCACACCTCTCACCCATCTGAGGAAAGCAACGCTAGAATCTAGCTGCTGCCTTCACGTTCCCTATTAAGCACGTTTAAGAAGTTTTTTGAAGTTACTTTTGCTGCACACAGTCACTTTGTTTTTTGGACGCTGTACTATTTCTGTGAGCACGGATTGCTGACACTGGACACTTTAACATCACCCTGTATAGGTTTTCATATGACAATCATTTTTATACTGCACTTGAGTGCGGTCCATGTTATTCTTATTCTTATCCATATATGTTTATGTTTAAAGGTATGTATATAAAGGTTTGCACTGCAGCTGAAGGATCAGTCACACCTTTATCCATAAGTTTGGATTATTTATGCACAGTTTTTACCTTTCACTTTCCTGATTTTATTTCATCACTTCTAACTTGATCATTCAAGACACTCACAGTAACCTTGCACTAAAGTGTGGTTTATGTTTACATATGTGATTATTTTATTTGAATGTGTTGTCACTCTGCATATTTATCACTTTACTGTGATTATTTTTAACACTCAGAGGTACCCTGTACTTGAGTGCGGCTCACATTATTCTTATAGTCAAGTTGCTTCACTTGCTTGTCTCTTCCACATGCATTTTTATTGCTTTTCACACCGTAGGTGTAGGGTCTGCATCTGGAATGAGTTGTGAATTTACTCCATTCACCTGTAGCCCTCATTCCTTATTAATCTACGTATGCAGCGTATTTCTTTACAACACATGACTCATCTTTATTACCCACCTTCTACATTAGGCAATATGCCACTCTACTAATACTCAGCATTTTTTAGATACAAACCTGTGTATAGTGACGTTTAAAGATCAATATTCACATAGAACATAAATTCTAGGTATCACAATAAACACATAAACTTAAATAAAATAAAATAAAATAAATAATGTCCAAAAATGTGATGAAAACTCTTGGCCAGCAGCACTGTGATGTGCATAACAAGAAGAAACCATGTGCGAATTCCTAGATGCAGCGGGTAATCCTCACACATTCAGAATCCACACGAAAATGAAGGGGTAAATGCGCTTACCAGAAGAGGTGGACACTCACACCATACGGCGGGGTGTCGAACAGGCTTGCGGATCTATAGATCCCAGGGATGTCTGCTGGAAGGTGCTGGTGATGGATCCTAGTGAATGCATCTACGACAACCTCTGGAGCAAGATGGTCCGTATATCCTTAGATGGATGGATGGATAGATCAGTTCTCCTCTTGTAGTGCACAGATGACCGAACAGTGCAGTCCTCACCCCATCAGATGAAAACCATGTAAGGAAAAAAAGGGAATCTCCACATGGTGCATGAACCAGTAAAATAAGGTTTATTCAAAACCATCAGGAACAGATACGAGAGTTGCACAAACTTCAGATAAAAATGGATAAAATAGTGATCACAAAACAAAATAGTAAAATGGTTTGCGTGGTAACAGGGTAACGGCTTCAGCAACCCTTCACATTTCTACACGGTCACTATACTGGCGATGCTGGCGGCTATTACATTATAAAAACTCTTTGGTAGCGCAACAATATTCTTGTTTTTTGTTTCTAAATAAAATTAATGCCTTGGAAAATAGTCATAAACATTCCCTATTGCTACAATCAGCTAAAGACCTCCTTGACACCCGCAAGACACTACAACAAATATTTGAGCGCAAATCTAAAAGAATGTTGTTCTTCAAAAAAGCTATATACTATGAGTCAGTTGACAAAACAGGCAGGCTATTATCTAGAGCACTGAAAGAAGCTAACTCAAAAAACCACATAGCAGGAATCAGATCACGAGAAGGGACATTAGCTGTCACTACAGAAGCAATAGCGACACAATTCCAACAATTTTATACAGAACTGTACAACTTACTTACGCAACATAAAACATCTGACATAAAAGCTGACAGAAGGACAACTATACAAGACTACCTTATTAGGAGTGGAATACCCAGATTGGGAGACACGGAGACATCCCCCTTAGAGGAAGAAATCACAGAAACAGAAATTGAGTCAGCAATAAAAGACCTCAAACCAGGGAAAAGTCCGGGCCCAGACGGCTTTACCTCAATTTATTATAAAACATTTAGTAATATTTTAACAACCCACTTACAAAAAGCTTTAAATGCCTTAACTTCAACCTCCCCGGTACCAACCTAGCAGCCCATATTACAGTAGTACCAAAGCCAGGAAAAGACCCCACGGAGTGCACAAGCTATAGACCCATTTCCTTACTAAATTTAGACCTGAAAATTATGGCAAAAGTGATGCCAAACAGACTAAGATCAATATTACCCTCGCTAATAGGCCCAGAACAGGTGGGCTTAATGCCCAATAGAGAGGCTAGAGACAATGTGATCAAGGCCCTTTTGTTGTCACATGCAGCACACAATGGGGGCTGTGAAGGCCTTCTCCTGTCCACGGATGCGGAGAAGGCCTTCAATAGAGTCTCATGGGATTTTATGCTAGACACGTGCAAATACGTGGGTCTAGGCCCTCACATGTTGATGTGGATATCAGCCCTCTATGACAATCCGTCAGCTAAGTTGAAAATGAATGGCTCGCTATCGGTGAGGGTCTTGATCACAAATGGTACTAGACAGGGATGCCCATTGTCCCCTCTACTATTCATCCTCTCCTTAGAACCATTTATTAGGATGATAAATCAAGATAAATCTATTACAGGATTCGAAGTTGCGAATAAAGAATACAAGATCGCGGCATATGCAGACGATCTCCTGTTTTTTTTAACTAATCCACACGTAACAATGCCAAACCTGATGAAACAATTTACCGATTACGGCTATCTCTCAAATTTTAAAATAAATTACACAAAATCAGAAGCAATGAACATTTCCCTATCCGACGAAAACCTGAATAACACCAAAACCAATTGCCCCTTTAGATGGGAAACGCACACCCTCAAATATCTGGGAATAAACTTAACATCAAGATTAACATCCCTATATGAACATAACTTTCCTGCTTTACTACAAGAAATAAAGAAAGACCTAAAAAAATGGAACAACAAATACTTCACATGGTTCGGGAGGGCGGCGATATTAAAAATGGTTATTCTCCCCAGATTGCTGTATTTACTCAGATCCCTCCCTATCAAAATACCCCAATCTTTCTTTAAGGCTTTGCAATCTGTACTGTTACAATTCCTCTGGGGACACAAAAAAGCCAGAATCAAATTCCAACTTCTCACTAGACCAAAAGAACAAGGGGGTATGGGCATACCAAATTTTTACAATTATTATCTTGCCTCACACCTCACAAGGGTGATAGATTGGCATTGCCATACAGAATCCAAAGATTGGGTCTTATTAGAGGCCTCACTGTACCAAACCGCTTTGATATTCTCCCCTTGGTAACCTTGGAAATCCCACAACAAGCAAATTAGAAAACACCCATTGACAGGTACCACACTAAACCTATTTCAGAAAATAGCTAACACTACTGAATTGACATCAGTTCTCAGTCCACTCTCTCCAATGATGGACAATCCTGACTTTCCACCAGGACTTAAGAATAAGACCCTACAGACCCCAACTAGTAGACCACCTCTACTAGCACTGAATTGTATACATAAAGGCAACATTAAGGATTTTGCTACACTCAAGACAGATAATGGCCTCATGGGGCTTCCCCTATGGGTATACTTTCAAATGCGCAGCTATATAACTAACAAAACAAGAAAACCCACACTCTTCCGGCGATTAACGGAGTTAGAGGAAATTTGCTTACAAGGCACACAGTTCAGCAGAGCGACTTCTATTTCTTACACCTGGTTACAAGAGTCTAAAGAGACAACAGAGGACAGATTCAAAGCTGCTTGGTCTAAAGCATTACAAATAGATATCACTGACAAACAATGGAAAGTAGCATGCATCATGTCACACAAGTGCTCAATAAGTACTAAAACTCAGGAAACATCATACAAACTAATGACACACTGGTATGCTACACCTGATAAGCTTAAGAAATGGTTTCCTCTCACATCAGACAGGTGCTGGAGATGTGAGGAAGAAAGGGGGACCCTGCTACATATCTGGTGGGGATGTCCCCTAATCAGCCCATTCTGGCACAGAGTAAAGGAACTTGTGAAGCTAATCACGGAGACGAGTCTTGAACTTAATGCACCTTGTTGTCTACTTCACATATCAAATTTCCCTCTTAAAAGGTACAAAAAATCACTGACAAAACACCTACTCAATGCGGCTAAATCTTTAATACCGCTCCACTGGAAAACTAAGAACCCCCCATCCATACAAAACTGGCTAAAAAAAGTAGATGAAATTGGATATATGGAAGACACCCTGGCCCAATCCACAGACAGAGCAGAGAAATTTCAAAAGACATGGTCTCCGTGGTTCGCTTTTAAATTCTCTAAGACACATGAAGAGTTAATGACACGGTGAAAACTAAACCGAACTTAGAAATACAAGAGGAATATAAGTCATGGTGACCACTCTCCACCAGACTACACAGATAAAATGAATATGAAGTAATAACAGAATGTATAGCAAGTTCTTCCTACATTCCCCTTATTATCCCTATACCCTTTCTATTCTTCTACCTGTTCTATGTTTTCAAATCAAAGCTGACTGTAAAAGCAGAATTCAGATGTGAATAATAAGTACTATATGATACTACATAATATATAACAATGCTATAATATAAGTTAAATATTAAACAATCGAGAAATACACTGACTAAGCATAGTTAGAAATAATGGTAAATAACAATGTAGTAAAGATTAGCAATATGTTTATGTACTGATTTGTCACTCGTATATGGCTTTGATTGTAAGTTGTATTAAACTTTCAAATAAACTTTTTGATGATAAAAAAAAAAAAAGCATTGAAAACGTACTCAAGTGTTGGTGCTTGAATCGTCCAGAGGTAAACTCAACGGAACCCTAGACCCGGTGCCGGTGAAACAGAGGTATCGGGAGTGAAGGTAACAAGCCCGCTTAAACCAGCAGCTCCACCGAGAGTTAGTGCTACATAAATATATCATTTACCCACAAAAAAGAAGTTATTTTGGTTATTACAGAAGTTTGTGTGCAGTGTTGTTATTTCCCCTGCAGGTGGATCTACAAGCACCCAGGTAGAGGTAAATATAAATATAAGTGTATATTGTGGGTAAAAGTTGGTACTAATATCATTACAGCACTGCACTACAACTGTGTCAAGGGGATTGAACAACTTAAGAGGGGTGAAGAGAATAGAGGATAGGCCCTATAATAAACCAGCAGCTCCACTGAGAGTTATTGCTACATATATATATATATATATATATATATATATATATATATATATATATACACACAGACACACACACACACACAATAGTCTGTGCACACCAGTGGCTGTATTATATACAATTTCTATCAGATACTACATGCAAATGTAAAAAGGCAATTGTATGCAAAGCTGTATGAGTAATCCTATATCCTACTCACTTTAGACCTTATGCACAAGATGATTTGTATACCTAGAATCCTCTCAGGAACATATCCTATTCTCATATCCTATTCTCAATCTTCTTCTTAGAATCATTGACGCAAACCACCACCATTTTCTGTTTTTGGGTTGAAAAGAGAGTGAATAAAATAACTCTTAAGCATGGCTCTATGTTAGAACATTGTCCCTTGAATTTGCCCTTCTAAGCCACCTGACCACAGCTGATAATCACTGTAACAGCAATGATTTGAATTGTCATGAATGGGTTAAAAAAAAGGGTATCAGGGGGCCGCAATCAGATGTGTCCAGTGGACACAACTGTTGTGGGAGAGGTGTGCTGTGCGTTCATTAGCTTGTGGCATACCTGTATTTGATCCAGCCTGCCCATACTGCCCGTCTGCAGTAAATGTACTGTAAGTGGGAACTGGTTAAAAAATACATATCACTGAAGATAAAATGGTATATTTATTTTATCAAGAAGCAAAATGGAGAGAATAGTTTCTACGTTTTCTAATAATAATGAAATGTTCTGAAAGTTTCCCTAATACCTGCCATTCTTATATACTCTGATATGGTTAGCACACTTTAGCCTATAAATGGTTGCAGGGGTTCTTATTTGTGTTATGTTTCATGATCCTCTATCTTAGGTAATTTAAATCAATATGTAAAAAAGATGAGTTCTTACAGAAGCATGCAATAGTTGAACAGGAATATAAATTATATTTCTGCTATATTTAGTGCATTTCTGCTGCAAGAAAAAATGACTTGCTTTGCTGTCCCTGTTCAAAGGATATGCTAATCTGTACACTCATGGGAAGCGGACAATGTTCTAACATAGAGCCATGCTCAAGAGTTATTTTATTTACTCTATTTTCAACCCAAAAACAGAAAATGGTGGTGGATTGCGTCAATGATTCTAAGAAGAAGATTGAGAATAGGATATGTTCCTGAGAGGATTCTAGGTATACAAATCATCTTGTGCATAAGGTCTACAGTGAGTAGGACATAGAATTACTCATACAGCTTTGCATACAAGTGCCTTTTTACATTTGCATGTAGTATCTGATAGAAATTGTATATAATACAGCCACTGATGTGCGCAGACTATTGTGTGTGTGTGTGTGTGTGTATATATATATATATATATATATATATATATATATATATATATATATATATATATATATATATATATGGGGGGCGTGACCGGATGTTGAGGTGAGGAGCGAGAGAGGACGCCGTGACTGAGCTCAGCCCTCTCCCCCCGCTCCATGCCCGGCGCCTGACAGTGCAGGACCTAGGAGGCTGCCTGGAGCGGTCAGACACAGCTATCGCAGGGGATGTGACCGCCGCACGGAACCGGAGCCCAACTGCGTAGCGCTCTGCTAGGAAATACACCGGCAGCGCCTGTCCCTGTGAGAGAGGGGGGCGCTGACACCTGAGATCGAGTGGAGCTGAACAGTACTGGAAACCCCTGGAAGGACTAAGCAGCACAAAATCCCGGCCGGAGCTCTGGAGGGGTGAGTTGCTGGCTGTGTGTGTATCCACAGCATAAAAAGCCTAGCCACGCAGAGACACTGACACTGATATCCTGGTAAGGAGATTGTGGCTGTATAGGCTTAGGTCGCAAGGCAGGGGACTAACACGGTGCTTGGCAAAGTAGCATATTATCAGGACACTATCGGGAATGTCTAAGAAGAAAGGGATGGAGGATGGGTCAGTCCAGCAAGGGACAGGGGGTCTCGGAACCCGCAGCGCTAAGGAGAAAGGGAACCAAGCAGCTACCAAACTGGAGCGCTTTGCGCACACCCCAAATCAAACCCCTAACAAATCCAGCAACTTAGGAGGGGGCCCACAGCAGATAGGTCACCCTGGGAGGAGAAGTCAGGCCCAGGAGAATGGGACTCTGGTAATTCCACCATCAGCTATCCAACTGGCAGGCTCAGCTTCAAGGGGGACCTCAGATAAACAGCAAAACTTGGGCCTAGAAGGAGCATTAGGGGGAGACCAGAGCAACTTGGGTGAGAGAGAGCCATCCCTGCAAGATATCCTTACTGCTGTCAATACCTGTAAGCAGTCAATCACTGAGCTGTCTGAGCAATTTAAAAGCATTAGAGATGATCTGCTTGTGGTTAAAGGGGAAGTGCGTACAGTCTGCACCCGCACAACAGCACTTGAGGAGAGATTCAGCCAAATGGAGGATGATGTATACCCATTAAAGCAAGAGGTGGCACTTATGAAAATCCAACTAAGGGATTGTCTACAGAAAATGGACAGTATGGAAAACAGGCTACGCAGAGAGAACCTGAGGGTACTAGGGCTCCCAGAAGGCTGTGAGGGGAATAACCCCATTCAATTCATGGAAGACTGGCTGAGAGAGAAGTTCGGCAGGGACTCTTTTTCTGCTACATTCGCTGTTGAGCGGGCACTAGGGATGAGCCGAACACCCCCCGGTTCGGTTCGCACCAGAACCCGCGAACGGACCGCAAGTTCGCACGAACGTTAGAACCCCATTGACGTCTATGGGACTCGAACGTTCGAAATCAAAAGTGCTCATTTTAAAGGCTAATTTGCATGGTATTGTCCTAAAAAGGGTTTGGGGACCCGGGTCCTACCCCAGGGGACATGTATCAATGCAAAAAAAACTTTTAAAAACGGCCGTTTTTTCGGGAGCAGTGATTTTAATGATGCTTAAAGTAAAAAAAAAAAAGTGAAATATTCCTTTAAATATCGTACCTGGGGGGTGTCTATAGTATGCCTGTAAAGTGACGCGTGTTTCCCATGTTTAGAACAGTCCCTGCACCAAATGTCATTTTTAAAGGAAAAAATCTCATTTAAAACTGCTTGCGGGTTTAATGTCATGTCGGGTCCTGGCAATATGGATGAAAATCAGTGAGACAAACGGCATGGGTACCCCCCAGTCCATTACCAGGCCCTTTGGGTCTTGTATGGATATTAAGGGGAACCCCGCACCCAAATTAAAATAAGGAAAGGTCCCTATATACTCTGAACAGCAGTATACAGGCGGTGCAAACAAGACAGGGACTGTAGGTTTGTTGTTAAGTAGAATCTGTTTGTAATTTTGAACATTTTTAATGTGTTTAGCTCCAGCCAAAAAATCTTTTCTAAGCTTTTTGGAAAACATAGGGAAGGGTTATCACCCCTGTGACATTTGTTTTGCGTCTTTCCTTCTCTTCAGAAGATTTCACCTCACTTTTTTGTCCCAATGAAAAATGTTTTTTGAAAATTTGGGTTTTTTTGTGGAACAAGGATTGGAAAGCATCAGTGGAAAGGAGAAATTGTTTTCCCATATTAACTCTTACATGAGAGAATTTCCCTTCCTATGGGTAGATTTCATCTCACTTCCTGTTGTCTCCTTCCGTTTGCAAGTAGGAGTCGTTTGTAAGTTAGATGTTTGAAAGTAGGGTCCTGCCCTATATACTCAGCAGAAATTTGGGCCTTAGGTGTTGCTGTGGCCAAAACACTGTAAGCCCTCACAGGGCCCTGCTGTGAAATATTAGATCAAGAATTGTAATTACATGCCCCTGTTGAACAGGAGCTGAAAAATTAGGCCTTAGGCACTGGTGCTGGTGCCACAACACTGCAACCCCTCACAGACACTCTAGTTGGAACGCAGGAACGAGCCCTGCTGCAAAGTATTGCATCAAAAATTGTAATTACACGCCCCTGTTAGACAGGGGCAGAAAAATTGGGCCTTAGGCACTGGTGCTGGTGCCACAACACTGCAACCCCTCACAGACACTCTAGTTGGAACGCAGGAACGAGCACTGCTGCAAAGTATTGCATCAAAAATTGTAATTACACGCCCCTGTTAGACAGGGGCAGAAAAATTGGGCCTTAGGCACTGGTGCTGGTGCCACAACACTGCAACCCCTCACAGACACTCTAGTTGGAATGCAGGAACGAGCCCTGCTGCAAAGTATTGCATCAAAAATTGTAATTTCACGCCCCTGTTAGACAGGGGCAGAAAAATTGGGCCTTAGGCACTGGTGCTGGTGCCACAACACTGCAACCCCTCACAGACACTCTAGTTGGAACGCAGGAACGAGCCCTGCTGCAAAGTATTGCATCAAAAATTGTAATTTCACGCCCCTGTTAGACAGGGGCAGAAAAATTGGGCCTTAGGCACTGGTGCTGGTGCCACAACACTGCAACCCCTCACAGACACTCTAGTTGGAACGCAGGAACGAGCCCTGCTGCAAAGTATTGCATCAAAAATTGTAATTTCACGCCCCTGTTAGACAGGGGCAGAAAAATTGGGCCTTAGGCACTGGTGGTGGCGCCCAGAACCAAAAATGTTCTTACAAGCTATCAGCGTGATGATTGAGGAGGAAGAGGATAATTACTCAGGGATAATCACTCAGCATCAGCATAGGCAGTCTTTGAAGGGATCTGAAAAAAATTATTCAGTTACATCAGCATCAGGTGCTTGGTAGCTGGTGGTGATCCAAGACTGATTCATTTTTATGAAGGTCAGCCGATCGACCGAGTCAGTGGACAGACGCACCCTGTGATCGGTTACCACGCCTCCAGCAGCACTGAATGTACGTTCCGAAAGAACGCTGGATGCAGGACAGGCCAGTAGCTCAATTGCATACTGTGCAAGCTCTGGCCAGTGATCCATCCTCAAGACCCAGTAACCCAGAGGATTTTCGGTGGGAAAGGTGTCCAAGTCTGATCTTGCCCCTAGGTATTCCTGCACCATGTAAAACAGACGCTGGCGATGGTTGCTGGAACCGATCATACCTTGGGGCTGCGGACCAAAAAATTGTCTGAACGCATCGGTCAGACGGCCACCTTCTCCACCGCTCCTTCTTTGACTGACCGAAGCCTCAGCAACACGTTGTCCAGAAACAGGAGTTTGTAACCTCCCAGTCTCTGGGAACGCGTTGCACAGACCTTTCTGCAAGGCCTCCCGAAGATGTTTCATCCTCTGCTCCCTCTGCGATGGCAAGATAAGGTCCGCAACCTTACCCTTGTAACGTGGATCAAGGAGGGTTGCCAGCCAGTATTGGTCCTTCTCCTTGATACCACGAATACGAGGATCCTTACGCAGGCTTTGCAGGATCAGGGAGGCCATGCAGCGTAGGTTTGCTGAGGCATTCGGTCCGGAGTCCTCTGGGTCACTAAGGACAACAACGTCCGCAGCCACCTCCTCCCAGCCACGTACAAGTCCATGTGTTCCTTGGGACTGATCCCTTAAAGACTGCTGATGCTGAGTGCCAGGCTCCACCTCCATACTGACACAATCTTCCTCCTCCTCCTCCTCCTCCTCCTCCTCCTCGTCCTCTTCCTGTGTGATCGGCGGGCACGCAGGAACACTGTCTGGATAAAGGGGGCCTTGAGAGCTAAGGAAGTCCTCCTCTTCCTGCCTCTGTTCTGCCTCAAGTGCCCTGTCCATTATTCCACGCAGCGTGTGCTCCAACAGGTGGACAAGGGGGACAGTGTCACTGATGCATGCACTGTCAGTGCTCACCATCCTCGTGGCCTCCTCGAATGGTGACAGGACAGTGCATGCATCCCTGATCATGGCCCACTGGCGTGGGGAAAAAAAACCAAGGTCCCCTGACCCTGTCCTGGTGCCATAGTCGCACAGGTACTCATTGATGGCCCTCTGCTGCGTGTGCAGCCGCTGCAGCATGGCCAACGTCGAGTTCCACCTGGTGGGCATGTCACAGATTAGGCGGTTCTTGGGCAGGTTAAACTCCTTTTGGAGGTCCGTCAGCCGAGCACTGGCATTATATGACCGGCGGAAATGCACAGAGACTTTCCTGGCCTGCCTCAGGACATCCTGTAAGCCCGGGTACCTGCCCAAGAACCGCTGCACCACCAAGTTAAGGACGTGAGCCAAACAGGGCACATGGGTCAGTTGTCCCTGTCGGAGGGCAGAGAGGAGGTTGGTGCCATTGTCGCAAACCACCATTCCTGCCTTAAGTTGGCGTGGCGTCAACCACCTCTGAACCTGCCCCTGCAGAGCTGACAGAACCTCTGCCCCAGTGTGGCTCCTGTCCCCCAAGCACACCAGCTCAAGCACCGCATGGCATCTTTTGGCCTGCGTACTTGCGTAGCCCCTTGAACGCCTACGGAGCACCGCTGGTTCCGAGGAAGAGGCCATGGAGGAAGAAGAAGAGGAGGGGGTGAAGGAGAGAGGTGTGTCACAATCAGCATTTTGGAGGCGTGGTGGCGGAACAACCTCCAACACTACTGCACCTTGTCCTGCATCCTTCCCAGCTGCCAGCAGAGTCACCCAATGCGCCGTGAAACTTAAGTAACGTCCCTGTCCATGCCTGCTGGACCATGAGTCAGCGGTAATATGCACCTTACCGCTGACCGCCCTGTCCAGCGAGGCATGGACATTGCCTTCCACATGCCGGTAGAGAGCCGGAATCGCCTTCCGTGAGAAAAAGTGGCGTTTGGGTACCTGCCACTGAGGAACCGCACATTCCACAAACTCACGGAAGGGGGCAGAGTCTACCAACTGAAAAGGCAGCAGTTGAAGTGCTAGCAATTTTGCCAAGCTAGCATTCAACCGCTGGGCATGTGGATGGCTGGGAGCAAACTTCTTTCGGCGGTGCAGCAGCTGGGGCAGGGAAATTTGCCTGGTACAATCTGACGTCGGTGTACCAAAAGCAGATTGCCCACAAGTACTTGGCTGTGACACACCTAATTCTACACCTTCATTCCTCTCACTGCAGGTCTCAGAGAGGACTGAAGGTCTAGTGGGGTTGGAAATCTCAGCTGATGAGGAGCAAGGAGAGATCCTCTTTGTTCTTTGGTGTGGGTCTTTCAGATACGCTTGCCAACGAACTGCATGGCAGGTCAACATATGTCTGGTCAAGCATGTGGTACCCAAGCGGGAGATGTTTTGGCCACGCGAGATACGCTTGAGACATATGTTGCAAATAGCAGCGGTGCGATCTGATGCACTCGTCTCAAAAAAGGCCCACACCAAAGAACTTTTTGAATAACGCGCAGAGACTGCAGCGCCCTGCACATGTGGAGCTTTGGGGTGTGATGCAGTCAATGTGCTGCCCTTAGGCTGGCCCCTGGAGGGCATCCTGCCTAGTTGGTGATGTGCCACCTCCTCCTCCTCCTCCTCCTCCTCTCTCCTATCAGGCACCCACGTTGAGTCAGTGACCTCATCATCCCCTCCCTCCTCATCACTGGAGCAAACCTGGCAGTATGCTGCAGCAGGGGGAGCATGACTGCCAGATTGCTGTCCTTCTTGGGCACCCCCTCTGTCCGTGCTCATGTTACTGCCTTCATTGAGCTCAGTATCATCATCAGAGCCTTCCAAACGCTGGGCATCCTCCTGGAGCATGTACCCAACACTGTGGTCAAACAGTTCGAGGGAATCCTCATGAGGACATGGTGGAGCTAGGGAAGGAGTCACTGATGACATTGAGCTGAGGGAAGAGGCCGCTGCTTTGCCAGACAAAGCACCCTGGGCATGGGTGAGAGAGGATGAGGAGGATGAGGACGGCTTGGTCATCCACTCGACCAAGTCTTCCGCATGTTGCGGCTCAACACGGCCAGCTGCCGAAAAAAAGGCCAAGCGTGTCCCATGGCCACGTGCTGATGAGGATGCACCGTCTCCACGACCAGCACTAGACACAGAGCCTGCTTGCCCTCTCTTATTGGCTTGTGACTGTCTGCCTCTCCTTCTTGGCCTTCCAGACATACTAATGGCCTGTAGCTGCACTAAGCTGGGATAGAACACCTGTAATTTTCTTCAGGTAGCTTTATATACTGTAACCAGACAAGCCTGCCTGTCAGTAGGAAGATAACAGGAACGGATCTAGCTGAACACTGTGAGCAGGACGTACTGCACTAAATGTATATAGCAGGAACGGATCTAGCTGAACACTGTGAGCAGGACGCACTGTACTAAATGTAAATAGTCTAGCTGCCTGACCGTGGTACTAATAGGATCAAAAAGAACACCTGTAATTTTCTTAAGGTAGCTTTATATACTGTAACCAGACAAGCCTGCCTGTCAGTAGGAAGATAACAGGAACGGATCTAGCTGAACACTGTGAGCAGGACACACTGTACTAAATGTAAATAGTCTAGCTGCCTGACCGTGGTACTAATAGGATCAAAAAGAACACCTGTAATTTTCTTCAGGTAGCTTTATATACTGTAACCAGACAACCCTGCCTGTCAGTAGGAAGATAACAGGAACGGATCTAGCTGAACACTGTGAGCAGGACGCACTGCACTGAATGTAAATAGCAGGAACGGATCTAGCTGAACACTGTGAGCAGGACGCACTGCACTGAATGTAAATAGCAGGAACGGATCTAGCTGAACACTGTGAGCAGGACGCACTGCACTAAATGTAAATACCAGGAACGGATCTAGCTGAACACTGTGAGCAGGACGCACTGCACTGAATGTAAATAGCAGGAACGGATCTAGCTGAACACTGTGAGCAGGACGTACTGCACTAAATGTATATAGCAGGAACGGATCTAGCTGAACACTGTGAGCAGGACGCACTGCACTGAATGTAAATAGCAGGAACGGATCTAGCTGAACACTGTGAGCAGGACGCACTGCACTGAATGTAAATAGCAGGAACGGATCTAGCTGAACACTGTGAGCAGGACGCACTGCACTGAATGTAAATAGCAGGAACGGATCTAGCTGAACACTGTGAGCAGGATGCACTGCACTGAATGTAAATAGCAGGAACGGATCTAGCTGAACACTGTGAGCAGGACGCACTGCACTGAATGTAAATAGCAGGAACGGATCTAGCTGAACACTGTGAGCAGGACGCACTGCACTGAATGTAAATAGCAGGAACGGATCTAGCTGAACACTGTGAGCAGGACGCACTGCACTGAATGTAAATAGCAGGAACGGATCTAGCTGAACACTGTGAGCAGGACGCACTGCACTGAATGTAAATAGCAGGAACGGATCTAGCTGAACACTGTGAGCAGGACGCACTGCACTGAATGTAAATAGCAGGAACGGATCTAGCTGAACACTGTGAGCAGGACACACTGCACTAAATAGTCTAGATAGAAGATAACAGGAACGGATCTAGCTAAACTGAATACAGTGTATATATATATATGCAACACCTGGGATGCATATATATACACAATACACTGTAAGTGCAGCTAACTGACTGACTGTTCTGCCTAATCTATCTAACTCAAATCAAATGACACTGTCTCTCTCTCTCTCTATCTCTCAGCACACCGGAACACACACTACACAGGGCCGCCGTGCAGGCGGCCTTATATAGTGTGGGGTGTGTACTAAATCCCCTGAGCCATAATTGGCCAAAGCCACCCTGGCTTTGGCCAATTACAGCTCTCTCTACTGACGGCGCTGTGATTGGCCAAGCATGCGGGTCATAGTGCATGCTTGGCCAATCATCAGCCAGCAATGCACTGCGATGCCGCAGTGAATTATGGGCCGTGACGCGCCACACGAATTTGGCGCGAAGGGCCCATATCGTTCGCAATTCGACGGACGGTCGAACAGCCGATGTTCGAGTCGAACATGGGTTCGACTCGAACACGAAGCTCATCCCTAGCGGGCACATAGAATAGGCCCCAAAATCTTAGCACCAGGAGGGCGCCCCAGACCCTTTATTTTTAAATTTTTATGCTTTCGGGACAAAATCACTATTTTACAGAAGGCAAGAGAGATAAGGAACATCCAGCATAATGGAGTCAGGATTTCAATTTACCCAGACTTCTCCCCTGAGCTGCAGAGGCAAAGAGCTAAATTTGGAGACTGTAAGCGTAAGCTTCAACAACTCAGAATCAACTACGCGCTTTTGTTCCCGGCGCGATTGCGGGTCTCAGCTCTAGGAGAAGTTAGGTTTTTTTCCACTCCCAACGAAGTGTCAACTTGGCTAGAGAGTATTGAGGAAAGAATTAAGAGAGGAGAGGGGAGCTAGGTGCCGCTTGGAACTCCATCCTGTTTCTTTTTTGAATTTTTTTTCTTTTTGTTGTGTAATATTTTTTGGTGCTTTTTTCTTCCACTGGATTTCTTAGCTTTTTTATTGTATTATGTTATTGGTTGTTTTCTCACTGGATTTTTCTTTGTTAATGCAATAAATGGAGAGTGGAGCGGGGGAAGGGGGGAGGGGGGATCAAGCAAATATTAATATAATAACTTATAGGGAAAAAAAAATGCACAAGGTAATAGCACAAAATATTTTCTTTTTTATTCTCAAAGGGGGAAAAAAAGTCCCCCCCTACTGGACTTGGTTCACGGTTTTTGTCCTTTTTCTGTTTTCAAACCTCAAAAAAGTTTTCTGAAGGTCACAATAGGAGCCCGGGGGTTAGGCCCTAAGGTGGGCTTGGGGGTGGGGTGGGGGAGGGGGGGAGGAGGGGTCTGGAGAAGGGGGGATGCTGGGAGGGTGCGGGGGTCTGGGGGGTGGGGGGTGGGGGGGAGAAGGCACGTGTGTAATCAGAGGTGGAGGGTAGGGTGTGGTATGAGTGGACATGATTGGTTCCAGGCTGACGGATTAGAGGGTTGGGTAAGAGATAGGGAGTTATGCTATGTATCCCCTTATTATACCTGTAATGGGAGTTGGTTAGTTCCGGCAGGAGATCAAAACATCGCAACGGTACTAGATAGAATGGCCCATTAGTATTAAAGGAGGGAGTGGTAGGATCCCGGATACGGGTACGGGTAAAAGGATCAATATATGCTCATGGAACGTAAGAGGAGTAAGGGATAAGGTTAAAAAACAAATAATTTTTTCAACAGCTAAAAAGGGGAACGTCAAGATACTTTGCCTACAGGAGACGCATCTGGTTAAAGCCACACTTGAAACTTTGAGTAATAAACAGTTCCAGATGCAGTATCACTCTACCCACTCTTAATATTCGAGAGGGGTGAGTGTACTGATAAGCACAGATCTGGCCTTCTCCTGCGGGCAGAGTAGGTTGGACGATAAGGGAAGGTATATTTTTCTTTTCTGTTCAATAGAAAATAGAAGATATATATTAGCGAATGTGTATATTCCCCCCCCCCCCCATTCTGTACAGAGGTAATGGAGGACTTAGCCAGGTTTGTAGCAGACTTCCCGGGGACACCGATAATAGCACTGGGAGATTTTAATATGACGATGGACAGGAGCATAGACAGGTTCCCGTCGAGGCCCGGAGCTGGAGAGACCAACAGGAGCCCCCTTTTGCAGTACTGTGATGAATTAGGATTGGTAGATATTTGGAGGAGGAGACACCCTGGAGTGAGGCAGTATTCGTGTCACTCCAGGACTCATGCTACCTTGTCCAGAATTGATCTCGTACTGGGGAATGAAGAGGCACTAAGTGTAGTGGAGAAGATAACATATGAGCCAAGGAGCGTCTCAGACCACACGCCAGTTATAGCCTCCGTGAGAGTGGGGGGACAGTATGGTAGGGGGAGCTGGAAGATTAATCCCTTCTGGCTTGAACTTATAGGAGAAGAGGAGAAAATGATGGAGGGGTTGTCTGAATTTATTAGTATAAATCTAGGATCGGCCCCACTTGGGGTGGTCTGGGATGCCTTAAAGGCACATATCCGAGGTGCTCTAATCCAGAGAATAGCGTATGTTAAAAAACAGTCACACGCTGAGGAAATGGAAGCTAAAGAAAATGCAAGATTGTCAGAGGCGCACTTCGTAGCAATACCATCCCAAGTGAATCACGAGCGCTGGGCGAGGAGGCAAGAAGAGTACAGTAGGGTACTTCGGGAAAAGGCAGAAAAGATCAGGTCCTTTCAGAGACTGGGCTTTTTTGGAGAGGGAGAAAAAATCGGAAAGGCCCTGTCTCTGATAATTAAGGCAAATGGTCCCCCAAGTGCAGTGCCGGCAATTAAAGGGAGGGAAGGTGAAATAAGAAAAGATACTCAGGACATAGTAAACAAATTTAAAATATATTTTGAGAAGCTATATAGTTCCTCTGGGGTAAATGTAGAAGGGGAAATGCAGGGTTTCTTTGAGGGACTAGAGATAACTCCGGTATCAGAGGAAGATCGGGAAATGCTGGATGCCCCATTGACCCTTAAAGAATTGCAGTGGGCTGTTGGAGATATGGCGGCCCAAAAATCCCCGGGCCCGGACGGCCTGCCTATAGAATTATATAAAAAATACGGGGAGGTACTGTTACCCTTATTGCTGGAGGTATTTAATGGGGCCAGGGAGCAGGGGGCTCTACCCCCCTCAATGGCAGAAGCTATAGTAATACTCTTGTTAAAAGAGGGGAAGAACCCAATAGAGATGTCTTCATATAGGCCCATATCGCTTTTGTGCTCGGATGTGAAGATCCTTGCCAAAGTACTAGCTGCAAGGCTTAACAAAATAATCCCTAAACTAATACACCCGGATCAGTCTGGGTTTATCCCAAACAGATCCACAAGCACGAACATAAGGCGGGTATATCTTAATATGCAAATCCCCATAGAAAACAGCGGTAGGAGAGCAATTCTGTCGCTTGATGCGGCCAAGGCCTTCGATTCCCTGGAATGGCATTATCTATGGAAGATATTAGCGGAATATCAGCTTGGCCCTGGGTTTGTACGGTGGCTAAGGTTGCTGTATAGTGAGCCAAGGGCCAAGGTGAAAATCAACGGGCAATGCTCGGAGTGGTTTCAGCTGAGCAGGGGTACAAGACAGAGGTGCCCTCTGTCCCCACTGCTCTTTGCATTGGCAATTGAGCCCCTGGCGGCGGCTCTAAGGATGGCACAGGGCATACAGGGATTTAAGAGAAGTAGAGGGGAGGATAAAGTGGCCCTGTATGCCGATGATATTTTATTATTTTTGGCGGATACGCAGGAGTCACTGGAAACAGCTATAAGGATAGTGAGGGAGTTCGGAATTTTTTCTGGGCTACTGATCAATTGGGAGAAGTCAGTGATTCTGCCTATCGATACCCAGAGTGAGCCTCTCCCACACCAGGCATCCCAAGTCCAAGTGGTCAGGCAAATGAAATATCTAGGGATTAATATCACCAGAGACCCATGCCAGTACATATCTGGGAATTTAGTTCCATTGATGAAAAAGTTGAAGCAGAAATGTCAAGTATGGAGACGCCTGCCCCTCTCGGTCGCCGGGCGCTGTAATCTGATTAAAATGGTCTGGCTACCTCAAATCTTATATGTTTTGCAAAACTCTCCTGTTTGGATTCCCAAGCACTGGTTCAAAAAAATGGACAGCATATTCAGAGAACTTATCTGGAAGGAAAGGGTGGCTAGGATCGGGTTGGAGACGTTACGGCGACCAGAGGGGAAGGGGGGCCTGGCGGTACCAGATCCGCGGGGCTACTTCCTGGCAGCCCAACTGCAACAACTTGGGGGCAGCAATAGGCTAGGAGAGGTGGGAGCAGGGGGCAGCGTTTTATTGAACGACACTAGACACGATACAGTGGCGGAGGGATTAGAGGCAGACTCATTTTGTACCAAATGTCCTACCACCCGGATGATGTGTAAAGTTTGGGCGCAAGCTAAAAGAACCTTGGGATATGCCGGTTTTGCGGAATTTTCGCCACTTTGGGACAACAATAGCCTCATGGAGCTTAAAAAAATAGGGCGCGTAGAGGAATGGGACCGGTCGGGTATTCACTACCTTGCACAGGTATATAGGGCAGGGAAATTAAAGTCCTTTCGGGAACTGGTAGAGGAGTATGCGATCTCCAACAGGTCATTTTATAGATATCTGCAACTCAGGCATGCCCTGGAGGCACAATTTGGGAAGGAGGCACCAGTGTGGTGCGAAATGACCTCTTTGAGAAAGCTGATCGATGCGGGTTCCACAAAGGGGCTGATCTCAGATATGTATGGCTGTTTGAAAGCAATAGCTCAAGATGGTCTGGTTGTAAATAAAAACAGGGCTAGATGGGAAAAGGATGTGGGAACAATGTCCGACGATCAATGGGATCAAGTTTTGGCGCTGGGTACCAGGGTCACTCTTTCTCCTTCACAAGTGATGTCTCATTTGTATCTGGTATATAGAGCATACTATACACCCCTGAAACTATTCAAGTGGGGCAAGAGACCTGATGCGAAATGTCAAAGATGTGCAGGGGGGCATGGGGACTTGATCCACATGTTCTGGCGCTGCCCCAAGCTGCACAGATATTGGGTAGGAATAGTGGGGAAAATAAATTCAGTGTTTGGGACATCACTGAGGGTGGAGGCGGGAGAGTGCCTGTTGGGTCTGAAGGGGGAAGGAGGAATCTCAAAGGACATACAGACGGCAAGAGACAGATGCTTGTTCCAGGGAAAAAAGCTTATTGCGCAGCATTGGCAGAGGAGGGAGGCCCCGACACTGACAGAATGGGAAAACGCAGTAAGGGAAGTGATATGTAGGGAAAAATATATCTACAAGAAAAGGGGTAACTATAAGAAATTTAAGAAAATATGGAAAGCATGGTTGGATTGGGAGTGAGTTGAATAAGAGGTAAGAGAGGTTGATATAGGATGAGAGGAATGCAGAGTATGTGTGAGGATGTATGTCAGGTGAGGGGGGGTAATGGGGAGGGGAGGGTAAGGGAAAAAAACAGGGGAAAATGAAGAAATTGTTCCTATATTTCCCTTTTTGTAAGATACAGTCTATGGATATGTCTATATCGGTATATACTGGATGCAGAGGAATCTAGGGGAATAACGGATGACTCCACTGAGCTGGCGATTTTAATGGCAGTCACTATTTGTATATCTTTCTCTTTTTTTTCTTTGCCTTCTTTTTTCTTTTTTTTTCTTGATGTATTTGTTGTACATGATGTATCGGATAACTTTTTCAAATAAAGAGATTAAAAAAAAAAATATATATATATATATATATATATATATATGTAGCAATAACTCTCGGTGGAGCTGCTGGTTTATTATCGGGCCTGTCCTCTATTCTCTTGACCCATCTTAAGTTGTTCAATCCCCTTGACACAGCTGTAGTGCAGTGTTGTAATGATATTATTACCAACTTTTACCCACAATATACACTTATATTTATATTTACCTCTACCTGGGTGCTTGTAGCTCAACCTGCAGGAGAAATAACAACACTGCACACAAACTTCTGTAATAACCAAAATAACTTCTTTTTTGTGGGTAAATGATATATTTATATAAAGAGTTATTACAGTGACTACACTATCACACCAACGTAGTGCAACAGTATATTAAATAGTTATGACAGTCTTGTTAACATACACAAATATGCCTAAATATATATTTATACCAGGGGGCTCCCCCTACTCTAAACCGTAAAGTCACTACCCTTTGTAACTAGATGCAGGGCCCTGCAATAAAAGAGATAGTCTTGACGTCTTCAATCTTCGCTAGCTATGAAATGGTAATTGTAATCCACAGAGAGTTCTTCTGAGGTGTTGCGCAGTGTAAGGTAATACACAAAGGCAATTATAATCCAGCAAACTGATTAAGTGTTCTTATACGAAGAAGACAGACATCTAGTGTCAGCTCTTGAATATTGCAGTCTATGCAAATGTAATATTCTCCAACTCAACTTGTTCCGTGGGACTATCTGTCCCAGCAACAATCTGTAAAAGTTCTAAATGTGTGTAGTATTAAACAAACGTCCGGGTGTTAACCCTCTCACCACACGGGATCCGGGCAGATGGATGTCTCCGTTTCAGCAGTTCTCAGTCCGTATGGAGCCACCACCACGCCGTCACACTGTTCCGTTTCCTAACGACCAGGAGTCCTCGGTTAAATCCTCCACGGGTCTCCGGAACAATCACTTCTGCTGCTTCAGCACACTGTGATACGATGGCAGGATCCTTGCTGCTGCTCCGCTCCTTCACAAGGTAGGCCGCAACCCTGTGGGACACACACATCCACAGAGTTCTGCTGGCAGACCACGCATCCCAGGAACAAGAGAGTTAAGATGGCCGCTCCCAAACCTTTTATATCCTCCCACAATGCAGTTGAGTTCTTCCCTTGTCCAGGAGCATTGTGGGTAGGTCATAGTTAATGTTCAGAAGTAAACAATCAATCACTTGAAACATAAAAGTGTTGTACCTTTTCAATTGTCCACTAGATGGCACTAGATCAACTTATATCTTTATAACACACATATAACTAAAAACAAAAGTTGTCAGTGCTACATATACATATATATATACACACACATACGCTTATAAATATAAACAAACATTTTAAAATGTATTAAAACATGGATAGTGTCAGTAGGGCAGAGATTGGTGTCAGTTTTGCAGTGTCATGAGTTTTTGTTTTTCTTTTACAATATTTTTTATTTTTAGTTCTTTAAGAAGTCCCAGTGGGGCTTTGGTGAAATATCAGGGGTCTAAACAGACCCCTGATGTTTTACTATTGCGACAGAGAAAGGGGCTGAGGACAGATGTGCAGAATAAGGGTGGTGAAAGGATTAATATACACCTCACTACAGCAAAAGATAGATGCTGAGATATTCAGAAGTAGAGAGGAGGAAGGGTTAAATACATTCTCATGCCCTTAGGTTTCACTGATCTGCTGATCTAGAACAATGTATTAATGGTTCGTTGATTCATTAGTTCCTTCTTCATCTGCTTTCTTCATTGTAAGAGGTGGGCTATTTACATTTACAATCACAGTGATTGCTTATCACAGTGATTGCATGGTACAGTGCAGCCTGGATTGACTCTGAACACTGTATCTGTGAACCAAGCAGTCCAATGGTTGTTCAGTTCACAGTCAATAATGGGCATGCTTGCTGCCTCAGGGTGACTGCAGTGTTTTTCTTATAAATGCCAATGTAGAACTAATAGTCCACCACTTTGCCATTCAAAATCTATGGTGGTACATAAGTGGTTAAAGTCTGTTAAGCCAATGCAACCCACACATATCTTAAGAACTGATTTAGTTTCAAAAACAGTTGATACAAAATTAACCTGGAAAAAAAGGATGCCATATTTAATATTCATGGACAACCGTGAATGGGCAAATGTGAGTTCCAGCAGTTGAAAAAAACAGTAGTCCGTCAACTCTCTCACCTAATTAATCAGCAAACCACATATGTTGCAGAACATATTCTTTGAAGAATATCTGAAGTAATGAGAATTCTATCATCAGGTTTAAATGATGATTTTCTATAACCTCTAAAGGGCATGCTTAACAAAAAAAAAACACAGCTTGCAAAAGGTGGGTAATGAGAAAGCTTAAGGAAATATGAAACACTTGCAGGGATTTTGATAATGTGAGAATAGGGGCAATTATAGCTCATTAAATAGCTAAGGCATAACAGAACAGCCTAATCAGAAATAGAAGCATTAGAGGAAGGAAAACTAGAGGCCAATGGGCACCAGATTAATTGTGATTAACCCATGTTTTAATAACCACAGTCTGCTTGATGTTGGCAATTGCCAGGCCTAAATTAGATTGCAGAGGGGTGTCGGGCAAAAGAGTCCCACATCATTTGCTTCAGGAATCATCTGGCAAAAGTGGGACATCTATGAATGGAATAAGGAATTTGTGACTTCATTCTGTTGAACAGGAACATACAGTATTTACCCTAAACACTGTATATATGTTCATTAAAAAAGGAGAAAAATCACAAATGACTCAAAAGTGTTATAACTGGAGGTGATTTGTAAAGAACGACAATATACAGTGTGCAGTTTCCCCCTCTAATTATTAGTCTCAATTAGAATTCAGCAATTATAAAAATAAAAACCCCAAATATCTAAGGCGATTAAGGCTAGGAAGATTTCCAGGAAAACCATATTTTTAGGTAGGCAACCCGAAACAAAGACTGTCTAACACTGTTTAACAAATGACCCCTACAATAGGCCACAAAATCCAATGAGCCTGCAGCATCCATCCCTTTCACAAATATCCTATGCAAATGCAAGTAACCCAAGCATAGTCTGCATATCTTTCAGTATCACCTTTTACTTTTAAGGAAGTCAAGTATCAAGGACTGTAATTTGTTCACTTTTTTTAAACGTTAGCCTCAAATGCAAACCAAGTAACCAACCATGTCTTTAGTTATAGTCAAAAAATAAATACAGATGTCAGCTGAACTGATTTCTAAGCAGCCAGGGGAACCCCAAAGTCACTGCAGACAGAAGAAAACCTTAAATTGCCTAAAGTGGGGCAGAAGAATCCATTTGTCCAGAAAATCTAAATAGTATGAAATAGAACTGGATTCTGTTCTAACTTTAACTATCCATTTTTAAAAGAAGAGAAACCCTCAAGGTAATAGAGCAACCCACAAGAAACACCCTATCAAAGAAATATTGACCTTCAAAGCAAAAATCCAAGAATTAAAAAATTGCAATTGAAGAAGTAACAGCCAAAAAATAGGTTTGGGGTTGATTTACTAAAGTGCAATACTTTGCAAGGACATTTTCCCTTAACTTGGTAAATGTGGTGAAAAATCGCTTTGTAAACTACCGGATATTCAATCACATGCAAGGAAAATGAGAAAAAAGAACAGTAATTTTGCTTGCATGTGACTGGATGATGGAAGTCAACAGAACTTTACTCCATTAACACTAAAGGAAAATTCCATTTCAGTGTGAAAATTTTCTTGCAATGTGAACAGCATAACTGCCTTTAGTAAATCAATCATATTATGTCTGCTTTAGCTTATAATGCACAGGGGCCTAAATATCTAACAATAGAAAGGTTTTGAAGGAAGAATACGAAATTGAATAAAGAACAATATAAAACAGCATTTATAATATTGTTATTATTATTACTTTTATTATTCAGGATTAATATAGCGCCAACAGTTTTCACAGCGTTTTACAATGTGAAGGTAGACAGTACAGTACAATACAATTCAATACAGGAGGAATCAGAGGGCCCTGCCCATTAGACCTTACAATCTATCATTCAAAAAGAGAGTGGGACAAATGAAAAATGAGTCTATAGCAAACAGGTGCCTTTTTTTAGTAGCACGACCCAAATGGTGAAGAATTGGTAACTGGTGCTGTTGTTCCACCTCTAGTAATGCTGCTAGGAATAATGGCATTAGCTTATTAACTTAAGAGAGACTTTCTGGTACATATTTTACTGGACCTCCTATCAGTGATGGGGAATCAACACAAGATGGCATCCCCTTCTTTCTGTTCTCTAGGATTGTTACCTGTAGCTATGTATCTAAGTATGGCACCTCTTGCCAGGCCAAAATAGCCACCAGAGGAGGGTGGTCAGTCCAAATATAATTTCCTATTCTCAAGGAGCTCCACAGATCAACTCCCAGCCAAATCTAGTAAAATATCAGATGAAGGTGTAGACACTGTCGTAAAAATATCTATCAGTGATGCTCACTCCCCATTTCCAATCCAAGAGAGAGGCTGATATATTAACTACTTGCAGTTGAGTCACACTAGATTTCTAGTGACTGAGCGGCAGCTGCAGGCTCAACAATGTAAATGAACGTTGCCTGCTTACTTCCGGGTTTGTGGTACATATGTCTGTGCCCCCTGTTCACCAGCTATGTAGTTAGACACAGCAGGATTTTGTCAGCAGATCCCAGCCAATGGTTTATGGTTGAGACCTTAAAAAAGCAAAATAAGTGCAGCGCTAAACCTAAATGTAATAATGAATCATGCTAAAGAAAATCATATAGAGGTGATTGATCCACCAGGCAATATATTGAAGCACACAACAAGTCTCCTATGAAGAGCAGAGACAGATGTCTCAACATATGTCACATGTGAAAATTTATGAAACACAAAAAAGTGATAAAGTAAGTCCCAAAATTAATGCAAAAAAAAGTCCATAAGTGAAGTAAGTGGATAATCGAAAATGGAAATATTCTGGAGAGGAGACGCCGCGATCGTGATGCTTGGTTATACGCTGTTTCTGATGGAAGTTTCTTGTAAGTGCAATCTTTTAGCTCAATAAATTTTACTGGTTTGCAATGTTACGCTATGGGAGCTTTTTCTTGATTTTTGTCTTTTGAGTTCCACGTTCTGGAGAGATCGGCATAGGTTTGTGGGTGACCTGTTAACTTCCCAAATGCCTGGTGGGACCACTGTCATGGTGGTCATCTTGAGCTGGTAAGGAGCCTCATACCTCACTTGGGTGCAAGTCACTTTGGATATTGGATTCACCTGTGTTTCACCTCTCCAGAATATTTCCATTTTCGATTATCCACTTACTTCACTTATGGACTTTTTTTTGCATTAATTTTGGGACTTACTTTATCACTTTTTTGTGTTTCATAAATTTTCACATGTGACATATGTTGAGACATCTGTCTCTGCTCTTCATAGGAGACTTGTTGTGTGCTTCAATATATTGCCTGGTGGATCAATCACCTCTATATGATTTTCTTTAGCATGATTCATTATTACATTTAGGTTTAGCGCTGCACTTATTTTGCTTTTTTATGGTGTTTGGAGTTTAGTATTGGACTTTTTAGTGCTGGCAGCTTCTATATTTCACATATCAATTTATATTGTTCTAGCGCAGCGTTAACCCTTCCCTTGGGTTTTTTGATTTTATTTTATGGTTGAGACCTGCTGATTGGCTGTGTCCTGTGTGTAAAAAGTGTGTACAGAGCTGGCTGTTTCTTTTCCCTGCAAAGCGGGGAGAAAAAACATCCAAATTATTTAGTAAAAGCAGAACATATTACACATTGTTAGGCACACGGGTAAGCCCTTAATTGTCCCTAGATGTTAACCCCTTCCCAGCCAGTGTCATTAGTACAGTGTACAGAATCCTATCTGATCTGTATATCACGCACCTGGTGACAACTGGAATGTTGTGGAGGCGTCTTTTGAACCTCCTGCCCAACACTCCTGAAGGTGGAGACAGAGAGTGTGACGAAGTGGCATGGAGTGGCATGAGTGCTGCAGTAGCTGGCTGGTGAAGTCCACACTTGGTCCACACAAGTGGATGAAGCTGGGAATCACAGTCTTAGGTACAGGATACTGAAGCAGATTGGCACCAGAGCAGGAGATGGTAGCAGAGCCAGTATGCAGACAGGACTGGACTGGGAATAAAGACCAGCCCTGGAAATAATTTCATACCAGCCCCAAAGCATTATTATACCAGCCCAACATCATAGCATCATTATTTTGTTGTTCATAAAAGGGAAAAACATGCATTTCTAAAGCACATTTGAAGAGCGTATTATATATAGATAAGACAGATATGAATGCACATAGGGATACAGGGATATATATATATATACTGATATAAAGGGGAAAGCTTTATATCAGTGCCCCCCTTACATTATTGTATTCACTCTCCCCTTACATCAGTGACCCCCCCCTCAGACTGGCCTGGCGGCACTGTCACTGACCTCCTCTCAGGTGCACCTTGCAGGGCTCAGTCATTCAGCTCCAGCTTGGTGGCTCTGGTTTTCCTATAGTCTCCTCTACACGGTCCACACACATCTGACTTCTCCAATGACCCCCATCCCAGCAGTTCTCCCACTCTTAACTACTCTTCAGACTCCCTCAGAGACTGCAGACATGATATAAGACAAGAGATGGTCAGAAATTGCGGACATGATACAAGAGATGGTTAGAGGATGCGGGCATTGTACAGGAGATGGTCAGAGGTTGCAGACATCATACAGGAGATGTCAGAGGCTGTAGGCATGGTACAGGAGATGTCAGAGGCTGCGGGCATGGTACAGGAGATGTCAGAGGCTGTGGGCATGGTACAGGAGATGTAAGAGGCTGCGGGCGTGGTACAGGAGATGGTTAGAGACTGAGGACATAATACTAAAGATGGTAAGAGAATGTAGACATGATACAGGAGATGGTCAGAGACTGCAGACATGGTACAAGAGATGGTCAGAGACTAGGGACATGATAGAAGAGATCAATGCCTCACCAGTGCCCATCAAATGCAGCCTCACTGTGCCCATCAGTGCAGCCTCACTGTGCCCATCAATGCAGCCTCACTGTGCCTGTCAATGCAGCCTCACTGTGCCCATCAATGTAGCCTCTGTGGCAGTCCATGCAGCCTCAGTGTGCCCATCAATGCAGCCCCACTGTACCTATCAATGCAGCCTTACTGTGCCCATCATTGCAGCCTCACTGTGCCCATCAATGCAGTCTCACTGTGCCCACCATTGCAGCCTTACTGTGCCCATCATTGCAGCCTCACTGTACCCATCAATGCAGCCTTACTGTGCCCATCATTGCAGCCTCACCATGCCCATCATTGCAGTCTCAGTGTACCCATCATTGCAGCCTTACTGTGCCCATCATTGAAGCCTCACTGTGCCCATCATTGCAGCCTCACCATGCCCATCATTGCTGCCTTACCGTGCCTATCATTGCAGCATCACCATGCCCATCACTGCAGCCTTACTGTGCCCATCATTGCAGCCTAACCATGCCCATCATTGCAGCCTCACTGTGCCCATCATTGCAGCCTCACCATGCCCATCATTGCTGCCTCACAGTGCCCATCATTGCAACCTCACCATGCCCATCATTGCAGCCTTACTGTGCCCATCATTGCAGCCTAACCGTGACCATCATTGCAGCCTCACTGTGCCCATCATTGCAGCCTCACCATACCCATAATTGCAGCCTCACTACACTACACTTTTTACCAAAAACATGTAGCAGAATACATTTTGGCCTAAATGTATTTTTATTGGATATGTAGAAAGTAGAAAATATTTTTTTCAAAATGTTCAGTCTTTTTCATTTTTTACAATAAAAAATAAAAATACCCAGTGGTGATCAAATAGCACCAAAAGAAAACTCTATTTGTGTGAAAAAAATGTATATAAAGTTAATTTGCGTAAAGTGTTGCTTGACAGATAAAGTAGCACAGTGCTGAATAGGAAAAAAATGCCCTGGTCGTGAAGTGGTAAAATCTTCAAGTGGTTAATAAACGTCCACTGGGTAGCTGAGCAGCAGAGAGGCATAAGTGTTTCTCTTCTTGCTGCAACTCTCATATGTCTGTTGAACTAACTGCTATTTATTTTCTGTAATAGCCGCTGGCCTCTTCAAGGAGTCCACATGTATCTCAAACTAGACTGAAAGCTGGAATCCAAAGGTAAGCAAGAGGAGGAAGGGGAGCAGAAACAAATAGTTCACTTGTGGCTGCGATATTCCAATGTGTGAGGGTATATTTATTTATGCACCCCTTCAGACATTTGAATGCTATATTAAGGGGACATTTTTAAATTGATATCCGCTATAATATATGGAAGACTTGTGGTGTCTTCCTAACAATGGTCAAATTAAAGCGCTGATTTAAATTGTATTTTGTAATTTGATTCTATCTTTCTACATTGTTCTCATACACTATCAATATTGATATAATATTGTTTTGCAGTAGAATGAGTGACTAGAAAAAGAATTCTATTAATCCTGTATAAAATAAAACTTTTTTTGGTTATTTGTTTCACAAAAAGGAACAAAAAAAGAGCTGTATAGCAATATCTATTACAAGTACAACAATATTAGAAAATATTTTTGCTCATGAATGTAACATGACATTACGTTCTTCAAGTTAGGTTTGTGTAGACACATTACACTGTTTGATCTTTACAACAATGTCCATATTTCTTATCTTGTAGAGCTGCATTAATAAAATCTTTATAAAATATTTTGTTTGTTGTGTTTCCGCTTACTTCTCTACTTGTTTATTTACATGCAAGTTTATATACAGTACTTTGAACATGAACTAGATTATCAAACATAGAAAAAAGATAAAAGAAGCAAAAGTGTGGAGAGATGAAGATAACGAGGGTAACAACAAATCTTCTTTAGTAAGAAACAAGAGAAAAAGAACAAAAAGGCAGAAAGGGGAGGGGGTAATAATCCTTTCCCATTTGTTATACTGCAAAGCTTCAAATGAGGGGGCATGTTGCAAAAATGCATAGTTAGGTTTTAGGGGGTACATTCTTTAGGGAGTTTACCTTGTGGTTTCAAGATGCAGGGGTTCCTGATTTGCTTGCATTTGTTAAAAGTGTTATTTAACCTTACAGCAAGATATACAATCAAACTGGCATTACAGCATACAATTTGAGTTTGGTTGTACCATATTTTTTTTTTTTTTAAGGAAACAATCATATTTAAACCTTACAGGGTATTCTGTTAACTATATATGTTTACGCATGGCAATATGCCTATGAAAAGGCTTCCTTGATTCCAATAATCTAAGTTTGAGGAGATAATTAATACAACCATGATCTTTTTTATTACAATAGGCTAACAGTTGCATAAAAGGGTTACTCTTTTCGATTTCTAATTTTGTCATTATTATTAATTATGACAAAATTAGAAATCAAAACGTATTATTTAAGTATCGCAATCTGATAATTACATACAATGCTGTGAAAAATATTTGCCCCTTTCTGATTTTTTATTTTTTTGCATATTTGTCACACTTAAATGACTCCAATCATCAAACTAATTTTATGATTACACAAAGATAATCTGAGTAAATACAAAATGCAGTTTTTAAATGATGGTTTCATTTATTAAGTCAAAAAATCTGTCCAAACCTGCCTGGCTTTATGTGAAAAAGTAATTGCCCCCTAAACCTAATAACTGGTTGTGCCACCCTTGGCGGCAACAACTGCTATCAAGTATTTTCGATAACTGGCAATGAGTCTTTCACATTGCTGTGGAGCAACTTTGGCCAACTCTTATTTGCAGAATTGTTTTAATTCAGCTACATTGGAGGGTTTTCCAGCATGAATGGCCTGTGTAAGGTCATGATACAGCATCTCAATTGGATTTAAGTCCGTGCTTTTACTAGGCCACTCCAAAACCTAAATTTTGCTTTGTTTGAACCATTTGGAGGTGGACTTGCTGTTGTATTTCAGATCATTGTCCTGCTGCATAATCCAAGTGCACTTGAGTTTGAGGTCACAAACTGATAGCCGGACACTCTCCTTTAGGATTTTCTGGCAGAACTCAGAATTCATGGTTCCATCAATTATGGTAAGTTGTCCAGGTCCTGAAACTGCAAAGCAGCCCCAGACCATCACGTTCTTGTTATGAAATGCTGTATTAGTTTTATGCCAGATGTAACGAGACGCACACCTTCCAAAAAGTTACATTTTTGTCTCATCAGTCCACAGAATATTTGCCTAGAAGTCTTGGGGATAATCAAGATGTTTTTTGCTAAATGTGAGATGAGCCTTTGTGTTCTTTTTGGTCAGCAGTGGTTTTGGCCTTGGAACTCTCACATAGATGCCATTTTTGCCCAGTCTCTTTCTCTTTCTTGAGTTGTCGTCATGCTCTTGGAGTAATTTTTGTAGGCCAGCTACTCCTGGGAAGGTTCACCACTGTTCCAAGTTATCTCCATTTGTGAATAATGCCTCTCCCCGTGGTTCACTGGAGTTCCAAAGCCTTAGAAATGGCCTTGAAACCCTCCCTAGACTGATACATGTACATTACTTTGTTTCTAATCTGTTCTTTTTTTTTTAGATTCTGGCATGATGTGTGGCTTTTTGTGATCTGTTAGCGTGGTTCACTTTGTCAGGCAGCTTCTATTTATGTGATTTCTTGATTCAACAGGTCTGGCAGTAATCAGGCCTGGGGGTGGAAAGTGAAATTTAACTCAGCTTTCCAAAAAAGTTAATTCATGATTTAGCATGCGAGGGGGCAATTACTTTTTCACATAGGACCAGGCAGGTTTGAACAGCTTTTTTCCCTTAATAAATTAAATAGTAATTTAAAAACTGCATCTTGGATTTACTCGGGTTATCTTTGTGTAATATTAAAATTTGTTTGATGATCTGAATCATTTAAGTGTGAGAAATATGCAAAAAAATAAAAAATCAGGAAGGGGGCAAATACTTTTTCACAGCACTGTATATAATGCACTGAAAATTGTTGGTTGCTGGCTCTCAAATGGGGGTACATGGGGAAAAAAAACAGCATGTGGCATCATGCTTGAAAATGTTTATAGATCGTGGGTGGGTGGGAATTAGGGATGAGCTTCGTGTTCGAGTCGAACCCATGTTCGACTCGAACATCGGCTGTTCGGTCGTTCGCCGAATTGCGTACGATATGGGCCGTTCGCGCCAAATTCGTGTGGCGCGTCACGGCCCATAATTCACTGCGGCATCGCAGTGCATTGCTTGCTGATGATTGGCCAAGCATGCACTATGACCCACATGCTTGGCCAATCACAGCGCCGCCTGAACAGAGAGCCGTAATTGGCCAAAGCCAAGGAGGCTTTGGCCAATTATGGCTCAGGGGTTTTAGTACACGCCCCACACTATATAAGGCCGCCTGCACGGCAGCCCTGTGCAGTGTGTTCCGGTGTGCTTAGAGAGAGAGAGAGACAGTGTCATTTCATTTGAGTTAGCTAGATTAGGCAGGACAGTCAGTCAGTTAGCTGCACTTAAAGTGTATTGTGTATATATATGCATCCCAGGTGTTGCATATATATATATATACACTGTATTCAGTTTAGCTAGATCTGTTCCTGTTATCTTCTAGACTATTTACATTTAGTGCAGTGCGTCCTGCTCACAGTGTTCAGCTAGATCCGTTCCTGTTATCTTCCTACTGACAGGCAGGCTTGTCTTGTTACAGTATCTAAAGCTACCTGAAGAAAATTACTGGTGTTCTTTTGATCCTATTAGTACCACGGTCAGGCAGCTAGACTATTTACATTTAGTGCAGTGCGTCCTGCTCACAGTGTTCAGCTAGATCCGTTCCTGTTATCTTCCTACTGACAGGCAGGCTTGTCTTGTTACAGTATATAAAGCTACCTGAAGAAAATTACTGGTGTTCTTTTGATCCTATTAGTACCACGGTCAGGCAGCTAGACTATTTACATTTAGTACAGTGCGTCCTGCTCACAGTGTTCAGCTAAACCTACAAGTTAGTGGGGTGCGTCCACCTCACAGTGTTCAGCTAAAGCTACCTGTAGAAGGTTGGTGGTGTTCTCATACTACAGGCAGGCAGTTGATTTTGCTAGCTGCAGTATCAGTATATATATATATATATATATCCTCTGGGTTACTGGGTCTTGAGGATGGATCACTGGCCAGAGCTTGCACAGTATGCAATTGAGCTACTGGCCTGTCCTGCATCCAGCGTTCTTTCGGAACGCACATTCAGTGCTGCTGGAGGCGTGGTAACCGATCACAGGGTGCGTCTGTCCACCGACTCGGTCGATCGACTGACCTTCATAAAAATGAATCAGTCTTGGATCACCACCAGCTACCAAGCACCTGATGCTGATGTAACCGAATATTTTTTTTTGAAATCTCAGATCCCTTCAAAGACTGCCTATGCTGATGCTGAGTGACTATCCCTGAGTAATTATCCTCTTCCTCCTCAATCATCACGCTGATAGCTTGTAAGAACATTTTTGGTTCTGGGCGCCACCACCAGTGCCTAAGGCACAATTTTTCAGCCCCTGTTTAACAGGGGCGTGTAATTACAATTTTTGATGTAATACTTTGCAGCAGGGCTCGTTCCTGCATTCCAACTAGAGTGTCTGTGAGGGGTTGCAGTGTTGTGGCACCAGCACCAGTGCCTAAGGCCCAATTTTTCTGCCCCTGTCTAACAGGGGCGTGTAATTACAATTTTTGATGCAATACTTTGCAGCAGGGCTCGTTCCTGCATTCCAACTAGAGTGTCTGTGAGGGGTTGCAGTGTTGTGGCACCAGCACCAGTGTCTAAGGCCCAATTTTTCTGCCCCTGTCTAACAGGGGCTTGTAATTACAATTTTTGATGCAATACTTTGCAGCAGGGCTCGTTCCTGCGTTCCAACTAGAGTGTCTGTGAGGGGTTGCAGTGTTGTGGCACCAGCACCAGTGCCTAAGGCCCAATTTTTCAGCCCTTGTTTAACAGGGGGGTGTAATTACAATTTTTGATGTAATACTTTGCAGCAGGGCTCGTTCCTGCGTTCCAACTAGAGTGTCTGTGAGGGGTTGCAGTGTTGTGGCACCAGCACCAGTGCCTAAGGCCCAATTTTTCTGCCCCTGTCTAACAGGGGCGTGTAATTACAATTTTTGATGCAATACTTTGCAGCAGGGCTCATTCCTGCGTTCCAACTAGAGTGTCTGTGAGGGGTTGCAGTGTTGTGGCACCAGCACCAGTGCCTAAGGCCCAATTTTTCAGCCCTTGTTTAACAGGGGCGTGTAATTACAATTTTTGATGTAATACTTTGCAGCAGGGCTCGTTCCTGCGTTCCAACTAGAGTGTCTGTGAGGGGTTGCAGTGTTGTGGCACCAGCACCAGTGCCTAAGGCCCAATTTTTCTGCCCCTGTCTAACAGGGGCGTGTAATTACAATTTTTGATGCAATACTTTGCAGCAGGGCTCATTCCTGCGTTCCAACTAGAGTGTCTGTGAGGGGTTGCAGTGTTGTGGCACCAGCACCAGTGCCTAAGGCCTAATTTTTCAGCTCCTGTTCAACAGGGGCATGTAATTACAATTCTTGATCTAATATTTCACAGCAGGGCCCTGTGAGGGCTTACAGTGTTGTGGCCACAGCAACACCTAAGGCCCAAATTTCTGCTGAGTATATAGGGCAGGACCCTACTTTCAAACATCTAACTTACAAACGACTCCTACTTGCAAACGGAAGGAGACAACAGGAAGTGAGATGAAATCTACCCCTAGGAAGGGAAATTCTCTCCTGTAAGAGTTAATATGGGAAAACAATTTCTCCTTTCCACTGATGCTTTCCAATCCTTGTTCCACAAAAAAACCCAAATTTTCAAAAAATATTTTTCATTGGGACAAAAAGTGAGGTGAAATCTTCTGAAGAGGAGGAAAGACAGCAAAACAAATGTCACAGGGGTGATAACCCTTCCCTATGTTTTCCAAAAAGCTTAAAAAAGATTTTTTGGCTGGAGCTAAACACGTTAAAAATGTACCCGTTCAAAATTACAAAGAGATTCTACTTAACAACAAACCTACAGTCCCTGTCTTGTTTGCACCGCCTGTATACTGCTGTTCAGAGTATATAGGGCCTGGTGGCCCCACACCTTTCCTTATTTTAATTTGGGTGCGGGGTTCCCCTTAATATCCATACAAGACCCAAAGGGCCTGGTAATGGACTGGGGGGTACCCATGCCGTTTGTCTCACTGATTTTCATCCATATTGCCATGACCCGACATTACATTAAACCCGCAAGCAGTTTTAAATTAGATTTTTTCCTTTGAAAATTACATTTGGTGCAGGGACTGTTCTAAACACGGGAAACACACGTCACTTTACAGGCATACTATAGACACCCCCCAGGTACGATATTTAAAGGAATATTTCACTTTTTTTTTTTTACTTTAAGCATCATTAAAATCACTGCTCCCGAAAAAACGGCCGTTTTTAAAAGTTTTTTTTGCATTGATACATGTCCCCTGGGGTAGGACCCGGGTCCCCAAACCCTTTTTAGGGCAATACCATGCAAATTAGCCTTTAAAATGAGCACTTTTGATTTCGAACGTTCGAGTCCCATAGACGTCAATTGGGGTTCTAACGTTCGTGCGAACTTTCGGTCCGTTCGCAGGTTCTGGTGCGAACCGAACCGGGGGGTGTTCGGCTCATCCCTAGTGGGAATAGATCAAGATCTCATAAGTCTGTCTGTGGCATTTTCTGATGCCACACACACTGGAAGAAACTCATCTTAACATTTTATAAAATCGTTTAACGTACTGCTTTTCTTGTGAAATACTTATAAATTGTTGGATATATACTAAACCATGTTTAAATGCACAGAACCCAAATGTTCAATTGTAATTGTTCTATTGTTTGGTATTTTTTTTAATATGAAATTCTGTAAACACCAGTCTTAAAGGGGTTGTAAACTCTTGCTTTTTTTTTTTTACAAAAATAATCAAACATGTCTATACTTACCTGCTCTGTGCAATGGTTTTGTACAGAGCAGCCTGATTCTCTTCTACTGGAGTGCCCCGCTAGTGCTCCATGTTGGAGCCGCTGTGCTCATGCACATCACTGGATCGGATCGGGCTTAGGTAACAAAAGGGATAGAATGCATTAACATGAAAAACCTTGAGGCTTTACAACCACTTTAAATGTGTAAATGAAGCACTTTATTATTTAAACTACTGATGCTATTTAATTTAGAGAAAGTCACCTGGAGAAAGTAACTTCTAAGTGAGGTATAGGAAGTATAATGGGTAATTATTGTTGACTAAAGAAGTCACCAAATATATGAGTCTTTAAAGTTATGTAAATGACTTCAAATTAGAAACTATAATTATTATGTTTCAAAAAAGTATGAAATTCAACATTCTATATTAAAATTCTAGCAAGGGTACCTTTTGTGATGAATGTCAACACTATAATTATTCATTTATGTAATAACAGAATACATTACATTAAAATCATAATAAACAAAACAAATATGTTTATTAGAAAAAAACAATACATGAATAATTACAAAAGATAAATATTTTAGGGCATTTAAATAATTACAATTTTCATTATGGCTATTTTCCCTTAAAAATAACAGTGAACATAGTGAGCACATATTTAACCACTTCAGCCCCGGAAGGATTTACCCCCTTAATGACCAGGCCATTTTTTTGAGATATGGCACTGCGTAAATTTAACTGACAATTGTGCGGTCATGCAATGCTGTACCTAAACAAAATTGATGCCCTTTTTTTCCCACAAATAGAGCTTTCTTTTCGTGGTATTTGATCACCTCTGTGTTTGTTTGTTTTTCGGTTTAAACTTTTTATTGAAAAGCAGTACAGTACAATTTAAGGCAATCAAATCACTATGAGGCAGAGCCTATAAAAAAAATATATATATACGTCATAATAAATGAGGTGGTTTTTATTTTTTGCGCTATAAGCAAAAAAAGAGCGACAATTTTGAACTTTACCTTTTGCTATAGATAGATTTTATTGCATTTCTATTATTTTTTTTTACTAGTAATGGCTGTGATCAGTGATTTTTAGTGGGACTGCAACATTGAGGTGGACAGATCGGACTTTTTTGACACTTTTTTGGGACCAGTGACATTTATACAGCGATCAGTGCTACAAAAATGCACTGATTACTGTACAAATGACACTGGCAGGGAAGGGGTTAACACTAGGGGGCAATCAATGGGTTAAGTGTGTCCCAGGGAGGTGCTTCTAACTGGAGGGGAGTGGACTGACTGGGAGTACAGAGAGATCACTGTTCCTAATCACTAGCAACAGACGATTTCTCTCTATCCCCCTGACAGAATGGGGATCTGTTTGTTTACATTGACAGATCCCCGTTTTGCCTCTCTGAGGAGCAATCATGGGTGGCCAGCGGACATCACGGCTGCCGACCAAGTGCATCGGCCCACTATAGATCTTAAAGGAATCGCTGTACTGGTGCGGTGATTTGCGCAAGAGAACCAACCTGCCGCCATATATCGGCGGCGGCTGGTCGGCAAGTGGTTAAAGTGGATGTAAACCTGATTCATGAAATTTGAGCTGGGCACATATATCTGCTGTGTTTTCTTATCTCTCGTCAAAGCCCTAAGTCCCATGGCTTTCTCCTGCTCCGTTCTTCTGTTATCAGCATAACTTCTGACAAGTTCTCTGACACATGTGATAAAACCTGCCTGAATTTTGTGTCAGGATGGGTGCTATAAATAGATTACCAGAAAGCTGCTCTACTTATGAGACAGCTCTTAAAGTCTCTGCCTATGTTGAGGGCAGTGTGTGCTTTTCCTCCAAACAACTGTCTGCCAGTGTAATCCAACACTACACTGCTACTGCTGAATGAGGAAGTGAAAATTCTAACATGATGTACACATTCTAAACAGTATATAAAGCTGCAGACAGCAGATAAACATGTAAAACTTATGTAGGGAGATTTGTTTCATCTCTGTGTATCATCTGAGGCTGTTCACTTCACTGGGTATATGTGAGGGTTTACATCCACTTTCATTTATTATTGCAATGTTTACCTTAAAGTTTTTTTGACATGGTCTTTTTTATATGTTTTCCCTTCTAAAGAATTGTTACAGTGGTAAAGCTATTCTGTGAGAGCTACAGTATACAGTGAGGTGTGAGTGTTTTCAAAGATATTACCTAAATATAACTACGCTAAAATTGAATTGTATTTTTACAATGGTCATGCAAGTGCATCTCCTGTCTATAAAATATAGCAGGCAAATAAAAGACATGATTGAACCTAAGTAGCATCTGCAAGATGTAAAGGCTAGAGGAATATACCGTAGCCAACTAACTCTTACTTTGGATGTAGCTGAATAATAATTCATTATTAATAGCCAGCAACCCTCATTAAAAATCAAATAATCTGAATTCATGGGTAGTGTTTCTCAGCTGAAAGCTAATAACAGTAATACAAGTGTGTATGCAATAAAAGAAAGCTAATGTTTTATTGCTAACTAGATCAAGGTGTTTCAAGGTGAACTGACCTCTTTAACATGAATAGGATTAATTAACAGAAGACATTTCATTGGTTTTTGTATAAAACTTATAATCAATATTCGCTAGTCAAATAGTAAAGTCTAGTTGCAGCTATTTATTTACACCTTAAATAGTGACAGCTCAAAAGCAGATAAAGAAAATAATAAACAATTCTAAAACAAAGGTTATCTGAAGTTGGGAATGGAAGGATGCTAGAGACAAATGGATTAAAGTTATGTTAAGTACCCCTGTTTGCATACTGTTATCAATCCTGAAAGTAAAGTAATACATTTAAAGCATACGGAAACCAAATTATTAAAGAATATGTTACCCCAACATTTCATATTCTGATATATGCCTGCTGTAGCATGTACTGATATGAAAAAATATCCTGTTCTTTTTGTATTGTTTTCTTTGTGTGAAAAACCTGATGTTCCTGACAGTCCCTCTGCTTTTAAAAAATTAACCATACTAGGCATGAAAGCACAGCGTTGTCAGTTCCCTATCTGTTCTAGAAACTATTTACTGGGAAGACCAGTGTGCTGTTGTTTCTCCTCTCTGAGCTCCTTATTCAGCTGAGAACAGAGGGTTATTTGATCACTTATAAAAATGGGGGGAAAGGTATTAATAATGTTTTCTATAGCTATACTGAAATGGTCACTTGATTTTTATCATATAAGTCAGGGATCTCCAAACTACGGGCCTCCAGCTGTTGCCGAACTACATATCCCATGAGGCATTGTAAAACTCTGACATTCACAGACATGACAAAGCATGATGGGACTTATAGTTCCTAGACAACTGGAGGGCCATAGTTAATATAAGTAAAACATTTTTTGTATTTTTCACATGTTTTAGGTCAGTGGGGACATGGGTCTGGCAACCTAGGGGCTCCTTACCCCATCTTTTACCATCCATTCAGACCCCTTTTGGGATTTGGGGCTAGACTGTTCCCTAAGTAGGACCCTTGCGGAACTGACTGCTTAGACACCATCATCCAACTCTGTATATGAATGTAAGTTTACTTTACAGGGTGAATTGCTTGCTTAAATTCATTATATTTTGTAAAATGTTTTTGAAAAAAACCTCTCGAATGTCTTTGTATAGTTTAGCCACCTTTATTGATGTAATGTTTTTTAACATGTGTATTTTGTCAATTTGTACAATAAAATATATACTTTTTATGTTTTTTTTTGTATATTACTGTGATTAGCTGCAACAAAGTGCCATGATACTTTTGTGCAATATATTATTTAGAGCTGGAGCAGACTAGAACTTGCATATCACTCCCTTCATTTTTTTGATTATCCTTGTAAATTATTATAAATGCATATCATTAATTTCTTTGGGCTGTACAAAATGCTTTTTTCTGTCTTTCTTTTTGTTAGTTTCATTTTTTATTCATTTGACTTTAATTTACTCCTTCGTCATTGCTCTTTCACTCCCCTTCACCTGTCAGGGATGCTCTCAAATCTCCACAGCTAATTGACCAACTGATTTGCCTTATTAATTTCATGAGCTATTGACAGGAGAGGATGTTTTTTTTTTTCTTTTAAGTTATTGTATATAAATGCTGTGTCCTGAGGTGTTTAGCATGGTTATAGGGGAGGGGAGAAGGGAGGGGAAGGGGATATTTAAGGTCAAGGGGTAGGGGGATGAAGAGGAGAGATAAGGGTAAGAATAAATTAGGGGTAAATAAGGGGAGGAAAGGTACGTGAGAGTGGAAGGAAAAAACAAAGGAAAATAGAAAGGAGAAAAAAAAACCACATACAAACAAACCGATAATTGTCTTATCCAGAATATAGAGAGCAGGGATATGACCATGAAAAACGGAATTGTATATTGCCCACTGAGTGTGGATTCTTTAAGGCATAAATCAAATGCATGTGGCATAAACATTACTCTAGAGCAGCCTTTCTCAACCAGTGTGCCGCGGCACACTGGTGTGCCTTCAGAGGTTCTCAGGTGTGCCGCGGGATCAGGGGAGAGAAGGGCTGTCAGATGAGCCTGATCTCCCGATCCCCTGCCGAACTGTACATCGGCACTGTGAGAAGCTCCGTCAACCTCAGCAAAGTGAAAGTAAAGAGCAGGGGAGTGTGCTCTACTCTCTGCTTCCCCCTACAGTGCAGTACCTGGCTGAATGAGGAAACTGGAAAGGTACTGTGCTATAAGCTAGATTCGTTTTAAAAGGGCTTTATACATGTGTCTGTGTGTGTGCATGTGTGTACATGTGTCTGTATGTGTGTTTGTACATGTGTGTGTGTGTGTGTGTGTGCATGTATGTGTGTGTGCATGTGTCTGTATGTGTGTGTATGTGTGCATGTGTCTGTATGTGTGTGTGTGTATGTGTGCATGTACATGTGTGTGTGTGTGTATGCATGTATGTGTGTGTGCATGTGTCTGTATGTGTGCATGTGTCTGTATGTGTGTGTGTGTATGTGTGCATGTGTCTGGTATGTGTGTGCATGTGTCTGTATGTGCGTGAGCATGTGAGTGTCTGTCTGTATGTGTGTGTGTACGTTTGTATGCGTGTTTGTTCATGTGTTTGTGTGCGCATGTGTCTGTATGTGTGTGTGTGTGCATGTGAGTGTCTGTCTGTATGTGTGTCTGTATGTGTGTTTGTGCATGTGTCTGTATGTGTGTGTGTGTGTGCATGTGTCTGTATGTGTGTGTGTATGTGTGTTTGTACATGTGTGTGTACATGTGTCTGTATGTGTGTGTGCATGTGTCTGTCTGTATGTGTGTGTGTCTGTATGTGTGTTTGAACATGTGTGTGTGTGTGTGCATGTGTCTGTATGTGTGTCTGTATGTGTGTGTGCATGTGTCTGTATGTGTGTGTGCACGTGTCTGCATGTGTGTGTGCACGTGTCTGCATGTGTGTGTGCACGTGTCTGCATGTACAAGTACAAGTGTCTGTATGTATGTGTCTGTATGCGTGTGTGCATGTGTATGTGTCTGTATATGTGTGTGTGTGTGTGTGTGTATGTTACTTTTAATCCTGACACCGCCCCCCATTCCTGTACCATCAGAACTGCTTTTGTAGGTCTTGTTTGTGATAGCAGCAAGGACTGCTTCTCCTCTGAAAAGCAACCTATGCGCAGATCGCTTTTCAGAGGCATTTGACAGGCGGTAAAGAGGCATTATGTTGCCTCCTCGCCACCTGTTTTAATGCAGCATCACTACACCGCAACCATGCAATGTACACAGTTGCAGGGTAGTTGCAGTTCAGCCCCATTCACCCTGGGTATACCTCCAGCTGCAGCCACAGCATGTGTACACCCCCAGCTGTTGTCTCTGCAGCTAAAGGGGAAGAATTTGGGGGTGGTAAAAACAGCTTAACCATGTGCTTTTACCACCCCTTCAACCCGACATGTGAACAAGCCCTTGGTTCACATCTGTGTTGCTGCGTGCTGCGTGTAGTGCAGCCCATTCATTTCAATGGGCTTCCCTAACCACAAAAATTCAGGGAAAGGAAATCCCCGACCTTTTTTTAAAAAAAATTGCACTGTACCAAAAGCACCCCACATTTTCCAATGTGTAAGGTACCATTAAGATTTAATGGTACCCCTAAAGAGCAGAGCATTTGTCTGTGTGTCAGGAATGAGTGCGATTTTGCGCATGTTCCGCGACACACAGTAACGTGAACTAAGCCATGGACTGGGGTGCCTCAAGACTGAAAATACTTTTTAAGGGTGCCCCGACTGGAAAAAGGTTGAGAAACACTGCTCTAGAGTATATAAGCAAAGACCACGCCCCTGCAAACTCTTATCATTCCAAAACCATTTAAATAAATGATCTTTTTATTTCCACTTTTTCCCCATTCCCTCTTCCCTTTTCTTCCTTTTTATGGCAAAACCAGCATATTTATTCACTCTTGTATAATACTGTGACAGGTGGATATATCTATATTTGCATTGTTTACAATTAAACTGGGTAGTAGGGGTAACAGCAAACACACACGCATAGATCAGAAATTTTTTTTTAATACGTTTTTGAAAAAGTCTAATGGAGGAAGTCCATACACTTGTGTCAGCTACTGATCCAGAGTGCAGCCCACTCTGTAGTAAACAGGTAAAAAGAAGAGCAAGAAGCGCCACTAAGTGTAGTATTAGGTACAATTTATTATGGCCCCCATATTGGGTTACTCATAAGAGGTAGGTATAATACAGGCTCTCCATTAAGGTAATGGCTGGGGGGTCTGTCTGTGTGCTCCTCGTGCACTGGGTAGGCTGGATGTCCCACGCTGTAGGGTAATGGAGCTGTGAACGGAGGAAGTCCCCTATATATAAAAGAATACTTCCGGCTCCTTGACCATAAATACCAGGCTCCCCGTACTATCTTTAGATTGACAGAGGAGTGTGCATGCTCATACACAGCCCGTGCATGCTCATACTCCAGATCTCAGAACTGCTAGAGGGCTTCAGAGGACTTCCTCCATTCACAGCTCTGTTACCATACAGCGTGAGACATCCAGACTACCCAGGGCACGAGGAGCACACGGACAGACCCCAAGCCATTACCTTAATGAAGAGCCTGTATTATATCTACCTCTTGAGAGTAACCCAATATGAGGGCCATAATAAATTGTATCTAATACTACACTTAGTGGCGCTTCTTTCTCTTCTTTTTATATTTGCGTTGTGACAGGTGCATTGTACGGGGTGGAGCCTGTTTTTGACTGCTCTCTGATGTCCACACCGCCCTGGAATTGGCACCTGTGAGAGAAACTGGTGAGGTGTGTACCATCACCCACTAATGTAATTGTGTGTGATTGGTGGCTTTTGGGTGTGGGTTTTTCCTTCCCTTTTTTTTTCCCACTTTGCTCTTCTCTTTTCTTCCTTGCATGTATATTTCAAGTGGTGGAGGTTTGATTCTTTGCATATAATGTTTATGATGATGTAATGTAGTTATTATTATGTTGTTTTATAGACTCTATATGAGTTTAGGATATATACCTTACACACTTGAGAACAAAGGAGAACAGAGGAGGAATCTTGAAGAAGAGGATTTTTTCCGTGAAACACATAGACCTTGTCTCTCATCTTTGTTTATTATGTAAAATTGATTTATTTATTTACTCCCTGTTTAAATTAATTCCCAATGCATATGTACATTATATGCTTTTAACGCTTCTTTGAAAGCTATTTTATGGAACATTGCAATAAAATTCAATACATTTTATTTGTTTTTTGTATTAATTCTCTATTGCAGGTATATTTTAAGTCACAATTTTTTCCTATGGTTTGCATGAATACTTGGTTTGGGGATGATACCTCCTTTATTGTTCTCTCAATCATCATACACAACTTTCACCTTAGATTGATTTTTGGAGATACTACAAGAGCAGTTTTTAAACAGGAGTTCAGCTATAACTTACAATCATATCTATAAAGCTGGTTGGTCTATGTAACATAAAGTGATGTGTTTTGATCTATAGTATGTCACAGGAGCAATTAGGGTTTAGTAATATGTAACTATAGCCAAAACATTTGTTTTAGTTTAGAATATGGCATGGTAGAGCTAGACCCCCTGTCAGGTTTTAGTGCTATCTGGGACTCTTGTAGAGAGATGAGCAATTTCTGTTCTGGGGACGACCTTTTACCAGACAGGAAATGAGGAAAAATGTGCCAGGGGGAAAGTGACAACAATAAAAAACTGACATTGGCTCTAACATTCCCCTACTTAAAGAGGAGGTCCAGCCTGGGTGAGAAAAAATAAAAGTCAGCAGCTACAAATACTGTAATATTAGAGCACTTACCTGTCCAGGAAGCCCACAATGTGGGCACCCCAGCCGATCTGATCGACTCTCAGGTGCTGCCGACGCCATTCCTGGTAAGGGAACCAGGCTGTGAAGCCTTTCAGCTTCACAGCTTGGTTCCCTACTGTGCATGCACAAAGTGCGTTGGCTTTCTAATTGGTCCAGCAGCGGGGGAAGGAGGAGGGGGGCCAAACTTCCGGGAGATCAGGCTGCTGCCCATCTCCCGAGAGTGGGGAAGGGGACCTGTCAAAAATGGGTCCCTATTCCCCCTCCCCCCTGAAAGGTGCCAAATGTGACACCGGAGGGGGGTTAGGAAGCATATAAGCGGAAGTTCTACTTTTGGGTGTAACTCCGCTTTAAGTTTTATAAGCACCTTTACTTTTGTCAGTGTTGCCTTGAGTGAGTTACCTTCACTTACTGTCTAGGAGAAAGGTTGTCCCTCGGCCAGTAAGTAAGGGGAAATCTCAGCAAGCCTGACAGTGGTTCTAATCCTTCCCTACTTTATCCAAAGGCAACAAAAAAAGTTTTAGGTTTTGACATCACTAAAATTAACAATATAATGCATTAAGAACTATGACATCTAAATAATACAGATGCCATTGATACAATCACATTTACTAATTCCAGAAAGTGTCTTTGGCTTTTCGTGTAAATGTTAAATCATTTTATTTACTACATTAGACTTTGCTTTGAATTGCAGAACTCTGCCAGCTGCAATGTTTAATCAGTTAATAATATTGTTTTCTTGTGATCAATTTTAAATCTGTAATCCACTATATTTTCATTTTTTACCAGTTTCTATAAAGGTAAGGAAAAAACTATACTGCGCTGTCCTGACTTATTAGTCAAAAGCAAACATTCTCTACAGATAACGTGTGCCTCAAGCACCAGTTCTGCTGTGAATTATATCTAAACCTTAGAGAGTTCTAGTCATAGGGCAACACCTGTGTCATTTCCAAAATGTGTTCCTCATTGGTACATGGCATATGAATCCTTTACTTGGGTGTATTGTGTTTAGACACAGGCTAACCCTTTCAAAGGGTAGAAGATGTACACATCTGTCTGATGTTTCTCTTCTATTTTGACAAGCACATTGGCCATCAATGCCATTGCTGTCTAACCAATCTCACCTTGACTGGACATTAGTTGAAATTAGCCTTTTTCTTTTTTGCTTTTTAGTAAATATAGCTAAAACATGTGGCTAATAATACCAGTGTTGTGCTCAAAGATCAGCTGGTGTAATCTGTGTTTGGTTAATAATCAGATCAGATGAAGGTAGCAAAAAAACATTTTGGAGCAAGAAAACAACTACAAAGCCCATAGTGGGAACAAATGAACCATCCTAAATTACGTAAGGGAGCGTATCAGTCAAAACACCAGTCAAATAGGCAGCTGTATGTTTTTTTCATATAATCTGCACCAGGGACTGCATCGCAAACAATTGTATAAAGGTTCTGTGAACTTTTCCTTTTTTTATTTAGTATGGTCAGGTCTAAATACAAGTGTAACATGCAACATGGTCCAAACAGTCGAGTTAGCCTTTAACATTGTCAGCCTGAAAAAGGAAGTGCTTATACTGGCTGTGTTGGTGCCACTGATAACTACAACAAATTCAAAATCTGTCAAGAATCAGAGGGAAGCAAAACACCACTATTTAGTAAGAAGGGAGGAGACATGTTTCATGTTACATCTTAAACATAGGTCTAACATGAAATATTATTATTATTATACAGGATTCATATAGGGCCAACAGTTTACGCAACACTTTACAACATTAGGGCAGACAGTACAAGTACAATACAATTCAATACAGGAGGAATACGAGGGCCCTGCTCATTAGAGCTTACAATCTAGGAGGGAGGGTCAAGTTATACAAAAGGGTAATAGCTGTGGGGGATGAGCTAATGGAGAAAATAGTGCAGTTGTTAGATGGAGGCAGGATAGGCTTCTCTGAAGAGGAAAGTTTTCAGGGATCGCCTAAAAGTGGATAAATTTGGAGACAGTCTGACAGATTGGGGTAGGGAATTCCAGAGGATGGGCGAGGCTCGGGAGAAGTCCTGGAGGCGGATATGGGAGGAGGTGATGAGGGAGCTAGAGAGCAGGAAATCTTGGGAGGAATGGAGATGGCGATTAGGTTGGTATTTTGAGACTAGGCTAGTGATGTAACTGGGGGCAGAGTTGTGGATGGCTTTGTAACTTATTGTTAGTATTTTGAATTTAATTCGTTGGGCGAGTGGTAGCCAATGGAGGGATTGGCAGAGAGGGGTAGCAGACACTGAGCGGTTTGTAAGGTGGATGAGTCTGTCAGCAGCATTCATGATGGACTGAAGGGGGGATAGTCTATTTAAAGGTAAGCCAATGAGGAGTGAGTTGCAGTAGTCAAGGCGAGAGATAACCAGGGAGTGAATCAGGAGCTTTGTGGTTTCATTGGTTAGAAAGGGACGTAGTTTAGAGATGTTGCGGAGGTTGAGGCGGCAAGCTTTGAAAAGTGATTGGATGTGGGGCTGAAAGGAGAGTTCAGAATCCAGGATAACACCTAGCACTCTGACATGTGGGGACGGGTGGATGGTTTTGCCATTGCTCTTCACAGAGAAGTCAGGGGAAGAGGCACGTGGGGGAGGAAATATTATAAGCTCGCTTTTGGACAAGTTGAGTTTGAGGAAGTGGTGTGACATCCATACAGATATGTCGGTTAGTAAGTTAGTGATGCGTGAGGAGACTGATGGAGTGAGTTGAGGGGTGGAGAGATAGATTTGTGTGTCATCAGCATAGAAATGATATTGAAAGCCGTGAGAGGCCATCAGCTGACCCAGGGAAGAGGTGTAGATTGAAAATAAAAGAGGTCCAAGAGCAGAACCTTGGGGGACCCCGACAGAGAATGGAAGAGGAGTGGAGGAAGTAGAATTGTAAGTGACACTGAAAGTGCGTTGGGATAGGTAGGATGAGAGCCACTGAAGAGCACAGTCACGGAGACCGAGGAAGTAAAGTTTTTTGAGGAGGGGGTGGTCAACCGTGTCAAAGGCAGCTGAAAGATCCAGAAGTAGGAGTACAGAATAGTGTCCGTTGGTTTTTGCAGTTAGTAGGTCATTTGCGAGTTTTAAAAGAGCAGTTTCTGTGGAGTGTTGAGGGCGAAATCCAGATTGAAGGGGATCAAGAAGGTTGTTTTTGATGAGGTGGTCACTTAGTTGGTTGTAAACCAGGCATTCAAGGAGTTTAGAGGAAAAGGGGAGCAAGGAGATAGGGCGTAGGTTGTTAAGATTGGTAGGGTCCAAGGATGGCTTTTTGAGTATGGGAGTGACCAGTGCATGTTTTAGAGCATCGGGGAAGATGCCAGAGGTGAGGGAGAGATTGAAGATGTGGGTTAGAGAGTGTAGGATGGGGTCAGAGGGTGACCGTAGCATTTGGGAAGGAATAGGGTCCAGGGGACAGGTGGTTAGGTGGGCGATAGAAAGGAGTTTAGCAGCTTCGTCTGGAATAGCAGATTTGAATAGGGGGAGTGTCAGTTGTACCTGTTGACATGGGGTCTCAGCTGGGGGAGATACCTGTAGAGTGGAGATTTCATCACGGATTGTATCAATCTTGTTTTTGAAGTGATTAGCGATTTCCTGGGCAGTGAGTAAGTCAGTGGGGGGAGGCGATGGAGGACAAAGTAGAGAGTTGAAGGTAGAGAAGAGTTTACGGGGATTGGATGAGAAGGTGATAATAAGAGTTGTAAAATAGGTTTGCTTGGCAGTGTGAAGGAAAGAATAGTATTTTTGGAGGGCAGATTTGTATTGTTTGAAGTCTTTGAGAGACTTAGTCTTGTGCCACAGACGCTCAAGAGCGCGACTACGTTTTTTGAGAATTTTAGTGTCATCTGTTTGCCAGGGTTGTAGGGGTCGAGGCCTGATTCTGCGTGTAGTGAAGGGAGCGAGCTTGTCCAGGGTGGAGGACAGAGATTTATTGTAGATGGACATGGCTTGGTTGGGGCAAGACAGGGGAGAGATTTTGTCATAGAGGTGGTCAGTAGCAGAATAGAGGAGAGAGGAGTTGAAGTTGCGAAAGTTTCTACGGGTGATGGTTAGGCGATTGGAGGGAAAGGTGGTGGAAGACAGGGGGAGAGAGAAACTAATAAGGTGGTGGTTGGAGAGAGGAAAAGGATTGTTTGAGAAGTTGCATGGAGTGCATAGGTAGGAGAATACAAGGTCAAGGGTGTTGCCATCAGAGTGAGTAGAAGCCTGTACCCATTGCTTCAGGTCAAATGAAGAGGTTAGACTAAGAAGTTTAGAAGTAGCAGGAGTGTTCGTATTAGCAGGGATGTTGAAATCACCGAGAAGGATTGTGGGAATATCCGAAGAGAGAAAGTAGGGTAGCCAGGCAGAAAACTCATCAAGGAAAGTCGATAATGGTCCAGGGGGCTGGTAGATCACAGCAATTCTTAGGGAAGTAGGAGAGAACAGACGTATACAGTGGGCTTCAAATGATGAGAGTGAAAAAGAGGGAGGAGGGTGAATAAAGTGGAAGGTGCTCTGGGGGGATAGGAGGAATCCCACTCCACCTCCCTTGCATCCATTAAGCCTGGGGGAGTGAGTCCAGTGAAGGCCACCCTGGGAGAGGGAAGCAGGAGAAGGGGTGTCATATTCGTGGAGCCAGGTTTCTGTGAGAGCAAGTAGATTAAAGGAATTAGTGACAAAGAGGTCATGAACAGCAGTGAGTTTGTTGCAGACAGAGCGGGCGTTCCAGAGGGCGCAGGAGAGAGGGAGGCTGGTGTTGGCAAGAAGAGGAATGGAGACTAAATTGTGTAGATTGCGACTACTGCCAAAGGGTGTAGGGTGATGGGTGTGTTGGGCACAGTTAAATAAGGGGGGCCCAGGGTTTGGGGAAATATCTCCAGCAATTAGGAGAAGCAGAAGAGTGAGGGAGGTAATATGAGAATATGATTTGTATGAGGGGACATGCTTCAGTGTCCTGGGGGGTATGTTAGCGAGTGGGCTTAGAGTTAGAAAGAGGTGATGAGTGCAGTAATAAGGGGAGGGGAGAAGTGAGGGTGATATGTACAGATTGTGGGGTGGAGCAGAGGGATGTAGAAAAGAGAGTTTGAGGAGAGAGGCAGCAATTTTGAAAAGGAGGAGAGGTAAAGAGTGCATGTTTCAGAGAGGAAGATGATAAAATTTGGAAATGGGGTCACCTGTAGTCTTTTATAGTTAGCTTTGTGCAAATCGCTGAAGTGCAAGAGCAGAAGTGCCACTTATTTAAAGAACCCACTTCTTTGGAAGAACCCCTGTATGTGCAGCCCCCTGTATGTGTTCCCCCGTAAGGAAGGCCTTGTTTTTATACTGTGTGTTGGGTGTGGGTTGAATCTGGCAATTAATCAATTAGGAGGGCATATTAGGAACACAGCTAACAGGGCATAACTTTCACACCACAATCAAACTGCAAGGGGACTAAAAGGCCAAAATTGTAAAGATAAGGGAACCCATAATTTAGATAAGACTTAATGGCTAAATAAACATTGAAATAATGTGAGCATGGCTACTGATGGAGTTGAAACAGTGGTGACAAATAGATTTACCAAATAAGCATTTGTGCAGTCAGGCAATATTCAGTTTTAAGGTATGTGGAGGTATAAACGCAGGTTTACCAAATAAGCATTTGTGCAGTCAGGCAATATTCAGTTTTAAGGTATGTGGAGGTATAAACGCAGGTTTACCAAATTAGCATTTGTGCAGTCAGGCAATATTCAGTTTTAAGGTATGTGGAGGTATAAACGCAGGTTTACCAAATTAGCATTTGTGCAGTCAGGCAATATTCAGTTTTAAGGTATGTGGAGGTATAAACGCAGGTTTACCTGTGAAGAGAGAAGAAGATGTTCAGATGGATGGTGCAAGAGCAGAAGTGCCACTTATTTAAAGAACCCCACTTCTTTGGAAGAACCCCTGTATGTGCAGCCCCCTGGTCTGAAAGGTGGATTTAGCTTTTAAAGCAATTCCCAAATCATTTAGGAGTTAGCATTTCTTGAGAGAATGTGGTTTCTTATGAATTGGACATTGGTGGCTGGTATTTTCAATCTCTTCATTCTAGTCATCGCTGCCACAGTTTGTGTCTTGATTGGGCAGCACACTTGTCTTTTCAGTGTTTGTGTCAGGCCCTGATAGAATATTTGTCTTTTTCACAGACAAATTAACCCTGGAGTTTATGAATGTGGATATTTGTCCTTGAAAAAGGTTGAAACCTGAGTGCTAGGCTCACTGTGTATGAAACTTGAAAATTTTTGTGTTTTGATAAAGGTACAGAATGTCAAAAAGAAAACTTGATTGGAGTTATTGCAAACAAATTTTCAAAGGCTTTTTTTTTCTAGTGATATCAAGAATAATATTATTATGCTTTTTTTTATTTGGGCAAGTTACCACAACACCATTATCCTGTCGTTTTTAAGATCAAAGATACAACGATGTTGGTGTCCCTTTTACATTGCATTTTTTTAAATGTAACTGCCTACTACCAATCTGTCATTTAAAGTAAACACATAGCCAAGTATTATTCTCCACAATTTTTTTTTTATTGTGCATAAAAAAAGAAAACAAATACAATTATATATGCTATCTGCCAATAGAACTTAACAAACAAGTGCATTCTATGCATCCAAAAAAATAGAAAATATACCAAATTCAAATCATTATCCAACCAAAAAAATAATGTCAAAGCAATAACTCCAAGGCCAATAATTAATAAAACGTTATCTTCTCCGATTCCGCAACATGGCTGATTGATGAACGGGCCGTTCAGAAACGAACTGAAAAGCGCGAAATGAAAAGCATGAAATGAAAAGCGGGAAATGAAAAGGGCGAAATGGAAAGCGCGAAATGAAAAGTGCGAAATGAAAAGCGTGAATCAACACTCTTAAACCTCTACTAACACAAAATTAGCAGGAGCCCAAAGGGTGGTGCTAAAGAGCTGAAAAACAATGTAGTAAGTCACTACGTTCGTATTTGTTGGCCAACAATTCCTTGCAGTTTGTAAGCAAGACAAGTTTGGGCCAACGCCCTTCGGAAAAAAGTCCACGGTTTTGTTGGCCAACAATCCGATCGTGTGTACGAGGCTTAAGTAGTATAGCGTGAGGTTTCAGGTCTATATGTAGTCACAGTGGTTTAAGAAAGCTGGTGCTTTGAAGAAATATCAGTATCATCAGAATCTTCAAAGTTAACTATAAATATGGCTTAAGATAAGCTAATAAGATACATGGGCTAGCACAGATGGGATTATAATAAAGACAAACACTGTTATTTAAATTTAAACAAATTATTTATTAATTGGTATTTATAAGGCCACGGTGTTATCCATAGGGGTTACCTAAAAGTACTCAAATTTATTTTAAAGAATATAAAGCCATCCTGGCTACAATTGAACAAATTAAATGGTGTCCATCCAACAATGCTGGACGACTACTCCCCCTCATGGACAACATCATGACAAAAAAGGGGGCGGGTGGGTGGGTGTCGCTTGTTCTGCTTCAAACGGTCAGTGAGCCGTTGCACTCAGCCCCTTATATAGGCTTCTTCAGCAGTGCTCAGCGCCCGCCAAATTCCTCCAATCCGACGCTGGCCCTTGCTACCAATCCTCTTACTGTTGCTGCCCTGAGCAACAGTGGCAACCAATGGCAACCTAATAGATAGATAAAAGGGAGAGAGAAACTGCAGCCCCCTCTGAGCCATCCCATGTGGGCCCCAGCATAATGCTATGACCCTTCATGGGCTAGCACAGATGGGATTATAATAAAGACAAACACTGTTATTTAAATTTAAACAAATTATTTATTAATTGGTATTTATAAGGCCACGGTGTTATCCATAGGGGTTACCTAAAAGTACTCAAATTTATTTTAAAGAATATAAAGCCATCCTTACTACAATTGAACAAATTAAATGGTGTCCATCCAACAATGCTGGACGACTACTCCCCACTGGCTGAGGACAGCAGCAGTGCTGCCGGCCGAGGCCCCCCCCCAACACCGTGGCTGATTCAATTAGATTTTGTAAACCCATATTAAATATATCTAAGCCTATCACAGATAAATGGACCATATCTTCATGAAATAAACCATGTACAAAACCTTCTAATTCTAAGTGGCGAAAAGAAATGCCACCGGAAGAACTTAAAAAACTATGGATTGTTCTATTGAGACGCCTTCTAATCTTATCCACATAAAATAAGTTGCCCGAAGGAGACCAAAGAAGACGAGGAATCATCTCTGAAAATGCCACTATAGCATTTGGGAATAAAAGTTGAATATAACAAAGATCCCTCTTAATTTCACATAGAAGATCCCACGTCTTAACTTTGCCTAAATCATTGCCCCCGGCATGAAGCACTAAGATCTGGGGTAAAGGCCAAACATTAGATAGGTGAAGTAAATGATTTCTCAGATTTTTCCACCTTAAACCCCTAATACCTGACCACAAAACTGTGAAAGACTTAGAGTCCAGACCTAAATTAGCAGAGTAGGTTCTAGTTTCAGCATGCTTGGCTGCCCAAAAAACGTAGGAATGACCTACAATCCAGACCGTAGCTTTGGAAGATCCTGAAAAGAGATTACAAAACTAGAAGATCAGGGCGAACATAAATCTTATATCTATCACTACCCCAACGGCCAATTCTTTTTAAAGTATCTGCCGGAAAACCTAAAGAGTCAGCTGTGGTGGCTGCCCCAATGCGAAATGAATGTGAAGAAAAGCAAAAACCAGACAGGTTCAAGCATTTCAGAGAAGCAGCCAACACAGCTGAAAACTGATACCTAGTTAAGGAGGACAGATCCTGATGGATAAAGAAGGAATCATCAGAACATGGTCTAATTGACATATATCTAGAAACCAATAGCACCGGGCATATTGTAGGATTGATAGAGCTAGCCAGAGAAATCCAATGACCTTGATCTGTTGGAAGGGATTTAGACCTACAAAGGAAAAGGCTAAGGGACCCATCATAAACAACGACATGTGATTTGAGGAGAAAAGATGAGGACCTTTTAGTTTCAGATGTAAATTCCCCAATTCTGAGGGCGCCAAAAAAGGCAACTGAAAAAACGGCCCTGAACAAAATTAACTCAAATTCCGAGAAACACACCACTTCTAGAATCTTAAGGAGATCAACCAACAGAGCAGCCGAAATAGGGCGCCTATTATCTAACAAAGGTCTTGACCTCCTAAAACCTTTTAAAACTTGATTAACTTGAAAGAAAGAGGTTAGAGATGGCAAACCAGCAAATTTTAGAAAGAAGGAGACACCCGCTAAAATTTTGCTGATAGAAGCTGGGCTAAGATTAGCCTGAAGCAACGAAGACACAAAAGACAGGGAGACATAAGAAGTTACAACAAGAGAATCCAGACCAAAGTCCTGACAAAAGGAGCACCATCTGGTCCAGGATAGGCGATAATCTGACCACGTTTTCTTCAACACTGAATTCTTGAAGTTACTAAGAATTAACTCCATATTAAGCCCCAGAGGAAAACCGAGCAAGGAGCTCTGCACCGATCCGATGTTGGAGCCAATTCCCGAAACCTCGTGAACTGTGAACGAGATAAAGCATCAGCAATATTATTTTGTACGCCTGGAATGTGCTCTGCTTTCAACCAAATATTGAATCGCATGCATTGTAAAACAAGAAAACGTAGTAGCCTAATCACCGGCTCAGACTTAGAGGATAAAGTATTCACTGCATACAAAACACCTTTATTATCAGTATGCACCAGAACTCTGCGATTCGCAAAAACGTCTTTCCAAACTACTAAAGAGACTATCACAGGGAAAAGCTCCAAAAGGACCAAATTTTGAATGATGTCCTTTTGTAACCAGTCCTGATGCCACTCACCTGCGCACCAATGCCCATCCATAAATGCTCCAAAGCCTGAAGACCCAGCTGCATCCGTGAAAAAATTAAGCTGATCGTTAGTAACAAAGTCCTGTTGCCATATAGTAGAACCATTAAAATTACACAGAAAAGCATCCCAAATTCTAAGGTCTTCCCGAATGCTCTTGGAGATCCGAATATGGGAATATGGGTTTGTAAAACCTTTTCATTGCCAATGAAAACTTGCGAGAAAACACCCTAGCCATTGGAATGACTCTGGCTGCAAAAGCGAGCAGACCCAGAAGAGATTGAGCCTACTTCAATAGTACTTTCTTTCTTAAAAGAAAAACTGAGATCAGGGATCTCATTTTTTGTATTTTCTGAAGAGGCAATTTAAATTCCATTGCAGCTGAATCGATGGTAATCCCTAAAAATTCAATCGAAGTAGATGGAAACACTGTCTTTTCTGCTGCTAAAGGGATCCCAAAGTGCTCACAAATATTAAAAAATATCTGAAGAGATTTGAGGCACGAGGGGGAATCAGATGGACCAACAAATAAAAAATCATCTAGATAATGCAGAAAATCTCCACAGGGATAGAGATCTGACAAAATCCACTGAAGAAAGGTTGAAAAAGCTTCAAAATAAAAACAAGACAAAGAAAACCCCATGGGCATACATTTGTCAAAGAAATATTCACCCGAGAATTGAAAACCTAGCGAACTGAAGCCTTGCGGTTGGACCGGGAGCAAAACGAAATGCTGACTTAATATCTGCCTTGGCTAGCAAAGCCCCTTGTCCATGACTCCTTAGTATAAACAAAGCCTCATCGAATGATGCGTAACAAACTGGGGCTTCAACACCAGCTACATCATCATTCAAAGAGGAGTTCTCTGGATATGAAAGGTGATGTATCAAACGGTAAGAACCTTGTTCTTTTTTAGGAACTAACCCCAACGGGGAAAGCCTTAAATTTGCGAATGGCGGAGAAGCAAAAGGACCTGCCACCCTCCCTTCTTCCAGTTCTTTATAAATTTTCTTTCTTACCACTGAAGTGTTAGTATAAACAGATTTTAAATTCTGAACCATAGAACAGCCTGTGTCTTGAAAGGCCGGGACCAAAAAACCCTCCTTGAAACCCTCAGTTAGCAGAGCCGCCATCCTGCGATCTGGATAGTGCTCTAACCACGGGAGCATTCTTGGGAGGTTCACTGGAGTCACCGCCCTTCCCATGAGCGTGCCCGGGGAATGGCTGAAAGGCTGTCGCTGCAGATTTGCGAAAGCACCTGCTAGCCGGATGGTTCCCGCTACAATGGGAGCATTCATGCTTATATCTGCAATTTGAGAGAAACTTGCATTGCCCTTCATTGAAAGAAAAGCAAAATCCTTTACGAAACGCAGACTGTGCGTTAGATACCCCTTTTGGAGTGAACTGAGGCTTAGGAGGCAACATGAGATTCAAACATAGCCCAACATCTTTGGATCCCCAATGTAGGGAGGGGTGGACTGACAACTTTTGGCGAAAATTTTCGTCATATGTGAACCATGCAGAGCCACCGAAATGACGAAAAGCCTCTGCAACAATATCTAAGTGTTGGAATAAACCTGAACACTTTGCAGGGAAACGTTCACCCATAACTGCTGCATAAATGCAGAAAGCCTGCAGCCAATTTTGGAAGGTCCTTGGTATAGCCCTCCTCCTGTCCTCCTCAGATCTATCCGCTGCCAGCCTGTCAGATTTCAACAAAAATTCTTTAGAAGCCGGCAAAAGTGACAATATGTCAATGAATTCTCCTCTCCAAATCTTTTCTTTAACAGGCTTGGTTAAATGGCACCCTAAAGGTGACAAAACACATGGTAAGGGCTCTTTAAAAGAAGCCTCCCCAACTGCCACTGCTGAAGGCCTGATAGGCAGGATGGGATTAAAAGACAATGGAGAGTTAACCACATTATCATGGTTTAACATGCCATGATCAATCATTTGTGACTCATTTAAGTTTTGCCATACTGAACTGACTTCATTCATATAATCATTCAATGGTAATTTTTTAACAGCACCATAATCATGTGCCCCTGTAAATATTTCAGTATCACTACCAACAGGCTCAGAAGCACCAGATATCTGTGCCCTCTGATCAACTTTACTGGTATGCATAATATGCCTAGCACCAATTTTTTCTTTTTGTGCCCCTAGAATTTGAGAATTAACATTCGTTTGTTTAACATTCAATGCACCAGTGACCTGTGCTCCTTTAAAACTATTATTATTAGCACCAGCAGTCTGTGCCCCTTTAAATTGCTGTAAAATATTTGACAATGAATTCACTAGGAATGAAACATCTGCAATATTTGAAAACTGACTCTGCTCACCATCATATGATATTGACGGATGCTCACTGAGTGCAGCAGCCTGGGGAAGCTGAGTAGCGCTGCTCTCCCTCATAGCCGTCTCTCTCTGTGTTCTGGAAGTGCCAGCTCTCTCCTCCCTTGCCACCTGAGGCGAAGCCGCTGTTCTCATTCGTTTCTTCTTTCTCCCCGGCTGTTGCCGAGTCCCGCCTCCGACTGGGGCCGAAGCTTCTTCCATCTTCTGGTTTGTGAGGGATGCTTCAGCAGGCGGAGCCAAGTCACGCTCCTCCCCTAGGCATTGAAGAATTCATTCTTCACTGCCCTCTCCCTCCGCTCTCTCAATAAGGCGACACAGGAGTTCTTCCCGACTATCAGACGAACGGCGCTTCATGCTGCAGGAGCTCTGTGACGTCGCTTGTTCTGCTTCAAATGGTCAGTGAGCCGTTGCACTCAGCCCCTTATATAGGCTTCTTCAGCGCTGCTCAGCGCCCGCCAAATTCCTCCAATCCGACGCTGGCCCTTGCTACCAATCCTCTTACTGTTGCTGCCCTGAGCAACAGTGGCAACCAATGGCAACCTAATAGATAGATAAAAGGGAGAGAGAAACTGCAGCCCCTCTGAGCCATCCCATGTGGCCCCCAGCATAATGCTATGACCCTTCATTCTATGGGAGTTTTCACCAGAACATCTGAACAGGCAAAAAATTCGGAAGAACACACGAACACGATTAAAGTCTATGGGATACGAACATGAAAAATCAAAAGTGCTCATTTTAAAGGCTAATATGCAAGTTATTGTCATTTCATTTTTATTGTATCACTTTAAGCATTAAAAAAATCACCGCTCCCAAAAAAAGACTGTTTTAAAAAAAAAATTTGCATTGACATATGTCCCCTAGGGCAGGACCCAGGTCCCCAAACACTTTTTATGACAATAACTTGCATATAAGCCTTTAAAATTAGCACTTTTGATTTTTCATGTTCACGTCCCATAGACTTTAACGGGCGTTCCGGCGGCTTTCGACTTTGCCCCGAACACTGCATATTGTTTGGTGTTTGCCGAACATCCGAACAACCAAAGTTCGGACCGAACCTATGCGCGGGCCGAACCGTTCGTCCATCCCTATTTCTGAGTTTGCAAAGCTGAAACGTTTAATTCATACACAATAGCAGCTTATTCTAAAACTCTTAACCTAGCTTATGCTGTAGCTTGATCATATTTCCATTTCCTTTTTCTATTTCTGCACTCTCATGGGCACCTTCTATCTCCATTTCTGCCTTCTTGCAAGCAGCTTCTGCCTTCCTGCAGTCAACTTCTGCCTCCAACTTTGTTCAACTTCTGCCTCCAACAAGTCAGCTTGTACCTTAGCAACCTCTGCCTTTCTACAAGCCTTGGTAAGCTGTTCACTAATGTACGTTTATTAAACAGAGATAATTTATCTAATTTCAGTTCTCAGCAGTTCTAAGAGCAAACACATTTCATCTGGCACCCTGTTTATGAAGCAGAGAACACAGAAGGAGAACAGAGGAGAAGTTTTTCCTCTGAGAACACCTGAGATCTGTGAATAAAGAGGTGCCTGTGATCTCATGAGATACCTGTGTGATTACAGAGCGAGTTTAAAAAGACTGTGTAGGGGCGCATGCGCGGCGCGAACCGAGAAGGAAGCAAGAGCTGAGAGCTCCGTGAGCCACGAAGGAGAACGGCACTTCCCCGGGGCCTTACACGCAGGATTCTGACCCAATTCTTCCCAGCACCCCCGGTGGAACACTCAGCGCATGCCGGGACCCAGAAATCGCCGCTCCAAACCGGCCCAGAGATCCCTAACTACATATCTACTGAGAGTGAGAGAGCAGAACATGCAGGCCCAAGATGGCGCCCGGAGGACACAGTCACAGGCAAGCCCTCCTGCTGCAGCTACTTCACCGGCACACTCCCAGGGAGACTGTGAGTACTCACTACAATTAACCAAAGTGGATTTAGATGCCAGTCTAACCCTGATGTATGATAAAATTGCCCAGAAGTTTCAATCGGAGCTGCACAAGTCCACTAATACCCTGTCTCTAGAGATTGCAGCTCTGGGCAATAGAACGGACTTGCTTGAGACTAAACATGATGAGTTGTCCCTGGGGTACTCTGATCTCAGGAAGGAGCATGAATCTTTATCAGAAACGGTCCTGCAATTGCAAGCACACATAGAGGACCTCGACAACAGAAATAGGCGTAACAATCTTCGGGTGCGGGGGGTCCCCGAATCAGTGACAGAGTTGCTGCCAACCATTCAAAGGCTATTTCAAACTCTCCTACCTGACTCCCCATTGACTGCCTTTTCCTGTGACAGGATCCACAGGGCCTTACGCCCTCCTCCACCTCCAGAGAAGCCTCCTAGGGACATTGTGCTATGCCTCAAAGACTTCCTGATTAAAGAAGATATCCTCAGAGCCTCAAGAAACACTCCAAACATTCGGTTGGATGGGACCCCGGTCCAAATTTACCCGGACATCTCCCCCACCACCCTGGACAAACGCAGGAAGATGAAGGAGGTTACATCAGTGCTGCAGTCGGCAAGTATTCGTTACCGATGGGGCTTCCCTTTCAAGCTACAGGTGCCTCATAATGGCATGACTTACACAGTTACCACGCTGGCTGAAGGCAAGGAAGTACTCGTAAAACTAGGCCTCCTTGATGCTGCCTCTCTGCCTAGGCTACCATCCACACCAAGGCACTCAGCAATTTGGGCAACCCCTCCACCCAGAAGAGACCGCCGGGATCAACGTCGGGACTGACGGAAGCAGCGGCACCTAATTTTTGGTTTTGCTTTTTATCCTCTTTTCACCCTTCTTACTTTTAAGGTCTACTCCTGCGGCTTCGTTTGGTTTTTCTCACAGAAGGTTGAGAACTTTGATCCTCCCCTGCTATGCTTTGAATGCATCTAGAATCTCCAGGCTCCACGTGGATTTCAGGTCGCGCCCGCTTGTAAGACCCCACACTCACCATTATTGGGGACTGGTCAGCTCTTCATCTGTTTAGTGATGTTGGAGCTGACGGACCCATCACAGGTAAACCCTCCAGATTTATCTGCATACGTGCAGATTACACGGACACTACGGTTTAGAGTGTTGGACCTTTGGGTCCGAATGGACACCATCTTTTGGGTATATGGGATGTCTTTCCCCATTGCCCCCCAGGACTATTGTTGGCCATTTTTCGGCCTAGTTTTCAAGCTTTTTAAATTGATTACTATCTTATTTTTTCTTTCTATTTTTTTTGCTTTTTTTGCTTATTCTGTGCTACCCATTCCTGAAGGTACTATCATTTTGATGCATACATTGCTATCTCAGATAATGCAAGTTTATATTATACGGGGGTTGTACTTCCTGGCGGGATCTCACCTTGGGGTTTTACATGCTGTTGGGGGGCCCACTCTAGACCTGGACCTGATTCTAAGCTTAAAGCTACCCCTTTAGACCCACTATGGGCATCAAGGTTATATCTCATAATGTGAAAGGGTTTAACACCCCTCATAAACGAAGGAAAGCATTTAAAGCCTATAAGTCACTCGGCGCAGACATTATACTGCTCCAAGAGACACATTTTTCCAGGGATAACCACCCATCATACTTTGATAAAACATTCAAACAATGCTTTTTTACAACCTATGGGTCCAGGTCTAGAGGGGCTGCTATCTTTATCAGGAATTCAGTATTATTTCAGGTCCAACAGTTATATAAAGATCCAGATAGTCGGTTTGTGATTATTCAAGGCACCATCCAACACAAACAATTGACCCTAGCTTCAATATATGCCCCTAATGCCTCACAGGCCACATTTTTTAAAGAATTTTTCCAGATCCTGGAAAGGTTTCATTCCCCCCATCTGTTAATTGGAGGGGACTTTAACCTAGTAGCCCACTCAGGACTGGACAGAAGTAGAACATGCCCAACCTCTAAAGCGTTCCCCAAATCTCTTCAATATTCCTTGCGCTCCTCTCAATTGATAGATATATGGAGAGCCCATAATGTAGGTTCGAAAGAATACACCTTTTATTCCCACCCCCACGATAGTTACTCTCGTCTGGACTATGTTTTTTGTACTCCCTCTCTGGCAGTTAATTCCACCTCAGCCAATATACATATATGCCCTTGGTCGGACCATCATATGGTTTCCACAAATATTTCATGTTTAGGCCTCCCCCACACATCTAGGTCTTGGCGTTTAAACGAGTCACTTCTTACAGATCCGGTGATTTTGGCCCAACTGGTAGATCGCCTGAAAGAGTATTTTAGAACCAACAATGTGGAGGATATCTCCCCTATCACCCTTTGGGCCGCTCACAAGGCTGTTATGAGAGGCCACCTAATAGAAATCTCTATAACACAAAAACGCCAAAGACAACAAGACACACATAAACTTACATTAGAACTAGAACGTTTATATCACAGTCACACTCAGACACCTTCCACAAAGTTGCTACAGCAGATTACTGAAAAGAGAAGGGCCCTTGATGATATTCTTTCTGGACACATAGAGAAATCCCTTCGGTGGTCCAAAGCTCGTTTTCTCCTCCACAGTAACTCCGCCTCCACGATGTTTGCACGTAAGCTAAAACAATCTTCCCAACCGACCCACCTCTATAAGTTGAAAGATAAAAATGGCAATATTACCTCCCACCCAAAACAGGTTTTGAATATCTTTTCATCATTCTATCAGAAACTATTTTCAGGCCCAGATCCCTCCCGTTCCCCACCAGTGCAATCATGGTTAGATACTCTCTTGCTTCCCCAGTTGACTGAAGAGCAACTGGAAATTCTCAATGCTCCTTGTTCTTCAGAGGAAGTGGCTTCAATCATATCCTCCCTTAAGCTATCTAAGGCCCCAGGCCCAGACGGGTTTTCAGCAGTCTATTATAAAAAATTTGCGGACTCATTGCTACCCACACTAACTAAAATGTACAATCAGATCCTTGAAGGCAAGCAATTCCCTGAGGAAATGCTGCTGGCCAACATGTCCCTCATACCCAAACCGAACAAAGATCATACTCTCCCCCAAAACTTTCGCCCCATTTCGGTTATAAATAATGACCTTAAAATATTTGGAAAGCTCTTGGCAGATAGACTAGCTAAAGTAGTACAGTCTCTGATCTCTCCCGACCAAACCGGTTTCATCCCATCGAGACAGATCACAGATAATATTCGCTTGGCTACCAACATCGTGCAAGATGCACATGTGCGCTCAAATCAGGTACTACTCCTAAGTTTAGATATAAACAAAGCATTTGACAGCGTTATGTGGTCATATCTAGACACAGTATTGCTAAAATTTGGATTTAGGGGGGCATTTCTAAAAGGCTTTAAAGCACTATACCATCATCCTAAGACCCGTATAAAGCTGCCGGGGTGCAATTCAGACTACTTTTCGCTGAAGTGTGGTACTAGACAGGGGTGTCCCCTCTCCCCATTATTATTTGCACTAGCCATGGAGCCCCTGTCTAGGTCCATCTCCACTAACCAAAACATTAAAGGGTACGTAAAAGGGAACCAAGAATTTAAACTTAGTCTCTATGCGGACGATGTACTTTTATTTATCTCAGACCCATTGATCTCCCTCCCCAACCTTATGTCCGCTCTAAATTCCTTCCAAAACTTAACAGGCCTTGGAATCAATCCCAGCAAATGTACTGCGATGCCCATCCACCTTCCACAACATTTATTATCTACACTCCAAGACAAATTCAAATTCACATGGAACCACACATCCTTACAATATCTAGGTATTAAACTGGCCCCCTCTCTTAAACAAATATACTCCTTAAATTATCCCCCGGCTTTCACTAAAGTTAAAATTCTCTTAAATCAGTGGTCCTCATACCGTATATCATTTCTAGGTAGGATTCAAGCAATTAAAATGAATATCCTTCCAAAGCTATTATTCCTATTTAGATCACTACCTCTATATGTTTCCCGCTCCTCCCTGTTGATGGTGCAGTCGACTCTGCTCAAGTTTGTATGGCAAAACAAAAAACCCCGAATAGGAAGACTAATGATGTATAGAACACAGAAGAGTGGAGGACTGGGTTGCCCAGACCTTTGGAAGTATTATCTGGCATCTCGCCTCACTCAACTGGCACAATGGCATACCCCCCCCACATCCATACCATGGCTGCAGTTTGAGCGGATCTCGATTGCACCGTACCATCTTTCAGGTATATTATGGTCTCGCTCTATAACCCCAAAGGATATCACCCCACTCAACTCTATTGTAGGTCAGTCACTGTTCCTTTGGTCCCTTTATTCCAAGAAATTTAAGTTACAATCAGATAGACCCCTATTGTCTTCTTTTCTAGGAGAGCCGTCCTTCCCCCCAGCCTTCTCATCCAAATTATCATTTGATGGTTGGATCACTAGGGGCTTGGTGAACCTCGAATCCTTGCTGCAGAATGCCTCCTTTTGCTCTTATACTCACCTGCAGCAAACCCAAGATATGGGACGATTTGAGTTTCACCAATACCTACAAATTAGACACTATTACTCAGCACTAATCTCAGGTGGAGTGGACTTGTCTAAGACCACGTTTGAGTCGATGTGTGGAGAGGCATCAAGAGATAGAGGGACTATTTCCATTCTATATAGACACCTTAATGACTTTAACTCTCCTCAAAAATCTAAGGCAATGGAGGAGTGGGAAACAGAGCTGGCCCAAGAGTTCTCTGCGGAGGACTGGAGGGATATGATAACTAATATGCACAAATGCACGAAATCTATATCTATTAAAGAGACAACTCTTAAAATTCACACCAGGTGGTATTACACTCCAGATCGTCTTCACAGATTCTATCCCCTGGTGCCTGGCACATGTTTTAGAGGATGCCAGGACAGGGGAACAATGTTGCACACTTTCTGGAGTTGCAAAGCCCTAGACAATATATGGCAAAAGACTACGTCTCTCATATCACTTATCTCAGGTATCTCGATTACACTAACCTCTCCAATGTGTCTGCTTTTCGCAGAACTCCCGGAGGTTCCCATCCCTTTACAGAAATTATTCCACACTCTTTTTAGTGCTATTCAATGGGCAATAGCCTTGAACTGGAAAAGTCCCCAGGTACCCTGGTCACAGGTGATCTCGCGTATGGAGTCCATCAGGACTATGGAATTGGTGCACCATACTCTCCTGGACTCCATACATACATTTGATAGTAAATGGAACATTTGGACGGCTCACCTGCTAAGTGACAGACTAAATGATCCTTCCGCCCCAATAACTAACTCATAATAAAAGCGTCTACGTTTTAATAAAGATAGACTCAGAATGAGAATGTATCTTTGATAGCAATATAGCCTCCTGATCTCAGGTGTAGGATCTCCCAATTTCAATATGGAGTTTAGGTCATGATGATATATATGGGATGCACATTTATCACGATATTATGTTTCTATTTCTTTTCCCTTTTCTTTTTCTTTTTTTGTATGATTTTTCTCATTATGTTTCTTATTGATATGATTTATGGGGTGCTCTATGATTGAATTGTACAATGAGATATATTTGCTTGTACCATATTGTAGAGATGTTACTGGATGTATTACTATTATACCTCATGTACCCTCAACACTTGTTCACCCTGATACTATATTTTTCTGCAATAAAAACGTTTGTAAACATAAAAAAGACTGTGTAATTTCATGAAAATAATAAACACTGACCACTGGCACTTTTTTTACACACATTTTGGCACATTCTTTAAATGTGTAGTTTGGCCCCTTTTTATTGTGTATTTTGGCATTATTTACGTGCATTTTGCCAGGTTTTTTTTAATGCACTGTGGATTTTTTTATTATGCATTTTGGAGCTTTTTTAAACACACATTTTGGGCCTTTAGCGCACACTATGGCACAGGTTATTTTAACACGCATTTTGGTGTTGTTTGTAACCCAAATTTTGGTGCTTCTTTTAGCAAGTATTTTGGCACTTTTTTAACGTGCATTTTGATTTGGTTTTTATGCGTATTTTGGCAAACAACACATTTTCTAGTCACTTTTGGGGTGGGCATAAAAAAGGCCCAAAAAGCCAAATCGAACATTTTTTGGGCATGGATCGTTGTGCGTTTTTTCAATGTGCATTTTGGCACATTGGTAGTGTATTTGTCTAATAATAAAATGTGTGGCAAAATGCATGTCTGCTAACTGCATTTGGGGAGCCATTAACAATGAATGGCACCCAAAAGTGCATTGCGTATTTGGACACAATTTGAGCACAATTTGGAATCGTGGCAAGAATTGCGCAATTTTGCCAACAATTCTGCATTGCTCAGATGTGAATGGGTCCTAACAGACAATATATTATAACTATACTGTATGTGTGTGTACTGTATATAGTTACATAGTTAGGTTGAAAAAAGACACAAGTCCATCTAGTTCAACCATAAAAATAAATAAATAAATAAATAAAAAATAATATCAAACAATCCCATATATCCAATCCTATACCCACAGTTGATCCAGAGGAAGGCGAAAAACCCCAGCAAAGCATGATCCAATTTACTACAGCAGGGGAAAAAATTCCTTTCTGACCCCCAAGAGGCAATCATATTTTCCCTGGATCAACTTTACCTATAAATGTTAGTACCCAGTTATATTGTGTGCATTTAGGAAATAATCCAGGCCTTTCTTAAAGCAATCTACTGAGCGGGCCAGAACCACCTCTGGAGGGAGTCTATTCCACATTTTCACAGCTCTTACTGTGAAGAAACCTTTCTGTATTTGGAGATGAAATCTCTTTTCCTCTAGGTGTAAAGAGTGCCCCCTTGTCCTCTTTGTTGACTGTAAATTGAATAATTCAACACCAAGTTCACTATATGGACCCCTTATATATTTGTACATGTTGATCATATCCCTCCTTAATCTCCTCTTCTCAAGAGAGAATAAATCCAGTTCCTCTAATCTTGCCTCATAGCTAAGCTCCTCCATGCCTCTTATCAATTTGGTTGCCCTTCTCTGCACTTTGTCCAGTCCCCCCTATCCTCCACATCCTTTTTGAGAACTGAACTGCATATTCCAGATGAGGTCTTACTAATGATTTGTACAGGAGCAAAATTATATCTCTCTTTCTCGAGTCCATACCTCTCTTAGTGCAAAAAAAGACTTTGCTCGCTTTGGAAACCGCAGCTTGGCATTGCATGTTATTATTGAGCTTATGATCTACCAAAACTCCCAGATTCTTCTCCACTATGGATTCCCCCAGTTGTACTCCCCCTAGTATGTATGATGCATGCATATTCTTAGCCCTCAAGTGCATAACTTTGCATTTATCAACATTAAACCTCATCTGCCACATTTTCGCCCAATTAGACAGTGCATTCAGGTCGGCTTGTAAATTGGAGACATCCTGTAAGGACATTATTTCACTGCATAGTTTGGTGTCATCTGCAAAGAATAAAATGGTACTTTTAATCCCAGACCCTATATCATTTATAAAGATATTAAAAAGTAAGGGTCCCAACACTGAACCTTGGGGTACACCACTGATAATTTTAGACCATTCAGAGTAAGAATCATTAACCACTACTCTCTGAATTCTGTATTTTAGCCAGTTTTCTATCCATTTACAAACTGATATTTCCAAGCCTGTGAACTTTACCTTACTCATTAGCTGTGTGTGGGGAACTTTGTCAAGCGCTTTTGCAAAATCCAAGCATACCACATCCACAGCCACCCCTCTGTCCAAGGTTTTACTTACCTCTTCATAAAAAGAAATCAGGTTTGTTTGACAACTTCTGTCTTTTGTGAACCCATGCTGTATGTTGCTTAAAATATTTATTTGCAGCAAGAACTCATCTATGTGGTCTTTTATTAAACTCTCCAGTATCTTCCTGACTAGGAATGAGCCGAACACCCCCCTGTTCGGTTCGCACCAGAACTTGCGAACAGGCAAAAATTTGTTTGAACACGCGAACACCGTTAAAGTCTATGGTACACGAACATAAATAATCAAAAGTGCTAATTTTAAAGGCTTATATGCATGGTATTGTCATAAAAAGTGTTTGGGGACCTGGGTCCTGCCCCAGGGGACATGGATCAATGCAAAAAAAGTTTTAAAAACGGCCATGTTTTCGGGAGCAGTGATTTTAATAATGCTTAAAGTGAAACAATAAAAGTGTAATATCCCTTTACATTTCATACCTAGGGGGTGTCTATAGTATGCCTGTAAAGGGGCGCATGTTTCCCGTTTTTAGAACAGTCTGACAGCAAAATGACATTTCAAAGGAAAAAAAGTCATTTAAAACTACTTGCGGCTATTAATGAATTGCCGGTCCGACAATACACATAAAAGTTCATTGATAAAAACGGCATGGGAATTCTCCACAGGGGAACCCTGAACCAAAATTTTTAAAAAAATGACGTGGTGGTCCCCCTAAATTCCATACCAGGCCTTCAGGTCTGGTATGGATTTTAAGGGGAACCCTGTGCCAAAATGTTTTAAAAAAATGGCGTGGGGTCACCCTAAAAATCCATACCAGACCCTTATCCGAGCACGCAACCTGGCAGGCCACAGGAAAAGAGGGGGGGCGAGAGAGCCCCCCTCCTGAACCGTACCAGGCCACATGCCCTCAACATTGGGAGGCTGCTTTGGGGTAGCCCCCAAAACACCTTGTCCCCATGTTGATGAGGACAAGGGCCTCATCCCCACAACCCTTGGCCGTGGTTGTGGGGGTCTGCAGGCGGGGGGCTTATCGGAATCTGGAAGCCCCCTTTAACAAGGGGACCCCCAGATCCCGGCCCTCCCCCCTGTGTGAAATGGTAAGGGGGTACTTGTACCCCTACCATTTCACTAAAAAAGTGTCAAAAATGTTAAAAATGACAAGAGACAGTTTTTGACAATTCCTTTATTTAAATGCTTCTTCTTTCTTCTATCTTCTTTCTTCTTTGTTCTATCTTCCTTTGGTTTCTTCCTCCATCTTCTTCTCCTTCTTTTTCTTCTGGCTCTTCTTCCGGTGTTCTCGTCCGGCATCTTCCTCCGCGGCGTTGGCAACTTCTTCCCTTCTTCTCCTCGGGCCGCTCCGCATCCATGATGGCATGGAGGGAGGCTTCCGCTGTGTGACACTTCTCTCTTCATCTTTTTCTCTTCATCTTCTTCTCTTCATCTTCTTCTCTTCATCTTTTTCTCTTCATCTTCTTCTCTTCATCTTCTTTTCGGGCCGCTCCGCATCCATGATGGCATGGAGGGAGGCTCCCGCTGTGTGACGCTTCTCCTCTTCTGGCGGTTCTTAAATAACAGGGCATTCCCTGTGATGTCAGAGGGGGCAGGGTCACCTGTTACGTAACCCTGCCCCTTCTGACGTCACGGGGAATGCCACAGGGAAGTCCCCGTCAAGTCCCCGTGCGTCAGAAGGGGGTGGGGTCACCGGGTGGCTCCGTCCCCCGTTATTTGAGAACCGTCAGAAGAGAAGCGTCACACAGCGGGAGCCTCCCTCCATGCCATCATGGATGCAGAGCGGCCTGAAAAGAAGATGAAGACAAGAAGCTAAAGAAAAGAAGATGAAGAGAAAAAGATGAAGAGAGAAGCGTCACACAGCAGGAGCCTCCCTCCATGCCATCATGGATGCGGAACGGCCCGAGGAGAAGAAGGGAAGAAGACGCCGACGCTGCAGACGAAGATGCCAGATGAGAACACCGGAGGAAGAACCAGAAGAACCAGAAGAAGAAGAAGATGGAGGAAGAAACTGAAGGAAGATAGAAGATAGAAGAAAGAAGACTGAGGATAGAAGAAAGAAGAAGCATTTAAATAGAGGAATTGGCAGCAACTGTCTCTTGTCATTTTTAACATTTTTGACAGTTTTTTTGTGAAATGGTAGGGGTACTTTTGTACCCCCTTACCATTTCACACAGGGGGGAGGGCCAGGATCTGGGGGTCCCCTTGTTAAAGGGGGCTTCCAGATTCCGATAAGCCCCCCACCCGCAGACCCCCACAACCACCGGCCAAGGGTTGTGGGGATGAGGCCCTTGTCCCCATCAACATGGGGACAAGGTGTTTTGGGGGGCTACCCCAAAGCACCCTCCCAATGTTAAGGGAATGTGGCCTGGTGCGGTTCAGGAGGGGGGGTGCTCTCTCATCCCTCCCTCTGAAGGGCCTGGTATGGAATTTAGGGGACCCCCACATCATTTTTTTTTTTGGTTCGGGGTTCCCCTGTGGGGAATTCCCATGCCGTTTTTATCAATGAACTTTTATGTGTATAGTCGGACCGGCAATTCATTAATAGCCGCGAGTAGTTTTAAATGACTTTTTTTCCTTTGAAATGTCATTTTGCTGTCAGACTGTTCTAAACACGGGAAACATGCGTCCCTTTACAGGCATACTATAGACACCCCCCTAGGTACAAAATTTAAAGGGATATTACACTTTTATTGTTTCACTTTAAGCATTATTAAAAAATCACTGCTCCCGAAAAAACGGCAGTTTTTAAAACTTTTTTTTGCATTGATCCTTGTCCCCTGGGGCAGGACCCAGGTCCCCAAACACTTTTTATGACAATACCATGAATATAAGCCTTTAAAATTAGCACTTTTTTAAGCTAACAGGTCTAGTTACTTGGTAAATACTTTGTTCCCTTTATGCCCTACGCCAATCCAGTGGTACCATTCCCGTCATTAATGAGTCCCTAAAAAATAGATACAATGGCTGTGAAATGACAGAGCTCAATTCTTTTAGGATCCGTGGGTGGATGCCATCTTGTCCAGGTGCTTTATCGACCTTTAGTCTGTCTAAATATTTCTGGACCACATCACTTTTGAGCCATTGTGGATCATTTGAGGCTGTGTTAATACCACCCCCATTATGGACTTGAGCTCCTCCATGCTCCTTTGTACACACAGAACTGAAAAATGTATTTAATAAATTTGCCTTTTCTTTGTCCCCAGTCACCCACTCTAAATTATTTTGTAAAGGGCCTACATGCTCAGACCTGACCTTTTTACTATTAATATATTTGAAGAATTTTTTTGGAGTTTGTCTTACTATCTTTTGCAATCACTCGTTCATTTTGAATTTTTGCGTCCTTGATTTCCTTTTTACATATTCTGTTATATTCTTTGTAATATTTAAACGACAATAGTGTTCCTTAATTTTTATATTATTAATATTATTATAAGCTCTTTTCTTATTGTTTAAAGCTTTTTTAACTTTGGCTGTGAGCCACATAGGTTTTATTTTTAGCCTTTTAAACTTATTGCCCATGGGAATATACTTTGCAGTGAGCTCATAAACATTCTTTTTGAAGAATTCTCATTTCTGTTCTGTGTTTATCGATGCCAATATTCCCTCCCAGTCTAACCCCTGGAGAGCAGCCCTCATCCTTGGAAAATTTGCTTTCTTAAAGTTAAGTGTTTTTATCTTTCCCGTATGTGTTTTTTGCTTACAGCTAACATCAAATGAAATCATGTTATGGTCACTGCTACCCAGATGTTCCTTTATCTGGGCATTAGTAATAAGCTCTGCATGGTTTGAGATTACCAGGTCCAACAGAGCATCATTCCTAGTTGGGGCCTCAATAAACTGGACCATAAAATTCTCCTGTAATAGGTTCATAAATTTTTGCCCTTTAACTGATCCAGCAGTGCCACTACTCCAGTCAATTTCCGGGTAGTTAAAATCCCCCATTATTATCACAATCCCAGCCCTTGCAGTCCTTTCCATCTGTGCAAAGAGCTGAGTCTCCACCTCCTCATTAACATTGGGTGGTCTATAACAAACTCCAATGATTAACTTTGAACTATGCACATCTATATGCAGTTCCACCCATAATGCTTCAGCCACATCACACTCTCCATCAATTGAGTCCTCGTTCACATTCACTTTGAGATCACTTCTCACATAGAGACAAACCCCGCCACCTTTCCTTTTTACCCTGTCTATCCGAAAGTGTGCATAGCCAGGAATATTAATAGCCCAGTCATGTGAGGAATGAAGCCAAGTTTCAGCAATACCGATTACATCGTAGCTCTCCTTGTGCACCAGAGCTTTCAACTCACCTATTTTGCTTGGCAGACTTCTGGCATTTGTGAACAAACATTTGAGTGCATTATTACACTTTGCTCTAAAGTTTTGCATATCTTTTTTAGTAGTACAAATGGTACTATAATTTCCAATGGTTGCTTGCAGGATTAGGCAGGTATTTCAAGTGATACAAGCGTCCAAATTACACGGCATAAGCACTGTGCTGTATAAAATGCTATAAAAGGAACAGGATCCATTTTTCTAGGGTAACAAACGCTTTAAAAACTCTATCTGTCTAAAAAAATATTTTAAATTGAATTTGGGTGTGTTGCATGACTGAGTAATTGGCATTCAAAGTGTGACAGTGCTGAAATCTGAAAATTGGCCTGGGCCAGAAGGGAGTGAAAGTGTCTGGTATTGAAGTGGTTATGGAGAAGAGTATTGCACCATTTAGTTGTTATACAGTGGGGACGGAAAGTATTTAGACCCCCTTAAATTTTTTTTTTTTATAATTGTATTTTTATTAGGTTTTTTAACATTGTAGAATGAACAAGTACAGCAGTAATGTTGTACAATATAAAATATAAAGTTTTGAGAACATCTTTATAGCAAAACAAGGTAAGTACATAGGAACAGAGTTCACGATTACAGATCACAAACCGCTCTGTACTTTTTGTCCAGGATACAGAAAAAGAGTATTCCTAAAATAGAAGTGCAGGATCAGAAGTGTAAGTTAGTTACATAAGAGAGAGGAACATAGATTCTATGAAGGATATGTGGTATGTGATAATAAGTTCTAAATAACACATGTGAAAATGGGGCAAGTGGGGGGGGATGGGATATCATGATCATATGGGACGCCCATGCCAGTATAAAACAAAAAAGCTTAAAGAACAGTGTTTGGCATAGGAGTCCCAAATTCCGACTCATCCCAGGGTTTCCACAATTTTTCAAATTGGGGGATAGTATCATGTACTGAGGCCGTTAGATATTCCATCCTTCGGATATCAGTTACTAATTGTAAAAATTTGGGCCAAGGGGGAGGGGCATCGGACAGCCAACACAGGGGAATAAGTCGTTTGGCAGCCAATAGTATATAAGAAAGAAGCCGGTTAGCTCTTTTGGTTAAGCCAGGGAAAGGAAGGCCCATCAAATAGTGTAATGGGTCTAATGGGAGAGATTTATCCAGCACTTTCTGTATCAGGAGCCCCACCCCCCCCCAGGAAAGGTTGTATCCTTGAACACTGCCAAAATATATGGAATAAAGAACCCGTGTCAATCCCACAACGCCAACAGCGTGGCGAGACTGAGGGGTCGTACTTATGAATAACATCAGGGGTTCTATACCAAAACATAAGAATTTTCATAGAAGTCTCCCGTTGGGTCACACACTTAGAGGACTTGGAGACAGAAGACCAAATCTTGTCCCATAGCTGAATTGAGATAGCTCTGCCTAACAAATGGGACCACTTTCCCATATAATGATGCGTGGTCTCAGTCAGAGGTGTCGACTCATGAAGGATACGATGGATGGAAGATATTAAGTGTAACTGGTGGGGTCCCTGAGCACATATGTATTCGAAATTAGTTGGACTTTCGAGGGATAATGATGAAGATTTAGAGTGGAAAAAGTGTCTGACCTGCAGGTAGAAGTAAAAAAGTTGGTTAGGGATATTAAATTTCTCACGTAAGGTGTCAAAGGGATGTAGCTTTCGCGTAACCGGGTTTACTAAATTTCGAAGTTGAAAAAGGGAGGCGTTAAGCCATGGGAAGATCCTGCTCAAGGACAAACTGTCTGGTATGAGTGGATTAAAGAGTACATTGATGAGCGAGGAGCAGGGTGAGACGAGTTGGTATTTTTTTAAACATTTACGCCAAATAGTTATAGTAAAATTCATTGGGCCAGTGCACTGGTGTCTAAAAGTGGGATCTATAGGAAAGGAATCATCCCAAACCAAGGTACATGGGTGAACCGGGTATATCACACCCTTCTCAATAGCGGACCATTGATTTGGAGCAAAGAGGGATGTCCAAGAAATAATAGGCCTTAAATGTGAGGCATATTAATATTTGAAAATGTCCGGTGCACCCATTCCACCCCTGGACCTCAGAGCAAACACCACTGAACTGGCTATATGGTGGGCCCTATTGCCCCATATGAACTTTAGAAAGTTACGTTGAAGTGTCTTTAATTGGGATGAGGGTAAAGCAATTGGTAATGCAAAATTACCGTAGTGTAATTTTCCACTACGGTAATTTTGCAATGCTTTTTGGGGTGTGCAGCTGTGTCAACTCTTGCATGTGTTACTTTACTTTAAGCAATTGGTAATGTTTCAAAATAGTATAACAGTCTAGGTAAAATAGACATTTTTAAAACGTTTATCCTGCCCAATAAGGATAACAGATACTTAGTCCAAGACCTCAAGGATTTATTAATTTCCAAAACTAAGGGAGGAAAATTAGCAGAGTATAGAGAAGAGTAGGATGGGGTGAGAACGTGCTGAGGACGTCATGTGACGAAGCGCGCACAACGGCATCACGCTCTGTCAGTCTGCTCCAGGGCATACGAGAGAGGAGGACGCTGCTCAGCAGCTGGTGGACATACACCTCCACTGCGCTGTTTATGCCTGTTTGGAGGGACTTTTTACTTATTTACATTTGTACTTTGTACTCTGCCTGGCAATTGTTGCTGTCTTATCCAACCTGGACAGAACTATATAATTAGTGCCTGGACTTTTTAATTTTAGTTTTATTTTTTACTGTCACTTTTCATTTTTTATTTTTTATTTATTTATTTTTTTTTCCTTGTCAAAAGAAGTTTATTGAGTATACAATGTTATAAAGATACATAAAGTAAGTTTACAAGGATCTATAAAGTAAGCTCATTGTTTTACAGTAGGGTTTATATAGGTAAATATCATGGAATTTCAAATATTAAACATCGGGTTCACGTAAACCTAAATTAAAGATATATATCATTTCCTTAGTTACTTTTGTAGGTATTTAAATGATTTATACCTACTATACATATTGTTTACAAGTAGAGTGTATATAGGTCAAATAAATTCTGATAATGAGCTTTAATCGTAAGGTGGAGAAAAGGAAAGAGAAAGAAGAAAAAGGGTTGAAAGGTAGAGGTATGGTCCACAAGGTTGTCCCGCTCGTCAGTTTATTATTCTTTTTAGTTCTCTTTGAAGCCTTAGAATGGGTGTCTCTGTAAGTCATTTAATCTGTTACCATGGCAACAGGACAGAGTCATTGAAGTTTGACAGGAACTGTTGTTTTATCCAAGGATGCCAAAGTTTTTCAAATTTTGGAATTTGATTTTGATCGATGGCTACCATCTTAGCATGGGACATTGTATTATTCATTCTGTGAATTTGTTATTTTTTTTTTATTATCAAAAATTTTTTTTCTTTTCTTTGGAAATCAGCTGTGCTGGTTCAGTTGTTGTTTTTTAAATAAAGTGGCCATACTTTATTACGCTATGGAAGCTCTTTTTTCTTAAATACATGAGGGGAAGCAACATCTCCAAGGATTGAAAAGCATAGGAGACATCCAGCACAATATTAGCAGCAAGGCGATCCATCTCCCAACACAGGTGGATTACCCCGGTGCGGGGCTTGGGGAGCTGATTACAACACAATTATCTACCAGATGGAACAACAAGTGAAGTGACCCAGCGTACTACACCATAAGCGTTATACCCCTGTTGGGGTTCTGGGAGCTGGTGAGTAAGCAACCAAAGGGGGAGCACGAGAGTCACCTGACAAATTGTTGCAGCACCAAGTCACCTGTGGGAATCTGAATAAGTTATATAACATCAATATATGGGACTGTTACAATATATGTTTGAAATTTAACTGCTGGTTTTTCTGGGCTATTATAGCTGTTTTGGTCTATGCAATTGTAATCTGTGCCAATTACGTATATTGTATCAGATCAGGATACCACTATATACATATACATCACCGCATTGTTATATAGTTTTTAGCAAATGCACCATATGGAATACAGCTTCTGGCACCTTTTCTAGACGCTGTAGGACCCAGTAAGCTGTGCGACACCTGTTGTTCATCATAGTCATCTTAGCATATGATCAGTGGGCACATACTTAGCAGCTGTGGTACCACCCATACTGTAAATAAGGGGGGCTTATATATGCTGCACACCTCTTAGATCCAAAACTACCAGTAGGGGGTGCCAAACTATAGGCTATCCCAGCATTTACACAAATCGCGTATTATATCATATTTTTTAGGTAGCGCCAATACACCCAACTCTTTATTCCAATGGGGTGAGAAGAATACCTAAATATTTGAGAGAGGTTTTACACCATTTATAGGGATAGGACTCTTTGAGTTGTGATAGTATGGGTAATGGGATATGTATGGGCAGAGCTTCAGTTTTAGACGTGTTAACTTTATAGCCCGAAATGGCCCCAAAGGAAGACAACAATTTGTGTAGGGAGGGGAGGGAAATCATTGGATTAGTGATCGTGAGCAAGATGTCATCCGCGAAGAGTGATAGTTTATATTCCCCTTGTCGCATTACCACCCCCTGAATATCCGGATGGGTGCGGATGGACTCGGCCAGGGGTTCAGACCCCCTTAAATTTTTCACTCTTTGTTATATTTCAGCCATTTGCTAAAATCATTTAAGTTCATTTTTTTCCTCATTAATGTACACACAGCACCCCATATTGACAGAAAAACACAGAATTGTTGACATTTTTGCAGATTTATTAAAAAAGAAAAACTGGAATATCACATGGTCCTAAGTATTCAGACCCTTTGCTCAGTATTTAGTAGAAGCACCCTTTTGATCTAATACAGCCATGAATCTTTTTGGGAAAGATGCAACAAGTTTTTCACACCTGAATTTGGGGATCCTCTGCCATTCCTCCTTGCAGATCCTCTCCAGTTCTGTCAGGTTTAATGGTAAACGTTGGTGGACAGCCATTTATAGGTCTCTCCAGAGATGCTCAATTGGGTTTAAGTCAGGCCTCTGGCCGGGCCATTCAAGAACAGTCACGGAGTTGTTGTGAAGCCACTCCTTTGTTATTTTAGCTGTGTGCTTAGGGTCATTGTCTTGTTGGAAGTAAACCTCCGGTCCAGTCTGAGGTCCTGAGCATTCTGGAGAAGGTTTTCATCCAGAATATCCCTGTACTTGGCCGCATTCATCTTTCCCTCAATTGCAACCAGTCGTCCTGTCCCTGCAACTGAAAAACACCCCCACAGCATGATGATGCCACCACCATGCTTCGCTGTTGGGACTGTATTGGACAGGTGATGAGCAGTGCCTGGTTTTCTCCACACATACCGCTTAGAATTAGGGAAAAAAATTCTATCTTGGTCTCATCAGACTAAAGAATCTTATTTCTCACCATCTTGGAGTCCTTCAGGTGTTTTTTTAGCAAACTCCATGCAGGCTTTCATGTGTCTTGCACTGGGGAGAGGCTTCCGTCGGGCCACTCTGCCATAAAGCCCTGACTGGTGGAGGGCTGCAGTGATGGTTGACTCTCTACAACTTTCTCCCATCTCCCGACTGCATCTCTGGAGCTCAGCCACAGTGATCTTTGGGTTCTTCTTCACCTCTCTCACCAAGGCTATTCTCACCCGATAGCTCAGTTTGGCCGGACGGCCAGCTCTAGGAAGGGTTATGGTCATCCCAAAAGTCTTCCATTGAAGGATTATGGAGGCCACTGTGCTCTTAGGAACCATAAGTGCAGCAGAATTTTTTTGTAACCTTGGCCAGATCTGTGCCTTGCCACAATTCTGTCTCTGAGCTCTTTAGGCAGTTCCTTTGACCTCATGCTTCTCATTTGCTCTGACATGCACTGTGAGCTATAAGTTCTTATATAGACAGGTGTGTGGCTTTCTTAATCAAGTCCAGTCATTATAATCAAACACAGCTGGACTCAAAAGAAGGTGTAGAACCATCTCAAGGATGATCAGAAGAAATGGACAGCACCTGAGTTAAATATACGAGTGTCACAGCAAAGGGTCTGAATACTTAGGACCATGTGATATTTCAGTTTTTCTTTTTTAATAAATCTGCAAAAATGTAAACAATTCTGTGTTTTTTGTCAATATGGGGTGCTGTGTGTACATTAATAGGGGAAAAAAAGGAACCTAAATGATTTTAGCAAATGGCTGCAATATAACAAAGAGTGAAAAATTTAAGGGGGTCTGAATACTGTCGTCCCCACTGTATATCAGGTATATGCAATTAGCGGACCTCCAGCTGTTGCAGAACTACAAGTCCCACGAGGCATAGCAAGACTCTGACAGCCACAAGCATGACACCCAGAGGCAGAGGCATGATGGGACTTGTAGTTTTGCAACTTCTGGAGGTGATCTAATTGTATATCCCTGTTATATATCATTGCATGTTTCATCAGTAGAGATGAGCCGAACACCCCCCTGTTCGGTTCGCACCAGAACTTGCGAACAGGCAAAAAAATTTGTTCGAAGACGCGAACACCGTTAAAGTCTATGGGACATGAACATGAATAATCAAAAGTGCTCATTTTAAAGGCTTTTATGCAAGTTATTGTCATAAAAAGTGTTTGGGGACCTGGGTCCTGCCCCAGGGGACAAGGATCAATGCAAAAAAAAGTTTTAAAAACGGCCGTTTTTTCGGGAGCAGTGGTTTTAATAATGCTTAAAGTGAAACAATAAAAGCGTAATATCCTTTTAAATTTTGTACCAGGGGGGTGTCTATAGTATGCCTGTAAAGGGGCGCATGTTTCCCGTGTTTAGAACAGTCTGACAGCAAAATTACATTTCAAAGGAAAAAAAGTAATTTAAAACTACTCGTGGCTATTAATGAATTGCCGGTCCGACAATACACATAAAAGTTCATTGATAAAAACGGCATGGGAATTCCCCACAGGGGAACCCCTAACAAAATTAAAAAACAAAAAATGACGTGGGGGTCCCCCTAAATTCCATACCAGGCCCTTCAGATCTGTCATGGATATTAAGGGGAACACCGGCCAAAAAAAAAAATGACGTGGGGTTCCCCCTAAATTCCATACCAGACCCTTCAGGTCTGGTATGGATTTTAAGGGGAACCCCGCACCAAAAAAACGGCGTGGGGTCCCCCCAAAAATCCATACCAGACCCTTATCCGAGCACGCAACCTGGCAGGCTGCAGGAAAAGAGGGGGGGACGAGAGTGCGGCCCCCCCTCCTGAACCATACCAGGCCACATGCCCTCAACATTGGGAGGGTGTTTTGGGGTAGCCCCCCAAAACACCTTGTCCCCATATTGATGGGGACAAGGGCCTCATCCCCACAACCCTTGGCCGGTGGTTGTGGGGGTCTGCGGGTGGGGGGCTTATCAGAATCTGGAAGCCCCCTTTAACAAGGGCACCCCCAGATCCCGGCCCTCCCCCCTGTGTGAAATGGTAAGGGGGTACAAAAGTACCCCTATCATTTCACAAAAAAACTGTCAAAAATGTTAAAAATGACAAGAGACAGTTTTTGACAATTCCTTTATTTAAATGCTTCTTCTTTCTTCTAACTTCTATCTTCTTTCTTCTATCTTCCTTTGGTTTCTTCCTCCATCTTCTTCTTCTTCTGGTTCTTCTGGTTCTTCTGGTTCTTCCTCCGGTGTTCTCGTCCGGCATCTCCTCCGCGGCGTCTTCTTATCTTCTTCTCCTCTGGCCGCTCCGCATCCATGATGGCATGGAGGGAGGCTCCCGCTGTGTGACGCTTCTCTCTTCATCTTTTTCTCTTCACCTTCTTCTCTTCATCTTCTTGTCTTCATCTTCTTTTCAGCCGCTCCGCATCCATGATGGCATGGAGGGAGGCTCCCGCTGTGTGACGCTTCTCCTCTTCTGACAGTTCTTAAATAATGGGAGGGTGGGGCCACCCGGTGACTCCGCCCCCTCTGACGCATGGGGACTCGACGGGGACTTCCCTGTGGCATTCCCCGTGACGTCAGAGGGAGCGGGTCACCTGTTATGTAACCCCGCCCCTTCTGATGTCACGGGGAATGCCACAGGGAAGTCCCCATCAAGTCCCCGTGCGTCAGAGGGGGCGGGGTCACCGGGTGGGGGTGGGCCCGCCCCCGTTATTTAAGAACCGTCAGAAGAGGAGAAGCATCACACAGCGGGAGCCTCCCTCCATGCCATCATGGATGTGGAGCAGCCCGAAAAGAAGATGAAGACAAGAAGATGAAGAGAAGAAGATGAAGAGGAAAAGATTAAGAAAAAGATGAAGAGAGAAGCGTCACACTGCGGGAGCCTCCCTCCATGCCATCATGAATGCGGAGCGGCCCGAGGAGAAGAAGATAAGAAGACGCCGCGGAGGAGATGCCGGACGAGAACACCGGAGGAAGAACCAGAAGAACCAGAAGAAGAAGAAGATGGAGGAAGAAACTGAAGGAAGATAGAAGATAGAAGAAAGAAGAAAGAAGAAAGAAGAAGCATTTAAGCATTGTCATTTTTAACATTTTCGACAGTTTTTTGTGAAATGGTAGGGGTACTTTTGTACCCCCTTACCATTTCACACCGGGGGGAGGGATGGGATCTGGGGGTCCCCTTGTTAAAGGGGGCTTCCAGATTCTGATAAGCCCCCCGCCTGCAGACCCCCACAACCACCGGGCAAGGGTTGTGGGGATGAGGCCCTTGTCCCCATCAACATGGGGACAAGGTGTTGTGGGGGGCTACCCCAAAGCACCCTCCCAATGTTGAGGGCATGTGGCCTGGTGCAGTTCCGGAGGGGGGGCACTCTCTCATCCCCCCTCTTTTCCTGCAGCCTGCCAGGTTGCGTGCTCGGATAAGGGTCTAGTATGGATTTTTGGGGGGACCCCACGCTGTTTTTTTTTTAAAAATTGGCACGGGGTTTCCCTTAAAATCCATACCAGACCTGAAGGGTCTGGTATAGATTTTAAGGGGGGACCCCATGCCATTTTTTTTTTAATTTTGGCTGGGGTTCCCCTTAATATCCATACCAGACCTGAAGGGCCTGGTATGGAATTTAGGGGGACCCCCACATCATTTTTTTTTTACATTTTGGTTCAGGGTTCCCCTGTGGGGAATTCCCATGCCGTTTTTACCAATAAACTTTTATGTGTATTGTCGGACCGGCAATTCATTCATAGCCGCGAGTAGTTTTAAATGACTTTTTTTCCTTTGAAATGTCATTTTGCTGTCAGACTGTTCAAAACACGGGAAACATGCGCCCCTTTACAGGCATAATATGGACACCCCCCAGGTACGAAATTTAAAGGGATATTACACTTTTATTGTTTCACTTTAAGCATTATTAAAATCACTGCTCCCGAAAAAATGGCCGTTTTTAAAACTTTTTTTTGCATTGATCCATGTCCCCTGGGGCAGGACCCAGGTCCCCAAACACTTTTTATGACAATACCATGCATATACGCCTTTAAAATTAGCACTTTTGATTTCTTCCATAGACTTTTAAAGGGTGTTCCGCGGCATTCGAAATTGCCTCGAACACCCCAAATTGTTCGCTGTTCGGCGAATTGGCAGCACCCGATGTTCGAGTCGAACATGAGTTCGACTCGAACTTGAAGCTCATCCTTATTCATCAGCAACAGTTATGCGTTTCACAGTTTTGTTTCACAGATCAGATTAATTATCAGACATTTTTGCCCTGTTTGTTTCATAATCCTCTTTAAACACCTAAGAAGACTTAAAGTCATTGTAAAGTCTAAGTCATTTTTTTTTTAAATAACAAACATGTTATACTTACCTGCTCTGCGAAGTGGTTTTGCAAAGAGCAGCTCGGGTCCTCCTCTTCTCGGGTCCCTCAACAACGCTCCTGGCTCCTCCTTCCTGCCAGCTACCCCCACAGCAAGCAGCTAGCAATGGGGGCACCCAAGCAGGTGCGCTCCTGATCAGCGGCTCTGTGTGTCCATTCACACACGGAGCCGTGGTGCTGCCCCACTCTCTCCATCTCCTGATTGGCTCACTGGCCAATGGCTGTCGTGGACCTTGCTGGATCGAGAGGGGGCTCAGGTAAGCATTAGGGGGCATAAAATGCATGGAGGTAAAAAAACCTTGTGCCTTTTTCAACCACTTTAGCTGTGCATGTTGGTCTAGCAGATATCCCTACCTTTTGCAAATCAGCTTTATCTTGGGGAAAAGAAGATTGCTCACCATCTAATTGCAAATCCTCAACCATTAAAACAAGTATTCTCCCAGAGTATGATTAAGATCATGTGCATTCCTAGGGCACAGGAGAACATTGCAGATAGCAGACCGTTCAACCGCTTCCGACCACCGCACGCCAATTTAAGTTGGCAGAATGGCACGGGCAGGCAAAACGGAATACCCGTACGTCCCTTTGAATTTGTTGCCTAGCTCGATGTTCGCCGGAGGCCCACGATTGCGGCGAGGAGAGGCAAAATGAGGAGATGCCTAAGTAAAGAAGGCATTTCCCTGTTCTGCCTAGCAACGTGACATGGATCTACTGCTCACTGTCATCGGGAGCAGTGATCTCTATCATGTTGTAGTGAGCCCATCCCCCCTGCAGTTAGAACACGCTGAGGGAACACACTTAACCCCTTGATCGCTCCCTAGTGTTTAACCCCTTCCCTGCCAGTGTAATTTATACAGTAATCAGTGGCTATTTGTAACTCTGATCGCTGTATAAATGTCAATGGTCCCAAAATAGAGTCAAAAGTGTCCGATCTGTCTGCTATAATGTTGCAGTCCTGATAAAAATTGAAGATCACTACCATTACTAGTAAAAAAAAATAATGATAATAAAAATGCCGTAAATCTATCCCCTATTTTGTAGATGCTATAACTTTTGTGCAAACCAATCAATATACACTTATTGTGATTTTTTACCAAAAATATGTAGAAATATAATACATATCAGCCTAAACTGTGGAAGAAATTTGTTTTTTTATATATTTTTTGGGATATTTATTATAGCAAAAAGTAAAAAATGTTGCTTTTTTTCAAAATGTTTGCTCTTTTTTGTTTATAGCACAAAAAATGAAAACCGCAGAGGTGATCAAATACCACCAAAAGAAAGCTCTATTTGTGGGAAAAAAAGGATTTCAATTTTGTTAGGGTACAACCTCGCACGACTGCAAAATTGTCAGTTAAAGCGATGCAGTGTCATATCGCAAAAAAGGGCTTGGTCAGGAAGGGGTAAATCCTTCCGGGGGCTGAAGTGGTTAAAGCTTTGATGAAACTGCAGTACCCTAGGTACCCAAATTATATACTGTACACAGTGTTTCTTAGTGTGAAAATAAATAACCTTAAACACAAAAATAAACACAGTGGCGCTAATAAAATTGATCCTATGCAAAAACACCTCAAAACAAGGATATACACATCGACTATGTACATCAAGAAAATAAATAAATAAATAAATTAAATAACCACCCAGTGACAAGTGTTGAATTGGAACCAAAAAAAAATGAAAAAATAAAAAAATAAAAAATCAGTTCATAATAGTCCTTTCACTGTGAACTTGCTTTTCTTTTCTTCCACCACACCCCAGTGCTTGGTGATCCCACTCCCTGTGGTAATCCACTTACCGACTCCTAATGCCCACACTCTCGTGTTAAGGCTTACACGCTTGTTGACCACATCACATGGGTCACATTGGCAGATCACAATAACAGAATCGTGTGCAGGGATCGTTCCATATGTGAAGGATACAAAAAATACTCCAATAGTGCAAAACCGTTTGAAAATTTATTAAAAGCACTTCAAATCTTTAGTATAAAACTCACATGTAACCAGTGTAAAAAACGCAGATGACACACTTTCCACTGCAAACCGATCTTCAAAGCACAGCAACAGATATATACAGATCAGCCACTATATGGGTTGTGGTCACGGCGGACCCGAGCTGTGCAGGCGTTTCGATGTCTCTCTCACCTACTCCCGGCGTCTCACCGCTCTAACAGTGTAACACTTCCTCATACGATGCGGCAGCGTCACTCGTCATTGGTGGAATACGTCACACAGCCACGCCCCGACATGTTTCGTCACACACTGACTTACTCATGGGATTGGCTGTGTGGTGTGACGCTCATTCCTTTTATCCCCTCCTCTCGTCACCTGACTAACGAAGCCTCAACGCGCTTGCGCACATCTCGTGTCCCCGCAGCCACAACTTCTCCAGCTTTAAAGAACGGAACTAAATGCACATGATGTACATTCACTCCGCCCTACCTAAACAGCATAAATCATGGGCTTAAGATATCATTTATCAGTATAGCAGTGTGAGATTAACCCTACACTCATCTATGCGCGTACTTTGCATACATGTTAAAAAGACAGAGATGCTGGCACTTCAATCACTGCAAAGTACACGGGGTTCAAAATATTCACTACTGCATATGGTGAAGAGTGTATCAAACACAAAAAAACATATAACTATAAAAATAACAGTTTAAAATGTTGTAAAATTACAATAAAAAGATTCATTAATCATTATGCACTACCACTAATACAATCCAACTCTGGTTATAATAGTATATAGATGTATATATAAAGCAATTCTACTAATATCTTTCTCCTCATATAAATATATCATTATATGTAGTGATCACAGTGCCTGATGGAGGTTTTAAGGGTAGGGGGGTCCCTGATTTCTCTAATATTATAGGGAAACATGCCACTATATTATCCTAGATTCTCAGAATCAGGGTCATCCCCACGATCCGAGATCTCAGGCAACTTCCATGCTTTTCAAACTATCACTCACGTCCTCTTAGCACCTATTTCCTTATTTAGATAATGCCTAATTATGAGTGATCAAAAGTTTTAAACTCATATTGACATGAAATATTGAAATAAAATACCCTACTTTACTCATAAATTAATCCCTTAAAGGTGTGATTAGTCTAATATATGTGGATATTCCACTTCGAACAACTCCTACGTGAATAACGTGACAGTCACTCACACTGTGAGTTCCCATATTCTCCATACGGTGATGGGAGACTATTTTACCTAATAATTAATAATCAAATATATTAACATATAATAATGACAAACCCAAATTACTCATAAATTTAACTCTTTAAAGTGTGGTTAATCTAACACATTAAATAATCCTCTTAAAGAAATCCCTACTTAAGTAACGTGACAATCACCGTGATGAAATATGTTTGTACACATATTTCCCATATTATTGTGGGGGAATACCCACCAAAAATGTGCAAAGCACCAAAAAAATATATATAAATAATGAGTAACAACAAACCCATATACCTTCCTGAAACAATCCTATTGGACGTGATCCAATGTTGTGATATAGTGACTCTCACCCCTATTCAAGAGTCTCCCACATCACAACCAGACAACCCCCCAACCCTCTCTTATTAGTATTCTTACTCATGACGACCAGTATTGTCTGATACCCAATATTACTTATGAGCATCATACTACATGATCCTAAGTCCCTTCCAAGAATCAGTTAAAAATCGTTTATAAAGCAGTTTAGATCCAGTTCGATATTTAACCCTCTGGGCGTCAAACATTTAAACAGGAATATCCATTGGGTTTCCTTTTGGCATAAGTCTCTCACTCTATTTGACCCTCTCCAGGTCGGATGCACTACATCAATGCCACAAAACTGTAGCAATGATGCATCCTGTTGATGTTTTTCTCTGAAGTGCAGCGAGACACTATGGTATTTATACCCGTTTTTGATGTTGGTCAGATGTTCTGCTATTCTAGTTTTTAATAATCTCTTAGTTCTTCCTACATAGAATAGGCCACATGGGCACCACATAAGGTACACTACATGGGAGGAATTACACGTACTGAATTCCCTTATTTCAAACGTTTCTCCTTCACTGTTAGTGACATTCTTCAGTCCTCTATGACTGGTTCTAACTGTCCTACAACAGACACATTTCCTGCAACAATAGAAACCTCTAAAATCTATTTTCATAGCCCTTGGAGGATCCAAGATGAGCGTCACACCACACAGCCAATCCCATGAGTAAGTCAGTGTGTGACGAAACATGTCGGGGCGTGGCTGTGTGACGTATTCCACCAATGACGAGTGACGCTGCCGCATCGTATGAGGAAGTGTTACACTGTTAGAGCGGTGAGACGCCGGGAGTAGGTGAGAGAGACATCGAAACGCCTGCACAGCTCGGGTCCGCCGTGACCACAACCCATATAGTGGCTGATCTGTATATATCTGTTGCTGTGCTTTGAAGATCGGTTTGCAGTGGAAAGTGTGTCATCTGCGTTTTTTACACTGGTTACATGTGAGTTTTATACTAAAGATTTGAAGTGCTTTTAATAAATTTTCAAACGGTTTTGCACTATTGGAGTATTTTTTGTATCCTTCACATATGGAACGATCCCTGCACACGATTCTGTTATTGTGATCTGCCAATGTGACCCATGTGATGTGGTCAACAAGCGTGTAAGCCTTAACACGAGAGTGTGGGCATTAGGAGTCGGTAAGTGGATTACCACAGGGAGTGGGATCACCAAGCACTGGGGTGTGGTGGAAGAAAAGAAAAGCAAGTTCACAGTGAAAGGACTATTATGAACTGATTTTTTATTTTTTTATTTTTTCATTTTTTTTGGTTCCAATTCAACACTTGTCACTGGGTGGTTATTTAATTTATTTATTTATTTATTTTCTTGATGTACATAGTCGATGTGTATATCCTTGTTTTGAGGTGTTTTTGCATAGGATCAATTTTATTAGCGCCACTGTGTTTATTTTTGTGTTTAAGGTTATTTATTTTCACACTAAGAAACACTGTGTACAGTATTTATATCCTTTAAAGTGGCAGCTCTAGATTAATTTGAGTATAGGTCTAAGGCGCAGTGGTGGTAAATGAGATAGGAGGGCTATTTTGTTACTCATATTACCAACGGTTGAGATTACATATATTTATATTATCCACGTGCAGCCATGGATCCCTTTAATTTTCTGTCAAACAGACAAATGGACCCTGAGCATATCTTCTTGAACAACCAAGAAATGGCTGATTGTGAAGAAGACTTCTCAGGGACACTGAAAACACTTGATAATCTTTTAGAGAAGCAGATTAAGGTGTGGTGGGATGTTTTTACATTTGAGCACTACCAGAAAGAGAATTTAATTTTTAGGAGCTTGAGGTGGGAGGTTTCCCCTCAGGATGGGCTTAATGATCAAAAGTATGTAGATGAATGGAAGGAGTTTTTTAATAAAGCAGGTAGGGACCTACAGAGTCTTGTTTTAAATAGAAAGCAGATTAAGTTAGGATTAATTAATGAGAAAATCAGAATCATACAAGAAAAATTGGAACCCTTTAAGGATTCTAATCAGATGAAAGATTTCAACATTAACATTAAGAAAAAGTTAGAAAAAATCGACCGGGAAACACAGAAAAAGAAGGTCAAAAAGTATTTGAGAGACTCTAATGACTTTAAAACAGATAAGATCTATGCGTGGCAGAATATTGGGGTAACTACGCATATTAACCAGACTGAGAGTCAATGTCTGGAGCCAAGTAAGAGCAATCCCACCCCCAACCCTGATTTAAATAAAATTGAACCAAAGCAAGGGAATAATAGAGAGGAACTGGGAAGGAATGTGACCACACGTAATAATGGCGGCCACAGGAATAGAGGAAATCAAAGGAGTGGCCACTATTATTCTCCCAGACCATATCAACAGGGCAGGGGCGGGTACCAGTACCAATCCCCGAAGCCACCCCAGCAGAGTAGGGATGCTTATAATTATAATTATCATTCCCCGAGGTTCAACCAACAGGGAAGGGGGGGGGTATGAGTATCAATCCCCTGGACCATATTTGGGGAATGTCCCACAGTATGGTGTTCCCCCACAAGAGTTCCAACAGTGGAGAACACACCCCCCTCCTAATTATCAGGTGGAGCGGGGGAATGGGGTTCCCTTATACAATAGATATTCAGTTTTGGATAATGAGGGTTACTACCCTGACCCACCATACAATGGGCCTTTTTTAGGACAACGGGGGAGGGGTGGGAGGGGGGGGACACCGAGAGGGAACTCCCGACCAATATATCAGAAGGAGGGAGGGAGAAACGGACCCCCCCATATACAAAACAAGGGTGGCATGCCCCCAAGAAAAAAAGAAGGGGACGCAGGGCAGGAAAATCCAGACAACCCAAGAAAGCGCTCGAGAAACGCATAGATACGGGCATTTATAACATAAGTGGAGTTGAATTAGATCATAAAGAGCTTAATATACTCCACTTGGGTTTAAAATGTGCACCTAAGAGAGTAATGAATAAGTTCGAGGTGTACATTGACACGCACAAGTTCATCAGGTCTATGAATATAAAAAAATACTTCTTAAGCCACCCGGTCGAAGCTACGGTCAGAGCTAATAGACCATCTAATAAAATAGATAGTGGTTTAAAAAACAAATCGATATTTAACCCTCAAAACCCGAGTAACCATTTCATAGAGGTTTTCAAGAAATTGGTTATTAGTGATATTGAAGATTTAGTACCAAAAAGAGGCATTAATCCTCACTATATTAGGGAAGGTGTTTCGTCCTTAGAAAATAGAAAAAACATCATTGTCCGGCCAGCGGACAAAGGAGGAGGGGTAGTAGTGATGACAAAGGCATTTTACCATAATCAGTTGATGGAATTGGTTGATGATCAATCTACTTATAGGAAACTTAAGAGAGATCCCACGGAGGAGTATAGGGATCAACTAATCTCATTAATTGAGTGGGGTTACTACATGGGAGCTTTGAATCCTAAAGAAAAAAGATACCTTGTCCCTAGTGCATGCCGGGTGCCTATTATTTACACGCTACCCAAGGTACATAAAAGCACTGATTGCCCACCACCTAGACCAATTGTAAATGGCATTGGGTCTGTAACCGCGAGGTTAGGAGAATATTTAGACAAGTTTCTCCAGCCAAGCGTGAGGGCAACTAAGGCCTACTTGAAAGACACCTCAGAGTTATTGGTATTGTTGGATCAGGTACAGTTGGATTTCTCCTCTGAATTATATTTAGTGACGGCAGACGTCGCGTCCTTATACACCATCATACAGCATGAGGATGCGTCTCTGGCCCTTAATTGGGCATTGAGCAGGCGGGAGGAGGTGCCCGATATGCAGAAGAGGTTTTTGGGTCAGGCGCTTGAGTTTTGCATGACTCATAATTATTTCTGGTATGGTGGCCAGTTTTACTCTCAGAAGGTTGGCGTGGCGATGGGGGCTAAGTATGCCCCCAGCCTAGCCAACTTATTCATGGCAGAGTGGGAGGACAGACGGATTTTCAATAAAAGCATACCCCAGTTAAAATTCTACCGCAGATTTATAGATGACCTCCTGTTTATTTGGGAGGGCTCTAGGGAATCTGCGGTGGAATTTTTGGAGGACCTCAATAATAACACTAATAACATCAAGCTGGAATATGTAATAGGTGAGACAACCATTCACTTCCTTGATGTCACCATAGAAAAACAATTTAATGGTTTGAACACTAAGGTGTATTTCAAACCGACGGACCGCAACAGCTATCTGTCCATCAGGAGTGGACATCACCCTGCATGGATAAGGAATATCCCGAAGGGACAGTTTTTGAGGGTCCGTCGGAATTGCACAAAGATGGAAGATTACTTAGAGCAAGCTAATAACCTGAAAGAGAAATTTGTGCAGAAAGGTTATGGAGACAAAAAATTGGAAGAATTAATACATGAGGTGGCAGAGATCCCTAGAAGTCAGTGCCTCCAGAAGAAGGAACACTCGGACCCCACTAACCAACATCAATTGAGTTTTATTTCGGGCTTTCACAGTCAATATAAAGAAATTGAGAGTATATATCAAAAACACTGGCACATCTTATGTCAGGATAGGCATTTAAGAGAGATATTACCGCAACGGCCGAAATTCATCTATAGGAAGGCCCCAAATTTTGGAAACCAGATAGTCAAAAAGATCTTGGATCCTCCAAGGGCTATGAAAATAGATTTTAGAGGTTTCTATTGTTGCAGGAAATGTGTCTGTTGTAGGACAGTTAGAACCAGTCATAGAGGACTGAAGAATGTCACTAACAGTGAAGGAGAAACGTTTGAAATAAGGGAATTCAGTACGTGTAATTCCTCCCATGTAGTGTACCTTATGTGGTGCCCATGTGGCCTATTCTATGTAGGAAGAACTAAGAGATTATTAAAAACTAGAATAGCAGAACATCTGACCAACATCAAAAACGGGTATAAATACCATAGTGTCTCGCTGCACTTCAGAGAAAAACATCAACAGGATGCATCATTGCTACAGTTTTGTGGCATTGATGTAGTGCATCCGACCTGGAGAGGGTCAAATAGAGTGAGAGACTTATGCCAAAAGGAAACCCAATGGATATTCCTGTTTAAATGTTTGACGCCCAGAGGGTTAAATATCGAACTGGATCTAAACTGCTTTATAAACGATTTTTAAAGGATTCTTGGAAGGGACTTAGGATCATGTAGTATGATGCTCATAAGTAATATTGGGTATCAGACAATACTGGTCGTCATGAGTAAGAATACTAATAAGAGAGGGTTGGGGGGTTGTCTGGTTGTGATGTGGGAGACTCTTGAATAGGGGTGAGAGTCACTATATCACAACATTGGATCACGTCCAATAGGATTGTTTCAGGAAGGTATATGGGTTTGTTGTTACTCATTATTTATATATATTTTTTTGGTGCTTTGCACATTTTTGGTGGGTATTCCCCCACAATAATATGGGAAATATGTGTACAAACATATTTCATCACGGTGATCGTCACGTTACTTAAGTAGGGATTTCTTTAAGAGGATTATTTAATGTGTTAGATTAACCACACTTTAAAGAGTTAAATTTATGAGTAATTTGGGTTTGTCATTATTATATGTTAATATATTTGATTATTAATTATTAGGTAAAATAGTCTCCCATCACCGTATGGAGAATATGGGAACTCACAGTGTGAGTGACTGTCACGTTATTCACGTAGGAGTTGTTCGAAGTGGAATATCCACATATATTAGACTAATCACACCTTTAAGGGATTAATTTATGAGTAAAGTAGGGTATTTTATTTCAATATTTCATGTCAATATGAGTTTAAAACTTTTGATCACTCATAATTAGGCATTATCTAAATAAGGAAATAGGTGCTAAGAGGACGTGAGTGATAGTTTGAAAAGCATGGAAGTTGCCTGAGATCTCGGATCGTGGGGATGACCCTGATTCTGAGAATCTAGGATAATATAGTGGCATGTTTCCCTATAATATTAGAGAAATCAGGGACCCCCCTACCCTTAAAACCTCCATCAGGCACTGTGATCACTACATATAATGATATATTTATATGAGGAGAAAGATATTAGTAGAATTGCTTTATATATACATCTATATACTATTATAACCAGAGTTGGATTGTATTAGTGGTAGTGCATAATGATTAATGAATCTTTTTATTGTAATTTTACAACATTTTAAACTGTTATTTTTATAGTTATATGTTTTTTTGTGTTTGATACACTCTTCACCATATGCAGTAGTGAATATTTTGAACCCCGTGTACTTTGCAGTGATTGAAGTGCCAGCATCTCTGTCTTTTTAACATGTATGCAAAGTACGCGCATAGATGAGTGTAGGGTTAATCTCACACTGCTATACTGATAAATGATATCTTAAGCCCATGATTTATGCTGTTTAGGTAGGGCGGAGTGAATGTACATCATGTGCATTTAGTTCCGTTCTTTAAAGCTGGAGAAGTTGTGGCTGCGGGGACACGAGATGTGCGCAAGCGCGTTGAGGCTTCGTTAGTCAGGTGACGAGAGGAGGGGATAAAAGGAATGAGCGTCACACCACACAGCCAATCCCATGAGTAAGTCAGTGTGTGACGAAACATGTCGGGGCGTGGCTGTGTGACGTATTCCACCAATGACGAGTGACGCTGCCGCATCGTATGAGGAAGTGTTACACTGTTAGAGCGGTGAGACGCCGGGAGTAGGTGAGAGAGACATCGAAACGCCTGCACAGCTCGGGTCCGCCGTGACCACAACCCATATAGTGGCTGATCTGTATATATCTGTTGCTGTGCTTTGAAGATCGGTTTGCAGTGGAAAGTGTGTCATCTGCGTTTTTTACACTGGTTACATGTGAGTTTTATACTAAAGATTTGAAGTGCTTTTAATAAATTTTCAAACGGTTTTGCACTATTGGAGTATTTTTTGTATCCTTCACATATGGAACGATCCCTGCACACGATTCTGTTATTGTGATCTGCCAATGTGACCCATGTGATGTGGTCAACAAGCGTGTAAGCCTTAACACGAGAGTGTGGGCATTAGGAGTCGGTAAGTGGATTACCACAGGGAGTGGGATCACCAAGCACTGGGGTGTGGTGGAAGAAAAGAAAAGCAAGTTCACAGTGAAAGGACTATTATGAACTGATTTTTTATTTTGTTATTTTTTCATTTTTTTTGGTTCCAATTCAACACTTGTCACTGGGTGGTTATTTAATTTATTTATTTATTTATTTTCTTGATGTACATAGTCGATGTGTATATCCTTGTTTTGAGGTGTTTTTGCATAGGATCAATTTTATTAGCGCCACTGTGTTTATTTTTGTGTTTAAGGTTATTTATTTTCACACTAAGAAACACTGTGTACAGTATTTATATCCTTTAAAGTGGCAGCTCTAGATTAATTTGAGTATAGGTCTAAGGCGCAGTGGTGGTAAATGAGATAGGAGGGCTATTTTGTTACTCATATTACCAACGGTTGAGACCCAAATTATATAGGTCGATGGGAAAAAGATTTGCAAATTACACTTACATATAAACAAAAAGATAAGATTATACAATTTTCTTTTAAGTCCGTCACCTCGAGTAGAATGACAAAGGTAAACTTTAAACTTTTATCTCAAAGGCATTATTCATCTGTAAAATTACATGCAATATCTGATTCAACCTCGCCCTTGTGTTGGAGGGAATGTGGAGAGCGAGCTACACACGGGTACATATCGGTACATATGGTTGGTCTGCCCTAAGATCTGCCCATTTTGGGAAGAAGTGGCGAAGGTGATCTCTCTGATACTGGGCCGAATAATTGAACCTGAACCATTAACGCTTTTACTTAATTGTACTAATGAAACAACGGAGTAATACAAGATGTCTATGACATATTTGTTAAATGCTTGTAAATCTTTGATTCCACTATACTGAGGAAAAAGTTTAATACCTACTATCTCACAGTGGCTACGAAGGGTTGATGAGCTCCATCTAATGCAGGGATATGCAATTAGCGGACCTCCAGCTGTTGCAAAACTACAAGTCCCATCATGCCTCTGCCTCTGCCTCTGCGTGTCATGCTTGTGGCTGTCAGAGTCTTGCTATGCCTCATGGGACTTGTAGTTCTGCAACAGCTGGAGGTCCAATAATTGCATATCCCTGATCTAATGGAAGAAATAACCTGTAGAAATAAACGGCTGACCAGGAAATATATTAAGACATGGGCAAAATGATTTGAATTTAAGGAAACTAATCTATATATTGAAATGATATCAGACCCTGATGGTAAATCAGAGTATGTTTTATTTATATTGATTAACCTTAAAGTTTCTGTACCTTCCCAACAGTTCTATTCTTACAATGGTCGTACCCCCCCAACCTCCCCCTTCCTTTTTTTTCCTCTCTTTTCTTCCTCCTTTTTTCTTTTTCTTTTTGTATTATATATGTTTGAAGATAATGTTTGAATTTTTTTTTGAAATGCTGAAAATAATAATAGAAAAAAAAAAGATGCAGAGATGATCGCGGGAAGATGCCTGAAGTTTTCACATATATGGCGTCATCCAGCGATCATCTCTGTATCTAAGGATCCTGTGATTGTATATGACAGACACACGATTCATGGTTAGCACTGCCTATAGTGCTATTTTTGTAAGTGCTATACTATGCATCTTCTTCTAAATAAATCAGAAGTTTTAAATGGAGAGCACTAGATCTGTGTGCTTTTTATTTCTGCGTGTAAACCAGAAAAGACAAGAGTGTAACCCTGCGCTTACCCAACGAGAAAGCAGCTCACACAACAAATAAGGATTTTGTCAAGATTTCAAATGCATATACAAGTGTAGCGCTGTAGATTTAAAAAACTTATAAAGATATAAGAATAAAGAAAATGTCTATAACAAACAGCAAAAAATTACAAAATGTGGTAGCTTGACAAATAAACAAATAAAGTCTCTGATGTTCTTCAGATGTTTTAAGAACTGAAAGGGACTAATGTTAGTCCAAAGGTATGTATAGTTCCTTATTCACCACGTGGATAACACATGCAAAAGTGTGATGGACCCTCCACATAAAGACAAAGTGAAGGCTTACCAGAAGGATTGAACTCATAGGAACGTACGTTCAATGAGTCAATCAAGCTTGTAACACCAACAGGTAATCAAAAGGATGAACCTCACGACTGGATGGCAGCAAAGCTTCAGAACATATCCACACTTCTGACGGAACTTAAAATGAATGGCAAACCTTCCCACGGATCATCAGAAGGATTGAACTCATAGGAACGTACGTTCAATGAGTCAATCAAGCTTGTAACACCAACAGGTAATCAAAAGGATGAACCTCACGACTGGATGGCAGCAAAGCTTCAGAACATATCCACACTTCTGACGGAACTTAAAATGAATGGCAAACCTTCCCACGGATCATCTCAGATGGACAGTCCATATAAGAATAAAGAAGGGGGCCACATAGCATAATACCGTTTGGAAAAACAGATTTATTAAAATAAGTAAACAACTTACATTTCGGTAGTAAAAAAAGCGCTTCAAATAAAATTATGGCAGGCAGTGGAGTCTCCCGACGCGTTTCGTCTTAAAAGACTTCTTCTGGGGTGCTCACTCACTGCTGCCATACCCCTTAATATAGATATCTTAGCCCCCTTAATGAGGATACAGCTCGTGTCTAGATTTCTAAGGCACTTCCGGGTTTAGCCAAGATGGCGGACCCGCGTGCGTTCCACGCCTCTATTTGGTGTGTGTATATGCGTTCCAGCATTATACTGGGATGTTGTTATAAGGTGTAATAAGATTATGAGTGTAGGGACAAAGTAAGAATAAAGACCACTTCCTGGTGGGGATATTCCCAATGTAAAACGGTTGTTACCACTCTCCATTTCGTAATGGAGAGTGTGGTCCGAGATAGGGAAGAACGAGATGCTGGATGTGCGTCACCCGTTCAGACGGGGTGAGCCCGCGTCACTTCCCTTCACACGGACCGCTATAGGTAAACAGCGGTTCAAGCCTCGTTTTGGTGCGTATCCACCTATCAGTAGAGCGTGCATCACCACGTTGAACGGGGCGAGAGCACGTAACTCCCCATCACATGGGCGGCTGGAAGTAAACATTGTTTACTTCCAGCCGCCCATGTGATGGGGAGTTACGTGCTCTCGCCCCGTTCGACGTGGTGATGCACGCTCTACTGATAGGTGGATATGCACCAAAACGAGGCTTGAACCGCTGTTTACCTATAGCGGTCCGTGTGAAGGGAAGTGACGCGTGCTCACCCCGTCTGAACGGGTGACGCACATCCGGCACATCCGGCATCTCGTTCTTCCCTATCTCGGACCACACTCTCCATTACGAAATGGAGAGTGGTAATAACCGTTTTACATTGGGAATATCCCCACCAGGAAGTGGTCTTTATTCTTACTTTGTCCCTACACTCATAATCTTATTACACCTTATAACAACATCCCAGTATAATGCTGGAACGCATATACACACACCAAATAGAGGCGTGGAATGCACGCGGGTCCGCCATCTTGGCTAAACCCGGAAGTGCCTTAGAAATCTAGACACGAGCTGTATCCTCATTAAGGGGGCTAAGATATCTATATTAAGGGGTATGGCAGCAGTGAGTGAGCACCCCAGAAGAAGTCTTTTAAGACGAAACACGTCGGGAGACTCCACTGCCTGCCATAATTTTATTTGAAGCGCTTTTTTTACTACCGAAATGTAAGTTGTTTACTTATTTTAATAAATCTGTTTTTCCAAACGGTATTATGCTATGTGGCCCCCCTTCTTTATTCTTATATGGACTGTCCATCTGAGATGATCCGTGGGAAGGTTTGCCATTCATTTTAAGTTCCGTCAGAAGTGTGGATATGTTCTGAAGCTTTGCTGCCATCCAGTCGTGAGGTTCATCCTTTTGATTACCTGTTGGTGTTACAAGCTTGATTGACTCATTGAACGTACGTTCCTATGAGTTCAATCCTTCTGATGATCCGTGGGAAGGTTTGCCATTCATTTTAAGTTCCGTCAGAAGTGTGGATATGTTCTGAAGCTTTGCTGCCATCCAGTCGTGAGGTTCATCCTTTTGATTACCTGTTGGTGTTACAAGCTTGATTGACTCATTGAACGTACGTTCCTATGAGTTCAATCCTTCTGGTAAGCCTTCACTTTGTCTTTATGTGGAGGGTCCATCACACTTTTGCATGTGTTATCCACGTGGTGAATAAGGAACTATACATACCTTTGGACTAACATTAGTCCCTTTCAGTTCTTAAAACATCTGAAGAACATCAGAGACTTTATTTATTTCTGCGTGTATACTGTGGGGATTGGAAATCTAATGTCCTGTACACACGACCGGTTTTGCAGTCGGAATTAACTCTGAAGGTTTTTACGACGGAGTTCCGATGGAATTCCGCACAAGCTGTCTTGCGCACACACGGTCACACCAAATTCCGACCGTCCAGAATGCGGTGACGTACAACACGTATGACGGGACTAGAAAACGGAAGTTCAATAGCCAGTAGCCAATTGCTTCCGTCTCATACTTGCTTCAGAGCATGCGTTATTTTTAGTGCGTCGGAAAAGCATGCAGACGAGCAGTTTTTCAGAATTTCCGTAATTTGTTCCGTTGGAAGTGTACAGAACATGTTTTCTATCTAAGTCCGTCTGAATTTTCAACAGAAAAAGTCCGGGGCATACACACGGTCGGAATATATGATGAAAAGCTTCCATCGGACTCTTTCTGTTGGAATTTCCGCTTGTGTGTACGTGGTATTATAATCCATCCATCCATCTGAGTAAGAGGCATTTGAAGCAGCAGTTTGTCTTCATCCCCAGAGAGGGAAAAACATGTGGTAAGACCTACTGGTAATGCAGGGGTCACACCAGTGAGGTGAGAGGCTAATCTACAAGGGTGGAGGATTCACACTTTGCATTACATGTCACATTGGTGATTTGCATGGATTCAAATTGGATATCGTTTTCTTCTCCTTTATTATTTTTGGATATACATTGGACTATTTTTTGCACATACATATATTTTTGCACAATTGTTTGCACTTTATCATTTTCTTCTTTGATATTTTTGGATATAGATTGGATTATATATACTGTATATATTTTTTCTTTCTTTTGTACACATTTTTTGCACAATTGTTTGCACTTTTATTATATTGTGGTTATTTTTTGTAAGTTGCGCTACATCATTCTGTTGTATATGCTGGAAGAACCAATCATATTCTATTCTTATGTTCATATGTTCCTGTATCCCAGGAATTATGATGCTGACTAACCTTGTCGGCATCTTTCTTTTGAAAATGTAACACCTAAAACTGCATCTCTTTTTTTTGTTTTTGTATTTTTTTTACTTTTTCTTCTTTTCCTTTGTTTTTTTATGTAAAAAAAAAAGTTTTTATTTCTGCTTGTCCATTAGAAAGACATGTGATTTTTCAGCGTAAGGGCACATTTCGAATTGTGGGCTCATAGTTGATCTGAGTTTTAGTGCTCCCTGACTGCCCCCCACCTTAAGCTGCAAAGGTAAGGGGGTTTACATGCTGCAGTTGCAATGCTTTGCACACAATTGCGGTGGATTGGTGCAGCAATGAGGGGATTTTAAAAGGTGGTAAGGAGAAATCAGAAAACCTCATTGCCTGTTTAATGCCTCTGAAAAGTGCATTGAAACTTCAAAGATATTCAGAGATGTGACAGTTTAGATGCAAGTCCAAACTTACCCTAAATCAGTATATAAAAGTATCTGTGTGACACAGGCTTTACTCTATCTCCAGAGGAATGTAAGAAAAAAAATCTTAACAGTTCAATGAAGAAAATGTAGTTCATTACTGATTCAATAAGCCTATGGATAGCTATGGGTTTTATAAATCATTACCATCATTTACTATATAAACAAATAATGAAAGTTGGAATGCCATTAAATTTGTCATTAAAGTGTGTGGTTTATTGCATCCATTTACATGTATGTCACCATTCACATAGTTTGTAGTTTGTTTTGAGTGACAGAAATCAATAGTATTATAATATATTGACATATACATAAATTCACAGGTATAGATGACACTAAGGATCACTGATTAAGCTTACAAATGTATTTTCAAAATGTCAGAAGAACAGATGCTACAAATCTAAGCATTTTACTGACAAATATATTATATTTTATTGTTATAGACAATTGTACTCAACAGAACATCAACATCATTTCTTTACAGTAATAGTAATCATTCATGTTGGAAAAAAATTAAAGAGTATTCCATTTAGGATGGTAAATATTGAATAGCATGTATCTAAATGTTCTTCTGTGATTACTATTTCATTTAAAGATTTTACAGGAATTAAAGATTCTATTATTGAGCTGCTACTAGAAAATATGCATAACAGTATTAAAAAAATTGAGAGACTCAATAGAGGTGAGTAAAGTCTCGTACACACGATTGGATTTTCCAATGGGAAATGTGTCATGGCATGCTGTTGGAGGTAATTCCGACCATTTGTACACTCCATCGGACAATTGTTGTCTAATTTTCCGTGGACAAATGTTGGATTGTTGTCAGATTTTCCAAGCGTGTGTACACAAGTCTGTCGGACAAAAGTCCAAAGTACAAACACGCACGCTCAGAAGCAAGGACGAGCCAGAAGCGGTCGGTCTTGTAAACTAGCGTTCGTACTGGAGAATTAACATTCGTAACCTAGAAAATTATGAAATATCAAAATACAGCACACAATTCTCTTCTTCTTTAATGGGATAATAATGAAGCTGCTTTGCTGGTGATACTGATGGAGTTATTGCAAACTAATTTTCAAAGGCTTTTTTTTTCTAGTGATATCAAGAATAGTATTATTATGTTTTTTTTTTTTTTTTATTTGGGCAAGTTACCACAACACCATTATCCCATAGTTTTTAAGATCAAAGATACAACTATGTTGGTGTCCCTTGTCAATTTTACATTGTATTTTTTTATGTAACTGCCTACTCCCAAACTGTCATTTGAAGTAAAACACATAGCCAAGTATTATTCTCCACAATTTTTTTTATTGTGCATTAAAAAAAGAAAACAAATAAAATTAGACATGCTATCTGCCAATAGAACTTAACCAAAAAGTGCATTCTATGTATCCAAAAATATAGAAAATATACCAAATCAAATCATTATTCAACCACAAAAATAATGTCAAAGCAAAAACTCCAAGGCCAATAATAAATAACACGTTATCTCCTCCGATTCTGCAACATGGCTGGTTGACGAATGGCCGTTCAGAAATTAACTGAAAAGCGCGAAATGAAAAGCGCAAAATGAAAAGTGCGAATCATCACTCACCAAACTTCTACTAACACGAAATTAGCAGAAGGAGCCCAAAGGGTGGTGCTAAAGAGCTGAAAAACAACATAGTACGTCACTACGTTCGTATTTGATAGCCGACAATTCCTTGCCGTTTGTATGCAAGACAATGTCCTTCGGACAAAAGTCCACAGTTTTGTTGGCCAACAATCTGATTGTGTGTACGAGGCTTAAGCGTAGACTTCTTAAAGCCCTCTTGTTAAAAATTTGGCTGATATACTGTATCTGTATGTCTAGTTCTCACGTGTGTTTTTGCACGTACTGGGCTTGATTTACTAAAACTGGAGAGTAGGGATGAGCCGAACACCCCCCTGTTCGGTTCGCACCAGAACATGCGAACAGGAAAAAAGTTTGTTCGAACACGCGAACACCGTTAAAGTCTATGGGACACGAACATGAATAATAAAAAGTGCTAATTTTAAAGGCTTATAGGCAAGTTATTGTCATAAAAAGTGTTTGGGGACCTGGGTCCTGCCCCAGGGGACATGGATCAATGCAAAAAAAAGTTTTAAAAACGGCCGTTTTTTCAGGAGCAGTGATTTTAATAATGCTTAAAGTCAAACAATAAAAGTGTAATATCCCTTTAAATTTCGTAGCTGGGGGTGTCTATAGTATGCCTGTAAAGGGGCACATGTTTCCCGTGTTTAGAACAGTCTGATAGCAAAATGACATTTCAAAGGAAAAAACCCATTTAAAACTACTCGCGGCTATTGCATTGCCGACAATACACATAGAAGTTCATTGATAAAAACGGCATGGGAATTCCCTACAGGGCAACCCCGAACCAAAATTAAAAAAAAAAAAAGACGTGGGAGTCCCCCTAAATTACATACCAGGCCCTTTAGGTCTGGTATGGATATTAAGGGGAACCCCGGCTAAAATTTTAAAAAAAAATGACGTGGGGTTACCCCTAAATTCCATACCAGACCCTTCAGGTCTGGTATGGATTTTAAGGGGAACCCCGCGGCAAAAAAAAAAAAAACGACGTGGGGTCCCCCAAAAATCCATACCAGACCCTTATCCGAGCATGCAACCTGGCAGGCCGCAGGAAAAGAGGGGGGGACGAGAGTGCGGCCCCCCCTCCTGAACCGTACCAGGCCACATGGCCTCAACATTGGGAGGGTGCTTTGGGGTAGCCCCCCAAAACACCTTGTCCCCATGTTGATGAGGACAAGGGCCTCATTCCCACAACCCTGGCCGGTGGTTGTGGGGGTCTTCGGGTGAGGGGCTTATCGGAATATGGAAGCCCCCTTTAACAAGGGGACCCCCAGATTCCGGCCCCCCCTGTGTGAAATGGTAAGGGGGTACTTACCCCTACCATTTCACTAAAAAACTGTCAAAAACTGTTAAAAATGACAAGAGACAGTTTTTGACAATTCCTTTATTTAAATGCTTCTTCTTTCTTCTATCTTCCTTCATCTTCTTCTTCTGGTTCTTCTGGTTCTTCCTCCGGCGTTCTCGTCCAGCATCCCCTCCGCGGCGTCTTCTATCTTCTTCTCCTTACCATTTCACACAGGGGGGGGCGGGATCTGGGGGTCCCCTTGTTAAAGGGGGCTTCCAGATTATGATAAGCCCCCCGCCCCGCAGACCCCCACAACCACCAGCCAGGGTTGTGGGGATGAGGCCCTTGTCCTCTTCAACATGGGGACAAGGTGTTTTGGGGGGCTACCCCAAAGCACCCTCCCAATGTTGAGGGCATGTGGCCTGGTACGGTTCAGGAGGGGGGGGCCGCACTCTCGTCCCCCCTCTTTTCCTGCGGCTTGCCAGGTTGCGTGCTTGGATAAGGGTCTGGTATGGATTTTTGGGGGGACCCCACGCGTTTTTTTTTTTTTTTTTTTTTGGCGCGGGGTTCCCCTTAAAATCCATACCAGACCTGAAGGGTCTGGTATGGAATTTAGGGGGAACCCCACGTCATTTTTTTTTAAAATTTTGGCCGGGGTTCCCCTTAGTATCCATAGCAGACCTGAAGGGCCTTGTGTGGAATTTAGGTTGACTCCCACGTCATTTTTTTTTTTTAAATTTTGGTTCGGGGTTGCCCTGTGGGGAATTCCCATGCCGTTTTTATCAATGAACTTCTATGTGTATTGTCGGCAATGCAATAGCCGCGGGTAGTTTTAAATGGGTTTTTTCCTTCGAAATATCATTTTGCTGTCAGGCTGTTCTAAACACGGGAAACATGCGCCCCTTTACAGGCATACTATAGACACCCCCCAGCTACGAAATTTAAAGGGATATTACACTTTTATTGTTTGACTTTAAGCATTATTAAAATCACTGCTCCTGAAAAAACGGCCGTTTTTAAAACTTTTTTTTGCATTGATCCATGTCCCCTGGGGCAGGACCCAGGTCCCCAAACACTTTTTATGACAAATAACTTGCATATAAGCCTTTAAAATTAGCACTTTTGATTTCTCCCATAGACTTTTAAAGGGTGTTCCGCGGCATTCGAATTTTCCGCGAACACCCCAAATTGTTCGCTGTTCGGCGAACTTGCGAACAGCCAATGTTCGAGTCGAACATGAGTTCGACTCAAACTTGAAGCTCATCCCTACTGGAGAGTGCAACTTCTGGTGCAACTGTGAATGGTGGCCAATTCTTTCTGTTTCTAACTTCAGCTTGTCTATTTAAGCTTTGATAAAAAAAAAAAAAGCTGTTTATATGCAGAGCTGCACTAGATTTTGCATTCTCCAGTTTTAGTAAATCAACCCCTATGTATTATCCCATTTTTAAATCTAAGAATACATAAAGGATACTCACCATCTTTATTTTGTCAATTGAAGATAACTGGTACATTTTCCATGATCTGCTAAAGTGTACATTAGTGCTTAATGTATACATTGTGGTCCCAGTTTGCTGCTTTGTGCCCTATATTCTAATAAGGCAAACTGAGGAGAGTGTGATTAAAAAAAAGACACTAAGATATCTAATGCACATATGTCAAAGAAAAAAAGTTTCAAAAGACCAATACAACCTACTTTTGAAGTAGAATAAAATAAGGGTATTTGGCCCTGAACATCCTCCATTCATAAGCAACAGCATATGAAATATTTACCCACACTTGCTTTGGTCAAGTTCTGCATTTTTTCTCATGTTACATGCACCTGCACTATTGTGCCCTCCATGCAGCATGACCTATGGCATGTTTATTTTAGTTTTATTCTATTAGATTTTTTCTAGCATCTTTGGTCATGTTATTGTGTACCTCATGTGCTCTTGTTCTTGGATGAAATATTCATGCAAAATAGTATGTGTGTAAAATACCAGACGTAAAATAGCCCACATAAATATATATTTATACTTTTAGGTACACCATCACTTATTTGTTAACATTTGAATGTTTGAACCCCTTAGAAAACCACCTTAGTAAACCACATTTGTTAGTAAGTTTATGTACACTAAAACACATCCACACACATTGTGGGTGCATAGTAAATAATATTGGGTCATTTAACTTGCTCTATAGATGGGAAATTACATGTTTTCTGTTACTGTTCTCTATGTTAATGCCCAGAAATTCTGCAGGTGCCTTGATTGGCTCAAGTGACTCGGACCAGTCGTCATTGACGGGGTTTACAAAAAGCCTATGCCTCCTGCTTTCCTGTTTTGGAGCATAATGTAATAATTGTCTTCTTTTGTTTTATTTTAAAAGGTGGTTGAACAATTGCAGGATGGAATTCTATTTTGAGAGAATATAATAGAAGATTGTGAAAGAAAATGCTGTGCTATGCTTGGAAGACATTGCGATTATCTCTTATCAGCTCAGCAAGATTCTTCTTGCCATACCCAGCACTTTTTATAACCTTGAACAGATTTTTAGAAGTTTCAGTGCCACTAAATACTAAAATGTGTCTAGGAGAGAGAAAGAGAGAGAAAAAGAGTTTTAATTTCTCAAAGTGCATTACTGAGGAAAATATCTTACTGTGGGCACTGTATATATGGAGAACATCTCCCAAACATTGGTGTTGAATATGGGTAGTAGGATCTATAGCAACAATTAGGTCATGAATCACTCCCAGGCATGCAGATTAAAGGGTCCCTTTACCAATTCCCCTATCTTAAAATGAAAAAAAAAACCACACACACACAGCTTGTTATTGAATATTTAACTAAAAATAAATCCAGTGATATTCTTTTCATTCTTTTGTTGTCTGTCTTCTAGGTATTGGTCTGCAGTGAACTACAGCTAAGCTATAGAACTGGGGGCATAGTTTCTCTTTCTCTTGTGAGAGAGGAAATGAAAGGATCCTCAACCAAACAATGAGATTCCAATAGAAAACTACCAAAAGCCATAAAAACATTTATCTAGAATTATCAGAACAATAGGGGTTTAAATCTCAAACCTGAAGGATAGGTTTGCTCATCAGTTTTGAAACCTGCAACAGGCCACATAAAAGAAAGTTACTGATTACATTTTCCACACAAGTAATGAGCCTTTGGTTGTGGTTTATTGTTTTTAAATTGTGGCTATGTTTAGACAGCACATGCATATTTGCTTTTGTGACTGCCTATAAACATTCAGAGAGTAAAAATTTGTAAAATGTATTTAAATATAGCTGTTTCTTTTGGCTGAAATACTGTATATATGAAGTCTAAAAAAAGAAACTCTTTTGACAAAGGTAGGTCCCTGTTGGAAAGGATCCTGAGAGCCATGGCTCTAGACACAAGTAATTAAAATACGATGTTAAATATGCCACGTATTGTCAAATAACTTAAATGCCTACATGAATGTGTGTGTAAATAATATGTCTCTTTTTTATCATGTTTTGTAATATTTATGTGTTCTCAATTGACAGGTTAACTATTGCTTTCATGTTCTATTGATCAGTTTAGAGGTAAAAGAGCTACACCAGGTTCAACATTGTTTATTACAATATATATTATCGATGTTATTTTTTGTATTATATTATATTTTATTATATTATATTTTATCTTATGCAATTTTGCTTTCTTTAGTTTTTCAAGAATACATCTGAACAAACAAGGTGGTCACTTCCAAAATTCAAGCTGTAATATAGGTCGTGTTCTTTATCACTGCAAAGAGTTTACTGCTGTAAAATGGTAAAAAGAAATGTTAAAAAATCTATGTTTCTAACATTTTTATTTTGGCCCTCCTTATACACATTATAGGGCATATTTATAAAGTAGAGAATGTGTCATTTCCTAAACATTCACTTCAGAATTATCTTTCCCTGTATTTTAAATTATTGCTTTCCCTCTTTAGCAATATTTATATCTTACTGGCCTATCCTAAGGCTGCGAGAAAGGCTTGCTGATACAGGTCCCTGCTTAGAGAAATGGTAGGTTAAGGTTAAATAACAGATAGTAACAAATACTAATGTGCAAACCACAAAACACGGGCAAAAAACTAAAAAAACGAAAAGAGTTAGCTGATATAGCTGCCAACATAAGGGTGTTCACACACCAATAAAAGGAAATCTACAAAATGGTAAAATATGTGGCGCTTACTCAAATCAACTAGGAATGTAAAACAACCAAGTAAAATGGAAATTCAATACGGAAAACTAACAATGGTAATGACAATTTCCATGAATAGGAGAAGGTAAGGGGATTAATATTATAATAATACCTTCTCCTATTCATGGAAATTGTCATTACCATTGTTTTTTCCTGCCAATCAATGAATGTATTAACTACTATTTTTTTATTAGATGGCATGCATTATGAGCTGTTATTACTTGATTTTATGATATATTAGCTTGATTTTAGCTCAAATGCATCCGGCCCTTATGAGTTTTTAAAGAAAAAGTTTTTTAATTTATTTTTAATTGATTGGTTCACTTCAGTTTTAGTATCTATAACTTTTTAAGAATATTGCAATGATTTTTAATTGTGTCGTGATATTTAGCTAATTGTTGCAATCTTGTTATCAATGTATTTCTGTCTTGCTATAACCCAGGAGTACTTATTTTGTCCACTAGATGGCAGTTATATGCCAAGAGTAGATATTTTCACGTGGTTGTTTGCAATATATTGCTGTAAGCTAGAGGGTGTTAATTCATTGAATATACCAAATTCGATTCTTTGTATTTATTTATTTATTTAATATCAATTTTATTATTATTTGGGAATTGTTTTTACTAAATGAAAAGCCATTACTTGGAATCCTAATGCCGTTATATGCTGAGCAGGAGTTACTATTACGCCGTTATATGCTGAGCAGGAGTTACCATAGTAACCTCCCTGTTATATGAGTCATCCTCGTTACACCCGTCTCTATACCCTTTGAGAAAGTGACGTGACAGTCACGCAACGCGTCAGGGAAGAGAGGTGGGTCACGTTTGGCTTCCCGATCGCAGCTGGGTTTGGGAAGCAGTCGCAGTTGTTATGTTCGCAGTTGCTATGCTTGTTTGACACTGTTTAAATGTAAGTGGAATACCTTTAATAAATGTGTTGTTGTTAAATACTACACCATGGAGTGCTTCCTCTCCTCTTTTGAATCACATTGCTTAACTGACTGTCTGGGGCACCCTGAGAACAGAGTGCATTTTAAGACAGGAGACCCCTAGGGGAGCTACCATTAAGGGGACCGTGGAGCCGATTGGATTGTCTTTAGTTGCTAATAAGGCTATTATCGCTCAACCATGAGGTGAGAGGCTAGGGGGACTACATCTTTCTATACACCTAAGATTGATTGCTGGCGCCGGAATTCTTTGATGAACTATCTTTCACTTGTTTCAATTGAGATTGTCACAATTTGGATTGCATCGTCTATGGAACCTGTTTTTGTTGAGGACACTTTTGGTTTCACTACATTAAGCACTTTTGCTTGATTCATATTGGATCCTAATTATTATTGTATATATTCTTTACACCTCTGTGGAGTTTTGCATGTTATCATATGTTATTTATGCGTTCATTTCAGCTCTATATTGATGTTGCACAGATTTCACTTTTGCACCTTATATTTTGAAATTGATATTTGTTATTTTTAGGGTGTTTTATTATTTATTGATATTTATATTCATTTTTATACATATCTATTTGCACAATGGTGTCATGAATTTATTGGTGGGCACTTTATCAATTTGTTGTGTTTTCTTGATCATTTTTTAGAAAATGACCAGTTACACTTACCGGTAACGGTGTTTCTGGGAAGTCTTCCAGGACAGCACCCTGAGAGATGACTGGTCCTCCTGACAGGAAACACAATCAAGAAAGAGGTTAAAAACCCCGCCCCTAACTGTACTCCTCAGTTGTGCAAAAGTATTGACCCACACCAGTGCATGAAAGTGAAACAAAAACACCTCCAATGTACCACTGTATAAAAATACAAACCGGGTGGGAAGTAGGCCTGCCGTCCTGGAAGACTTCCCAGAAACACCGTTACCGGTAAGTGTAACTGGTCATTTTCTCAAGTCGTCTTCCAGGACGGCACCCTGAGAGAAGAGCAAGTAGCTCAGGCCTACCTTAGGGCGGGACAACCGCTTGCAGGACCTTCCTGCCGAAGGCCAGGTCCTGGGGTGACAGCAGTTCCACTCTGTAATGTTTCAGAAACGTGTTCTGGCTTGACCACGTTGCTGCCTTACAAATTTGATCTACCGATGCTCCGGCTCTTTCTGCCCAAGAGGTTGCCAGAGACCTTGTAGAGTGAGCTTTAAGATTAGAATGAGCCATCTGACCTGAATGCTCATAAGCTATGGCAATAGCCTGTCTAATCCATCTAGCAATGGTCGTTCTAGAGGCCTGTTCGCCTCTCCGAACTCCACAAAAATTGACCAACAGATGCTGAGTTTTCCTAAACTCTTTAACTTTTTCTAGGTAAAGTAACAGACATCTCCTGACATCTAACGTATGGAAGGCCCTTTCCTTCTCGTTCTGTGGATTGAGACAGAAGGAGGGTAAAATAATCTCTTGAGACCTATGGAAGCGTGAAGCCACCTTGGGAAGGTACAAAGGGTCCTGCCTGAGAATAATTCTGTCTTCTAACAGGCGGAAAAAGGGCTCCTTCATAGAAAGAGCATGCAAATCACCTACCCTTCTGGCTGTAGTAACAGCCAGAAGGAAGGCGGTTTTAAAAGAAATCAGTCTAACTGAAGATTGAGCCAACGGCTCAAAAGGTGCCCTGGTCAGGGCTTCCAAGACTAAAGATAAATCCCATGGTGGAAATTCCTTCATTTGCACCGGGGAAAGTCTCTCTCTAGCCGACAAGAACCTCTTAATTAAAGGATCTAGAGCTAGTCTAACATCCAAAAAACTAGACAAAGCCGCCACCTGAACCTTCAGAGTCTTGGTGGCTAAACCTCGGTCTACTCCCTCTTGTAGGAAGTCTAAAATAACTGGAATTTCTTTCTGGGGAACTTTCCTCGCTTCACACCAACGGGAGAAAGCCCCCCAGACTCTAGCATAAATACGCCTTGTTACCGGCTTTCTACTCAGCAACAGGGTGTCAATCACTCTCTCTGAACACCCCTTGTTGCCCAGGCTCTCCCTTTCAACAGCCAGGCTGTCAACCTGAAGAAACCGGGGTTCGGATGATAAAGAGGGCCTTGAAGCAGAAGATCCTGGCGTTCTGGAAGCTGAACCGGAGGTAAAACCGTCCAGTTCCGCAACGTGGGAAACCAGGACCTTTTGGGCCACCAGGGGGCAATCAAGATCAAATTGCCCCTGGCCCGACTCAGTCTTTGAAGGATTCTTGGAATCAGAGCTAAGGGAGGAAAAGCATAAGCCAGACTGAAATCCCACTCCTGAGCTAATGCGTCCACCCCCTCGGACCCCCGTTCCCTGCAGAGGGAAAAGTATCTCTTGACTCTCCTGTTTTCCCTGCAGGTAAAGAGATCTATCTCCGGTGTACCTAGCTGTTGACAGACCATGGAGAAAACTTCGGGGTTTAGCTCCCATTCCCCCTGTTGTACTGTCTGACGACTGAGGAAATCTGCCTTCACGTTGAAAACTCCCCTTATGTGCACCGCGGAAATGGACGGTATCCTTCGCTCCGCCCATTCTAGAATCTCCTGTGTCAAGTTCATTAGGGAGAGCGACCGTGTACCCCCCTGATGGTTCAGAAAGGCCACTGTCGTGGAATTGTCGGAGAGGATCTGAACTTCTCTCCCCTTGATCCTGCTTTCGAAGGCCATTAGAGCCTCCCTGACAGCCAACAATTCCCGGAAATTGGAAGACGCAGTTCTCTGTCGTGTATCCCACACACCCTGAGCTTGTAGTTCTTCTAGATGGGCCCCCCATCCCCACGAGCTTGCATCGGTCGTTATTCTGACCGGCTGGAGCTGGGACCAAGGATGACCTGCCCCCAACCTTTGGGGGTTGAGCCACCAAAGCAAGGAATCTCTTATTTCCTGAGGGATGGCCACCAGAGTATCCAGGGATTCCTTTTTTCCATCCCATGAGGATAGAAGGAAGTTTTGCAGGGGTCTTGAGTGGAGCTGGGCCCAAGGTACTGCCGGGATACATGAAGTCATGAGACCTAGAATCCTCATGATCAGTCTTCTGGACACTACCTTCTGGTGTCGGACTGAAGTCACTGAAGCCATCAGTGCTTCTATCTTCTCCTGTGGGAGGATCAGTTTCTGCCTTACCGAGTCCACCCACAGGCCCAGGTAGAGCTTGGTCTGGGAAGGAATCAGGGAGGATTTCTCGTGACTTATCAACCATCCCAGGGACTCCAAGGTGGATATTACCTTGTCCAGATCCAGGAGAAGGGACTCCCTGGAAAGGTTGTAGACCAACAGGTCGTCTAGATACAGTATCAGAGAGATCCCCTGAAGGTGTAGGTAGGAGATGACCTCTGCAAGGATCTTTGTAAATACCCTTGGGCTGGCCCCCAGCCCGAAGGGTAGGGCCTGGAACTGCCAGTGCTGGGTACCCAGATCTGTGCGAATAGCAAAGCGAAGGAATACCTGGTGTTGTGGTAGAATGGGAATATGCAGATATGCATCCTTCAGGTCTATGGTGGCCATAAAAACTTCCTTTAACAGAAGCTTTCTGACCGTGTAGACCGATTCCATGCAAAATCTTTTGTATCGCAGGAAGGTATTTAATCTCTTTAGATTCAGGATTAACCTGAATTTCCCGGATGGTTTGGGAACAACAAAGACGTGGGAATAGAAACCCTTTCCTTGCTGATCCGCTGGAACTGGGAGAATGACTCTCTGACTCGCCAACTGCTTGATATTTTCCATGAGTCCTATGGCCTTTGGTTTCTCTCTGGGTAGAAAGGTCAGTATAAATGTCTGCGGAGGCTTGGAGGCAAACTCTAGCCTGTAGCCTTCCCTTATCCATTGAAGGACCAGAGGGCTCTGGGCTATCTGCTCCCACTGAGGGATAAATTGTGCTAGCCTCCCACCCACTCTGGTGCTGGCGTCACTTAGGATCCTTGTCTGCGATTTTGGGGCCGGAGAAAAGGAGAGCTCCCTTCTGTTTGGCTTTTCCAATACCCCATTTCTTTCCTTCCTTACGGTCCTTAAACCGGTTGTTAACCTGGGGGCCTCGAAAAAATTTCTTGGCCTTCTTAGGTTTAACCGGAAATTTCTTTCCCTTCTCCGTAGATCTGGAGAGGGTCTGGTCCAGTCCTGTACCAAACAGGAGAGACCCCTCAAAAGGAAGGCCGCATAACCTAGACTTAGAGGTATAGTCCCCATCCCAGGTCTTAACCCATATGGCTCTTCTGGCAGAATTGAGAAGAGCTGCTGTCTTAGCTGAAGTCCGCACCGACTCCACTGCAGCATCTGCAAGAAAGGCTACCGCCTTACCAATTACTTCCAGGGAATCCAAAAGATCCTTGGACTTGGAAGTACTCGCCACATGATCTGTCAATTTATTAAGCCACATGTTAGTATTTCTAGCTATACAAGCTGAAGCTAAAGCCGGACTTAATGTAGCCGCATTGGCCTCCCAGGCCCTGCGTAAAAGGGTTTCTGACCTACGGTCCATTTGGTCCCGAATGTTACCTGCATCTTCAAAGGACAGGTCAGATTGTTTAGAGACCTGGGCCAGAGATGCATCCAGTTTGGGAAGTTTGAAAAACTTCTCCTGCTCTTCTTCCTTAAACGGACACCTGCGTTTCCAGGTTTTAAACTTCTGAAGTTTATTTTCTGGCTCCTTCCACTCTCTTAGAACAATGTCTTTCAGAGACTGGTGGATAGGTAATACTTTGGACTGAGCTTTAGACAACCCCTGATACAGCCTATCCTGTACAGAAGTCTGTGCCTCTGGCTCCTGGATCTCCTCAGAAGCATAAATAGCTCCTAGGAGGCCCTCCATATCATCCGTAGAGAAGATATGTCGGCCTGGTCTGGAGCATCCTTCCTCCTCCTGGCTATCCTCTGCGTCTTCCCCTTCTTCAAGGAGACTACGGCAGGTGTCTTCCACCTCCTCCGCCTCCTCCTCCGAATCCTGAGAAGATGGCGGTTTCTGCGGAATGGTGCTTACCTGTCTCACACTAGAAAAGGCACTATCCTGGGAGGATGAGCCTTCTCTGCTATCCTGCCTAGTACTGAGGCTAGCCTGAAAGGCTTTAAGTGTGGACAGCATTTCAGATTGTACTGAGAGAAAATCCCTCATAACTTCTGAAGTCTCCTTCCCTGACAATTTGTGGATGCATTTATAACAGAACGGCTTGGTGTGCTCTGCAGCTAGTTTGTCATTGCAGTACCCACACCTCTTAGTTCGGGAAGGATTTTTGGGTCTCGGTCTACTGGCAACACTCTGGGTTTCTGTGTCTGCAAAAACAAGAAGCCCGTTTAGCTAGTAACAATAAAACAGAGATCCCTTATGAGGTTAAGGCTAGAGGGCCACCCTCTCCCTTATCTCCTCCAGCCTGGTAGACTCACCCCCGGTGGCCTCCACAATAGCTGCAGACTCCTCCTGCTCCATTGCAGTCAGTGAGTAATGGACGCCTGCTCCTTGCCTGTTGTGCTGCTGCCTCTGCCGCCCGGAACTACCCCCCTTTATATACAAAGGGTCCTGCCCAGCTGGTACCTGTAGTCCCTGTGCTGCTTCAGGCTCCTCATGGCGCTCCGAACGCCGTCGCCATCTTGCCGAGGTCTCGGGCATTCGTACTCTAGTGTCCGGGCCGCTGTGACGTCATTTCCTCCGGAAAGATCCACCGCAAAATGGTGCCGGACACACACACAGCCGCCGGCGCTGAGGCGGCCAGGAAACTCAGCAAACACCTGTATCTTGCAGCAAACAGCAGAACTGGCAAATCCTCTCCAAAAACCGACAGGTAAGGAGAGGGGGGAGCAGGAAAATGGTCCCTGGAGTTCTGGAGACTCACAGTGCCCAGTGTCCTCCAGTTCTCATGGGGAGCTCTTCATTGCCCCCCTGAGAAATAGGGGAAATGAACCCCCCGGGAAGGGCAAGCCCTACCAGACCCAAAGGTTTTCCAAAAACCTGCAGTCTGGTTCCCAGGGGGAGACTTCCAGCCCACGGCCTTAGGTCTATAAGAAAAAAACAAACTGTTTCGCTGTGGGGAAACACAATCAAAAACTGAGGAGTGCAGGGAGGGGCGGGGTTTTTAACCTCTTTCTTGATTGTGTTTCCTGTCAGGAGGACCAGTCATCTCTCAGGGTGCCGTCCTGGAAGACGACTTGAGAAAAGTATTTTATTTTATTTCATATAATATTAGAAAATTTTTTGTCCTGGTTAATATCTATCACCCTTTGAGAGGCTCCACTAATGGTCAGTTTGGGAGTGGGCTATTTTGGATCCATTTATTGAAGTAACAATGATTTGTCTTAATCTTTGGTTACACAATGTGATGGAAGATTAATGGTAAAGACACAATTATTGATTGGATTTTCTGTATTGAATTTCCATTTTACTTGGTTGTTTTACATTCCTAGTTGATATGAGTAAGCGCTACATATTTTACCATTTTGTAGGTTAAGGTTAACCCACCCACATTACATTTACTGTGGACAAGCAGCAGCCGCAGGCTAAGCAATGTACTGGTACATTGCTCAGCAAATGCGCACAGCACACTGGCGTGCCCTGGGGTGAACAGTGGCGTGATTGTGTGCGTCAATCACGGTGCTTGGTACCCAGGCTCTGTGAGAGGCTGGGGCATCATGTGATTGCTATGACCAATCATAGCGATCTGTCATGAATGGAAACCATTCGTGACAGCCTGCTTCCTATTGTGATGCTGTGATTAGTCCCACTGGGTACCTGGGTCATTCACAGCACCCTGTAGCTGTAGCCAATTACAGCATTAGAATAGGAAGCAAGCTAATTTTTTATATACATTTTGCTTATGCTGTAAAATTGGACTTGTTCATACTCCTGAAGAAGCTGAATTCGGTTCTGTTAAATATGTAACATGTAATATGTAATATGTATGCAGGAGATTGGCTACCATGCATAACTGCACCAGATTTTGTACTCGGCAGTAGGGATGACACCCCCCTGTTCAGTTCGCACCAGAACATGCGAACAGGCAAAAAATTTGTTCGAACACGCGAACACCGTTAAAGTCTATGGGACTCGAACATGAATAATCAAAAGTGCTAATTTTAAAGGCTTATATGCAAGTTATTGTCATAAAAAGTGTTTGGGGACCTGGGTCTTGCTCCAGGGGACATGTATCAATGCAAAAAAAGTTTTAAAACCGGACGTTTTTTCGAAAGCAGTGATTTTAATAATGCTTAAAGTGAAACAATAAAAGTGTAATATTCCTTAAAATTTCGTACCTGGGGGTGTCTATAGTATGCCTGTAAAGGGGTGCATGTTTCCCGTGTTTAGAACAGTCTGACAACAAAATGACATTTTCAAGGAAAAAAAGTCATTTAAAAGTACTCGCAGCTATTAATAAATTGTCGGTCCAACAATACACATAAAAGTTCATTAATAAAAACGGCATGGGATTTCCCCACAGGGGAACCCCGAACCAGAATTAAAAAAAAAAATGGCATGGGGGTCCCCCTAAATTCCATACCAGGCCCTTCAGGTCTGGTATAGATATTAAGGGGAACCCCGTGCCAAAATTAAAAAAAAAAATGGCGTGGGGGTCCCCCTCAAAATCAATACCAGACCCTTCAGGTTACGTAAGCGGGTGACCCCACCCCCTCTGATGTAACGGGGAAAGCCACAGGGAAGTCCCCGTGCATCAGAGGGGGGCAGGGTCACCGGGTGGCCCCGCCCTCCATTATTTAAGAAGTGTCAGAAGAAGAGAAGCGCCACACAGCGGGAGCCTCCCATGGATGCGGACCGGCCCAAGAACGAAGCGAGGAAGAAGACGCCACGGAGGAAGGTGCCAGACGAGAACACTGGAGCAAGAAGCAGAGGATCGGAGGAAGAACCAGAGGAAGAAGAAGATGGAGGAAGAAACCAAAGGAAGAAGGAAGGAAGAAGGAAGAAGACCCGAAGAAGATGGAAAGAAGAAGACTTTAAATAAAGGAATTGTCAAAAACTGTCTCTTGTCATTTTTAACATTTTTGACACTTTTTTTGTGAAATGGTAGCTGTACTTTTGTACCCCATTACCATTTCACACAGGGGGGGCAGGATCTGGGGGTTCCCTTGTTAAAGGGGGCCTCCAGATTCCGATAAGCCCCCCGCCCGCAGACCCCCACAACCACCGGCCAAGGGTTGTGGGGATGAGGCCCTTGTCCTCATCAACATGGGAACAAGGTGCTTTGGGGGCCACTAACCCAAAGCACCCTCCCAATGTTGAGGGCATGCAGCCTGGTACGGTTCAGGAGGGGGGCCGCTCTCTTGTCCCCCTCTTTTCCTGCAGCCTGAAGGGTCTGGTATGGATTTTGAGGGGGACCCCTATGCCATTTTTTTTTAAATTTTGGCATGGGGTTCCCCTTAATATCCATACCAGACCTGAAGGCCTGGTATGGAATTTAGGGGGACCCCCACGCCATTTTTTAATAAAATTTTGATTCGGGGTTCCCCTGTGGGGAAATCCCATGCCGTTTTTATCAATGAACTTTAATGTGTATTGTCGGACCGACAATTCATTAATAGCCGCAAGTAGTTTTAAATGACTTTTTTTTCTTTGAAATGTCATTTTGCTGTCAGACTGTTCTAAACACAGGAAACATGCGCCCCTTTACAGGCATACTATAGACACCGCCCAGGTACAAAATTTAAAGGAATATTACACTTTTATTGTTTCACTTTAAGCATTATTAAAATCACTGCTCCCAAAAAAATAGCCTTCTCTTTATCCCTGTTATTTAATCTCCCTGGCGGTATGATAATTTTGGATTTTAGGTGCTGAAAGCAGTACAATTATTTTGCATGGAAATTTGGCGTTTTATATTGTAGGTCTGTAACTTTTAACAATAACACACTTATATCTGTCCACCAAGAGTCTAGTAGACATCCCGGGTATGATGAAGTTTAAAACACAAAAACATAAATTATAATATAATAAATAAATAAAAATAATTTAAAAAAATAATAATATAATAATAATAAAATAAATTTCCCCACGATTCACTATCACTCAATTCTGCAAGTGTTCTAATTTACTATCATTGTTTTCTAGCTGGTCTAAAGCCACTTTTGATGTAAAGGGACACTTTTTGGTTGCTTTGGACAATCTCAAGTTTCCAGGCAGAAAGAACAGTATATATAATATAAAACTGCAGGCAGGGCATTGGCATGTTAAATAATTTCATACATTACTGTAATCTGTAAGATTACAGTACTGTATGTGTTATGATTTTTACTTTTTTGAATTTGCCTCCAGGCTCCACCCCTGTGCATCGCGACGCTCGCAGGGAACGGAGCCTGGCACAGAGAGGATTCGGAGGAGGACGGAGCCCGCAGACACAGCGGGGGACATCGCAGGATCCTGGGGACAAGGTAAGTAACACTGCACCAGGATCCTGCAATGTAATCCCGAGTGTGGCTCGGGGTTACCACTAATGGTGCTGAAATTTAACCCCGAGCCACACTCGGGAAAACCGTCAGGGAGGTTAAAACACATACAGCTAATAGAAACATTTGGACAAGAAATCCTGGCTCGCAGTCTCCACTCCAATTCATCCGAAAGGTGTTCTGTCAGGTTGAGGTCAGGATTATGTGCAGACCAGTCAAATTCCTCTATCTCAAACTTGTTCATCCATGTCTTTATGGACCTTGCTTTGTGCACTGGTGCGCAGTCATGTTGAAACAGGAAGGGGCCATACCCAGACTGTTCCCACAAAGTTGGGAGCATCAAGTTGTACAAAATGTCTTGGTATGTTGACGTCTTAAGAGTTCAAATCATTGGAATTAAGGGGCCAAGCCCAGCCCCTGAAAAACAACCCCACACCATAATCCTCCCTCCACCAAATGATTTAGACCAGTGCGCAAAGCTAGGTCCATAAAGACATGGATTAGCAAGTTTGGGCTGGAGGAACTTGACTGGTCTGAAAAAGTCCTGACCTTAACCCGATACAACACCTTTGAGATGAACTAGCACTTAGACTGCGAGCCATGCCTTCCTGTCCAATATCAGTGCCTGACTTTACAAATGCGCTTCTAGAAGAATGGTCAAACATTCCCATAGACACACTTCTAAATCTTATGGAAAGCCTTCCCAGAAGAGTTGAAGCTGTTGAGTTGAAGCTGTCACTGTTGTTTACTGTAAAAATCCTAGCCTCGTTGAGGCTGGATTTTACAGACAACAGTTTGCTTCTGGCACATTGGCTAAAAGCTCCAGTCCTCATAAAGTGAAGGGATCCTGTCATCTATCCTCCCCTTCCTCTTCCTTTATCCATTCACAAAATGCCTCATATACTATGAATAGGGATGGGCCGAACGTACTCCTGTTCGGTTTGCACCAGAACTTTCGAACACCGCAAAAGTTTGCATAACGAACCCTATTAAAGTCAATGGGACCGAATGTCAAAAATCAAAAGTGCCCAATTTTGAAAGCTTATATGCAAGTAATTGGGCATACAGTGGTTATAGGGGTCTGGGTCCTGCCCTGGGGGACATGTATCAATGAAAAAAAGTTTGTGAAAAATGTAATTTCTAAATGAGCAGTGATTTTATTTTTAAAGTGAAAGCATAAAAATGAAAAATTCATTCCAATATAGTGCCTGGGGGGTCCCTTTAGTCTAACTGTAAGGTGGCAGATCTGTTCCATGTCTAGAATCTGCTGCAGCAATAATTGTATTTTTAAAGACAAAAAATGAAATTGTCCCTGCAAGCTGCCTTTATTTTGCTCAGCAACAGCTGGGGAGCCAGTGTGTATGATGAGGCCACAATGTAGTGCACTGGGAACAAGATTAGAGATTTTTTGGATACATTTTGGTGTCACTTTGACTTTGTAGAAGTAACGGGTACGTAAAAATTGGTCTTTGGGTGTCATTGGCACCTTTCCACCTTAACCCTATAGAGGTACTCTTGATGAAAGCCAGAATTGGCCTTGCTGTAAAAAATTGCAATGATATGCACCTGTCACACAGGTGCAGAAAAATTACTATTTGGGTGTCGGGGGTGACTTCCCAACATAACCCTATAGAGGTGCTCTTAATGAAGGCAAAAAAATAGGTGCAAAAAATTGGTCTTTGGGTGTTAATTGTGCCCATGAAACCTATACTAAAAACATTCCTTCAGATGAAATGATTGACCACCCTCAAAGCTAGGCAGCCTCGAAGCCCTGCAGAGATTCTACATCCCAAAAAGACTTAATCAGTGACATCAGCATCAGGGACTACATAGCTGGTAATCCAGGACTGATTCTTTTTTATAAAAGTCAAACGGTACACTGAATGCCCGTTCTGAAAGCATGCTGGATGCAGGGCAGTGCAACAACTCAATAGCATACTGGGCAAGTTCTGGCCAGTGGTCTATTCTCATGACCCAGTAAGTCAGTGGATCGTCAACTGGAAAGCTCTCCATCTCTGTTTTGGCCCCAAGGTAATCATTTACCATGTGATGCAGACACTGCCGATGTGCAAGCTGACAGCCCTGGGCAGGGAGGACTAAAGAAAATTCCAAAATGCCTCACTCCAACGCCTTCTCCAATGCTCCTCTCTTGACCAACAGAAGACTCAAAACAATGTTTTCCATGACACTGTAACCTGCTGGAGTCAGGAAAAACTTTCAATAAAATCCTCTTTAACATGTTCTCAAGAGATTTTATCTTCTGCACTCTCTGTGGGGATGGGATGAGTTCTGAGACCTTCCCCTTATAACGGTGGTCAAGGAGGGTTGCCAACCAGTAATCATCCTTTTCCTCTATGTCACGTATTCTTGGGCCCTTTTGCAGGCTTTGAAGCATGAGGTTGCCCATGCGCTTCAAATTTGCTGAGGCTTGAGAAGCAGACTCCTTGGGGTCACTCAGTATGACAGCATCTGAAACTTCCTTCTCCCAGCCACATACTACTGCCAAGGGTCCTGTAAAAGGTTGGAAAGCTATCGCTTACAGATTGACGCATGTCTTCCTCTTCTTCAAAGCCTATGAAAGTACCAGAATCTTCCTCCTCATCCTCCTCCCCTCTCTCCACCTGTGTGTTCTGTGATTTAGAAATGATGGTGTCTGGATAAAGTGGGCCTTCAGAGGAAAGGAAGTCCTCCTCTTCCTCCTGCTGCTATGCCTCCAGTGCTCTGCCCATAATGCCATGCAGAGTCTGCTCCAGCAGGAACACAACAAGGATTGTGTCACTGATGCATGCACTGTCATGGCTCACCATCCTTGTGGCCTCCTCAAATGGTAACAATACAGTACATGCAACCTTAATGATCAGCCATTGGCGTGGGGAAAAAAACTGAAGTGGCCTGAGCCTGTCATTGTGCCATACTTGCACAGGTACTCATTGGTGGCCCTCTGCTGCATGTATAGCCGCTGAAGCAGTGCCAAAGTCGAGTTCCACCTGGTGGGCATGTCACAAATCAGGCGGTTTATGGGCAGGTGGAATTCCTGCTAAATTTCAGCCAACCGAGTACTGGCTGTGTATTGTTGTAATTATGATGAAGGAATAACCATCTCTCATAATTACAAGATGGGGACATATGGTTGCACAGTCAGTTATGCCTCAAAACAGAGGTCAAGCCCAGGGCAGTCACATGAGCATTTTTTTAAAAGTAGAACATGCTGTGTTCTTATCACTCAGTTATAAATCTGTACATAGATGTCTGATCAAAAAGTAAATTTTATTATCTCTAAACAAGATTCAATTGAGAAGCTTTGAAGCAACAATAAAGTTTGGCAAACCCAGCAAATGCCATTGTTTTCCCAGGTGAGACAAGCCATTATCAAACAACGTCTTTAACAAAACTTATTGTGAGGACCCCAGAGGTGTGTATACAGCTGGGCTATCTAAAAACAAATTGAGCCTGCCCAAAGTTCATTTCAAACATTCTGTCTACCCAGTGATATTTTAAAAATACATATGATTATAAGTCATTCAAATTATATATTATAGTCCAGGTCATAGAAACAATTATGATTTTAGTGTCTACTGACCCAATGATTATTCTGTCATAAGGTAAAATATAATAATATTTTGATGTAGAACAAATTAGAAGTAAGAATTGTTTTAAAATACCAATCATTGTTATGAAAGACATATAAATCGTGACTACATCTGCATAAAAATATACATATAGCATGTGTTGTTCCAAGTATTCATAGGATATACAAGAATTATACGTTTATCCATATAGATTATACTTTTATGTAATATTGATTAATCAAAACTATACTGAGTGTATTGTATATTGTACCGGTTACCAGAGTCCCTGAATAATATAGGTATATATTCATCAGCACCAATATACAAACAGAAACACATTATGAAAATAGAACATATAGATAACAGAACACATTTTTCTGCCCTCAGACATGCCTAGTGGTTGAAGGTGATATTAATGATTAAGCACAAGATGTACGTGTGAAACGGGTCTACATGACCACAGTTTGGTGTTTTTGATGTTATCTTTGTGAAACAAAATAAAAGGCAATCGGAAGTTTGGGATGTGAAGCCATTTCTTTCTTCTTTCCAAGTTGAAGGTGATATTACCTGAATTCACAAAGGTTAATCATTAGATCTTTTTCCAACCAATGGAAAAGAAGTCATACCTTTTGGGCTGAGCTTAATATAATTTTTATGATCCTATTGTCGGACATGGTATTTAGGAGCCAGATGCCATGGAAGGACACTCAATCAGACACGCACACACACTCTATTCATCAATTCATACTTCTACGTTCATGAAGATTCCTGGACACCTTATGCTTTGAAACTCGGAGGTCACAAGAAATAATTCCTCTTTAAGAGTGGCCATCTTGAAAGCCACGGCAGCCATTCTAAAAATTCTGGTAACCAGCAATTTAGACCAGTAGCCATTTTTGGAACGGGTAATTATGTCATGTGGATTTTTACCTTATATTCATTTGTGTTCTCTTAGATATTGATTTATTGAGTATTATACAGTTGATAATTATTCTCTCGAATCAGTACCAGCTTTGTAGATTTTTCTCTAAAGATTCAATTTTCAATATTTTTAATTTGCATAGTCTCCATTTTATTGGCATAACAAACATCTAATTTTATTTCACGTTGTTAACCACTTACTTACCTGCAGTATAGTAACGGTTGAAATTGTGAAAAACATATGTTTTGTCTTATTGTAATTTTTACAAGGTTATTGATTCTACAGGGAAGTTTATCAATGCTGTGTCCTTTCAAAAGTACTACGCTCCCATTTAACGGGTGTTTCAATTAATATTCAAGCTTTTATGTAGCACAATTATTATTTTAATTTTATGTAACATTTGTTTTGTCAACCAATGTATATATAACTATTTTGTTTGATTACATGTCTGGTGAATACATTTTATATTTTTAGACTGTGTATAATTATTTTGTATGGTTATATGTCTGGGAAGTTTATCATTGCTGTGTCATTTCAAAGGTACAACACTCCCATTAGCGGGTGTTTGAAATGAGACTCTTAATTTTATGTAGCACAATCTGTATTTTAATTTTATAAAACGTTTGTTTTTGTCAACCAATATATATATAACTATTTTGTTCGATTACATATCTGGTGAATACATTTCAGATTTTTAGACTGTGGTCATATTTGATTGATCCTGTATCTTAAAAATATTGTCGTTTAAAAATTACTCAATCATAAATACCGTGCAGGAAAATTATCCTCATAAGCACGACAGTATGACCACCTGAAATGGCTCCAGACCCTTCTGGACAGCTTTAGGACATCTTGCAACCCTGGGTACGTATTTAGGAAATGCTGCACCACCAAATTGAGGACATGTTCCAGGCATGGCACATGTGTCAACTTTCCCTGTCTAAGGGTGGACAGGAGGTTTGAGCCATTATCACACACCACCATTCTTGGCTCCAGCTGGCGTGAACCACCTCTGGGCCTGTCCATGCAGAGCTGCAAGAATCTCTGCTCCGGTGTGGTTCCTGTCCCATAAACACACCAGCTGAAGCACTGCATAACACCTTGTAGCATGACTCTGGGAATAGCCCTTTGAACGCTTAGGGGGTACCTGATGTTCATAGGACAATTCTGCAGAGGAGGGTTGGCTGTGGCGAAGGAGGAGGAGGGGGTAGAGCTCACAGGTCTGGCATCATCACCACCAGATGTATGGAGACATGGGGGCACAACAAGCTGCAGCACCAAGCCCTGTCCTGCATCCCTTTGAGTTGCAAGCAGCGTAACCCAGTGTGCTGTGAATGAAATATATCATCCCTGTCCATGCTTGCTGGACCACGTGTCAGCAGTAAGGTGGATTTTACGGCTGACTGCCTTGCCCAACGATTCCAGAACATTCCCTTCCACGTGATGGTAGAGAGATGGAACTGCCTAACGTGAAAAGTAGTAGCAGCTGGGAACCTGCCATTGTGGTACAGCACATTGTGCAAATTTACAGAAGGGGGTAGAATCCACCAGGCTGAAAGACAGAAGTTGGAGAGCCAACAGCTTTGACAAGCTTGAATTTAAATGCTGGGCATGTGGGTGGCAGGGACTGTATTTTTTTTTCAGCTGCAGCAGATGGGGCAGATAAATTTGCCGGCTACAGTCTACAGCTGGTGGTGTGCTGCTGGCAGATGTGCTGCTAGGACCTGGGACACCCTGTGCTATACCATCATCCCTGTCAGTGGAGGCTGCTGAGAGGTAATGACTCGGTATAGCAGGGGCAGACTGAAGTGGGTAAGGAGGAGGGACAGATTTGTGTGCTTTTTGTGTGGCTTTTAGGTGCTCTTGCTAATGGGCTGAGTGGTAGGACGTTTAATTCCTTGTTAAGCATGTTGTACCCTAATGGCTGGTGTTTTTGCCACTTTTGATGTGCCTGAGACACAGTTTGCCGATAGCAACAGTGCGATCTGCTGCAGATGTGCTGAACATGGCCCAGACAGCTGAGCTTTGGGGAGTGGGCCGGGAGATAACAGATGCAGAATGTGATGGAATAGGATGGCTGCTCGCTACTCTTTCATGTCTGCCTCCTTGGGGTTGTGCTACCTCACTTTCAGTTTACTCCTTTCTGGCACCCAAGTCACATCAGTGACCTCATCATCATCATCTTCCTCTCCTCCATCTTCATCATCATCATTACCACTGGAGAAAACTTGGCAATACACTGCAGCTAGGGGAACATGAAAGCCAATTTGTCTACCAGTGTTCTCCCCTCTCTCTAGGCTCATATTCCTGTCATCCTCAACTTGAGAACCAACATCTGAATCCAGTAATGGCTGGGCATCATCAAGGAGCAAGTGGCTGACGCTGTGGTCAAATAACTTAGCTGACTCCTCCATGGCTGATGTTGGGGCTATGGCAGGAATAGATGTGGAAAAGGAGGCAGGTTTATCCACTCTGGCAACTGCAGGGGACTGCACACTTGTCTCTGCTTGCGTGACAGAGGATGAGGAGGATGAGGAAGGTTTAGTAAGCCAGTCCACCACCTCCTCTGCATGCTGTGGCTGGATAGCATGGGCAAACTCACTAAACAGAGGAAATGATGCCCTGCCTGGGGACTGACCACCACCTTCACCTTTGCCTGTGGACACATTTGTTGCTGGCCCCCTTACAGTGCCAACGGAATGTCTGCCTCTCCTTGTTGTCCTCCCAGACATTATTGGGAGGGAGGGGCAGTGCTTATAAGCAAATGTAAAGAAGAAGTGGAAATCTGTACATAGATGCACTTTAATTAATGTAAAGTGGTGTTTGGTGCACTTTAATTTGAGTACTCATACTACACAGACACACTCCACGGACACACTATAATATACTGCAATAATATGTGCCAAACGTTCACTGACGCACAGAACTATATGGCATTAAACTTTCAGTAACGCACACAGAAGTAAATGGCGTTAAATTTGCAGTAACGCACACAAAACTATATGGTGTTAAACTGGCCGTAACGCACACAAAAGTAAATGGCGTTAAACTGGCAGTAACACACACAGTACTATATGGCGCTAAACTGAAGTAAATGGTGTTAAACTGGTAGTAATGCACACAGAACTATATAGCATTAAACTAGCATTAACGCATACAGAACTATATGGCATTAAACTGGCAGTAATGCATACAAAACTATATGGCATTAAACTGACAGTAACGCACACAGAACTATATGGTGTTAAACTGGCAGTAACACACTGAAAACTATATGGTGTTAAACTGGCGGTAATGCACTGAAAACTATATGGCGTTAAACTGGCAGTAATGCACACAGGACTATACGGCGTTAAACTGCCAGTAATGCACACAGAAGTAAATGGCGTTAAACTGACAGTAACACACACAGAACTATATGGCGTTAAACTAGCAGTAACGCACACAGAACTATATGGCGTTAAACTGTCAGTAATGCACTAAAAACTATATGGCGTTAAACTGGAAGTAATACACAGAAGTAAATGGCGTTAAACTGTCAGTAACGCACACTAAACGATATGGCGTTAAACTGGTAGTAACACACACAGAAGTAAATGGTGTTAAACTGGCAATAACGCACACAGAAGTAAATGGTGTTAAACTGGCTGAATGCACAAAAAACTATATGGCGTTAAACTGGCAGTAACACACTAAAAACTATATGGCGTTAAACTGGCAGTAATGCACACAGAACTATATGGCGTTAAACTGGCAGTAACGCACACAAAACTATATGGTGTTGAACTTGCAGTAATGCACACAGAAATAAATGGCGTTAAACTGGCAGTAACGCAATCAAATAGACAGTGTTCAACCGTCACTACACTGACGCTATCTGAACTGTACCTACTCTAGCTATACACTAATGTAAAGATTACTGACAGGGTCTCACTACACTACACTGAAACTATCTGAGCTGTCCCTACTCTACACTAATGTATGTATGAATGACACAGTCTCACTACACTACAGTGAAACTATCTGAGCTGCCCCTACTCTAGCTGCACACTATGCAAAGCTGAATGATGGTCCTCCTCACTACAATCACACTATCCCTAGACTGACACAAAACTAATATTCTACACTGATAACAGCAAAATAGCACAGTATAGCACACTAACTAATAGCACTGAACAGAGCCCTGTTCTATCTCTCTCCACGCCAAAATCACACTGAAAATGGCTGCCATTTAACCACTTGCCAACCGCCCTATAGCCAAATGACGGCTGCAGGGCGGCTGGATAACTCTGGGATCATGTCAGATGACGTGATTCCAGAAAACTGCTCCTGCGCGCCCCCTGGGGCGCGCGCACGGGAACATCCGTGACCGCCGGGTCCAGAGGACCCGGCGCATCAAGGATCACGGTAAACGGCCGCTGATCGTGGCCGTTTACCATGTGGTCGCTCCGTCAAATGACAGAGCGATCACATGTAAACAAACCGGCGTCAAACCAGCCCTCCAATGCCGCTTACTGCGATAGCCAGCTATAAATGAGGGTGGTGGCAAGTTTTTTGAGATCACCTTGGTGTGTGTATTGGTCCAGTAACACACCAGCACCTTTGCAGCCATTGTGCGATTTGCTGGGTGTCTGGTGTGCTCCTGTACCTTTAAGAAGGGATGGGCTTCCCTTCAGTCCACCTGCTCTCATTTATCCATCAGAATGCATGTGCCTCCACTGTGGGGACACTCATATTTTAGTGTTAGGACCACAGATATCAGGGTGCCGTGACGAGGCTCTGTGGCTTACGCATGCGTTTGCAAATGCGTGCGGACTAAACCCCTGTTTTTAACGCATACGGTTAGACAGGTTAATTTGGTTGTCTGCGAGCTGGTGGTAAGTAGGCTTGGAATTTTTTCCTGGGCATTCCCCAGGCCTTGTTTATATCTGCTTGTAGCCCTCCAATGCCGCTTACTGCGATAGCCAGCTATAAATGAGGGTGGTGGCAAGTTTTTTGAGAATACTCTGCAATACCCTGCCAAACCCTGCAATACTCTGCCATACTCTGCCATACTCGGTGATACCCAGCCATACTTTGCCATGCTCAGCCATACTCTGCTATACTCAGCCATACTCGGCCATGCTCAGCTGTACTGTGGCCAGGCTGTGGAAGTCTCACACATGTGGTATTGCCGTACTCAGGAGGAGTAGGAGAATCTATTTTGGGAGGTCATTTTTGGTATGTACATGTTATGTGTTAGAAATATTGTATAAATGGACAACTTTGTGTTAAAAAAAAATGTGTTTTAACCACTTCCCGCCCGCCGGCCGTCATACAACATCCTTGACTTTGTGCGGGGATATCTGAATGATGGGTGCAGCTATAGGCATCATTCAGATATCATCTTTTTCAGCCGGCGATTTCCTACACCATAGGAATGATCATAGTGGCTTTTCCACTGCTTGATCATTCTTACGGGAGGCGAGAGGGGATGCCCCCCCCCCTCTTGCCGCCCTCAGGTGCTTTTACTGACTCACCGCTACGATCGAAGCCAGGATCATTTTTTTTATTTTTTTTATTTCAGGCTTCCCAGCCTAGAGGTGAGATGTGGGGTCTTATTGACCCTATATCTGACTGTAAAGAGGACCTGTCATGCCATATTCCTATTACAGGGGATGTTTACATTCCTTGTAATAGAAATAAAAGTGATCAAAAAATTTATTTTTTGGAAAAAAGCCTCAAACTAAAATAAATAAAGCAAAATGAACAATAAAAAAAAAAAAATTCCCCGTGTCCCCGTGTGCTCGCAGTCAGAAGCGAACGCATACGTAAGTTGTGCCCACATATGAAAATGGTGTTAAAACCACACATGTAAGGTATCACTGCGATCGGTAGAGCAAGAGCAATAATTTTGGCCCTAGACCTCCTCTGTAACTCACAACATGTAACCAGTAAAAATTTTTAAAGCGTCTCCTATGGGGATTTTTAAGTAGCGAAGTTTGGCGCCATTCCACAAGCGTGTGCAATTTTGAAGGGTGACATGTTAGGTATCTATTTACTCGGCATAACTTCATTATTCACATTATGTAAAAACATTGGGCTAACTTTACTGTTTTGTTTTTTTTGAAAGCACAAAATTGTTTTTGTTTTTTAAAAAAAAACGTGTTCGAAAAATTGCTGCGCAAATACCGTGCGAGATAAAAAGTTGCAACAACCGCCCCATTACATTCTCTATGGTCTTTGCTAAAAAAATATATATAATGTTTTGGGGTTCTATGTAATTTTCTAGCAAATAAATGATGATTTTTACATGTAGGAGAGAAATGTCAGAATTGAGTTGGGTGCTCCAGAACACCTGAAGGTGCTCCCCTGCATGTTGGGCCTCTGTATGTGGCCACGCTGTGTAAAAGTCTCACACATGTGGTATCGCCATACTCGGGAGTAATAGCAGAATGTGTTTTGGGGTGTAATTTGTGGTATGCATATGCTGTGTGTGAGAAATAATCTGCTAATATGACAATTTTGGGGAAAAAAAAAAGAAAAAAAAATCTTGATTTTGCAAAGAATTGTGGGAAAAAGTGACAACTTCAAAAAACTCATCATGCATCTTTCTAAATACCTTGGAATGTCTTCTTTCCAAAAAGGGGTCATTTGGGGGGTATTTGTACTTTTCTGGCATGTTAGGGTCTCAAGAAATGAGATAGGCCGTCAGTACTTCAGGTGTGATCAATTTTCAGAGATTGGCACCATAGCTTGTGGACTCTATAACTTTCACAAAGACCAAATAATATACACCGATTTGGGTTATTTTTACCAAAGATATGTAGCGGTATAAATTTTGGCCAAAATATATGAAGAAAAAATTACTAATTTGCAAAATTTTATAACAGAAACGAAGAAAAGTGCATTTTTTTACAGAATTTTCGGTCTTTTTTCTTTTATAGCGCAAAAAATAAAGAACCCAGCGGTGATTAAATACCACCAAAAGAAAGCTCTATTTGTGTGAAAAAAAGGACAAAAAATTCATTTGGGTACAGTGTTGCATGACTGAGTAATTGTCATTCAAAGTGTGAGAGCACCGAAAGCTGAAAATTGGTCTGGTTATTAAGGGGGTTTAAGTGCCCAGTGGTCAAGTGATTAACCACTTAAGGACCACCTCACGCCGATGTACGTCGGCAAGGCGGCACGGGCAGGCAAAGTCACGTACATACACGTGATTTGCCTCCAGCGGGTGGGGGGTCCGATCGGACCCCCCCGGTGCCCGAGGCGGTCCTGTTTTGTCCCCCGGCGATCGGAGGTGAGGGGGAGGCCATCCGTTCATGGCCCCCCCCTCACGATCGCCGCCGGCCAATGGGAACATTCCTTTGCTGCTGTATGCTAAACAGCAGCAAAGGAAATGATGTCATCTCTCCTCGGCTCGGTATTTTCCGTTCCCGCGCCGAGGAGAGAAGACTGAAATGTGAGTGTAAAACACACACAGTAGAACATGCCAGGCACACAAAACACCCTGATCCCCCCCCCCCCCGATCGCCCCCCGATCACCCCCCAATCACCCCCCCCCTGTCACAAACTAACACCAAGCAGTTTTTTTTTTCGTTTTTTTTTTCTGATTACTGCATGGTGTCAGTTTGTGACAGTTACAGTGTTAGGACAGTTAGGGTTAGCCCCCTTTAGGTCTAGGGTACCCCCTAACCCCCCTAATAAAGTTTTAACCCCTTGATCACCCCCTGTCACCAGTGTCGCTAAGCGATCATTTTTCTGATCGCTGTATTAGTGTCGCTGGTGATGCTAGTTAGGGACGTAAATATTTAGGTTCGCCGTCAGCGTTTTATAGCGTCAGGGACCCCCATATACTACCGAATAAATGTTTTAACCCCTTGATTGCCCCTAGTTAACCCTTTCACCACTGATCACCGTATAAGTGTTACGGGTGACGCTGGTTAGTTTGTTTATTTTTTATAGTGTCAGGGCACCCGCCGTTTATTACCGAATAAAGGTTTAGCCCCCTGATCGCCTAGCGGTGATATGCGTCGCCCCGGGCAGTGTCAGATTAGCGCCAGTACCGCTAACACCCACGCACGCAGCATACGCCTCCCTTAGTGGTATAGTATCTGAACGAATCAATATCTGATCCGATCAGATCTATACTAGCGTCCCTAGCAGTTTAGGGTTCCCAAAAACGCAGTGTTAGCGGGATCAGCCCAGATATCTGCTAGCACCTGCGTTTTGCTCCTCCGCCCGGCCCAGCCCAGCCCACCCAAGTGCAGTATCGATCGATCACTGTCACTTACAAAACACTAAACGCATAACTGCAGCGTTCGCAGAGTCAGGCCTGATCCCTACGATCGTTAACAGTTTTTTTTGGTAGCATTTTGGTGAACTGGCAAGCACCAGCCCCAGGCAGCGTCAGGTTAGCGCCAGTACCGCTAACACCCACGCATGCACCGTACACCTCCCTTAGTGGTATAGTATCTGAACGGATCAATATCTGATCCGATCAGATCTATACTAGCATCCCCAGCAGTTTAGGGTTCCCAAAAATGCAGTGTTAGCGGGATCAGCCCAGATACCTGCTAGCACCTGCGTTTTGCCCCTCCGCCCGGCCCAGCCCAGCCCACCCAAGTGCAGTATCGATCGATCACTGTCACTTACAAAACACTAAACGCATAACTGCAGCGTTCGCAGAGTCAGGCCTGATCCCTGCGATCGCTAACAGTTTTTTTGGTAGCATTTTGGTGAACTGGCAAGCACCAGCCCCAGGCAGCGTCAGGTTAGCGCCAGTACCGCTAATACCCACGCACGCAATATACGCCTCCCTTAGTGGTATAGTATCTGAACGGATCAATATCTGATCCGATCAGATCTATACTAGCATCCCCAGCAGTTTAGGGTTCCCAAAAATGCAGTGTTAGCGGGATCAGCCCAGATACCTGCTAGCACCTGCGTTTTGCCCCTCCGCCCGGCCCAGCCCAGCCCACCCAAGTGCAGTATCGATCGATCACTGTCACTTACAAAACACTAAACGCATAACTGCAGCGTTCGCAGAGTCAGGCCTGATCCCTGCGATCGCTAACAGTTTTTTTGGTAGCTTTTTATTTAACTAGCAAGCACCAGCGGCCTAGTATACCCCGGTCGTAGTCAAACCCGCACTGCAGTAACACTTGGTGACGTGGCGAGTCCCATAAGTGCAGTTCAAGCTGGTGGAGGTGGCAAGCACAAGTAGTGTCCCGCTGCCACCAAAAAGACAAACACAGGCCCGTCGTGCCCATAATGCCCTTCCTGCTGCATTCGCCAATCCTAATTGGGAACCCACCGCTTCTGCAGCGCCCGTACTTCCCCCATTCACATCCCCAACCAAATGCAGTCGGCTGCATGAGAGGCATTTTCTTTATGTCCTCCCGAGTACCCCTACCCAACGAACCCCCCCCCCCAAAAAAGATGTTGTGTCTGCAGCAAGCGCGGATATAGGCGTGATACCCGCTATTATTGTCCCTCCTGTCCTGACAATCCTGGTCTTTGCATTGGTGAATGTTTTGAACGCTACCATTCCCTAGTTGAGTATTAGCGTAGGGTACAGCATTGCACAGACTAGGCACACTTTCACAGGGTCTCCCAAGATGCCATCGCATTTTGAGAGACCCGAACCTGGAACCGGTTACAGTTATAAAAGTGAGTTACAAAAAAAGTGTAAAAAAAAAAATATATAAAATAAAAAAAATAGTTGTCGTTTTATTGTTCTCTCTCTCTCTCTATTCTCTCTCTATTGTTCTGATCTTTTTTACTGTATTCTATTCTGCAATGTTTTATTGTTGTTATGTTTTATCATGTTTGTTTTTCAGGTATGCAATTTTTTATACTTTACTGTTTACTGTGCTTTATTGTTAACCATTTTTTTGTCTTCAGGTACACCATTCACGACTTTGAGTGGTTATACCAGAATGATGCCTGCAGGTTTAGGTATCATCTTGGTATCATTCTTTTCAGCCAGCGGTCGGCTTTCATGTAAAAGCAATCCTAGCGGCTAATTAGCCTCTAGACTGCTTTTACAAGCCGTGGGAGGGAATGCCCCCCCCCCGCCGTCTTCCGTGTTTTTCTCTGGCTCTCCTGTCTCAACAGGGAACCTGAGAATGCAGCCGGTGATTCAGCCAGCTGACCATAGAGCTGATCAGAGACCAGAGTGGCTCCAAACATCTCTATGGCCTAAGAAACCGGAAGCTACAAGCATTTTATGACTTAGATTTCGCCGGATGTAAATAGCGCCATTGGGAAATTGGGGAAGCATTTTATCACACCGATCTTGGTGTGGTCAGATGCTTTGAGGGCAGAGGAGAGATCTAGGGTCTAATAGACCCCAATTTTTTCAAAAAAGAGTACCTGTCACTACCTATTGCTATCATAGGGGATATTTACATTCCCCGAGATAACAATAAAAATGATTAAAAAAAAAAAAATGAAAGGAACAGTTTAAAAATAAGATAAAAAAGCAAAAAAAATAATAAAGAAAAAAAAAAAAAAGCACCCCTGTCGCCCCAAGCGGCGGTCTGTCGTCAAACGTAAACAGCAATTGCACCATGCATGTGAGGTATCACCACGAAGGTCAGATAGAGAGCAGTAATTTTTGCAGTAGACCTCCTCTGTAAATCTAAAGTGGTAACCTGTTAAGGCTTTTAAATGCTTTTAAAAATGTATTTATTTTGTTGCCACTGCACGTTTGTGCGCAATTGTAAAGCATGTCATGTTTGGTATCCATGTACTCGGCCTAAGATCTTCTTTTTTATTTCATCAAACATTTGGGCAATATAGTGTGTTTTAGTGCATTAAAATTTAAAAAAGTGTGTTTTTTCCCCCAGAAATGCGTTAAAAAAATCGCTGCACAAATACTGTGTGAAAAAAAAATGAAACACCCATCATTTTAATCTGTAGGGCATTTGCTTTAAAATATATATAATGTTTGGGGGTTCAAAGTAATTTTTTTGCAAAAAAAAAAAACTTTTTCATGTAAACAAAAAGTGTCAGAAAGGGCTTTGTCTTCAAGTGGTTAGAAGAGTGGGTGATGTGTGACATAAGCTTCTAAATGTTGTGCATAAAATGCCAGGACAGTTCAAAACCCCCCCAAATGACCCCATTTTGGAAAGTAGACACCCCAAGCTATTTGCTGAGAGGCATGTCGAGTCCATGGAATATTTTATATTGCGACACAAGTTGCGGGAAAGAGACAATTGTTTTTTGTTTTTTTTTTAGACAAAGTTGTCACTAAATGATATATTGCTCAAACATGCCACGGGAATATGTGAAATTACACCCCAAAATACATTCTGCTGCTTCTCCTGAGTACGGGGATACCACATGTGTGAGACTTTTTGGGAGCCTAGCCGCGTACGGGACCCCGAAAACCAAGCACTGCCTTCAGGCTTTCTAAGGGCGTGAATTTTTGATTTCACTCTTCACTGCCTATCACAGTTTCGGAGGCCATGGAATGCCCAGGTGGCACAAAACCACCCCAAATAACCCCATTTTGGAAAGTAGACACCCAAAGCTATTTGCTGAGAGGTATAGTGAGTATTTTGCAGACCTCACTTTTTGTCACAAAGTTTTGAAAATTGAAAAAAGAAAAAAAAAATGTTTTTCTTGTCTTTCTTCATTTTCAAAAACAAATGAGAGCTGCAAAATACTCACCATGCCTCTCAGCAAATAGCTTGGGGTGTCTACTTTCTAAAATTGGGTCATTTGGGGGGGTTTTGTGCCACCTGGGCATTCCATGGACTCCGAAACTGTGATGGGCAGTGAAGAGTGAAATCAAAAATTTACACCCTTATGCCCGGTACACACGGTCGGATTTTCCGATAGAAAATGTCCGATCAGAGGGTGTTGTCAGAAATTCCGACCGTGTGTGGGCTCCATCGGACATTTTCCATCGGATTTTCCGACACACAAAGTTGGAGAGCAGGAGATAAAATTTTCCGACAACAAAATCCGTTGTCGGATATTCCGATCGTGTGTACACAAATCCGACGGACAAAGTGCCACGCATGCTCAGAATAAATAAAGAGATGAAAGCTATTGGCCACTGCCCCGTTTATAGTCCTGACGTACATGTTTTACGTCACCGCGTTTAGAACGATCGGATTTTCCGACAACTTTGTGCGACCGTGTGTAGACAAAACAAGTTTGAGCCAACATCCGTCGGAAAAAATCCTAGGATTTTTCCGATGTCGGAATGTCCGAACAAAGTCCGACCGTGTGTACGCCCTATAAGAAATCCTGAAGGCGGTGATTGGTTTTCGGGGCCCCGTACGTGGCTAGGCTCCCAAAAAGTCCCACACATGTGGTATCCCCATACTCAGGAGAAGCAGCTAAATGTATTTTGGGGTGCAATTCCACATATGCCCATGGCCTGTGTGAGCAATATATCATTTAGTGACAACTTTGTGCAAAAAAAAAAATGTGTCACTTTCCCGCAACTTGTGTCAAAATATAAAATATTCCATGGACTCAATAGGCCTCTCAGCAAATAGCTTGGGGTGTCTACTTTCCAAAATGGGGTCATTTGGGGGCGTTTGTGCCACCTGGGCATTCCATTGTGATAGGCAGTGAAGAGTGAAATCAAAAATTTGCACCCTTAGAAATCCAGAAGGCGGTGATTGGATTTCGGGGCCCCGTACGCGGCTAGGCTCCCAAAAAGTCCCACACATGTGGTATCCCCATACTCAGGAGAAGCAGCTGAATGTAGTTTGGGGTGCAATTCCACATAGGCCCATGGCCTGTGTGAGCAATATATCATTTAGTGACAACTTTTTGTAAATATTTTTTTTTTTTGTCATTATTCAATCACTTGGGACAAAAAAAATAAATATTCAATGGGTTCAACATGCCTCTCAGCAATTTCCTTGGGGTGTCTACTTTCCAAAATGGGGTCATTTGGGGGGGTTTTGTACTGCCCTGCCATTTTAGCACCTCAAGAAATGACATAGGCAGTCATAAACTAAAAGCTGTGTAAATTCCAGAAAATGTACCCTAGTTTGTAGACGCTATAACTTTTGCGCAAACCAATAAATATATGCTTATTGACATTTTTTTACCAAAGACATGTGGCCGAATACATTTTGGCCTAAATGTATGACTAAAATTGAGTTTATTGGATTTTTTTTATAACAAAAATTAGAAAATATCATTTTTTTTCAAAATTTTCAGTCTTTATCCATTTATAGCGCAAAAAATAAAAACCGCAGAGGTGATCAAATACCATCAAAAGAAAGCTCTATTTGTGGGAAGAAAAGGACACAAATTTCGTTTGGGTACAGCATTGCATGACCGCGCAATTAGCAGTTAAAGCGACGCAGTGCCAAATTGGAAAAAGACCTCTGGTCCTTAGGCAGCATAATGGTCCGGGGCTCAAGTGGTTAAAGAATATTTTTATACTGTGGGGCGGGAATGAGCCATGATTGGATAAAGTCATGATGATAGTGTCCAATCATGAGTCTGACAGTGCTCTGTGCCTTGATTGGCTGAAGCTTTCACTGCTTCAGCCAATCATAGCTTGCAATGCACTGTTCAGCGCCGCAATGCATTGTGGTCAGTTCGGGGGCCGAAAAAACGGTTGAATGACATGTTTGTTCAGATGTTCGCCGTACGGACGAACAACAAAAGGTCGGCCCGAACTTATGCTCTGGCCGAACTGTTCGCCCATCCCTAACTATGAACAGAATTCAAGGCATTCTGTCAATGGATAAAAGTAGATCCTGACATTTACCAGCCCATCCTTTCCCTTTGTCCATTGACAATGTGAACAGAATACAAGGAGGAGAATTTACTAAGACTGTAACAGACAGAATCGGAAGCAGCTGTAAATGGCAGCCAATCATCTTCTAGCTTTCACTTTTTTTTTAATTAACAGTTTATTTTATTGAACAAAAAGAAAATATACATATATAAAACATACATAACACATGTCCAATATGCTAGGCAATATTATAGTCTAACTATCACACATGGACATCTCTTGATGTTTCAGACATAAACGTGAGACACTTTTTGACATTTTGATGTCAGGTTATACAACTTTAAGGTACATTATACTCTTATGCCCCGTACACACGATCGGACTTTCCAACAACAAAACCGTGGATTTTTTTCTGAAGGATGTTGGCTCAAACTCGTCATGCATAGACACGGTCACACAAATGTCGGAAATTCCAAACGTCAAGAACACGGTGACGCACAAGACGTACGACGAGCCGAGAAAAAAGAAGTTCAATAGCCAGTGCGGCTCTTCTGCTTGATTCCGAGCATGCATGGACTTTTGTGTGTCGGACTTGTGTCGTGTACACACACTCAGAATTTCCGACAACAAGTTTTGTTGTTGGAAAATTTGAGAACCTGCTCTCAAACAATTGTTGGCGGAAAGTCGGACAGCAAATGTTCTATGGAGCATACACACGGTCGGACTTTCCGACAACAAGCTCACATCCAACATTTGTCGTCGGAAAGTCCGAGCATGTGTACGGGGCATTATAGTCTCCTCCCAGTTTCTACACATAATATTGGTAAGGACATTGGAGGTCCAGAGGTTTATAGTGTAGTAACTCCCTATTAGGTGCAGGTTTCAGGGGTCTGTAGCCACCTATCCCAGATCTTATTGTATTTTCAAGGGCAACCTCTATGGGAGTATATGCGTTTCTTATAGGGCAGATTGTTATTCACATCTACTATCCAGTTAGTGAGTTCCGGTGGTTAGATCTCATCCATAGCCTGGCTATGACTTTTCTCACAGAAAAGAGGGTTTTGTTTAAGAAGATTTTAGTAAATTTATCCATATCCGCTTCTGGGAAAATACCCAGAAGGCACGGCTTGGGGTGTAGTGTCAGGGGGGAACCCATGGTGTCATGTAGAAACTGCACTATTTGTGCCCAGATTTCCTGAACTCTTGGGCAGTTCTAGATTAGGTGATAGAATGTTCCTGTTTCTTGATTGCACATTGGGCAATCAGTGGATTGATCTTGTTTCTACCTAGAGATTCTTAGTGGTGTGAGGTATGATCGATGCAGTATAAAGATCTGTGTCAAGCCATCAGAGAGTTTGGGTGAAACTAGTTTGCAGGTATCTAAGGCTTCACTCCACTCCTCATCCTCCGCGGGTCCTACGTTCCCCTCCCATCTAGTCTTTAGTGCATAAGCTGATGTAGATTCTTGGGGAAGTGAAAGCATGTTATAAGAGTGAGAGATCAGTTTTTTGGGGACAGGGCTCTTAATCACTTCCATTAAATGGTTATTGTCTAGGGAGGGGATGCCAGAGGGAAATTGTGTTCTAAAGGCGTGGCAAATTTGTAGGTACCTGAAAAACATTCAGTTTGGTAGCATAAATTCGGATTTCAGTCTGTCATAAGTCTTTAATTCTCCATTTTGTGTAATGTGAGACAAATAAAATATTCCTCTGGAGCTCCACACCTCAGAGTCTGGGATCGCGTAAAATTCTGGGAGAGCTGTATTATGCCACAGAGGAGTGAAGTCATGGGCTTGTGGTAATTTGAGCTTGTCCGATATGATATCCCATACCCGTCTGAATTGGTAAAGCAGGGATGCGTCACCTGCCCTCTCTGCACCCCTTATTCCTTCCGTTATTGCAAAAAAGAGATTTATGGTTGAATGTGATCATTTAGGACATAGAAAAACCAGGAACCTGTCTCTGTCAAACTTGTCTATGTGAAATAGTTGTGACATTTGAGTGGCTAAATAATAAGCGCTGACATCCACCTGGAGTAAAAAGATGAGGCGATATGATTCTGGGAGTCTCGGGTCCTTGCCAGGTTTGGGGATTAATACTATAAGTGCTTCTCTCATGGAGGCGGGTAAATTTGAGTCATCATATACGGAGTTATACAGCAAGAGAAGCTTTGGAATAAGGAGTTCCGAGCATGTTGAATAGAATTCTATAGATAAGCCATCCAATCCCGTTGACTATGATCTGGGGAATTCAGCTATGGCCTCTGCCATCTCCTCTGCCTTCAGTGGGCCCTCTAATTCTACGACTTGTTTCTCAGTTAGTTGAGGAAAATTTATCTCAGAAAGGAATGGTTCCATTGAGGAAGTGTCAACCGAGACTGAGGTTGTATACAACGCGGCAAAGAAGTCCCTAAATATTGTTGTCACCTGGCTAGGTTCTGTCACCAGTCCATTCCCAGGGGAGTGGAGTGAAATCACCACGGGTGGCCTCTCCTCACAATATACTAGTTAGGCTAAGCGTTTCCCAGCTCTCTCCCCATGCTCAAATAATTTTTGTCTATGAAAAAAACTGTTTACGCTTAGACGTTTCGTATTGCATCTGTTCAACTACCCTGGTTTGCATTTTAAGATTATTAGTCCTGTCAAGTGTGGGGTCGCCCAGAAACGCTCCTTCTGCGGAGAGAAGGTTGGCCGTTGCCTTGGTTAGGGCAGCTTCCGAGGTCCTTTTCTGTCCGTTGATTTGTGTTATAAATGTTGAGCGGACGTGATTCCTAAAGGCATCCAGAAGGGGTTTAACCGCCATGTAGCTGGAGGTTGGTTGTGTGGTAGGGACAATGTGGCCCAGTAGGGACAGTGACCTGAGAGCGATCTAGGGGAAAAACCTGTGTCTTGCAGTCTGGGTAAAAGAGAATGGAATATGAGGATAAGGTCTATCCTGGACATTGAATGATGGGAGGGGGAGAATCAAGAGTATGCCTGCAACATGGGGTGTTTAGATTTACAAGTATCCACAAGATTGAAGTCAGCTAGCAGTCTAGCGAATCATGTGGATTGGGGTGGGGTTGAGTTGGGGTTCTCCTGCACAGTTTATCAAGGTTTGGGTTGAGGGTGTTGTTAAAATCACCCAGCCAAACAGCCAGCACCGAGAGGTATAGTGCAATGAGGCTAAACCCATCAGACAAAATTTCAGAGTTAAACAATGGGGGTACATAAAATGCCAATATCAGTATTGGGTCCCCATATATAGCTGCATATAAAAACACATACCTACCCAGTGGGTCAACCTCAGAACCCCGGAGCTCAAAATGTGTGGTTTTCGCTATATGGATGGATACTCCTCTAGAGTGGCTAGTATGGACAGAGTGGTAAACCCAACCCACCCATGGGTGTTAACATGCCATCTGTATTCGGCCCTCAGCATGAGTTTCTACTAATACTGTTACGTCAGCACGTTGCTTTTTGAGAAGTGAAAATATAGCTGATCTTTTAACTTTATCTCTCATGCGTTAAAGAGCAATAATACGTTAAAGAGCAATAATAAACATAGGACAGTAGCTAGTGCTTGTATGCCCAAACAGTAGATGAATGGTAAGGATATTTGCAGCAGAGTAGTGTCCATCCCATTCCAGCACAGGTTGCATAATGTTGTAGGTGCGGCAAAACTTTGCTGTACAACGTAACACATTATAGGACAATGCTCACTTGGGGGGGGGGGGGGGCTTTCTAGTGGGTTGTCATCTTCCGCTGGGAAGAACTTATAGGTATGTAAGTATCTAAGTGAGGATGGTGGGAGTAGGTTGACCCTTCAATGAGTTCTATAGTCAGAAGTAGGGATGAGCCGAACACCCCCCGAACGGACCGAAAGTTCGCACGAACGTTAGAACCCCATTGACGTCTATGGGACTCGAACGTTCGAAATCAAAAGTGCTCATTTTAAAGGCTAATTTGCATGGTATTGTCCTAAAAAGGGTTTGGGGGTTTTTTGGATGCTTAAAGTAAAAAAAAAAAAGTGAAATATTCCTTTAAATATCGTACCTGGGGGGTGTCTATAGTATGCCTGTAAAGTGACGCGTGTTTCCCATGTTTAGAACAGTCCCTGCACCAAATGTCATTTTTAAAGGAAAAAATCTCATTTAAAACTGCTTGCGGGTTTAATGTCATGTCGGGTCATGGCAATATGGATGAAAATCAGTGAGACAAACGGCATGGGTACCCCCCTGTCCATTACCAGGCCCTTTGGGTCTTGTATGGATATTAAGGGGAACCCCACACCCAAATTAAAATAAGGAAAGGTGTGGGGCCACCAGGCCCTATATACTCTGAACAGCAGTATACAGGCGGTGCAAACAAGACAGGGACTGTAGGTTTGTTGTTAAGTAGAATCTGTTTGTAATTTTGAACATTTTTAATGTGTTTAGCTCCAGCCAAAAAATCTTTTCTAAGCTTTTTGGAAAACATAGGGAAGGGTTATCACCCCTGTGACATTTGTTTTGCGTCTTTCCTCCTCTTCAGAAGATTTCACCTCACTTTTTTGTCCCAATGAAAAATGTTTTTTGAAAATTTGGTTTTTTTTGTGGAACAAGGATTGGAAAGCATCAGTGGAAAGGAGAAATTGTTTTCCCATATTAACTCTTACAGGAGAGAATTTCCCTTCCTTAGGGGTAGATTTCATCTCACTTCCTGTTGTCTCCTACCGTTTGCAAGTAGGAGTCGTTTGTAAGTTAGATGTTTGAAGGTAGGGTCCTGCCCTATATACTCAGCAGAAATTTGGGCCTTAGGTGTTGCTGTGGCCAAAACACTGTAAGCCCTCACAGGGCCCTGCTGTGAAATATTAGATCAAGAATTGTAATTACATGCCCCTGTTGAACAGGAGCTGAAAAATTAGGCCTTAGGCACTGGTGCTGGTGCCACAACACTGCAACCCCTCACAGACACTCTAGTTGGAACGCAGGAACGAGCCCTGCTGCAAAGTATTGCATCAAAAATTGTAATTACACGCCCCTGTTAGACAGGGGCAGAAAAATTGGGCCTTAGGCACTGGTGCTGGTGCCACAACACTGCAACCCCTCACAGACACTCTAGTTGGAACGCAGGAACGAGCACTGCTGCAAAGTATTGCATCAAAAATTGTAATTACACGCCCCTGTTAGACAGGGGCAGAAAAATTGGGCCTTAGGCACTGGTGCTGGTGCCACAACACTGCAACCCCTCACAGACACTCTAGTTGGAACGCAGGAACAGGCCCTGCTGCAAAGTATTGCATCAAAAATTGTAATTACACGCCCCTGTTAGACAGGGGCAGAAAAATTGGGTCTTAGGCACTGGTGCTGGTGCCACAACACTGCAACCCCTCACAGACACTCTAGTTGGAACGCAGGAACGAGCCCTGCTGCAAAGTATTGCATCAAAAATTGTAATTACACGCCCCTGTTAGACAGGGGCAGAAAAATTGGGTCTTAGGCACTGGTGCTGGTGCCACAACACTGCAACCCCTCACAGACACTCTAGTTGAAACGCAGGAACAAGCCCTGCTGCAAAGTATTGCATCAAAAATTGTAATTACACGCCCCTGTTAAACAGGGGCTGAAAAATTGTGCCTTAGGCACTGGTGGTGGCGCCCAGAACCAAAAATGTTCTTACAAGCTATCAGCGTGATGATTGAGGAGGAAGAGGATAATTACTCAGGGATAGTCACTCAGCATCAGCATAGGCAGTCTTTGAAGGGATCTGAGATTTCAAAAAAAATTATTCGGTTACATCTGCATCAGGTGCTTGGTAGCTGGTGGTGATCCAAGACTGATTCATTTTTATGAAGGTCAGCCGATCGACCGAGTCGGTGGACAGACGCACCCTGTGATCGGTTACCACGCCTCCAGCAGCACTGAATGTGCGTTCCGAAAGAACGCTGGATGCAGGACAGGCCAGTAGCTCAATTGCATACTGTGCAAGCTCTGGCCAGTGATCCATCCTCAAGACCCAGTAACCCAGAGGATTTTCGGTGGGAAAGGTGTCCAAGTCTGATCTTGCCCCTAGGTATTCCTGCACCATGTAAAACAGACGCTGGCGATGGTTGCTGGAACCGATCATACCTTGGGGCTGCGGACCAAAAAATTGTCTGAACGCATCGGTCAGACGGCCACCTTCTCCACCGCTCCTTCTTTGACTGACCGAAGCCTCAGCAACACGTTGTCCAGAAACAGGAGTTTGTAACCTCCCAGTCTCTGGGAACGCGTTGCACAGACCTTTCTGCAAGGCCTCCCGAAGATGTTTCATCCTCTGCTCCCTCTGCGATGGCAAGATAAGGTCCGCAACCTTACCCTTGTAACGTGGATCAAGGAGGGTTGCCAGCCAGTATTGGTCCTTCTCCTTGATACCACGAATACGAGGATCCTTACGCAGGCTTTGCAGGATCAGGGAGGCCATGCAGCGTAGGTTTGCTGAGGCATTCGGTCCGGAGTCCTCTGGGTCACTAAGGACAACAACGTCCGCAGCCACCTCCTCCCAGCCACGTACAAGTCCATGTGTTCCTTGGGACTGATCCCTTAAAGACTGCTGATGCTGAGTGCCAGGCTCCACCTCCATACTGACACAATCTTCCTCCTCCTCCTCCTCCTCCTCCTCGTCCTCTTCCTGTGTGATCGGCGGGCACGCAGGAACACTGTCTGGATAAAGGGGGCCTTGAGAGCTAAGGAAGTCCTCCTCTTCCTGCCTCTGTTCTGCCTCAAGTGCCCTGTCCATTATTCCACGCAGCGTGTGCTCCAACAGGTGGACAAGGGGGACAGTGTCACTGATGCATGCACTGTCAGTGCTCACCATCCTCGTGGCCTCCTCGAATGGTGACAGGACAGTGCATGCATCCCTGATCATGGCCCACTGGCGTGGGGAAAAAAAACCAAGGTCCCCTGACCCTGTCCTGGTGCCATAGTCGCACAGGTACTCATTGATGGCCCTCTGCTGCGTGTGCAGCCGCTGCAGCATGGCCAACGTCGAGTTCCACCTGGTGGGCATGTCACAGATTAGGCGGTTCTTGGGCAGGTTAAACTCCTTTTGGAGGTCCGTCAGCCGAGCACTGGCATTATATGACCGGCGGAAATGCACAGAGACTTTCCTGGCCTGCCTCAGGACATCCTGTAAGCCCGGGTACCTGCCCAAGAACCGCTGCACCACCAAGTTAAGGACGTGAGCCAAACAGGGCACATGGGTCAGTTGTCCCTGTCGGAGGGCAGAGAGGAGGTTGGTGCCATTGTCGCAAACCACCATTCCTGCCTTAAGTTGGCGTGGCGTCAACCACCTCTGAACCTGCCCCTGCAGAGCTGACAGAACCTCTGCCCCAGTGTGGCTCCTGTCCCCCAAGCACACCAGCTCAAGCACCGCATGGCATCTTTTGGCCTGCGTACTTGCGTAGCCCCTTGAACGCCTACGGAGCACCGCTGGTTCCGAGGAAGAGGCCATGGAGGAAGAAGAAGAGGAGGGGGTGGAGGAGAGAGGTGTGTCACAATCAGCATTTTGGAGGCGTGGTGGCGGAACAACCTCCAACACTACAGCACCTTGTCCTGCATCCTTCCCAGCTGCCAGCAGAGTCACCCAATGCGCCGTGAAACTTAAGTAACGTCCCTGTCCATGCCTGCTGGACCATGAGTCAGCGGTAATATGCACCTTACCGCTGACCGCCCTGTCCAGCGAGGCATGGACATTGCCTTCCACATGCCGGTAGAGAGCCGGAATCGCCTTCCGTGAGAAATAGTGGCGTTTGGGTACCTGCCACTGAGGAACCGCACATTCCACAAACTCACGGAAGGGGGCAGAGTCTACCAACTGAAAAGGCAGCAGTTGAAGTGCTAGCAATTTTGCCAAGCTAGCATTCAACCGCTGGGCATGTGGATGGCTGGGAGCAAACTTCTTTCGGCGGTGCAGCAGCTGGGGCAGGGAAATTTGCCTGGTACAATCTGACGTCGGTGTACCAAAAGCAGATTGCCCACAAGTACTTGGCTGTGACACACCTAATTCTACACCTTCATTCCTCTCACTGCAGGTCTCAGAGAGGACTGAAGGTCTAGTGGGGTTGGAAATCTCAGCTGATGAGGAGCAAGGAGAGATCGTCTTTGTTCTTTGGTGTGGGTCTTTCAGATACGCTTGCCAACGAACTGCATGGCAGGTCAACATATGTCTGGTCAAGCATGTGGTACCCAAGCGGGAGATGTTTTGGCCACGCGAGATACGCTTGAGACATATGTTGCAAATAGCAGCGGTGCGATCTGATGCACTCGTCTCAAAAAAGGCCCACACCAAAGAACTTTTTGAATAACGCGCAGAGACTGCAGCGTCCTGCACATGTGGAGCTTTGGGGTGTGATGCAGTCAATGTGCTGCCCTTAGGCTGGCCCCTGGAGGGCATCCTGCCTAGTTGGTGATGTGCCACCTCCTCCTCCTCCTCCTCCTCCTCCTCTCTCCTATCAGGCACCCACGTTGAGTCAGTGACCTCATCATCCCCTCCCTCCTCATCACTGGAGCAAACCTGGCAGTATGCTGCAGCAGGGGGAGCATGACTGCCAGATTGCTGTCCTTCTTGGGCACCCCCTCTGTCCGTGCTCATGTTACTGCCTTCATTGAGCTCAGTATCATCATCAGAGCCTTCCAAACGCTGGGCATCCTCCTGGAGCATGTACCCAACACTGTGGTCAAACAGTTCGAGGGAATCCTCATGAGGACATGGTGGAGCTAGGGAAGGAGTCACTGATGACATTGAGCTGAGGGAAGAGGCCGCTGCTTTGCCAGACAAAGCACCCTGGGCATGGGTGAGAGAGGATGAGGAGGATGAGGACGGCTTGGTCATCCACTCGACCAAGTCTTCCGCATGTTGCGGCTCAACACGGCCAGCTGCCGAAAAAAAGGCCAAGCGTGTCCCATGGCCACGTGCTGATGAGGATGCACCGTCTCCACGACCAGCACTAGACACAGAGCCTGCTTGCCCTCTCTTATTGGCTTGTGACTGTCTGCCTCTCCTTCTTGGCCTTCCAGACATACTAATGGCCTGTAGCTGCACTAAGCTGGGATAGAACACCTGTAATTTTCTTCAGGTAGCTTTATATACTGTAACCAGACAAGCCTGCCTGTCAGTAGGAAGATAACAGGAACGGATCTAGCTGAACACTGTGAGCAGGACGTACTGCACTAAATGTATATAGCAGGAACGGATCTAGCTGAACACTGTGAGCAGGACGCACTGCACTGAATGTAAATAGCAGGAACGGATCTAGCTGAACACTGTGAGCAGGACGCACTGCACTAAATGTAAATACCAGGAACGGATCTAGCTGAACACTGTGAGCAGGACGCACTGCACTGAATGTAAATAGCAGGAACGGATCTAGCTGAACACTGTGAGCAGGACGCACTGCACTGAATGTAAATAGCAGGAACGGATCTAGCTGAACACTGTGAGCAGGACGCACTGCACTGAATGTAAATAGCAGGAACGGATCTAGCTGAACACTGTGAGCAGGACGCACTGCACTGAATGTAAATAGCAGGAACGGATCTAGCTGAACACTGTGAGCAGGACGCACTGCACTGAATGTAAATAGCAGGAACGGATGTAGCTGAACACTGTGAGCAGGACGCACTGCACTAAATGTAAATACCAGGAACGGATCTAGCTGAACACTGTGAGCAGGACGCACTGCACTGAATGTAAATAGCAGGAACGGATCTAGCTGAACACTGTGAGCAGGACGCACTGCACTAAATGTAAATACCAGGAACGGATCTAGCTGAACACTGTGAGCAGGACGCACTGCACTGAATGTAAATAGCAGGAACGGATCTAGCTGAACACTGTGAGCAGGACGCACTGCACTGAATGTAAATAGCAGGAACGGATCTAGCTGAACACTGTGAGCAGGACGCACTGCACTGAATGTAAATAGCAGGAACGGATCTAGCTGAACACTGTGAGCAGGACGCACTGCACTGAATGTAAATAGCAGGAACGGATCTAGCTGAACACTGTGAGCAGGACGCACTGCACTGAATGTAAATAGCAGGAACGGATCTAGCTGAACACTGTGAGCAGGACGCACTGCACTGAATGTAAATAGCAGGAACGGATGTAGCTGAACACTGTGAGCAGGACGCACTGCACTAAATGTAAATACCAGGAACGGATCTAGCTGAACACTGTGAGCAGGACGCACTGCACTGAATGTAAATAGCAGGAACGGATCTAGCTGAACACTGTGAGCAGGACGCACTGCACTGAATGTAAATAGCAGGAACGGATCTAGCTGAACACTGTGAGCAGGACGCACTGCACTGAATGTAAATAGCAGGAACGGATCTAGCTGAACACTGTGAGCAGGACGCACTGCACTGAATGTAAATAGCAGGAACGGATCTAGCTGAACACTGTGAGCAGGACGCACTGCACTGAATGTAAATAGCAGGAACGGATGTAGCTGAACACTGTGAGCAGGACGCACTGCACTAAATGTAAATACCAGGAACGGATCTAGCTGAACACTGTGAGCAGGACGCACTGCACTGAATGTAAATAGCAGGAACGGATCTAGCTGAACACTGTGAGCAGGACGCACTGCACTGAATGTAAATAGCAGGAACGGATCTAGCTGAACACTGTGAGCAGGACGCACTGCACTGAATGTAAATAGCAGGAACGGATCTAGCTGAACACTGTGAGCAGGACGCACTGCACTAAATGTAAATACCAGGAACGGATCTAGCTGAACACTGTGAGCAGGACGCACTGCACTGAATGTAAATAGCAGGAACGGATCTAGCTGAACACTGTGAGCAGGACACACTGCACTAAATGTAAATAGTCTAGATAGAAGATAACAGGAACGGATCTAGCTAAACTGAATACAGTGTATATATATATATGCAACACCTGGGATGCATATATATACACAATACACTGTAAGTGCAGCTAACTGACTGACTGTTCTGCCTAATCTATCTAACTCAAATCAAATGACACTGTCTCTCTCTCTCTCTATCTCTCAGCACACCGGAACACACACTACACAGGGCCGCCGTGCAGGCGGCCTTATATAGTGTGGGGTGTGTACTAAATCCCCTGAGCCATAATTGGCCAAAGCCACCCTGGCTTTGGCCAATTACAGCTCTCTCTACTGACGGCGCTGTGATTGGCCAAGCATGCGGGTCATAGTGCATGCTTGGCCAATCATCAGCCAGCAATGCACTGCGATGCCGCAGTGAATTATGGGCCGTGACGCGCCACACGAATTTGGCGCGAACGGCCCATATCGTTCGCAATTCGGCGAACGACCGAACAGCCGATGTTCGAGTCGAACATGGGTTCGACTCGAACACGAAGCTCATCCCTAGTCAGAAGCCATCTTCAGAAGAGAGGAAGAATTAAAAGGGAAAGACAGGGCCGGTATGAGTTTACCATTCCAGATATGAGGCAGCAGTGACCTCTGGTGGTTGCTATGATGCAACTGTAAGGAAATATTTGCAGAGTGTGTATCTGCAGGTCTGCAGTTTAAGAAGCAAACGTTCCTGTGTCACAGGGGTGCATATACTAAGCAGCATGATGAAAAAAAATAACAATAAAAAAAAAAGGGGAAAATAATTGAATATGTATTTGAAGTTTATCCACGAGCAGTCAGCGTCCATTTTGCTGCAAGAGGAAGCAGCTGTGAAATAGGGCATGAGAAAAAAAGGTAAATAGTATAGTTAATTATCTGGGTGCTTCTCTCTGTTCAAGCCAGGCATTTGCTGCATCGGGATCTTCAAAGAAATACGCTCTATCCGCTCCCTCCACATGGAAATGAGCAGGGAACAGCATTGCATATTTTATATGCTTGATGCAAAGGTATCTTTTGGCTTCTGTGAAGTTCTTGCGTTGGCACTCTACTTCTGCAGAGAAGTCCGGAAAGACAGCGACCATCTTGTTTCTAAAAGGAATATTCCCTTTCTCTCTGCTTAATCACAGAATAGTATCTCTGTCCCTGAAATTAAGGAATTTTGCGTTAAATCTGCAAGGCGATGCACCGGCTAGTGGTGGTCTCCCAGACATGCGATGTCCTCATTCGACAACGAACATAGGGGAGAATGCCTCTTTGCCATACATGTCACAAAGTAGCTGTTCAAGGAATGTGGGGGGGGGGGTCTTTTCCTTCAATCCCCTCAGGCAAGCCAATGAATCTAAGATTACAGCGGCAGAGTCTGTTCTCAATGTCATCTTGTTTCTGTAGGAGTTGGTTGACTTGCAGCTGCATGGCATCTGTGGTGTTCTGGAGAGGGGGAGGGAGCCCTCCCTGTTGCTCAGGCAGGCGGGTCTTTTCATCTGTGACCCTTTCTCTCAGCTTCTGGAAATCCTGTCTCACGAGGGAAATGTCAATTTTAACCTCCTTAATCCTGGCAGTAAGGGTTGTTTGGCAGGCTGTGATGGCTTCTTGGCAAACTGTGATAGCCTCCAGTACCCTTGCAATGTCCGCTCCTGTGGATGTTCCCTCCCCCGGCGTGGCACCACTATCTTGTCCCAGGGGGTCCTTGTCTTGCCGTCTGTATTTATCTAATTTAGACGGCATGTCGGTGACTTTTTTGGCGGAGACATGATCTGGGGAGATACAGTCAGGTCCATAAATATTGGAACATCGACACAATTCTAATTTTTTGGCTCTATACACCACCACAATGGATTTGAAATGAAAGACAGCTTTAATTTGAGGGTATTTACATCCAAATCAGGTGAACGGTGTAGGAATTACAACCATTTGTATATGTGCCTCCCACTTTTTAAGGGACCAAAAGTAATGGGACAATTGGTTGCTCAGCTGTTCCATGGCCAGGTGTGTGTTATTCCCTCATTATCCCATTTACAAGGAGCAGATAAAAGGTCCAGAGTTCATTTCAAGTGTACTATTTGCATTTGGAATCTGTTGTTGTCAACTCTCAAAATGAGATCAAAAGAGCTGTCACTATCAGTGAAGCAAGCCATCATTAGGCTGAAAAAACAAAACAAACCAATCAGAGAGATAACAAAAACATTAGGTGTGGCCAAATCAACTGTTTGGAACATCCTTAAAAAGAAAGAACGCACCAGTGAGCTCAGCAACACCAAAAGACTTGGAAGACCACGGAAAACAACTGTGGTGGATGACCAAAGAATTCTTTCCCTGGTGAAGAAAACACCCTTCACAACAGTTGGCCAGATCAAAAACACTCTCCAGGAGGTAGGCGTATGTGTGTCAAAGTCAGCAATCAAGAGAAGACCTCACCAGAGTGAATACAGAGGGTTTACCACAAGATGTAATCCGTTGGTGAGCCTCAAAAACAGGAAGGCCAGATTAGAGTTTGCCAAACAACATCTAAAAAAGCCTTCGCAGTTCTGGAACAGCATCCTATGGACAAATGAGACCAAGATCAACTTGTACCAGAGTGATGGGAACAGAAGAGTATGGAGAAGGAAAGGAACTGCTCATGATCCAAAGCATACCACCTCATCAGTGAAGCATGGTGGTGGTAGTGTCATGGCGTGGCATGTATGGCTGCCATTGGAACTGGTTCTCATTTATTTAATGATGATGTGAATGCTGACAAAAGCAGCAGGATGAATTCTGAAGTGTTTCAGGCAATATTATCTGCTCATATTCAGCAAAATGCTTCAGAACTCATTGGACGGTGCTTCACAGTTCAGATGGACAATGACCCGAAGAATACTGCGAAAGCAACCAAAGAGTTTTTTAAGAGAAAGAAGTGGAATGGTATGCAATGGCCAAGTCAATCACCTGACCTGAATCTGATTGAGCATGCATTTCACTTGCTGAAGACAAAACTAAATGGGGAAATACCCTGAGAACAGGCAGGAACTGAAGACAGTTGCAGTAGAGGCCTGGCAGAGCATCACCAGGGATGAAACCCAGCGTCTGGTGATGTCTATGCGTTCCAGACTTCAGGCTGTAATTGACTGCAAAGGATTTGCAACCAAGTGTTAAAAAGTAAAAGTTTGATGGATGATTGTTAATCTGTCTCATTACTTTTGGTCCCTTAAAAAGTGGGAGGCACATATACAAACTGTTGTAATTCCTACACCGTTCACCTGATTTGGATGTAAATACCCTCAAATTAAAGCTGAAAGTTAAAGCACATCTTGTTCGTTTCATTTCAAATCCATTGTGGTGGTATATAGAGCCAAAAAGATTAGAATTGTGTCGATGTCCCAATATTTATGGACCTGACTGTACCTTATGTAGCGGCAGCGAAAATCGGGTTTCGGCAGTGAGTAGGGTCCCAGAATAGACAATGCAGGATATTCAGCCGGCGGAGCTCAGGTCACTAGAGTCCTACCTCATGCCGCTCCAGGCCACGCCCCTCTAGCTTTCACTTTTAAAGCTTAACTGAACAAGCTGAAGCTTGAAGTTGATTTTTTTACTATGCGCACATTTTTGTAATTTTCCCCAAGATGCTTTGTGAATGAAAAACAAAAGAGAAAAGGGAACGTAAATCACAGGGTCATTTCATTGTATGAGATCTAAAGGTTCCAGTCGCAGCAACAAAAACTACAAAAGTAGGCTGGCTGTAGTATCTGGCATCAATGAAGCTAAGATTTTCACAGTAAAGAGCAGGAAATTGTATCACAAATCAGGATTAGATTAACAGACGAAAAAAAGATATCAGCGAATAAACGTACTGTATATATATATATATATATATATATATATATATATATATATATATATATATATATATATATATATATATATATAGGATTGAAGTGTTTTTAAAATAACTTTGACGTTAAATACCGGAGTTATGGCAGCAGCTGGCTGCCATAACCCCAGTATCTTTTTAACCGTCAGGTGGCCGGCTTTCAGATAAAAGTAGTCCCAGTGATGGATTTTCCATAACATCTCTTTTAGAGATGGCGGAGGAGGTATTCCCCCCCTTCCGCCACTTCTTAGTGGTTCCTGAGCTTACCGGAGCTGTCGGTAAGCCAGGAACTGATCCGGTGCAGCAGATGGCTAGGCAGGATGCTGAGTGAGGGCAAGATAGCAACCACTTGGCTCTATGCGATGTCCAACGTCACGTCTGCCTCTCAGGCAGATAAGCAGGATTTTTTTTTTTTTTTACATCTCTCAATAAAAAGGACATGTCATGCTTATTTCTGAATCATGGGATGTTTACATTTCTTGTAATAGGAATAAAAGTGCATCAAAGTGCATTTTTCCCCAAAAATTGCATTTGAAAAAAACGTTGCGCAAATACAGTGTAACATAAAATATTGCAGTGACTGCCATTTTATTCTCTAGGGTCTTTGCTAAAAAATATATATATATATATATATATATATATATATATATATATATATATATATATAAAATGTTTGGGTGTTCTAAGTGATTTTCTAGGAAAACATACAGATTTTTACTTGTAAACAACAAATGTCAGAAAAGCCAGGGTCAGCTCAGCAAGTGGTTAAACCTTGTAGTGTTGTAGATCTCAGAACTTACCATGTTGGCTGTGTCCCTTTTTTCCAAGCCTTTGGTTGCTTTGCATTCCATGTGTACAAATATACTGTATCAGCAATGAGTTATTTTCCAATTGAATAAATAATACAGCAGTAATCAAATAAATATTTGTTAAAACATTTCAGACAAATGTGTTTGACTTAATTGATTTCATGGTGAATACTCTTGGAGGATTGGAGTTTTAAGTTAGCTACTGCAGAATTGATATATTTTTCATCCTTGTGTGCTGTGGACTATTTTGTCTATACTTATTAAAATGATAACTGGTGAATGTGTCCAAATACCCTTTGTGGTGTCCTTTTAAAACAAAGATAATAAAGAAATTATAAAAAGATTTCAGAATATAAAATGTTTGTAGTAGTAGTAAACTAACTAATCATTGCTCCCAGTAGTAAATTAAAGCAGAGTTCCGCACAAAAATGGAACTTCCGCTTTTCTGAACCCTCGCCCCCTCCAGTGTCACATTTGGCACCTTTCAGGGGGGAGGGGGGTGCAGATACCTGTCTAAGACAGGTATTTGCACCCACTTCTGGCATAGACTCCAATGGGCTATGCCTCTTCCTGTCCCTCCGTGCTGTCTCCTGGGAAACACACAGCTCCCAGGAGATAGCGGGGACCAGTTACGATGCGCAGCGCGACTCGCGCATGCGCAGTAGGGAACCGGGAAGTGAAGCCGCAACGCTTCACTTCCTGACTCCCTCACCTAGATTGGCAGCGGCAGCTGCCGAGAACCGAGCGGGTTCTCGGCGTCGCCTGCCGACATCGCTGGACTCTGGGACAGGTAAGTGGCTATGTATTAAAAGTCAGCAGCTGCAGTATTTGTAGCTGATGGCTTTTAATATTTTTTTTTTTTAGATGATGTAGCTGGACCCCCGCTTTAAGCAGCTCTAAAAGGAAGCATCTAGCAAGAATGCACACATTAGACATTTTTTATAGTTGCAAAACTCCTCCAATTAAAGGGTATCTAAACCCAAAAGCAAAAATGTAATATAATGCAGCTTACTAGTCCTTAGACGAGGTACCAGCATTAGGTTTCATTTTTCAGACTCTTTTGCCGCGTACACACGATCGGACTTTCCGGCATACTTGGTCCGGCGATCTTTTCGACAGACTTTGTAAGCTAGGTGCGCCGGACTTAAAAACGGATGGACTTGCACACACACGATCACTCCAAAAGTCCGATGGTTTTGAACGTGGTGACGTACAGCACGTACGACGGAACTAGAAAAGGGAAGTTCAAGCCCCGCTATGCCACCCTTTGGGCTCCTTCTGCTAATCTTGCGTTTATCTCATGTTAGTAGAAGTTTGGTTAGAGACGATTCGCGCTTTTCACACTTCAGCTTATTTCGATCGTTTTCTGCAGTTGAGTTTGTGCTTGTGAGGTTTGTATCTGCTTTTCAGTGCATGTTGGTCAGTTCATAACCTGCCTAGCAGGCCGTTCTGGTCCGCTCGTTCCTGATTTTCAGGTCGCTCTTTATAGGCCTTGCTGTTCTTCAGTGCGTTTGTTCTAAGTTTGTTTGTTTGACCAGCTGACCGTTTTGAAGCCATGTTGCGTGGACGTACTCGTTCTCGAGTTCGTGCTGCGTGGGGACTTGGTGTTGGGCTTAATACTTTGACCCGAGTCCAGTCCATGAACAGGGCGAGGAGGAGTTCATGGATGAAGAATTGGTTGCGCCAGCGTGACCAATTCTCGCACATGCCTTTGCTCCGTGAGATCCGTGAGAATAATCCTGAGGATTTCAGGAATTTTCTCAGGATGACAGACCCCGTTTTTGAACGTCTGCTGGCTATGCTGACCCCTATATCAGCAGGCAGGATACCTGCATGAGGCAAGCCATCACTGCGGAGCAGAGGCTAGTTGCCACTTTACATTACATGGCGACTGGGAGAAGTCTTCAGGACTTGAAGTTCTCAACAGGCATCTCCCCCCAGGCTCTGGGGATCATAATCCCAGAGACCTGTTCTGCCATCATTCAGGTCCTGCAAAAGGACAATATGAAGGTAAGTTTTATCCTTTCACATTACATGATATGCATTTAATGTTTGCTAATGTATTGTCTAAATGTCCTCGTTACCTAATTACCATGCTTTGAATATGCTGGGAATGTCCCCTTTATCTTCAGGCATGGCTGTTTTTTACGTTAATAATTTTTTGCCCTACATGCATATTTCCCTTCAATAACCTCCCCACCATGCAATCCTGGGTCCATTTATACCTCTAGCCTATAGTCCTTTGAACAATGTATATTGTCATCTCCATTGTACTGTTTTACCTCCCCCCACCCCCTCAAATGTTTGCAACTGTCAGGTGTGTTCTTGGCCCCAATTAGTACCCCTCCCCCACCCCCTCAAATGTTTGCAAATGTCATGTGTGTTCTTGGCCCCAATTAGTACCCCTCCCCCACCCCCTCAAATGTTTGCAACTGTCAGGTGTGTTCTTGGCCCCAATCAGTACCCCTCCCCCCACATACAAATTGATCAATGGTCCATCAGAGAGGGTGAGTAATGTTATAAGTGGCCCTTTTTGTTTTTTGTTTTTTTTGTTTTTTTAAATAACACATATTAATAATGTTCAACTGCTGTTGTTCAATAATGTTTTTGTGTAATCTGATATTCAAGTTATGTTTAAAAGTACTTATATTTTTTTTTCTTGTTTGACTCCACAGTTTCCTTCAAGCACACAGGAATGGTAGACTGTGTCGGGGCAATCGATGGGAAGCATGTCCGCATTGTGCCACCACCCCATTCGGGGTCTTATTTCTACAACTATAAGGGGTTCCATAGTGTAGTTTTGATGGCCTCGGCACAATTGGAATTTATGTTCATGGATGTGGGAAAGAACGGCCGGATGTGCCAGCGTCTCCAGACTGGTGGCCTGGGATTGCCACCTGATGACCAGAATGTGCATGGACTCCCCTCAGTTTTTATCGCTGATAAAGCGTTTGCTCTCAGCGAACACTTGATGAGGCCGTTCCCCCAAAGGACACTCACCCCTGAGAGGAGGTTATTTAATTACCGGCTGGCCAGAGCAAGAAGAGTTGTGGAGAATGCCTTTGGGATTCTGGCCAGCCAGTCCATTTGTTCCTCTCCGCAATCAATCTAGCTGAATACAAAATAAATCATGTGATCTTTGCTTGCTACATTCTGCACAATTTTTTGAGAAAACATTCTTTAACATATGTATCTTCTGTTGGGCCTGAGGCTGGACTTGGTGTTGATGTACCACTCACAGGCCTGGAAAGTGGTCGTATTGCCTTGGCCCCCCAAACCGCACGTGAAGTGCGTGACAGATATGTCAATTATTTTAATGGTCGCGGGCCATTGCAATGCCACAAGATCTTTAATTTTTTCTAGAAAAAATAAATAAAAAGTTTTGGCCAACAATCTCTTGTTTTGATTCCTGTTTGCATTCTGTTTTGTCTGTCTCCTAGTGCACTTGTAGTGGCAAGTGCATTTCCCATTAGTTAATAAGGCCCTTTGTCACTGTAACCAGACAATTAAACTAAAAAATGTTGTTGATAAATAAGAAGCCACACACATTGTAGTAGTAAAAACATTTTACATTTACGAAAGTTGCATTTTGTTTGAACCTGTTTTTATATTTTTATTTTTTTTGCAATATTTTTTTTTTTTTTAGTTTCGGCATATTTATCGAAAATATACATTTTTCAAAAAACTGTGCTTCACAACAGGGTTTTAAAAACCATAAGACCAAAAATAAAAGGAACTTACAAAGTTCAACATGTTAATAATGGTGCTGGTGATGTCACACATGTAAAACAAAAAAAATTGCAGATGCTCACAATTTCCACTGAAAAAAGGTTCAAGTCAACATGTGCTATCTCCCATCATGGGGGAGCAATGGACGTGTTTTGTGTGTGCAATCCCCTTGTTCCTCTCACAAGCTAACATTATTCTGATGAAGGGGTTACAAACACAAAACAAGTACATGGAAGATAGCACATGATGACACACTGTGTGCATCTGCAAAATTTTGACATTAGTATTTAGCAAGTTAAAACATTTTAGAAAAATAAAACTTGACAATGAAATGAAGAACATGATTGATGTTTTTAGGCAAAAAGTTATTAGATTCTGCCCAAAACATCAATCATGTTCTTCATTTCCTGTTGCATGCTGTCCAGCCGATTTCTCATGCTGTCAAATTGGTCACGCATTCTATCAATTTGGCCATTCCACACCATTATCTGGCCAATGAGTCTTTGTGCACTGTCTGTGCTAAATCGCTCTGCCGCTTGGCCTTCCACAACCAGAACATCACCTAAAATTTGTGGGAAAATTTTTTTTGTAAAATATGCATGCCTAAATAGATTAACTTAAGCTGGGGTGTTAGTCACTCACTTGGTGGGGTGCAAATATCGCATACTTCCTCCACCTCTCCCTCCTCCAGCTCGTCAGGTGTATGTGGTCTTGGGCTGGGGCTTGGGCTAATTTCAGCTTCAGGCTGGTGACTTGGGGGGGTCCTGGGATCCTTGGACTGTTGTCTGAGTCTTTTCTCCCCTATGAGAATTATACAAAAGGTATAGTTAAAACACAGTCATATTTCAGTCTTGAAAAAGGAATATGAAACGTTCGTTAGAAGTTGTGGACAATTGTCATTTTTTTCAAACAAAACTTTTGAAGACAGCATCTACATTCACTCTGCCCAAAAATACCAAACAATACACATTTTCATGCAAGTTTCACAGATGCAGAGACCTCAAGTATCCCCTGGAGCCCCTATGTGTATTACCCACAAACATTTTCTCTGGTGTCACATAGTACACTAGTGCTCGTGAGTCCAGATAAGGAAACAGCTGTCCTGTCCTTACATTACACTGAATCATTTTTGAAGAAGCATTATATTTTCAAACACATCTACACAACATCACCACATTTTTGGAATACGACAAATTATCAAGACCTAAATGTATGTCCAAACCCTGTACCATCGTATTTGGCGAAAAAAAAAAAGTCATTTTCTAAGTATCATGTTTTATATAAAGAACGGTCTTTACGAACAATGCTGTATAAACGAAAAGCATATGGATCAGCATGCAAGTTAAGTATCTCATTCGGAACACACAACAAGTACTTACTTTTTTTAAGCAGCTTCTTTATTCGCCAATTTTGTTCAGGCTCCCTACTTTTGAGGTCAGACCACCGCTTCCTCAATTGTTCTTTAGCCCGTTTAGTGCCAAATTTATGTTCAAGAGCGGTGACAACTGAGGACATTATTTTGTCCTTCCGCATATTGGGTCGGGTGTACGGTCCTTTTTTCCCATCGTAGCCCTCCCTTCTCAATATGGACACCATCTCCACCATCTCTTCAAAGGCCATGTTGGTGGCCTTATATCTCCTCTTGGATCTGGATGGTTGTGGCTCTGGACTTTCCTCCGCGCTAGTTACAGATAATCTCTCCGCCATCTTTCTCTGTATACTGCCCCTGCGCAACGAAGAGTGTAGGGGCGAACGGAAGTAGCGAGCGTCAGAAACAAAGGTAAGATTAAACGTGGGTGTGTGTTTGGTGAATGTGTTTGGAGTGTGAGTGTGTGTGTACCCTAGATTGAGCCAAATATAATACTGGGAGTTTAGACTGACATTACAGTTTTTATCTTGTGTCTTGTCTTTCAGCAAAAATGAATCCTTTTAAGGATCAAGATTTTTTGGCACGTTTTATTGATTTGTATGAAGAAAACAGAAACCTGTGGGAGGTCAAGCACCCATTATGTTCCATTAGAGAGGCAAGGAAGGCAACACTGGGCACACTTTTGGAATTTGTGAAGACTCGAGTCCCCCAGGCAGACCTTAAGTTTGTGGACATTAAAATTGGTATCTTGCGCAACATGTATAGGCGGGAACACAGGAAGATTCAGGAGTCGCGCAGATCCAGAGCAGCAACAGACCAGGTGTATGTCCCCAAGCTGTGGTACTACCAAAAAATGTGATTTCTGGATGACCAGACAGAAGCAAGGCAATCACTTTCGAGCCTTCCCTCCAGCCTTCCCTCCACCCTTCCCTCCAGCCTTCCCTCCACCTCTACCCTTCCCTCCACCCCAGCTGAGGAGTCCCAAGAAGAACTGGGCCCCTTCATCATTGATGAGGTGGATGCACCCAGCTTCAGCCAGGTATACTTTTTTGGTGAATTTTGGATTGTGTAAATATTAATGATGTAAACCTCTAAATGTTCTAAGTGCTTCACCAAAAATTACTTCATCACAATTATTAATATTTAGACATATCACTAGACAGTAGTGCGCAAAAATAGACTTCAAATATTGGTGAGCAGCTAGAATAATGGTGGGGTCAAAATGATAGCCTTTAATATTTGTTTAGAATTATATTTGCAAGTCATGAGCTGAAAATTGTGTGTGATTGCGTAAGCAAAAATTACAAATACCACTATGTCGCTTTTTTTACCCAGGATGAGCTCAGCCAGGAGGAGTCTGTGCCCAGAGGTATAGAGGAGGAGGCCTTGCCCAGTGGGAGAGAGGAGGAGGCCGTGGCTGGGCCCAGTAGAAGCCTCACGGAGTGTCAGGTGCCTCCCCTCCACATTACCACCAAAAGGGCAAGAAAGATGACCCGAACTGAGGAGGAATCACTAGCCCTCATTCGCGAAACCAGCCAAATCCTCAGCACACCACCCAATGCAGAAGAGGCGTATGGAACCTATATGGCCACCAGATTGCTGGAACCCGAAAAGGGGCAACGCCTCCTCTGTGAGGGTCTGATTTTTCAAGCCTATCAGAAGGGCTTGAGAGGGGAGCTTACTGCAAAATCATATATAGCAGATGAAGCCACTCCTCCTGCTACTCCTCCTCCTCCTCCTCCTGCCCCAAGTACACCACCAGAGGCACAGGCTCCAAGGAAGGCTGCACCAAAGCGTGGCGGGAAGGCTGCAGGGCAGCGTGCAGGGAAGGCTCCACGGAAGACTTGAATGTGATTGGCTGGCTTCTGTCTTGTCTGACTTCTGACTGTGCTCCCTAGGCGCAAGATACCAATTTTATTGTCCTTTAACTTGATGTGTGTCCTGGGGACAAAAGGCTTCACACATTACAAAAGTGTCTCCAGTGTTGCCTTCCTCATTTCTGTTTTGACCCAAATAAATGTATATTTTCGTTACCTTACATTATTGACTATGTGTTTTGATTCAAAAAGGACATTTGGTTTGTGAGTAGGCAGGTACAGGTCAAAAAGACTATATGTGGGTTATTTACAAAAGGCTAAATCATTTTGCAATTCAAGTGCAAAGTGCTATTGCAAAGTGCACTTGATAAATTGCTCTGCAAGTGCACTTGTTGGAAGTGCAGTTGCTGTAAATCTGAGGGGAAGATCTGAAATGAGGGGAAGCTCTGCTGATTTTTATCATACAATCATGTGCAAGAGTATTTTTTTTGGTTGGGGGGTTCCTTGCATGTGCCCCTCGGATCCACAGCGAATGCACTTACAAATGCTCTTTCAGGGCAATTCCAAGGACAATTTGCACTTGTAGTGAAAAATGATTTTGCCTTTTTAAAATAACCCCCCTATGTCTAATTACCATATATACTCGAGTATAAGTCGAATTTTTCAGCACATTTTTTTGTGCTGAAAGTACCCCCCTCGACTTATACTCGAGTCAAGCACTTTTCTGCAGCAAAAAATTTCATTTTCCGAACCGAGTTTGGGGCCCCGTATCTCAGGGCCACTTGATGCTAGGAACCCCAAATTTGGTGTGCTAACCCAGTGGAACTGGGTCCACAACATATCCAGTTCCTAGCACCAAGTAGCCCAGAGATACTGGGCCCCAAAATAGGTTCGGAAAATGTCATTCTCTGCTGCAGAAAAGTGCTTGACATTTTCTGAACCAATTTTGGGGCCCCGTATCTCAGGGCCACTTGGGGCTACGAACCCCAAATTTGGTGTGCAAACCCCTACTTGGGGCCCCAAAGTAGGTTCAGAAAATGTCATTCTCTGCTGCAGAAAAGTGTTTGACATTTAACAAGGGACACCAACCTCATTAAGATTCATTAAAACAATAAAAGATTTTAAGGTTATTGTGGTAACTTGAAACTCAAAATCCAAAAAAAAAAAAACATTTTGGATAATTTAGCACACATTGTAAAATCTATATTGTTGAAATCTGTAAAAAATAAAGATGAGCCCAAAAACAAATTTGCTACTTTATTTCTGGAGATCTGGCTTTTCAAAAATCTAATATTAGTCATGGCATGAGGATAAATCATGAAGAAAGTAGTTTGTGAGAACTCTGTGTGAATATAAGCAGCCAAAGAACTTCCTTCTTCTTGCATTATAAAGAAAAAAAAATGAGCTGTATTAAAAGATCACAGAAGCGGAATGTGCTAGCTTCAATACGAAGGCTAGTTTTACCAGACCGAGCACTTCCGTCTTGTAATTGCTTCAGAGCATGCGTCAGTTTGAGTCCGTCGGACTAGCACACAGACGACCGGTTTGTCCTCTAGAAAGAAGAGTCCGTCGGACAGATTTGAAACATGTTTCAAATCTAAATCCGTCAAACTTTTGAGAAAACAAAGTCTGCTGGAGCCCACACACAATCGAATTGTCCGACGGACTCTGGTCCGCCGGACCAAGTATGCCGGAAAGTCCGATCGTGTGTATGCAGCATTTTTCTTTTATTTTACACAATACCTGTCCCCGGGCGACTACACTAATCCTTCTTCTGTATTTATGGTTGGCACCCAGGTTGGATTTTAAAACATTCTGCCTCTCAATACATGGGGATTGTTTGACATAATAGGTTACAAAACATAGATAACACTGTTTTTGCTGTCTGATGAAGCTTGCAGTGAATGACAGGCAAATTACATTCCTGGCAAGATCAACAGAAATTTTCTGTACTTGCTAAATATGTTTATAAACTGAAAAAGGAAAACCAATGCTTCCACCACATCTGAGGACTGAAAGGGAGGCTGAGGAAGCTGCAATATGTAATAATGTATATACTGTATATATTTTTCTTGAGCTAACTTATCCTTTCTTTCATTTTGGGAAAGGGAGGGCAAGAGGATCGAAGGATGCAAGGAGGGCATGCTAAGTAGCCAGGAAAGGATTAGGATTTAAAAATGATATACCTACAACATTTTGGGTTACTAACAACAAATTAATCACTGCAAGGTTGTGCAAATATAAGTCCTAATAGATCACCTGAGGGCTTTTTATACTAATAGTAAATACGCTATACACTATGCAAGGGAATTCCCTTTAGCTTAGCCTCCCGGTATGATTATGTCAGATTTTTGAATCTCAAAGCGGTACATTGTTTTGCATAGACATTTGGTGTTTTATATTGTAGGCCTGTAATTCTTATGAATAACTCACTTAAATCTGTCCAAACAAGAGTCTAGTAGACATCCCGGGTATGATGAAGTTTGAAACACGAAATCATAAATTATAATATAATAAATAACTAAAATAATTATACAAAATAATAATATAATAATAATAAAATTAATTTCTCCACAAATCACTATTCAATTCCGCAAGTGTTCTAATTTACTATCACTGTTTTCTAGCTGGTCTAAAACCACTTTTGACGTAAAGGGACACTTTTTGGATGCCCTAGACATTCTCAAGTTTCCAGGCAGAAAGAACAGTATATATAATATAAATGTGCATGCAGGGCATTGGACAAAGCACTAGGGACAAACGGGAGGTGAAATGATTTGATACAGTAATGTAATCTGTAATATAACAGTGTACTGTATGTGCTATGTTTTTGTACTTTTTAAATTTGCCGCCAGGCTCCGCCCCTATGCGTTGTGACGCTCGCAGGGAACGGAGCCCGGAACACAGAGCATCGGGCGGAGGATCCGGCGGGGGACATCACAGAATCCTGGGGAAAGGTAAGTTAGCTGGACCAGTATTCTGCAATGCAATCTTGAGTGTGGCTCGGGGTTACCGCTAATGGTAATGAAAATTAACCCCGAGCAACACTCGGGAATATCGCCAGGGAGGTTAATGAATGTGGTGAAAATTGACTTTACTAGAATACTCAATCAAAAAAGATAAAAAAAAGCTGTATTCGCACTTGCACGTGATTGGATGATGGAAGTCAGCAGACTCACTAGAAAAATTCCCCTGCATTCTGAATAGCCTACTTCCTTTTAGTAAATCAACATTATTGAAGTTGACAAATATACAGGTAAATAAGCAGTTAAGCAAAACGCTCTCAGCAGTTTCTTTACTGGCTGTAATTGCAGGTATTCAATTTGTTTATGTTACCCCTTTAGCAAAAGTACATCATGTAGATGTTATCTTTGACACATTTTGAACTTTAAAAGGTTGGTAATGAAGCATAGGGATGATACAGCGGTGTACTAAATGCAAATAGGCTGTTTACATTGCAAGAGAACCTTCACTTTACAAGGGAATTTTCCCTTAGCTTAGAAAATAAGTTGAAGCCTTGTTGGCTCCCATCATCCAATCACAATCAAGCAAAAATACAGTTTTTTTTCCTAGCAATAAGCTAAGAGAAAATTCTCTTGCAAAGTAAATGTTCCCCTGAAAAGTAAACAGGCTGCTTGGCTTTAATAAATCGATGTACTGTGTATATTTTGTATGCATATGTTTTATTGTAGGTTTTATTCAGGCTAAAAGGAAAATATTATATTGTAGGATGACTGACTTTTATATCTTTTATATAATATTTACAGAATATGTAAAAATAACTCCAGAAAGTGTTTCTTAGTTGCTCATGTAATTAAAAGCTATACACCTGTCACAACAACTGTCTACACACTGTCACCATCAAAACCACATTAAAATCTAGTAAATAATGAGCACTATTGCTTCTTGGTATATAAACCTTATTTTTCCCTTAGCCCAGTCATATTTTGGAAAGGCTATTGTCTATAACAATATGCGCTATGCATTGTTTGCTTGTATATCCCTCTCCAACTTCAGCCTTTATTATTTCACAAGGGAAACATTATTCTAAACATTGTGATTGTTACACAATATTATTTCTTCCATACTAAAATATTTATATCTTTCCTCTGAGGAGATAACCTAAACCCCTCTTATGAAATTCCTTAGCAACAAGATTAATAAATATAACATCTTGACCTGCCATTTAGTAATACACAGAAACATACACTTAAAACACACATGGTCTGTTGGGTAATGCATCTTGTTACCAGGTACTGTATAAGATAATTATAGGAGTAATAATAGTTTAATTGATGCACTCAAAAATCTCAGGGGATGCAGTTTATTGACACTGGTGTTTTGATTAATTGTAGCCTAACTATCTCAGGTTTGGGTGGGCAGGGCAGCTTCAGTCTTGCAGTAGTACTTACCTCCAGTGTGAGTTACATTTAGGTGTATATACTGTGTGTGTATATATATATATATATATATATATATATATATACAAAAGTGTTTTTTTTCCTTTGGATAAAGTGGGGAAGGTTTAAAGTGCATTTCTTTGTTTTGGGTGAGTAAGCATTAGAACCGTTGTCCAATTTTTATTGGTGTGTCCCTACTGGGGAGATTCTCCCCACTAATCTTACTTTGGACCATTGTCCATAGTAAAGAAAGTGAGAGGAAATCCAACATTTTAGAGTTGTCCTCAGAACAAAACTGTAAGGTGAAGTCTTTTAATGGGGAAACCTGTTCAGAGGACAACTATTTCGGAAGGGAATTGCCCTCACTTTGGGAGATTGCATCTAGCTTCTCTTTGAGAAAGGAAGTGAAGGGAAATTTCCACAGATTTCCACAATGGTATATAGACAACAGAAAAAAAATACTGGCCAGGGATATACAGATAAGATAAACAGATATACCGTATATACTCAAGTATAAGCCGACCCGCATATAAGCCGAGGCACCTAATTTTACCACAAAAAACTGGGAAAACTTATTGACTCGATTATAAGCCATGGGTGAGAAATGCGCAGCTACTGTAAGTGGAAAAGAGGGTCAACAATGCCCATTTTTAGCCTCACTGTGTCCATTTGCATGCCTCACTGTGCAGTCATAGGTCCCCCGAACTTCTAACTTGGTAGTTAAGGGTTCCTAGATGCCCCCTAGCTGCAGCCAAAATTTGGGGTCTCTGGACCCAAAGGGTCCCGAAATGACATTGCTGCAGATGGACACAGTTGACCGACTTTGGGGCACCGTATCTCGGGGCCACTTCGGCTAGGAACCCCAAATTTGGTGTGCAAACCCAGTGAAATTAGCACTACAACATATCCAAAGCTGGGGTTCCTAGCACCAACTGACTTTGGGGCACCGTATCTCGGAGCCACTTGGTGCTAGGAACCCCAGTATGGTTATATTGTAGTGATAGCTCCACTGGGTTTGCACACCACATTTGGGGTTCCTAGCACCAAGTGGCCTTGAGATACGGGGCCACAAAGTCAGTTCAGAAAATGTCATTCTCTGCTGCAGAAAAGTGCTTGACTCAAGTATAAGGGGGCATTTTCAGCACAAAAATTGTGCTGAAAAACTCGGCTTATACTCGAGTATATAAGGTACATTTAAAACCTTGTGTCCAATTGGGGAGATTTCACTTCCTGTCCTGCAGACACAACATCAATTAAGAGGACATTTTGACTATAGCGATACTTTAATGTTTTTTTGAATAAAATAAATTAAGGTAAGGCAGCCTTGACTTTAGATTTATAGGTTCTTGATATTGGTGATATCTCTGGACAATTGTCTTATTTTGTGTAAGAGACATACATTCAGTACATACTAAAAAGTATTGTACATATTTGAAGATCAGAAAACCAGTGTTGCAAACAATTTCACACAGCCTTTTGTGTACACGAGTACCTCCAGGAACTTAAATTGCTGGATTATCTGGTCCTAACAAGGCAGCTTTTACCCACGAAGATAAGCTAAAGAAAGTGGAGTAATCAGATCAGCTGATTTTATGTCCTGCTGGACAGGACAGTGCCAAATGAAAGCTAAATATATTTACATAAGGTGGTTGCTGTGGAAAAGCAATATTGTGCTGAAACATAGACTTTTGGTTCAAGCATCTGATATCTTGGCAGCAGTAATGGATATCTCCTGTATTCCTGGAAGAAAATATAATATAATACTAATGTTTTAAACATTCCAAAAGCTTACAATCTAGACTACAACTTACCTTAGCAGGGTTGGAGTACTTCAAATCACCATTGAAAACTCTTCCAAATCAGCCCGCCAAAATTGACCATCAAAGCTATGCAAAGTTGCCGACAACCAAAAGTCTTAAAAAACAACCAACTCGGCTTTCTTGATTGATATCTAACTATTAAACATAAATGATTGTATGCCTTTGACATCTTTGTCTTTTCCTGCCCATTGACTATACTGCACTACTATATAATGTGGCCTGCTACTGCCTCATGTAGCAATACAACAAAATATTAGCATTTTCTACACCAGTGTTTCTCGACCATTTTGGTTCCCCTGGGGTGCCACTATGAGAGGACTCTGTGGTGATGGGGAGACTATTATGGGATGAGGGTGAGGGGGCTCTGATGTGATGGAGGGATCTCTGATTTGATGCTAATTTAATTAAGATGGCTGTGTGCATCATTCCAGGATAAGGTTCCCATTTATATTTTTTAAATTTTAGAATGGGGTTCCTTGAGACTTTATATGCTTTTATAGGTTGCTGTGGTCTGGTATGGATCAGGTAGGAGAGGACCCAAAGGGTCTGATGAAGATGATGAGGGCCCGAAGGGTCTGATCAAGATTTTCTAGAGGACCTCATGCATTTTTTTTTGTTTTATTTGTGTGGGAACCTCATGTATTTTTTTTTTATTTGTGTGAGTTACTCCTATGTACAGAATATAATTTTTAAACTTTTTTTTTGCATTGGTAAATAATCCCCAGGGCAGTGACCACTTCTCCATATGTTTTAAAACACCCCCTTTCCCATTAGTCAAGAAAATTTGCATTTTATATTTGACCGATTTGTTTCCCATTGGGTTCAATGGGGTCCAGGTTCAGTATCCAAGCTTGGGTTCGAACCAAACCCTGAGCAATTTGGCATATCTGTATTATATAATGTTAAAGGCATTTCATTCAGTGTGTGGAAGCAACTTCTTCAGTTTAGTGACAGAACAGACTTAAGCCAGTCATTATAGGATTAAAATTCGGCCAGTTCAGCAGGGAATGGCTAAATTGCAATCCATGTATGGTCAGGCTGATGGTACCCCATATATATACTGTATATGCATACTCGCTTTTTTTACTTTAAAAAAAATTGGGTAATTTATTGTGCTTCTGTGCCCTAAAATGAACTTTAGTTTATTTTCACTGAATATTTACAATTGAAAAATAGGGCACAGAAATGTTGAAGTTTGGATGCTGAAACTAAATTGAAATTAGTTGAATTTGTCAAATTAAAAATGCCCATTTTCTGGGCTTAGGAAAGGGGGTGTCAAAATAGCACGGTACTTCTCTGGTGAACATGTACCAATGCAATGAAAAATAAATCACAAGTGATGACGGAGCTTGAGCTACCCACCTACTTGCAATGAGCTTCCTAGCAACAAACAATAATCGTGTAACAGTCTCAGCTATAGCATAATAAAGAGTGTATATATCTATATACCACAGAAAAAAGTAAGAGGTTTGCATTATATCATTATATGAAATATCTGAATAATATATTAGATAAGTTAATGCCAGTACTGCACTAATTCAGTGCACCTCCACAGTAGTTGTAACTGGTCTTCCTGGTCCCTATTACACTTAAAGTGTTTGTGAACCCTTACATATGCCCAATGAAGTGACTAGCTTCAGGTGATACACAGAGATTAAACAAATCCTCCTATATAAGTTATACGTGTTTATCTCCAGTCTTCCCTTCTCTACATCCATTCTAATTCCAGAATTTATACAACTTGTCTGAGCTTTCAGAAAGCAGGAGGCGGGGAGCTGAAGTTACATTCAGTGAGGAAAGCTGAGCGCTGATTAGAGGGAAGGGACACCCCCCCTCCAAACATCACACAGAAAGAGAGCTGAGGCTGTGAATCACAGGCTGTGTGAGGCCACTTTTTTACCTCTTGGTGTCAGCAGATCTTCTGAAGTGACCCTTGCAGAAGACAGAGGCAGGAGACAGAAATTATACTTAGTGCTCTGGATTAAGACAAGTACACATTATAGAGAGATATGCTTTGTTCATATTTCATGTCAGAGGTTTACAACCACTTTAATACAACACTGATCCCCGTGAATACCCATGGCATACAAAGATTTAGGTGTTCTAGAATATAAATAATTGTGTGAGCCTGGATTTCAGCGATAAAGACATTTTCAATAATGAATTCAGAACCACCTCCTACTGCTCATCCAAAATATTGCACAAATATTTTTACCATTAACATCTACTGTTAGGATGATATTTTTACCAAATAGTCGGTTACAATATGACAGACACATGAAATATCAACCCCTTGGTAGAGGTGGCATGCATTACAAATTACATTACTAACATTGGTGCAATATCTATATCCAAAGTGATATAGGTTACCGTAAGGTCTCCAGTTGAATTATAGGTACTTTCTTCTTCTGTATTAAATCCCTAAATCCCCCATTAGATTCCCTAAAATAGCCAGTGATATCCTACAGGGATACTTATTACAATATTAGAGCAAGGGCGGATCCGGGTGGGGGCAACAGGGCAATTACCCCCCGAAATAATCGCACTGACAATCTCACATGTCATTGTCACACTCACTTGCTGCTGCTGCGTCTGCCCGAGTCTCTCTCTCACATCATCCGATCAGTGGCGCAGAGAGAAAGACTCGTCTACTGTAGTTACGGCCACACTGACTGACCAGGATACTAGGAGGAGGGGTGGGTGGAGCCTCTTCCCTGAACTCGTTGCTAACGCCTGGGCCGCCTGGAGTCTAGCAACAAGTGATATCAGTGAGTCACGACGGACTCGAGTCTCAGAGCCGACATGACGGTGAGGTGACAGGAGCTGCAGCTGATGGGCAGCACAGTGGAGGAACCTCGTAAATGTTTCATAGTGGAGAAGGAGTACGATTGGTCGCTGCTCATGTCTGATCACTGCTGTGTGAACCTCAGTCTCAGCGTTGACACCCTGGCTGGAATGGAATATATTCACCTCACTGCCCGGTCTTCAGGTCCTGGACCTCTCCAGCTCTGGAATTTTCGTCCAGGGGAGGAACCACACAAACATTGAGTTTCTGTATTTAAATAACAATCATTTGAAGGATCTCCCTAATGGGTTCCTGAGCAATGCTCCCAACCTGAAGGTCCTCCATGTTGAGCACAACAAGCTGAGAAGGCTTCCTGCCAACTTCTTGAAGGTCTCAGACCAAATTGAGGAGATACACCTGAACTCCAATGACCTGAATTCCCTTCCCGGTGATCTTCTCAAACCTTCCCTCACCAAATTCAACTTTCTCAACAACAGCCTGGACTGCACATGCGTCCTCTACGACCAACTGGAGCCCAAACTCCGGGACAACCACACAAGTTCATTGCTGGACGGGGTGATCTGCGTCACTCCAAATGAGGTTAGCGGCTTACAAATTGTGTAGGTGGAAAAGGGGGAGACTTTGGGGACAGTTGCAGTTTAGTCAATTTAATCGTTAGAGTAGAGACTCTGAGACTGTGTGTGGTAAAATCAGTTCTGTTCCAGCCTTACCTAACTGCACTAACATGTCCAGCGTCCACAGTCAGTGGCGGCAGAGCACCAGTATTCTTCCTTCTCCAACCCCTGACTGTGTTGGCTCCACCCACCGGCACCTCCTCCCTCCATCTTCTCCACACTACAGGCCTCCGCCGCCCCTGAATTAGTGTTGGCTCCAGTGACTGGGCAGGCAGCATGGAGATTAGATTATCTCTCTGCTGCCTGACTCTGGGAGTCTGGGACACAGCAAGAGACAACCAAAACACCACCTTAGCAGGCAAGTGGCAATCCACAAGGTGTGGCAGGTGACGTGGTAAGTGGCAATCCGCAAGGTGTGGCAGGTGACGTGGCAAGTGACAATCTGCATCTGGTGGCAGGCAAGTGACAATCCACAAGGTGTGGCAGGCGATGTGGCAAGTGACAATCCGCAACGTGTGGCAGGTGACGTGGCAAGTGACACACTCAGGGCTCCCACTGATTCTGAATTATGGTGAGTTGAACTATTTCATTTTATATTACAATGCAATTATAGAAATAATGTGCTTCAATCATCCTGACACTGTAACAACCATGGTGCCGGGATGATTGAAGCGCCAACACCAGCCGTTTCCCTGATAAATTGCCCCCCAAAAAAATGGATTTTCTGGCAGTGCCCCTCTCGAGACTAGACTCTGGATCCGCCCCTGTATTAGAGCAAGCGTGGCATTCACACCATTTATAACAAATTTGTTGTACCCACAACCAGGAGAATGTTATATCAGATATTGCACTTGTTTTTACATTTTTTTCAAAAGCGTTATCAAATTTAATGGAATGTAGTCCTGACTGTACCTAGTAATATGTACACCCAGATATTTACATTTTGAAACAACTTTAATATGAGACCTATGGACATTTAATTTGTTCAGCAAAAGATTTTCAGGGAGAAGTACAGATTCATTCCAATTAATAAAAGGAACCACCTCAGTCAAAGCCATTGCATGTTCAGTAGAAGACTTTCAAAAATAAATATTGCCCATTGCCGAACCAGCACCAATAATGGTGCTATTGCTAAACAAAAAAAAATTAAGGGGTAAGACATGGCAAGGAAAAAGGAGTAGATTTCATTCACTCTAACACATCTGAAGAAGTATGTGCAATAGCCTCACACATTTACAAAACTTAGGTCTGAAGCCACATTTACCAAGTATTACCCAAAGGTAATCCAAATCAGGACCATCAAATGCTTTTGATGTGTCTAATGAAAAAAAAACTATATTCCCACCATTTTGTATAGGAACCTGCAGACCTAAAAACCCTGAAAATATTATGAGCAATAGAATTATCTGTCATAAAGCCAGTATAATCTTGATGGACAGGAGTTGTTACTACCATAGCCAAACAAGTGGCTAGAACCCTAGCTAAAATCTTAACATCTGTATATATATATATATATATATATATATATATATATATATATATATATATATATATATATATATATATATATATAGATATATAGGTATATATATATAGATATAAATAGATATATCTATATCTATATCTATATCTATATATATATATATATATATATATATATATATATATATATCTATATATAGATATATATATATACTGTATATATATATATCTAATGTATAATTTCTTATAAATAAATGTAAACAAACGTTTTAAAATGTAAGAGAAGTGCTTCCACACTTCTCTTATAAGCCGAGCCACTCAGTGGGAGATCTTTCCCATCTCCCCACCAGAACAGTGAAAAAAAAGTGCAAAATGTGGAGGGTATGACAGTGGGCAGTATGTACAGGAGAGGAGTGTGGAGGATATGACAGTGGGCAGTATGTACAGGAGAGGAGTGTGGAGGAATGACAGTGGGAAATATGAACAGGACAGGAGTGTGGAGGGTATGATAGTGGGCAGTATGCACAGGAGAAGAGTGCAGAGGGGATGACAACGGTAAGTATATACAGGTGAGGGATGTGGAGGGTATGACAATGGTAACTATGTACAGTAGAGGAGTGTGGAGGGTATGATAGTGGGCATTATGTACAGGAGGGGAGTGTGGAGGGTATGACAGTGGGAAGTATGTATAGGAGAGGAGTGTGGAGGGTATTACAGTGGGAAGTGTGTACAGGAGAGGAGTGTGGGGGGCATGACGTGGGCAATATGTAGAGGAGAGGAGGAGAGGAGAGGAGTGTGAAGGGTATGACTGTGGGCAGTATGTACAGGAGAGGAGTGTGGGGGTATGACAGTGGGCAGTATGTACAGGAGAGGAGTGTGGGGGAATGACAGTGGGCAGTATGTGCAGTAGAGTAGTGTGGGGGTGTGACAGAGGGCAGTATGTACAGGAGTGGAGTGTGGAGGGTATGACAGTGGGCAGTATGTACAGGAGAGGAGTATGGGGTATGACAGTGGGCAGTATGTACAGGAGAGGAGTGTGGGGGGCATGACAGTGGGCAGTTGGACTTTGGTTCAACTGTGGATTTGGTGGCACATAGATTCTCATAGAATTCTTGAAGTATTTCCAGTATATTAAAACTATAATTTGTCTATTGTCCATTCCAATCAGTTAAATCTGTTACATATGCTCTCTCATGTTGTGAACATGCTGTTTGGATAAGAAGAGATCCAGTGTTCTTTCCTTCCAGCCCTTATTGATGACTGAAAAATGAGCTTGTTACGCTCTTTCTGCAAAATCAGTCTCCATCTTCTTGTGGGTTGTGTACGAACTATAAGCTTACCAGGCTAAGGATCAGATATGCATCCCACTTCCACATTTAACCCCTTTGAGCCTATTGCTGTTCTACTTCCCTGCTACACCCTTTATAGCGAATCAGTGGCTGCTAAAGACTTATAAAAAAATGAGTGTCCCAACAATTATACTTAGTCTTGCAGCATATTGCAGAGAGTATTGTTCATTCATTTTTTGCAGGTGTTTTTAAAAATAAAATTTGTCCCTCTGCTTTTGCACATCCTGTGACAAATCCCTCCAAAAAAACATAATCCTGGAGACACTTATAAAGATATCTTTTAGCTCTTTGATTCTTTGCAATATAACTTCCTTATCTCTATAGTTCAGCAGCTGAATAAACAGGCCATAGCGGATTCCCAGAAATGGGGGGGGTCACATAGGCATTAGGTGCCACCACTCCACTGCAAACAGAAAGGATTATAAATCTCTACCAATGGTATCTGCCATTTTCCAAATAACTCAGTAGGATTATTGCCATCTGTGTGTTCTGGAACTCCTGCAACTGAATATTATTTATTTGCTTTCTATTTTCCAATATATCACAATTGGATGCATTCACTTTTTTTGCAGAGGGCGGTTTTCACATCAGCTTGCATAGGATGTACAGTGTCCCCAGAACACTGACCCTACCTTCCAGAGCCAGAGTATGTTCTCTGACTTTTTGCAAGTCCTGATGAATAAACAGCATATCCTCTTTCATAGCAAGTATCTGAATAGTAAGTCTAGACAGAGAGGTATTTCAGATTTGAATTTCTCTATATCAATCCTTTAGCGCAGGCTCAGGATCTCTATCTGTAGTGCTAACAACTCAGTCAGATTAGAATCTAAGCCATCTTTAGATCTGCCATCCTTCACACATAGGATTTGTGTTAAAAAATGTTATTGTGCTGGTATAAAACCCCTGTTTGTTTAGCTAGAATTTTCCTTTTCTGAATTTCTGGAGGGGCTATGTGCAAGAAGGCTCATTCTTGCATTTTTAATGGTACTGTCCTAAAATTAATATAGAAGAGGGAAAATTTGGGACTTTGAGTGAGACATGCAGGAACACATGGCTAAATCACTATATCTGTTGCAAAAAGGGGGGGGGGGGATTTGGGGACTTTAGATGAGGTGGGAGTTAGTGGCTGAAAGATAAGTCAATGTTTGAGAAAACACTTTTATTGTCAAAAAGTATCACAACATATATATGCACAGATGAGTATAATATCAGTCACATATTGCAAACCATGTATGCATGGAAACAGTATTGGCAGCATAACAGGCCCATAGTATAGTGAGAAGTATAGTGAGAAGCATGGATCTTCCATGTAAAAAACACTTTAAGATCACAAAAATGTGGTAAACTCAGAATATTAAAATCAATGAACCATCTAAAATTGGGTGCATCCAGTTGGCCCGACACGTTTCGTGTATGTTACACTCTTCAGGGGCAGGTGCACTTAGGTCTACAAGAAAATGTTTCCTTTAGATGGTTTACTGATTTTAATATTCTGAGTTTACCACATTTTTGTGAAAAAGAAATTGTCATTTTTAGATATCTGATCTCTGACATAGATTCGATTTTTCTGTTTCATACCATTGTGCCCAGGGGAGCCATAATGCGTTTAATAGGAACTTTCTTTTCCAAAGATGGGTGGCAGCTAGACATTTTTGAATCCTATAGAAGTTAAAGTAGTCGTTTGCGGGTGCAGCGTATTCTTTTTGCATGTGGGAGAAGGGTTTGTCTAGTATATTGGTTCGAAGCGACGCTAAATGAGTAAATTTATCTGATAGCCATTTGGGTATAAACAGGTCCGGGGAAAGATGCAAAAGGACAGTCAAGGGTATTTAAACTGTCTTAGTCAGTAGGTTAGTCCACGTAGAGTCATGTATGGCTCTCCAAGCTTTAATAGAGGCTCTAATTGTTGGTGAATAGTGAGTAAATTGTGTTTGGTTAGAGAGAGTGCTGAACAACCAGTCTCTAAGATTTTTGCCCGGTGTCAAGTTATTTTCTATGTCGCCCCACAGTGAGGAGGGTTCGGTGGATAGCCAGTCTTTTAGTTGGGAGATTAACGTGGCTAAGTAATAGTCTTTTATGTCGATGTACCCAAGTCGTTCGACTTTATTAATGATCCCATGGGCGATGAGGTTCTGCTGATGCGTGAGGATGTGTCTACGGTGTTGTCAGGCACCATGTTAAAGTCACCGCACAAAATGAGATGACCCTTTCTGAAAGCATTAATCTTCTTCATCAATTTCCTTAGGAATCTGATCTGATTAGAGTTAGGTGCACAGACATTTACTACGGTGTATCTGGTATTGTTTAGGGTGCAATCGAGTGCTAGGTATCTACCCTCTTCATCTATCATGCTGTCATGTAGATTAAATGTGACGGAATTTTTAATGGCTATCAGAACTCCGTTTTTCTTCGAAGGGCCAGAAGCTTTGAATATATGATGAAAATGAACATTGGTACATTTTGGTTCTGCTTTCCTCTCAAAATGGGTCTCCTGGATGCATATTACTTCGCTAAGAGAATCGATTACGGTGCTCCACATCGACTTTCGTTTGGCCGGGTGATTCAACCCCTTGGCATTAAGTGATAGGAATTTAGGCATCCTGGATGTGTGGGTGTGGACGATGTGTGTATTGATCTGTACTCATAGTTAGTTGAGTTAAATATCCTATTCGGGAAAGTTGAGGATGTAGCTTCTGTTCTGTGGTCCGGCTTGATGCGCAGTCACTGGTCTGAGCAGTCTACTGTGCTCTCAGAAGGAAAGAAGGAGAGAAGAGGAATAGGGTATACTATGGTTAGGCAGTAGAACAGTAAGGGTGAGGGGAAAAACAAGGGTCAGCAGCAACACTGGAACTGCTGATGAACTTGAGGGTAAAAGTTTGTGAACTATCTGCTACGAGCAGGCGCCGAGATGGAATGTGCTGTTTGAGCATCTAGAAGATGCATGATGGTACCACTAATCTGGTGATGAGGTTGCAGAGTTTGTAGAACGGCTGGTATTGCGGTTGGGGTCTTTAGTTTGCCGTTGTGGACTGGGTTGTAGTATTCCTTCAGTAATGATTCCCCAGGTGCGTAGGAGATGAATTCCCTCCTCGACTGTAGTGATATTGTGTTTCATCCCATTTTTGTTTATGATGAGCTTAGTGGGGAATTCCCATTGGCAGGGGATCTTGTGGTTGATTAGAGGTTTAGTGATAGTGGATAATTGTCGCCTCTGTTGTCGCGTAAATTGTGAGATATCTGCATAAAATTGTATTTTCGTGTAGGGCTCTGATAGTTGCCCTAGGTATCTTGTTTTGGCCAGAAGCATGTCTTTCGCGTGATAAAAGTGGATTCGCATCAGGACATCTCTGGGGACACTGGCGGGAAGATGCGGGGGTTTGGGAAGGCGGTGGATACGGTCGATGATAGTTTCCATCGGGGTCAGATCAGGCAGAAGAGTAGCTATCATCTTCCTGGCGTAGAGATTGAGGTCAGGTGGTAAAATTGACTCAGGTATGCCTCTGATTTTGACGTTGTTTCATCTAGACCTGTCCTCGAGGTCCACCATCTTGGCCCTGACCCAGTGGTGTTCATCCCTAGTATGGTCGTGTGCATCAACCAAGTCGTTAACCGTTTCTGTCATGGCCGCCATACGGTGTTCTATGTGATCGACTTTTTGGTCTATAAAGGACATTTCAGCTTTAAATTTTGTGAACATGGTGGAGATGTCATTATGTAGTGAGCTATGCAGCTCCTCGTCTGACAGTTCTTAAATAACGGGGGGCGGGGCCACCCGGTGACCCCGCCCCCCTCTGACGCACGGCGACTTGACGGGACTTCCCTGTGACGTCATGGGGAATGCCACAGGGAAGTCCCGTCATGTCCCGTGCGTCAGAGGGGGGCGGGGTCACTGGGTGGCCCCGTCCCCCATTATTTAAGAACTGTCAGACGAGGAGCGCCGTCACACAGCGGGAGCCTCCCTCCATGCCAGCATGGGTGCGGAGCGGCCCGAAGAAGAAAATGAAGAAGAGAAGAAGAGAAGAAAAGAAGAAGAGAAGAGTGGGTGCCTCCCCCCCATGCCATGGGTGCGGAGCGGCCCGAGGAGAAGAAGATAGAAGACGCCGCGTGGGGGATGCTGGAAGAGAACGCCGGAGGAGGAACCAGAAGAGCCAGAAGAACCAGAAGAACCAGAAGATGAAGGAAGATAGAAGAAAGAAGAAGCATTTAAATAAAGGAATTGTCAAAAACTGTCTCTTGTCATTTTTAACATTTTTGACAGTTTTTTAGTGAAATGGTAGGGGTAAGTACCCCCTTACCATTTCACACAGGGGGGGGGGGGCGGGATCTGGGGGTCCCCTTGTTAAAGGGGGCTTCCAGATTCCGATAAGCCCCCCGCCCGCAGACCCCCACAACCACCGGCCAGGGTTGTGGGGATGAGGCCCTTGTCCTCATCAACATGGGGACAAGGTGTTTTGGGGGGCTACCCCAAAGCACCCTCCCAATGTTGAGGGCATGTGGCCTGGTACGGTTCAGGAGGGGGGGCCACACTCTCGTCCCCCCCTCTTTTCCTGCGGCCTGCCAGGTTGCGTGCTCGGATAAGGGTCTGGTATGGATTTTTGGGGGGACCCCACGCCGTTTTTTTTTTTTGGCGCGGGGTTCCCCTTAAAATCCATACCAGACCTGAAGGGTCTGGTATGGAATTTAGGGGGAACCCCACGTCATTTTTTTTTTAAATTTTGGCCGGGGTTCCCCTTAATATCCATATCAGACCTGAAGGGCCTGGTATGGAATTTAGGGGGACTCCCACGTCATTTTTTTTTTTTTAATTTTGGTTCGGGGTTCCCCTTTGGGGAATTCCCATGCCATTTTTATCAATGAACTTCTATGTGTATTGTCGGCAATGCAATAGCCGCGAGTAGTTTTAAATGAGTTTTTTCCTTCAAAATGTAATTTTGCTGTCAGACTGTTCTAAACACGGGAAACATGCGCCCCTTTACAGGCATACTATAGACACCCCCCAGGTACGAAATTTAAAGGGATATTACACTTTTATTGTTTGACTTTAAGCATTAATAAAATCACTGCTCCTGAAAAAACGTCCGTTTTTAAAACTTTTTTTTGCATTGATCCATGTCCCCTGGGGCAGGACCCAGGTCCCCAAACACTTTTTATGACAATAACTTGCATATTAGCCTTTAAAATTAGCACTTTTGATTTCTCCCATAGACTTTTAAAGGGTGTTCCGCGGCATTCGAATTTGCCGCGAACACCCCAAATTGTTCGCTGTTCGGCGAACTTGCGAACAGCCAATGTTCGAGTCGAACATGAGTTCGACTCGAACTCGAAGCTCATCCCTACTAGTCAGTACTATTTTCCACAGTATTACAGTACTATTGCAGTAGCCCATTATGAGGTTGGAAGGAGAGTTCATACATTTTGAGAGTATCCCTCAGAGAAACAAAACAGGTCCCAGTAGAACCATCTGGTCTTATGTTCCTCAGTCTTTTCCCTAAGGGCCGAAGTCAGGTCCTTTATTACTAGAGATACAAGCACCAGCCTTGTTTAACAAGTGTTTGAGTATGGACTTATGGTAGTACTTTATGGATAAAGGAGCAAGATTAGGCAAAACTGCTGCGGGATCGTCATGTAGGGAAATGTCCGTGAATTTGTGAATTAGTTGAAGCACCAGTTGCCAGAATGTATGCCAAACAGGGCATTCCCAAAAAAAATGGGTAAGACATTGTATGCCACTATTCCTGATTGGAAGTTGGAAGTGGATAGGATAATGGAGTCATAACAATGAGGGTTTATCTCCCAAGATAAGCAAGAAATATTCTGCGCCATTTGGTCTGGATGGATATATTATTCTCATGGTATCATTGGTTATGATTAAATCACTTTCCACACATTTTCAAAAATACTGTTGGAGCCTAGTAGGTTTGCCGATATATGCCTTGAATGGGGGAGGTGCGAATTCAACATGCTGTGACTCAATACATAAAGTATTTCCATATGCCCTCACGGTCCGAGGAAACTGTTATTCTTCTGAGATTATTATAAATATGTAGTTACATAGTTAGTATGGTTAAATAAAGACACCAGTCCATCCAGTTCAACCTGAGTGAGTGTGGCTGCGTGTCTACAATCATCCCTATTTTTATTTTTTAAGGTACCCATATAGCGCAGCCAATTCATGCAGCACTCCGCACATACATTGTACACCCACATCGGTCCCTACCCTCTAAGAGCCCACAATCCAAGGTCCCCAACTCACATTCATATACTAGGGCCAATTTTGAACAGAAATCCAATTAACCTACCAGCATGTCTTTGGAGTGTGGGAGGAAACCGGAGTACCCGGAGGAAACCCACGCAGGCACAGGGAGAACATGCAAACTCCAGGCAGGTAGTGTCGTGGTTAGGATTTGAACCAGTGACACTTTTTACTGCTAGGTGAGAGTGCTAACCACTACACCACTGTGCTGCCCCCTGTAGTCTCACTATAAATTCTAGTACTCTGCACTCTGTACTCTGATACTTGGTTATGTTACCTACCCATGACTAACATTTACTCTGGTATTTGTTTCTTATCTCCTTTCTTCTTTTTATGTGTTTCCATAGAAATTCTTACTATGTTGTATACCTCTTATGTGAATAGTGTTATGTCAATGGGTTCATTGATGATTCTTACATGGATGTCTTAGAATAGATCATTTAACTTGTCTGACCGATTTTCCGATCCCCAGCTAAAGATTTTTGTTATATGCTAAAGGAAGCTTGTTCTGTGTATATTGTCTCTTATGTTATTGATTTCTTTTTTTAACAATCAGGAGTGCTTTATTGAAAAGTATAAAATGCAGTACAAAAGAAAAAAAGAGTAATCAGACAATGTGTATAGAAGTACATACAAATACGGATCATATATTTGATTAGAGGTAATCTCTTGCTCACATAGTTGTTATCATACTACTTTCAAAGCATCTACCGCAATCCAGTTAGTATTTACTTATAAACCATACTAGATAATCCTATCAGGCACATCAATACATTGTCAGGTCATCCATGGTAACCAAACCTTATCGAACTTCCATGGGCATCCCCGACTAGTGTACATCAGTCTATAGAGGGGCAATGCGTTGTTAATTCTCTTTTCCCAGGAGGATAGGGTCGGGGGTTCAGCAGAGGTCCATCTAGCAAGGATCTCTTTTTTGGCGTAATAGAAGAGAAGCGAGATTAAAATTTTGCTATGATGCGACCTGTGTTCATCCTCATGTATTCCCAATAGGGCTATCTCAGGTGTTTTAGGAACAGACCAGTCCATTCTAAGATTTAAATGATCATACACTCCCAGCCAGAACTTTGACAAAGCAGGACAATCCCAGAACATGTGAAGATACGTGCCAATCTGGGTTTGACATCTAGGGCAATGTGGATCTCTATCAGGGTATATTTTGGATAATCTCGCCGGAGTAAAATAGACCCTATGTAGAAATTTTGTTTGTGTCAGTTTATCTCCGGCCGATATTACCAGTTTGGGACCTTGCTCCAGACAGGTCTCCCAGTCCTCTCTATCCAAAGTAGGGATGTCTGATTTCCAAGTATTCCACAACCTGTCCATCTTGGGTATCTCCCTGGGCAGCAGCGTATTATATATGGCTGATAGGGGTTTCACCAGATCCTCACTGGACAACAGGTCTTCTAACGGGTCTAATTGTATTAGTGGAGGGACAGGGAATTGTGCCCGGGTCGCATGACGTAATTGAGCGTACCGGAAAAACATCCATCCCGGAAGCCTATACGTCCTTGACATTAACGCAAAGGACATCAATTCTCCATTGGGCATAATATCTCTTAGGGTTTTGATTCCAAATCCTGCCCATAGCTGGGGATCAGGAATTGTTCGGTAATGGGGCAACTGAGGATTTCCCCAAAGAGGCTGGACAGGTGCCCATCGTCCCACCAAGGAGAAGCTCCTTCTAGCCATTCTCCATACCTGTAGTGTTGCTTTAGTCGGGGCAGGAAGCTCCGCATATGCTTTTACCCCCCTATAGACCAAATTTTGGAGATCTTGTAAAGAACCTAGCTTCGCCGCCTCTACACATACAGCTGCATTAGAACGTTTCCCCTCAAACCACCAGTACGTCGTCACTAGCATCGCCGCCCAATAATAAAGTCTGAAATTAGGGAGAGCAAGCCCCCCAGCTCTGTAGGGAGTTGTAATGTGGACTTGGCTAGACGCGGAACGGCTGCATTCCAAATGAAGGAGATAATTTGTTTGTCTATTTCCTGAAAGAAGGACGCCGGAAGCCAGATCGGACTATTCCTAAAAAGGTAAGTGAACTTGGGTAGGAGCATCATTTTTAAGATGTTTATACGCCCCAGCAGATTCAGAGGTAGTCCAGACCATGCACGGCATCGTTCTTTAAGGAGGTGGAGCAAAGGAAGTATGTTTAGATTATAGTATTGGGCAGCATCCCTGGATACTCGAACCCCGAGGTACTTGAACTCTGAGACCCACTGGAGAGGTGTACCACCCGTCGCATCAGGGATCCCACTATCCAGAGGGAAGAGGACCGATTTAGACCAATTTATTTGAATCCCCGATGCAGCACCAAATCTATCAAAAATGGCCAAAGCGGCCAACAGAGATGGTCCTGCATCATTCAAGTAAAGTAGTGCGTCGTCCGCGTACAATGAAATCTTCTCTTCAAGTCTACCAATCTGCATCCCTCTGACCTCCGAGGATTCTCTAACTAAAATTGCCAACGGCTCCAGGGCAAGAGCAAACAAACTAGGTGACAGTGGGCACCCCTGGCGAGTACCTCTGTGGAGTGGGAAGGGATCCGAGATCCTATCGTTAGTGCGCACCCTAGCCCTCGGTGCTCTATAAAGCAATTTAATCCATTGGCGAAAGCCAGGACCAAAACCAAATCTCTCTAACACTTCCCCAAGAAATTCCCACTCCACAGAGTCAAACGCCTTCTCAGCGTCCAAGGAGGCAATCACTCTATCCCCACAGTTATCATGGGCAGTGGACAAGTTGAGGAAAAGACGCCTAATATTAATGTCTGTCCCCTTGCCCGGCATAAAACCGGTCTGATCAACGTGGATCAATGTAGATATAATTGAGGACAGGCGGGTGGCAAGGATTTTGGCTAAGATTTTTGTGTCCACGTTAAGTAGTGAAATGGGCCGGTAGGACGCACACTCCTGAGGATCCTTACCCTGTTTGTGGATCAAAACTATAACCGCCTCCTCCATGGACTCCGGTAGAGCACCCCTCCCAGCCAGTATAGCAAAGAGTGACGTGAGTTTAGGTGCAAGCAGCTCCATATTCTGAGAGTAGAACTCCGTAGGGAGTCCATCTACCCCCGGGGTCTTTCCTTTCTGCAAGCCCCCAATTGCTGTCTGTACCTCCTCCAGGGAGATATCCTTATCCATCATTGCCCTATGCTCCTCAGATAATGTAGGAAAAGGGATATTATTCAAATACTCCTGCAATGCCAAAGAGTTACCACTAGTTCTGGAAGTGTATAGATCACTGAAAAAACTGGAAAATCTAGCATTAATATCCTCTGGAGAGGTCAGCAACTCCCCACTTTCATCCCGCACCCCCGCTATGTGTGTGGTTCCCATCTGTCCACGTGCCAGCCAAGCCAGCAACCTCCCATTTTTATTGCCATATTCAAATATCCTTTGCGTTGAGTGTAGCATAGATTTCTTAGTTTGTTCTATATTAAATAAAGAAAGTTCCCTTAGAGCTCTCTGCCATGTGTGGTAATTAGGTTCAGTAGGTGATCTTACATAAGCAGCTTCAGTCTCCCCCCGCCTCTCCCTCCAACCGCTCCAGGGACCGACCAGCCTCCCTCTGAAGTGAAGATATACGGGATATATATTCCCCCCTAACCCAGGCCTTGAAAGTATCCCAGAGGATCAGGGAGTCCACAGATTCACTATGTCGCAGCCAGAAATTACATATAGCTTCCGGCAGCACCTCCTGAATCCACTCGTCCAGCGCCCAATATCTGGAGAGACGCCACAGCCTTGGACCAGTAGGTCTACCCAAGGAAATGACAAGGCTTAGGGGAGCATGGTCGGAGATACCACGTGCTAAGTGTTTTACCTCCCTCGTCCAGCAGAGTGCACCCCCAGATACATATGCCAAGTCTATACGGGATAGGGCTCTGTATGAAGCTGAGTGGCAGGTATACTCTCGGTCTCTAGGGTGAAAATGTCGCCATGCATCCGTCAGCGCAAAGGTACTCGCCCAGTTCTGCAGCTCCGACGAGATGCGGGCCCCGGGGTTAAGTCTATACGCCTCCTGGGAGGGCACCAAATTAAAGTCTCCAAAAATAAAGATTTCTGGAGTATGATACCCCATGACATTTTGCATAATGTCATAAAGAAGTTGGGCCCTCGCAGGAGGGGGGAGGTACAGACCCACCAACACCATTCGCCTCGAGTGTACAGTCATATGGATAATCACATATCGTCCCTCAACGTCCGTCTTAACATCAAGAATCTGAAATGGGAGGGACCTGCGGATCAGAACACTCACCCCCCTAGCATAGCCGGAGTAGGTAGAGTGGTAGTGTGCTCCCACCCAGGCTTTTTTTAACCCAAGAATTTTGGAGCCAATCAGATGCGTCTCTTGTAGAATGCATATGTGAGGTAAGTATTTTTGTATATATTTAAAAACAAGAGACCTCTTAACGGCTGAATTTAATCCCCTGACATTCCACGAAATAATGGAGATGTCAGCCATCTATCAATTTGCCAAAGGGTATATTTAGTTGGATCCGCAAGCCCCACCCATCCCCCGAACCACCGAAGGGACAGGATGTCCCGGTGTCATGTACTCTACACATAAATAACACTAAGCATATATCTGCAATTAAATTGTACTGTAATGAAGGGCGTATTATCCCCTTGTATTATGAGCAACTCCTTGTTTAGAAAAACTACGAACACATCTAATTCCCTTGTGTCTGCAACGGCAGAGAACTTCCCCCCCTCCCCCACACCCCCTTGAAACTGGTGATGTGTCAATACCCATAAATTCCAACTATTACAACCATAGTAGGGGCGTGGACTTAAATACGATGTGGTTGTCTAGCCAGACAACAGAGATGCTGACAAGACATAAATTATAAAAACATATTTCTCCTGAACTAATGCAGGGGCACATATCTTAGTTATAGTGTGGAGGCACTGGGCTCCCTCTCATTTGACTCAGCCAATAGCAAAAATATCATGTGATATAGAGAATCATGTCACCTGGGCTGTTGCAGGGGTATATATCTTAGTAACAGTACAGAAGCACTAGGCACACTCTCTCTTAACTCGGTTACCAACAAAAATAACGTACAATACGAATATCATTTCTCCTGGGTTGATTGCAGGGGCACATATCTTAGTTACAGTACTACCACACTAGATGCATTCGCTTTAAACTGCGAGGCCGACATAAAAAAACATAGGTTACAGTAACCCTTTCTCCTGACTTATCGCAGGGGCACCTATCTTAGTTGCTAGACCGAAGATCTCGGCTCTATATGACTTAACTCAGAGCCTATCAAAAAAGGCCTATTCAAAAGAAAATATAAAACTAAAACCAGAAAATATATAAGATAGGGCCCCCTTCCTCCTAGAAACCATCTGCAGGTTAGTTTTTACCCTGTACCTGCCCTCAGCATTTGTAAGAAATTAGCAGGCATCAGAATCTATAGTTCAATAGTTCACTGCATTCAAATCCCTTGTGGTGAAGCACTGGATACACGTTCCAAAGGCATCCTTATCATACACGGCTATCAGGACAGCGTCTGGTACATTTAAATAGCTCCTAGAGGGTCTTCGATAGGTTAATCTTCCTCTATCCCAGGTGTGCAGTAAAAGTTTTTGTCAGCCAGGGCATCCAGTGCAGTAAAGTAGCACAACACCAGATGCCTGCACCATAGTCGCCATCGCTGACTGAGGGCAGTAGGTGGCAGCTTAATACATGAGGAGGTGATAATCCCTAGTGTGGTTTCCATGACAGACTAAAGAGAAATGAAAGTAATCACTCATTTAACGGTGTTGTGGCAGAGCCTCGAGCCAGGTGGCAGCCTCTCGGGGAGATGTAAAGAATTTTACCGTCTCACCATCCTGTACCCTCAATCTGGCCGGAAAGAGTATGCTATACTTAATGTTCCGTGCTCTAAGCGATGCTTTAACTTGGTCAAAAGACCTACGCAGTTTCTGTGTTTCTACAGAATAGTCTGGAAAAAAGAGCAGGTTTGCATTTTGGAACTTTACTTCACCTACCCTGCGCGCCTCTCTCAGCACCGCATCCCGGTCTCTGAAATTAAGCATACAGAAGATCAGGGTGCGGGGATTGGAGCCAGGCGGTCCGGGAACAGGAGGAATCCGATGCGCTCGTTCCACAGTGTAAAAGGGGGAAAACTGCGCCACTGGGAGCAGGGTTTTCAGTAGTTCCTCTACAAAGACCGTAGGATTTTTCCCCTCAGCTCCTTCTGGCATGCCGACAATCCGAAGATTGTTTCTTCGGTTCCGGTTCTCTGAGTCATCCACCTTGTATTCTAGAGCCCGGACTTTAGTCTGCAGCGTGCGGATAGATGCAGCATGATCCGCAACCGCATCCTCAGCCAGGCCTACCCGCTCCTCCACCTCAGTTACTCTCGATCGAAGCTTGTCTTGGTCCTGTCTGATCAGACTCACATCTAGCTGCACAGATTCAAACTTGCTCATCAAAGCAGCCTGGCAGGAGGCGATCGCAGCCATGACCTCCGGGAATCTGAGCTGTGTCGTCTCAGTCAGGTCTGCGGCCTCCGTCAGAGATGCCATATTGGAGAGCCGCCGGGGAGATTCCGCCACGTGCGAGTCCACAATCGGGGCTGTATCCTCCAGGTTTTGCGGGAAACGTAGCTTTTTGGCCCGCCGACGTGTTCGGTATGGCATTCAGGCTATTATGGGTAGTTTCCCTCACGGTATACTAGCCAGGAGTCAGGATATTAGGAAGTCCTTCAGCAGAGCTCCAAGAAACACGTCCTCCTAAGTTGCCATCTTGGCCACGCCCCATGTTATTGATTTCTGATTCCTTGACACATGAAATAATATTTTTTTTGTAAAGCAATAAAATTTGACTATGCAAAAAAAAAAACTTTATGTTTTTAAGCTGATAATATTCTATGCTATGAACTGAAGGAATGAACCCTGGGAAGCCTATAGTATACTCATGAAGTTGGTATAGGGCACTAATGGCATGAAAGAGTTGCATAAACACCCTGTCATGTTCTGGAAGGAAAGCAACAGTCACACCATCCCTTTTTCTTTCTCATTCACATGGGTGTACTTACACATACATCCATGTGAGGGTGGTGATTTCCCACATGGGAATGCACAGCTGTGCATCCATGTGCAGGCAGTCTCATTCATGTCATTTGGGATGCAGCAGCTGCATGGACACATCTGCTGCTCCCAATTTTACATCTGTCCAAGTGTGTTGCACCAAATGTAGACAATGTGTGTTTGGGGCTGCGCACTCACACCCTCTCGGTTGTGAAATTGGGAGCAAAGGCTTCATCAAACACGGCTCATGCACATGCATAAGTTCAAGTAAGTGAGTGTGAAAGAGTCCCAATAGTTTCTCTATTAGACCAGGGCCTATTATGGATATCAAAATTCCTCATGGTATTCAAACGTGTGTGTGTGTGTGTAAGACTATGGTTGGCCAGGACCAATTAGTTTTTTTTTTTCTTACAATAAACTAAAGTTTAATTTATTTATTTTTCTTTAATATTACTATAAGGCCCCTTTCACACTTCTGTGACCTGAAAGTCGTGCGACTTCACTGCAATTTTGCCGTGATTTTGCCACGACTTTGCTGCAATTTTGCTGCAACTTTGACGCTACTTGAAGCTATGCCTGTATAATCTTGAGGTCTATGGACCTCAAGTTGCATCAAGGTAGAACAAAAGTAGTGCAGGGACTACTTTGAAGTTGCTGCGACTTGAAGTTGCACAGATATGAATGGTACTCATTGGAAATCATGGGGTATGACTTGCCATGTAACTTTGCACCCCCAAGTCGCAGGACAAGTCGAACATGTGTGAAAGGGGCTTAAGTGCTCATACCCCTTATGAGGTATGCTCCCTGGAAATTCATATTTGCTAATGAAAGGGGCTGAAGGAATTAGCCAGAACTCCCCTGAGGTTCACATTCACTGAACCCAAGTCTCCTGCCCCAAACTTAGGGGTTGATTCTATGGCCCCTTTTACACTTTGCAGTCCCAAGTCGCAGGACAAGTTGAACAAGTGTGAAAGGGGCCTTAAACTGAAGAGTGCCAAATCTGGTGCAGCTGTGCATGGTAGCGAATCAGTTTCTAACTTCAGCTTGTTTAGTTAAGCTTTGATTAAAAAAAAAGAAAAAAAAAATGGAAGCTAATTGGTTTCTTTGCAGTCCTAAATTTATTACTTTAAGCTTACCGTAATCTTTGTTCCCTAAGCATGACAATCCTAGTGTGCTAATTTTCAGAACCACAACTTAGTGTAAAAGCCATGTTATAATTAATTTCTTGCCTTTTTAAGGAACAGTAGGCAAGCTTTTGTCAAAAAGGGCAAGCTGTGCTGGGCAGTACTGTGGAACACATGCACATACCAATCAAATATTAAACAATGACCTTCAGCAAGAGAGGGACTTTTCATGTGGCTTTTTATTGGACATTTATTGGACACAAATCCTTTAAATTGTAGATGCCTTTAAAACGAAAAAGTGACATTAGGGATCCCCCTACAATCCAGATAGGACACATATCAAGACATGCCTCCACATTTTCTTCTGCTAAATTATACATTCCTAGTGCTGCAGAAATATAAACATGTGGGGCATGCTGAGTACCATGAGGTCATTGACCATATACTGTCTGATACACTTCATTGGGGTTCAATTTGGGCTAATTGGAACACAGATGCACCAGCCAGAGTTGATAATCACTTGTAAGGTCAGTCACATGATCTGTACAAGTCATTTGATAAACTCCAGCAATCATGGAACATACAGTACTTGATTCTGCCAATAAGAGAAAATTTGTGAAAGTACATGTGAAAACTAGTCCAAATCTTAGCTCATCACTAGTCAACACTAGGCATGCAAGAGATACACCTCAACTAGCACACATTTTCAGCACCATTTGACAGCAAACACAGATGATTTACATACAGTACATGTTGCGTAGGAACATATTTATAAACATTTGGGGCATACTAATGCAGCACAGGTGCAAACATATGAGCTTCCATATATACTTTAGACATTTACAAATGGTTTATGCATATTATCACTGCAGAGACAGAAGTTCTTATGCCCTGTACACATGATCTGACATTGAGCGGACATTCCGACAACAAAATCCATTGGATTTTTTCCGACGGATTTTGGGCCAAACTTGTCTTGCATACACACAGTCGCACAAAGTTGTCGGAAAATCTGATTGTACTGAACGCGGAGACGTAAAACACATATGTCGGGACTATAAACGGGGCAGTAGTCAATAGCTTTCGTCTCTTAATTTATTCTGAGCATGCGTGGCACTTTGTGGGTCGGATTTGTGTACACACGATCGGAATTTAAACGATCAGATTTTGTTGTCGGAAAATTTTATATCCTGCTCTCAAACTTTGTGTGTCGGAAATTCCGATGGAAAAAGTCAGATGGAGCCCACACATGATCGGAATTTCCAACAACACAATCCGATCGCACTTTTTCCATCGGAAAATCCGACCGGGTGTACAGGGCATTAGACTTTCACATATACGATTAGAAGCTGAAAGAAATAGCTCTAATTAGAGCTTAGATCCACGGGAGGTTTCTGTCCTCCCCGAGCTCGCCTTAGGACACCTGCATTACCGTTTGACAGGTGTACCGCCCCAGTCAAACTCCCCACCTTTAAAGAAGTTTTAAAGAAATTGATGTGTCATCAGGCTATGTGTCCATCACATCCCATCTATTCATAGACCAATACATCTGGATCTAAGTGCTAACTGGATCTATTTCTTGCAGCTTCTTTTGAGTACTCTTTCACAGGAGTTTTTTTCCCAGCAGCTGTGTCCCATACGACTGACATCTAAATCAACGCTCGTATTGATTCACTTCAGCAGGCGCCTAATCAATTTTTGCAGTTCTCTCCCACATTTACGATTAGCTTGTCTCTCACCACTTGCATTTCTGCACTGGCAAATTATTTTTGCAACCTAGCGCTTAGCTTCCATTCCTTTAGTAAATCAGCTCCATCTTAATGTAAAACTGAGATGTTCTTGTATCACTACAGGGGAGTGGAGTGAGAGTGCTTATAATATTAGTATTAGCAAAGAAATGCATTAATATCCTGAAGTAAAACAGGCTATTGAAATTGTAACCTGACAGATTATAGTTTGTAATAGGATCACCACAATAAAAGGATTCAAAGCAGTGACTTTGGAGTTCCTAAAAATAAATAAATAAATAAATAAATAAATAAATAAATACCACTATTAGGTGGATGTCCTAATGTTGGTGGGGGACTTGAGACTCAGTCCCTGCATTTTATACCAGAAACAAAGAAAAGTAAACTTTTGTGCTATGCATGCACTTAAACACAGAGGGAATCCAATTAAACCTAGTACTTTAGCAGAACCCTAAACTGTACATCTGTTTCAGCAAGTTAAATGCTATTGTATAACACTCATATTTGTTATTGTGGCATGATAACACACCCTGCTGTAAATAAGAAAAAATAAAAATATTAGACTGAACTGAGTGCCTCCCATTAGCCTAATAGAGACAAAGGCTAATTACAAGGACAAGGATACCAGGTTAAGGAATAAGGTACAAACCATGCAACATCCGACAGCAGCGTTAGATTTAACTTCAGTGTAGTGATATAAATGTATGTGTGGTAGTATAGTAGTATCGTGGGTATTATAATTAATTAGTAAGTACTCTTCCGCAGCAACCCAATTCTTCCAGAGAGATGCACTTTATTGACTTCCAACACAGAACAAAGTCCAAAGTCCACAGATGACAAAAATATCCAGCAGAGTATATCATTCAGACTCCCATGTTCCTAGGTCTGTGTCTTCATACACAGACAAGCCCAACTATAACCATAGACTGAATGCCATGTTATATTCACTAGACACTGAATGGCTGAGCAATTTGATTGTCCGTTTCAATTTAGGACTTTGATTTGCTTCAGTCTTTCAGACAGACAACAACCCCCAGCCGTGAACAGCTGTAGTCATAAACCGCCCCAATTTGCACTCCCACATATCAACATCAACAAGTCCCCTTAGATATGTGTAATTAGATTAGATTAACAGATACCACCTGAACACCCTTTTGAGCCCTTGAAATACCTACATTCCTAATCTGTATTCTTGCATATTAATATAAACAAGTCCCCCTGATATATTAGCCCCCCCCCCCCCCCCCAGGAGGGAGCCTCCGCTAGGCCAACCCAAAACACTCCTTGATCCCATTGTTACCCCCTCAAGTCTAATTACCATCAATAAATACTTCTTCTATGGTCCTTTAAACAATGTACCCTTTGAAATGTTCAATTAGGTTAACAGCCCATACCTCACACCCCTAGGTAGACTTGCATAAGACTACACATCAAAGGGTCTTCAGCTGTTATATTAAAATTGAGTTGGCTTGGACAAATCGACCATTGTCAACTGAATTCTGACCTGATTAATATTGACTGTATGTGTACATACATATAATAATATAATGTCCCACATAAATCGGTGAACATATTACAACATATACAACATTCAGGAGCTATTATGAACTATCCATAATCTTGCAGGGTAAGTCATAGGTTGCTGGTTGATATGTTCACGTTCATGTCTCTTGGCTTTTGGCTTTTGTAAATGCTTTGTGCTGCTTTTGTAGCTCAACTAAAAAGTCAGAAAATAACACATTCATTTTGCAAGAGAATAATATTGCCCTTGCTGAGTCTTAATACAATATCCCAGTCTCTGAAATAAATAAATCGTCAATTAAGGTTTTATTGGTGCTACCTGGAGGCTGTGGTTATTACAATACCCCCAGAAAATAAACATCCAGATGATGTATAATTCAAATATTCTTCAACTCTTACAATACACATTTCATTACTTAAAGCGAAGTTCCACCCAAAAATAGAATTTCCACTTTAAGTGTCGTGACCCCCTGACATGCCACATTTGGCATGTGATTTTTTTTGGAGGGGGGGGTAGCGGATACCCTCTTTTTAGATGCATCCAGCTCCCACTTTTTCCCGGGGCGCCACAGCACAGGAAGTAAGATCACCTCTCCCCCCTCCGTCCCTGGAATCTTCTGGGACACGTGACAGGTCCCAGAAGATTGCCTGGCCATTCACAGTGCGAAGCGCGGCTCGCACATGCGCAGTGCGTGCCCATCTGGGAAGCCACTCCTGGGCCCCCAAAGTAGCAATTGGAGTGGAGAGGGGGGGAGCGGGGCTTTGTATGCCCGCATTGCTGGACCGTGGGACAGATGTGTGTCCGATTATTAAAAGTCAGCAGTTACACTTTTTGTAGCTGCTGACTTATTTTATTTTTTTGGGGTGGAACTCCGCTTTAAGTTTAATCAGCTAAATCCTGAATGTTAAACCTTGTATAACAAACTTGAACAATGTATCAATTACGTACCATCTGGCTTTCTGATATTTTTTTTCGCGATATTGTATATTTGTAGGAAGAGTCTGACTGACCAAACACTGGGGTTGATTTACTAAGACTGGAAAGTGCAAACCCTGGTGCAGCTCTGCATAGAAACCAATCAGTTTCCAGGTTTGTTTTGTCAAAGCTTAATTAAACAAGCTGAAGTTAGAAGCTGATTGGCTACTATGCACGGCTGCACCAGATTTTGCACTCTCCAGTTTTAGTAAGTCAACCCCACTGTCTACTGGGCTTACAGAAGTAAAAATGATGTGCTTAAAGCACAAACTAATCACTCACTATAAATCGTCGAACATAAAAGAAATCACATAAAATTGAATGAAGTAGCAACAAACTGATGGTGGGAAGATCCGCAGTTGACAACACCAAAGGACCAGCCAGAAAGGGGTACTAGATTTGGGATGGATCCTATTGAAGAAGCAGCCCAGGGAAACAAAGATTCACAGCTCCTGGTGAAATCAGATACAAGGAAGATCTGGACAGTGTTAATTTTAGTCTTAGGACTAAAATGGCATTTTAGTTTTAGTCCCATTTTAGTCTTCTGCAATTGTTTTAGTTTTAGTCGTATTTAGTCGACTAAATCTCCAGTACATTTTAGTCGACTAAAATCTCCAGTACATTTCAGCAATTGCAATTTAGTTTTAGTCATAGTCTTTTGACTAAAATGGCATTTTAGTTTTAGTCTAATTTTAGTCTTAGGACTAAAATGGCATTTTAGTTTTAGTTTCATTTTAGTCTTTTGACTAAAATGGCTTTTAGTTTTAGTCATATTTTAGTAGACTGAAATAGTATTCATTTAGTCGACTAAAATGTTTTAGTCATTTTAGTTGACTAAATTAACACTGGATCTGGAAGCTTGCAAGAAAACAAAGGTGCTAAGGTGCTGGATCAATCAGTGTCAGAATTTATTGCACGCCAAATATCCAAATTTACATTAAGGCAAACGGAGAGCAGCACCGAGGTAAAGGGTGGTAATCCATAGCACAGCAACACAGACCAAGAGAGGGATCATTGAGCTGAATGATGGTGAGCCGGGACCAGCAGAATAGGACCACAAATGGCATCTGTACAGGCTTCCTCTAACACTTAAGACAGCAACCGATGCCAAGGAGGAAGTGGGCAGGCATACGCTTTTGGGGCTCCACCCTGAAAGTAGGGTAAAGGTATATCTCTCTAACAAATGTCAGAGGACACCACGTGATGTCTGAGGAAGGCGGGGTCGCCTGTTTACGTCAGAGTGGCCCCGCCCTCAGCTATATAATAGCTGTCACCGAGAAGAAGCGTCACTCGGCAGGAAACTCCCATGGAGGCGGAGCTGTTCCGGCTTTTTTAAAAAAAAAATTGGCTCGTCGGGCGGTGTGAGATGGATCTACATCAGTGGACATTTTTTTTTCCTAAAGTGTCTCTTGTCTTTTTTACTATTTTTGACACTTTTTTTGTGAAATGGTAAGGGTATAATGTACCCGTTACCAATTCACATGGGGGGAGGCCAGGATCTGGGGGTCCCATTGTTAAAGTGGGCTTCCAGATTCCAATAAGCCCCCCGCCGGCAGACCCCCACAACCACCAGGCAAGGGTTGTGGGAATGAGGCCCTTGTCCCCATCAACATGGTGACAAGGTGCTTTGGGGACTCCAAAGCATCCCCCCATGTGAGGGCATGTGGCCTGGTATGGTTCAGGAGGGGGGTGCTCTCTCGTCCCCCCTCTTTTCCTGTGGCCTGCCAGGTTGAGTGCTCGGATAAGGGTCTGGTATGGATTTTGGGGGGGGACCCCTGTGCCTTTTTTTTATTTTGGCACAGGGTTCCCCATAAAATCCATACCAGACCTGAAGGGCCTGATTTTGGGGTGACCCCCACGTAATTTTTCTTTAAAATTTTGGTTCAGGGTTTCCCTTAATATTCATACCAGACCCAAAGGGCCTGGTAATGGACTGGGGGACCCATGCAGTTTTTTTCAATGAGTTTTAACTATACTGTATTGCCGAGACCCGACAATTCATTACAGCCGCGATCAGTTTTAAACAACTTTTTTTCCTTTAGAAATTTAATTTTGCTGTGGTACTGTTCTAAACACGGGAAAACTGTGCAACTTTACATGCATACTATAGACACCCCCCAGGCATGATATTTAAATGAATATTTCATTTTTATTGTTTCACTTTAAGCATTATTAAAATCACTGCTCCCGAAAAAACGTCCATTTTTAAAACTTTTTTTTGCCTTGATACATGTCCCCTGGGGCAGGACCTGGGTCCCCAAACACTTTTTATGACAATGACTTGCATATAAGCCTTTAAAATTAGCACTTTTGGTTTTTCATGTTAGTGTCCCATAGACTTTAACGGGGGTTCCACGGTTTCGAATTTGCCGCGAACACCGCATAATGTTCGTTGTTCACCCAATGTCCAAACAACCAAAGTTTGGCCCGAGCATAAGACAAAAAAAAACAGGAGAAAAAGTGAAACAGGTACCATCACCAATTTAAAAATGACAACCCCAGAGATCCTTGTTGGGCCTACTACGTCTGTCACCACAACACCCATTATCCAGGGAACACTCAATGCTTTATGCTGCTGCTTTTCCTTGGAATTTAAGGACTCCAGCTAATCAGTACATATAATTTCATATGTAAACTATCCTTATCAAATTATTATTATTACACACTTGCGTGGTGTGATTGGTTGGCTGTGATAGGTGGCCATCTGCGTCTGTGTATGACCAAGTTGTCATTTTTAAATTGGTGATGGTACCTGTTTTTACAGTATATCTTTTTTGGATTGGTGCTTAAAGTGAATTTTTTCAATAAACAGTATTTACATGATCTGACCATTGCATGTCCCTCATTGAAGAATTCACTTTTTCTCCTGTTTTTTTGTCATATGTTACATGAATTCAGAGGAACACACCCATTATTGTTGGTGTTAGCAATTGTCTCTAGATCTATTAAGACGGGGCTATTTCTGCCTTCAGGCGGTTTCAATTATATTTGACGGCAGAGTGTATTAGTTCCTTTTATCACCTGTTTTTTTCTGATTTGGCCCGAGCATAAGTTCGGGCCGAACTTTGATTGTTTGGACGTTGAGCGAACAACGAACATTATGCGGTGTTCCATTCTTTAAGGGCTAAAATGATCGCTAACAATTCTCTGTACCCAATCTCATAATTGCATTCTGCAGGAGACAATTTCTTGGAAAAGTAGCCACAAATATGAATAGTGCTCTCAGAGGTGGGACGTTGAGACAGTCGGGCACCAACTCCAGTTTCGGATGCATCAACCTCAAGGATGAAAGGTACCGTGGGATCAGGATTTATCAACACAGGATCAGAAACAAAGGCAGCCTTGAGACTCTCAAAGGCATTAATGGAATCCGGAGACCAATTCTGTACGTTACCAACCTTTCTGGTCACATCAGTCAGGGTTTTGACCAGAGAGGAGAAGTTATGAATAAACTCCCAATAATAATTGGCAAAGCCAAGAAAACGTTGCAATGGACGTAAACCCATGGGTTGGGGCCACTGTAGAATTCCCGAAAGTTCCTCTGGGTCCATCGAAAACTCAGCTGTAGAAATGACATAACCCAGGAATTTAACCTGTTCACGATGAAACTTGCACTTCTCCAATGTACAATACAGGTTATTATCTCTCAGCCTCTGAAGCACACGACAGACATTTGTGTGGTGGTACTCTAGGGACTTGGAAAATATGAGGATATCATAGAGATAAACCACCACACATATTTGCAACAGTTCTCATACTCTGTTTGATGGACATGAGGCTCTTGGCAGCAGAAGTGGAGCATGTTAAAGGAAGCCACAAACACTAGGTAACTCAGGATGACAGGGTTTTGTGTCTCCCATAGAGGGTTTGCCCAGGCCAGGGCTCTCTCAGAAAGCAAAGAAATCACAATGCCTACTTTGCTTCAATCCATGGGAAACGCCTGGGGCAGTATCCTAACATATATCCCAATATGGTTGAGAAACCCTTTGCATTGAACTGGATTGCCCCCAAATCACTGGGAAAGTGGAGCGGAACCAGACCTACCTATTATAGAGGGAAATATTTGGCTGGTGCCTGCACAGAGTGGAGCAGCTGCAGGTACAGCCTGCAACACAGGTTGTACTGGAACAGCCTCAGTGGGAGGATCCAGGTGAGCAGTGTGAATCAGTAGCATCCGTAACATTATGGCAAACTGATCCATGCAGTGATCCTTCTTATACGATCTGGAAAAAATATTACAAATAAGTGGTTAACCTGCATCTTCTGAATTCATTGCCTTCACCTACTGTCAGGAACCATGAATTAGACTGAGACAGAAGTGCAGTAAAAATCACACTTTTTAATAAAATGGTAAATGGTAATGGTAAAATGGTACAAACAGAGCAAACATAGTTAAAACATAGCCAGGGTTCAGTAACCAGAGCGGGTAGTTGGAACAAGCCAGTGAAACAGGAATCCAGAGATCAGCGTAGTAGAGGCAGTAAACAGGATCAGTAACCAGAAGGGAAGTTAGACAGGCAATTTAAATAGCCAGCAGGGCTAGCTGACAAGCAGGAAATGAAGACCAGGTGAGTCACTGTAGAATGAAGAGTGCTGGCAATTCTTGCCTTATATACATCCCCTTTAGCTAGAGTGTATTCTTCAGGGATGCTCTCTCAACCCCCAGGGGTGTCCATCACCCCTGGTTTTACAATTGGAGAAAGTGAACAAGTAATTAGCACCTTTGCATATGACATCATACTTATGCTTACTCAGGTGACCGATTCTTTGGTGTCAGTGTATCAATCCCTCTATCTCTTTAATGGAATTTCATATTATAAGGTGAATTCATTGAAGTCACGTATCTTAGATCTTGGGGTGGATCGAAAAGTCAGAAAATCTTTACAAGAAGCTTACCCATTTTCCTGGGAAGATGAGGGCACCCCATACTTGGAAACAATACTTACTATCTCCCCTAATTCCTTATACTCAGCCAATGATGTCCCTTGGATAGGAAAGCTAAAAAAACTGTTATCACATCTTGCACAGCATGAATTGTCATGGTCAGGCCACCTTGCGGCATTTAAAATGCAATTGATTCCTCAAATTCTCTACACCTTTAGGATAGTACCTATCCCAGTACGGCAAACCTTTTTTATTTTCAATATATCTTTATTATAATTTCAAGTAATACAAAGGAAAGGAAAGGAAAACAGGAATAAACACGGGGTACAACAGCATAAGGTCCAAACAGTAAGGTTATTCTGGATTTACTGTAACTAAGGTGGCCGCGCATGGCCTATTTAGTGGATTACCAATGAGGTGTACCAGGTAAACAACTTGTGAATTTGTTAAAGGACAATGTAGAGTAGACATGTAGGATGGGAGAAAAGGAGGGTGTAAGGGTTAATTCTGACTAGACACCTGGATGATCAGTGAGACCTCTCAGAGCTCCAGAAGCACCCAATGAACACAAGACAGAATAGTTTCAAAGAATGCTCGTTTATTGGCAGCTTGAGTCGAGCATTTATGCAAACTGGAACAAAAGGAGTCACAAAACACATATGGGGAGGGTCAAGACATACAGGGTGACATCGTAGACATCAGGTTTAAACTAGTATCATAGGTCATGGGATGTTGACGGTTGGCTGTATCTGAAGACATAGTTTCACAACCAGTTCTTACTGGAACTCATCTAGCCTGTGGTTATTGCTACATGTAAAGTTGCAGCAAGAAATACATAAATGGAACCAAAAAAATCACAGAAACTTCCTTGTCCTTCAAAGGGGTTCCACCCATCTTTGGGAATATCTTTCTCTGGCTTCAGCTTGGAGGTTTGACACCTCCTTTCGTAGTTTATCAATTATATCTTAATAATGGGATATTTGAATACTGGTATTATGAATCCATGTGCAGCACTCATAGTCCTCCGTTACTTCATGTATTCCAGTCAGGGCAGCACTTATGGATCCAATGGCTACTTCGTGCATATCTAGTTGTTTGCGAATAGTCCTTTGTTCGATACTTAACAGTTTGATGTCTACAGAATTCTTTTCCATAATTTTGTCCATAATTTTGGAGTAGTTATTTAATCTTTTCATTATTTCTATTCCCCATCCGGTCCACGAGGGAAACCATGCCCAGGCTTGGTCTTTATCAGAAAACAACTCTCTTTTCTCTATGTGTTTAAGGGGGTACCTGGGGTATGCGCTAGCTTTCAAAAGATGTTGGTGCTTTCCTTTTTCATCCCCTTTGATTCTCATCACTGGAATCAATGAAGCCAAATAACACCACCCACGGGTACCAACCGGTATCCATGGGTAGCATTCCTTGCTGCAACATACATATACAGTATTCCCTAGGGAAAATGGTCATCGGCTTATAGTATCCTGGACACTTTCATAATAGACGGCCATGGTCAACTGGTTCAAAATGAAACTCACAGGGTTGTTGATACCAGCTCCTCGATTCAAGACGGTATTTACATTTTTATTATTTTCTAGGTTATTGGTGCGAAACATGGAGGACAAATCTCTGTTTAAAAAGATATTAAACTGTGAGCTTCGGCATATCTTTTAACCTTTATTTAGTGAATTTCCTAATTTAAAACACCAATCTGGAGAGTGGCTTCTAACAATTATGGGGAAGGAAATTGTGTTATTCGCATATATAACCGATATATTGGTTATAGTTACAGGAGGAATACCATTTGGAAACAAAGTTATGTTCACAGGGACAGCTAACAGAGGAATTCGAAGTGTACTCAGGTGCAATTTACTGCACACCCAGCATTTGTCATGACCTGACTTCTGAGCATAAGAATACTTATACTGAAGTAACAACGTTTTATCAGTAGGAGGGTCTGAGTATTTTTTTACTTTCTTATATTGTTGTGTATAACCGTTAAGACAATAGACCCTGGTTGTGGTATGCGGGATTTCATTTAAATCTGCCTTGCGCAAATAAGTGTATCATCACAGGATTAACTAAAGCACTAAATGAGCGGTGGCACCAATTCCGGATATCAGGAATAAGTCTGCCGTGTCACTAATTCAAACACAAATTGAGAACCATCTTGTATAACCACAGCAGATAGGGAATAGGCACAGACTCCGGTCTACAATAATCACAGGCAAAATGGCCGCCAGAAATCTAAGTGCACAAGTGCAGTATGAACACTGCACACTATATAAGGGTGGGAGGTGTAGCAAGGGGCATGCTCCCGTAGACGTCCAATGATGAAACGCGTAGGGCGTGGCCTGACCAACGTCGTGCGTCATCTCCCAACGAATACAGGATTGTTTGACGGTTTAAACTCAGATCTTTTAGGCTTGAATTGAACTTGTATAATGTGAGTACCATTCTGTTACTTTTGGAATAAAGGTTTTAAACGTTTTTACGCTATGGGCACCCCTTCTCTTTTATGTTAACATAACACGATCCCGGATTGCCAGGAACTGCTGCACAGTGGCATAAACTGTGACTGCGCAATACCCCTGCAGGGGTGAAAGTATCCGGTAAATGTTTGCACAGTAAGAGCATGAATATCAAGCACTGTCACTGAACACTGGAATAAGAAGATTGTATTGAGTAATATTGTTTACCAAGAGGAACAACCTTTCAAGCATAACTATCACCTGTGCACTATAATTAAGACTTTTCAAAGCAACATTGTTTTTTCTGATTAACACTTGTTATTTTGAGAACAAGTCACATTACCATTGACTGCATTTTCCCCCTCCCGCCTTTCCCTTCCATTTCCCTCCCCCCCTTCCCTTTTCCCTTCCACTCACCTTAGCACTTTATATCAATGCACAGTATGAATACATGGGCATATTGTGATATAACAGCATCACATGGTAGACAGTGAGTTGCATAGGATCAGCCACTGTCTGAAGCAAATTACATATCCATCATTTTCTATTTTTATGTAAAATCACTTTTGGTTGTTATCTTTTTTTTGGGGGGGGGGGATAAAGTTTTTCAAGAATTTTTTATCAACCAGCATTTTTACACTTTCACTCACCTATCAGAGGTGACCTTAACATGTTATCACAGTGTCATAACACTTTGCCATAAAACCAGAACAGCGCCGCACACACACCTAATTTCTTCTTTGGATTCCCTCCTTTGTCTAGTTACTGTTCCATTAGAAGGGGAGCTGCATATGGCCTTTAGGGTGCCCAAGTCCTCAGGATGATAAATACAGTTAGTGATGATCCATGTGGGCAGAAAAACCATCAGTACCATACAGAGTAGGCACAAGGCTTTCCCAGAAGTCTGTGGTGAGCGAAGTGAGGTAATCTTTTTCAGAGTCCTTATCACCTGTTTCACTTGCTCTTCGAGGATTTGCATCCCCTGATTCACCTCCTTTATCTGTGTCTTGCTTCTGGGTCCTTTGTGGTACTTTCTTTATCCTCTCGGCGTGGATCCAGGCTCCGGATTGTTCTGTGAGGACAGCGGTTCTGGTCACTGCGACTATGCTAGTGGGCAGGCTGACAGGGTAATCTTGCTTCTTGGTCCAGTTCAGCTGGCGAATTACGACCACATCTCCGGGTTGGAACTCGTGTGTTGGTTCCTGTGAGGGTAATGGAAAATAAGAGAATACTTTACCGTAGATACCATTCAGCTTCATAATCAAGTTTCTACAATATTCTTCCTGTATCAAACTCAGATCTCCCTGCTCTATTACCAAGGGTTTCTTAATCCAGTGCGTGGGAAAAGGTAGACCCATCAGGATCTCAAAAGGGGACAAGTGATTGGTCTTGGAAGGGGTCATTCTTATTTCTGCTAAAACCGCAGACAGCACAGTTTTCCATTTGGCAAATGTGCCACCAGTAGCCATCCTTATTTTGTCTTTAACTGTTTGGTTCATTCTTTGCACTATACGTGAACTCTGTGGGTGATATGGAATGTGGAATTTCCACTCTATTTGCAAAGAATCTTAACTAGTTCCTGACATACCTCGGAGACAAATGCTGGGCCGTTATCTGAATTTATTTGCAATGGACATCCCCACCTGGATATTATTTCTTGTGTCAAGATTTTTACAACTGTCCTTGCATCTTCCTGGGTACATACAAAGGCTTCTACCCACTTGGAGAACATGTCCACTATCACTAAAATATATTCCTGTATTTTGCCCAATTTAGGCATATGAGTGAAATCAGTTTGTAGATGTGTAAAATGAGAGGTAGGATACAATAGATGTTCATGTTTGGGCTTGTTTGGTGTGTTTGGATTATTTTTGATACATTCAATGCATCTGGACACAAAAGATTTACATAGGGGTAATAAATGTAGAATGTGGAACTCTTGTGTTAACATTTCAGCTGTAGCTTTCTATTTTTATGTCCTATGCCATGGTACTGTGAGATGAATAAAGGTGCACTTGCTTTTCGTATGCCAGGTTTCCCCTCTTTGGCAATGATTACAGTCTAAGGACTCATTGTCAGACCCTGTTTATGCCAATAGGCCAGCTCTTCTGGTGAAGTCATAGCCTGTAGTTCCTGCAAAACCTGTTCCCAGGGCAAAGTTGGGGGTGTAAGGGGGGCATTTGGATAAAATCTGGGACCACCAAAGCAGCTTGTTTAGCAGTGGCGTCGACCAGTGCATTTCCCTTTGAAATGTCATCAGTACTGTGTGTGTGCGCTTTACAGTGAATAATTGCTACCTTGCTGGGTAGGGTGAAAGCCTTGAGCAATGCGGTGACCAGGGAGGAGTGGGAGATGGATTTTTCATCCGCAGTAATGTAACCACGCCTCTGCCAAATTACTCCGAAGTCATGTGTGACTCTGAAACGCATATTTGGAATCTGTGTAAATGTCCACTTCTTGTCCTTTAAAAATCTGACACGCTCTAGTGAGAGCAATAAGCTCTGCTGCTTGAAATGATTAATAAGGTATGGGTTGTGCCTCTATCACTATGTCAGGTAGTTTTATCACTGCATAACCTGAATAATAGGTGTGATCATTATGAACCCATCTATGAACACAATATGTGTCCCTTCTTTGGGACTTGAAAGTTGATCAGCTCGAGGTGATGTGTCCTGATGTACAATGTTTATACAATCATAGGAGGGGACTAATTCATCTGTTTCGCCCTTTATCCCAAGTAGGGCATTCAAGATGGGGGCAGGACCTGCCATGGGTGCGCTGTACCTTATCTGCAGGGAGGGGTTACTCATGAGGATAACTTCATACCCACTTAGTCGTTGTGCAGACATGTGTTGGGTATTGAGATTTTTTAGCAGATACACAATCTGGTGTATGATGTGTGGTTCCAAAGGGAGAGCTAATGTAAATTATGTATCCATTTCTACAGCCATGGCACAAGAGGCCAAAGCCCTCAGACACACCGGCATGCCTTGTACTTGAACTGGGACTACTCTAGAAAAAAAGAATACAGGTCTCAGCTTTCCTCCATGCTCTTGTGCAAGGACCACAGCCATGGTTTTACAGTTGCCCCTTGCAAACAAATGAAACAATTTAAAATAATCAGGTAATCCCAAACCAGGAGCCGTTACCATAGCAGTTTTAAGATACACAAAAGCATTAACCATTTCATCACTACACTTCACAAGGTCAGGACTGTAAGGTAGAGCAGCTTGTCTCAATATGTAGTCATAGTAGAAGCAATCAGGTATCCATTGGTGGCAGTAACCTATCATACCTAAGAAGGTTAACACTTCCTTCTTGGTATGTGGGCGGGGTAGACCCACGAGAGTCACATCTCTTTTGTGACTGATTCTCCTTTCACCATGGGACAGAGTAAAACCAACATATTCCACAGTTTTCTGACACCATTGCAACTTTTTCTTAGACACTTTATGACCTGTCTGTGCTAAATGTTCTAACAGTAAAACAGAGTCTTTCTGACAGGCTTCCTGGAAGGGACTACACAACAGTAGGTCATCGATGTATTGAAGAAGGGTGGAACCAAGACTGTAAGGTGGCCTGGAGAACTATTGAGTAGACTGCAGGTGAGTCTATATAACCTTGTGGCAAATGAATCCAGGTTATCTGGCCCCCTCTATAGGAAAAATCTAGTAGTAGTTGTGTCTCGTCGTCTACCGAGACGGAGAAAAAAGCATTACTTAAATCAATACCTGAAAAACACACTGTCGAGGCAGGTAAGGAGGTAATGAGACATGGTACATCAGGTACAATAGGGGTAATTGGAATCACAAGGTTATTTATGGCTTGAAGGTCTTGCACAAATCTGCATGATCCATCACTGTTTTTAACTGGGTTCATGAGGGTGTTATAGGGTGATATTATGGGTCTTAAAATGCCTTGTTTCAGGAATTGGTCAACGATAGGTTTGATACCTTCCTCCTTCTCTTTGGAAAGATGGTACTGTTTGTGGTACACTGGGGATGCTCCTTGTTTTAATCTGGCCCTGTAGGGGGTACATGAAATGTATCCTATATCAAGGCTGTCTTTAGCCCAGAGGGGTGGTCCTGCGGAAATGAGGGAGGTACTTCAGTTTGAAAGAACAATGGTGATTCTATAGCTACTCCCCCTCTTTGAGTTAAGAATATTTCAATTTCTAAGACCCCTATTAAATCTCTACCCAAAAGATTTACTGGGCATGAAGGTATTATTCTGAATGAATGGTGTAGCTGTTCCGCTCTCAAAACACTGACTATGTGTGGTTCTAAACGGACAGCTAAACACTTCTCAGAGACTCCAGTAATCGGAAGCCCAATGCTTGATTTGTCTACCAAAGTAATCCAACTTTTGTTTACTTCTTTATTATTTTTTTTGTGAAACTGCAATACAATACAATAACAAGATATCAGTACTAGGGATGAGCCGAACACCCCCCTGTTCGGTTCGCACCAGAACATGCGAACAGGAAAAAAATTCGTTCGAACACACGAACACCGTTAAAGTCTATGGGACACGAACATGAATAATCAAAAGTGCTAATTTTAAAGGCTAATATGCAAGTTATTGTCAATAAAAGTGTTTGGGGACCTGGGTCCTGCCCCAGGGGACATGGATCAATGCAAAAAAAAGTTTTAAAAACGGCCGTTTTTTCAGGAGCAGTGATTTTAATAATGCTTAAAGTCAAACAATAAAAGTGTAATATCCCTTTAAATTTCATACCTGGGGGGTGTCTATAGTATGCCTGTAAAGGGGCGCATGTTTCCCGTGTTTAGAACAGTCTGACAGCAAAATGACATTTTGAAGGAAAAAACTCATTTAAAACTACCGCGGCTATTGCATTGCCGACAATACACATAGAAGTTCATTGATAAAAACGGCATGGGAATTCCCCACAGGGCAACCCCGAACCAAAATTAAAAAAAAAAAATGATGTGGGAGTCCCCCTAAATTCCATACAAGGCCCTTCAGGTCTGGTATGGATATTAAGGGGAACCCCAGCCAAAATTTAAAAAAAAAATTGACGTGGGGTTCCCCCTAAATTCCATACCAGACCCTTCAGGTCTGGTATGGATTTTAAGGGGAACCCCGCGCCCAAAAAAAAAAAAAAAACGGCGTGGGGTCCCCCTAAAAATCCATACCAGACCCTTATCCGAGCACGCAACCTGGCAGGCCGCAGGAAAAGAGGGGGGGACGAGAGTGCGGCCCCCCCCCTCCTGAACCATACCAGGCCACATGCCCTCAACATTGGGAGGGTGCTTTGGGGTAGCCCCCCAAAGCACCTTGTCCCCATGTTGATGAAGACAAGGGCCTCATCCCCACAACCGTGGCCGGTGGTTGTGGGGGTCTGCGGGCGGGGGGCTTATCGGAATCTGGAAGCCCCCTTTAACAAGGGGACCCCCAGATCCCGGCCCCCCCCCCTGTGTGAAATGGTAAGGGGGTACTTACCCCTACCATTTCACTAAAAAACTGTCAAAAATGTTAAAAATGACAAGAGACAGTTTTTGACAATTCCTTTATTTAAATGCTTCTTCTTTCTTCCTTCATCTTCTTCTTCTTCTGGTTCTTCTGGCTCTTCTGGTTCTTCCTCCGGCGTTCTCGTCCAGCATCTCCTCCGCGGCGTCTTCTATCTTCTTCTCCTCGGGCCGCTCCGCACCCATGGCATGAGGGGGGAGGCTCCCGCTCTTCTCTTCATCTTCTTCTTCTTCTTCTTCTTCTTCTCTTCTTCATCTCTTCTTCCTTCTTCATTTCTTCTGCGGGCCGCTCCGCATCCATGCATGGAGGGAGGCTCCCGCTGTGTGACGGCGTCTCTTCGTCTGACGGTTCTTAAATAACGGGGGGCGGGGCCACCCGGTGACCCCGCCCCCCTCTGACGCACGGGACATGACGGGACTTCCCTGTGGCATTCCCCGTGACGTCACAGGGAAGTCCCGTCAATTCACCGTGCGTCAGAGGGGGGCGGGGTCACCGGATGGCCCCGCCCCCCGTTATTTAAGAACCGTCAGACGAAGAGACGCCGTCACACAGCGGGAGCCTCCCTCCATGCATGGATGCGGAGCGGCCCGCAGAAGAAATGAAGAAGGAAGAAGAGATGAAGAAGAGAAGAAGAAGAAGAAGAAGAAGAAGAAGATGAAGAAGAAGATGAAGATGAAGAAGAAGATGAAGAGAAGAGCGGGAGCCTCCCCCCTCATGCCATGGGTGCGGAGCGGCCCGAGGAGAAGAAGATAGAAGACGCCGCAGAGGAGATGCTGGACGAGAACGCCGGAGGAAGAACCAGAAGAGCCAGAAGAACCAGAAGAAGAAGAAGATGAAGGAAGAAAGAAGAAGCATTTAAATAAAGGAATTGTCAAAAACTGTCTCTTGTCATTTTTAACATTTTTGACAGTTTTTTAGTGAAATGGTAGGGGTAAGTACCCCCTTACCATTTCACACAGGGGGGGGGCCGGGATCTGGGGGTCCCCTTGTTAAAGGGGGCTTCCAGATTCCGATAAGCCCCCCGCCCGCAGACCCCCACAACCACCGGCCACGGTTGTGGGGATGAGGCCCTTGTCTTCATCAACATGGGGACAAGGTGTTTTGGGGGGCTACCCCAAAGCACCCTCCCAATGTTGAGGGCATGTGGCCTGGTACGGTTCAGGAGGGGGGGGGCGCACTCTCGTCCCCCCCTCTTTTCCTGCGGCCTGCCAGGTTGCGTGCTCGGATAAGGGTCTGGTATGGATTTTTAGGGGGACCCCACGCCGTTTTTTTTTTTTTTTTTTTGGCGCGGGGTTCCCCTTAAAATCCATACCAGACCTGAAGGGTCTGGTATGGAATTTAGGGGGAACCCCACGTCAATTTTTTTTAAAAATTTTGGCTGGGGTTCCCCTTAATATCCATACCAGACCTGAAGGGCCTTGTATGGAATTTAGGGGGACCCCCACATCATTTTTTTTTTATTATTTTGGTTCGGGGTTGCCCTGTGGGGAATTCCCATGCCGTTTTTATCAATGAACTTCTATGTGTATTGTCGGCAATGCAATAGCCGCGGGTAGTTTTAAATGAGTTTTTTCCTTCCAAATGTCATTTTGCTGTCAGACTGTTCTAAACACAGGAAACATGCGCCCCTTTACAGGCATACTATAGACACCCCCCAGGTACGAAATTTAAAGGGATATTACACTTTTATTGTTTGACTTTAAGCATTAATAAAATCACTGCTCCTGAAAAAACGTCCATTTTTAAAACTTTTTTTTGCATTGATCCATGTCCCCTGGGGCAGGACCCGGGTCCCCAAACACTTTTTATGACAATAACTTGCATATAAGCCTTTAAAATTAGCACTTTTGATTTCTCCCATAGACTTTTAAAGGGTGTTCTGCGGCATTCGAATTTGCCGCGAACACCCCAAATTGTTCGCTGTTCGGCGAACTTGCGAACAGCCAATGTTCGAGTAGAACATGAGTTCGACTCGAACTCGAAGCTCATCCCTAATCAGTACACATAGAATAACTAATTTATCATAAATGACAGATGACACAACAGAAAGGCATTTACAGGTGATGATGTCTCAAGCCCCATGAGAGAGAAACAGACATGCTACATCCATGTAGAATGACAATCTAAAATGGTTGAAGAACTTTCTAAACCAAAGGTCACTTCCTGTCTGAGAATATTTAATAACTAAGGATAGAACTGCTACAGACTTTGGCCACTAGATGGCAGTGGTAAACTACACATTCTATATAAGTACTATAACTAATTTAGCCTGTAAAGGCAGTACACTCCCTGTCTGATATAATACATTATATCACTACTATACATATCTACTGAACAGGGGAAAACACACTAGAAACACACAAGAAAATACTTTCCTGTCTAGAACTGGTAACATAAACTAAAACTTGAGTCCACAATATCAGTGTCTCTTGGCTATGGTACTTCAAGCTTGATTTGACTGTAGCCGTATTATTGCAATTGTGACAGAGAAAATTGAGTACTGTCCATGATACTTTTTTTATTTGCACTAACATACAATTTTTTAGGACAAGCTTTCAGGGTATGTCCCCTTCTTCAAGGTCCAAGCAGTACTGATTCACAAATTTTTAAGCAGAATGTTAAAGGAAACATTTAACATTTTCCTTTAACATTCTGCTTAAAAATTTGTGAATCAGTACTGCTTGGACCTTGAAGAAGGATACTTCAAGCTGATAGCCTACATGGAGAAATAGTTTTGTCCATAAACCCATCTTCGGATTGGAGAAGCCACACTAGGCCAAACTATCTCCAATGCCAATTGTAATCCACAGGATGAATTTTAACTCATGGCGAATGTCATGTCTGAAAGCCGTCAGTGACAAGCTCTATGTTATGTATTGTGTCAACAACATAACAGAAATACCTGTTCAAAGGAGAACAATGACATCCGAAACTGGTCGGGCTTACACTTTAACAGTCCCTTGTTTCATCACTTTGACTTCAACCTTTCTGACATTACCATCTTTACTTGGCAACGTATTTGTGATAATTCCCAAAGGCCAGTTGTTTCTGCTTTCTTGACTATCTTTCAACAACACAACATCTCCAACTTTAACATTGGGACTGGTCCTAGCCCATTTCCTGCGTTGTTTACCTTCAAGTAAGCAACTGCACCTATTGCGGTAACAGATGCATCTGAAAAAATGTACAGTTCTCTTTTGCAGGCTTGTGAAAATGAAACAGGAACATAACATCTGGGTATTTGTAAACATTATAAGGCTTGTAAAGACTCTGTCCATTTGACCCACTCATGGAGTCTCTCTTGTGGAAGTAAGGCATCCCACTCACTTTCTCCACTTGACAGTGCACAAACTAAGGCCTTACCTTTTATGGTGACAGGTGCTACAAACCCGGGAGGATCGTAGAGACTGTTCACATTGGATAGAATTCCTCTTCTCGTGAATGGCTTTTCTACTGAAGAAACCTGAAAAACAAAACAGTCTTTCTCTATATCCCAGCTTAGGCCTAAACTCTTCTGTAAAGGAAGGGTGTCTGTTCCCAGGCAAAGGTCTTTGAGATACTTAGCTCTGTGTTCTGCGGTGAAAGCTTCCATGACTTGTTTGCTGTTAGAGGCTATCTTATGTAGTCACAGATTAGACTCTGCCAGCATTTGCTTTGTTTTGTTAAGAATGTTGATTGCCCCTTCAGGTGTGCTAGCTGAAGCAAGTCCATCATCTACATAGAAATGTCTCATCACAAGGTGTTTGGCATCTTGACCATAATGTTCTGCACCTTTCTGGGCAGCTTTGCGCACGCAGTATATGGCAACAGCAGGAGAAGGGCTATTACCAAAAACATGAACCCTCATTCTATACTCTGTCACCTCTTTATCTGTGTTGTTATCCTTGTACCACAGGAAACGCAGGTAATCACAATGGTCCTCTCTCACTAGAAAACAATAAAACATCTGTTGCACATCCCCTGTGAGGCTCTTTCTTGAAGCGTAAGAGGACACCCAGAAGTGTGTTGTTTAGATCTGGGCCACTCAGCAGAACATCATTTAATGAAACACCTTCATGTTGAGCACTGGAATCGAACACAACTCTTATTTGGTCTGGCTTGTGTGGATGGTAAACTCCAAACATTGGCAGATACCAGTGTTCTTTACCTTCATCCAGTGATGGTGCTACTTCAGCATGATTATTGTCAAGCATCCTTTTGATGAATTCTGTAAAGTCTTTTTTCACTTCAGGTTTTCTTTGCAAAGTTTTACGTAGTGCATTCAGGCGCTTCATGGCTTGCTCTCTGTTACTAGGTAAATAACACCTGGGTGTGCGAAAAGGTAAAGGAGCTACCCAATTGTTGTTTTCATCTTGGAAAGTCTCTTTATCCATGATATTGAGAAAGGCTTGATCATCTATGGACATTGCTTGTTTGTCATCATCTTTTGTTCTCTGGAACACTGAGTTCCCTAAAGTGTCAGTCTTCATGCTACTACTAATGTCTCTATTGTAATTAGAAGGAGAGTCGCAGTATGGTTTTAGGGTTCCTTTGATGACAAAGCTGTTCTGACATGGACTAAGAAGGGACGTGCACCCATTCACTAGCACAGATGTCTTTGAAGTGTTGACGCTGTCAGACCGATGTGTTGCTCCTAGACAAACATCTCCTACTATAACCCACCCTAGGTCAAGTCTTTGAGCATAGGGGGCATTAAAGGGCCCATTAATTTGTTGGCGTACCTTATGTACCAGTAGAATGTCTCTTCCGAGAAGTAGAAGGATAGAGGCATCTTTCTGGATAGCTGGAAAAAGGTGTGATATCGAATTGAGATGAGGATGATGAAGGGCCACTTCTGGTGAAGGAATCTCTGCTTTATCGTCTGGTAACATATCACACTCTATCAAGGTGGGAAGTGAGAGATGGACTCTCTTGTCAAGAGACTCGATAGTAAAGTCGGTAGCTCTTCTTCCTGAAGTTTCCATCACTCCTGCATGTCTTTAGGGTGTATGGAACTGCACTCGATGTAATGTTGAAAGCATCAAAAATGTCTGACCTCTGCCAGTGACCTGTTACTCTGTTCATCCAGAACCACATACATCTTAACTGCTTTTTGCTTTTCCCCTGTGGGGTACACTGTTGCTAGGCAGATCTTGGAACATGAACGTGGAGTTATACTGTCACCACAGATTTCCGTGCATATGGACATCACTGGGGTAGATGAATTATCTTTTTGCTCCCTGTCCCCACCTTTCGGGGCTTCAGTGACCTCTAACGGTTGATGCAAAGTATCAGGGTGTAAAGCTGTGATGTGTCTGTTACTGCCACATTCTGAGCAATCCGCTTGTATTTTGCAGTCTTTGGCTACATGTTTAGTGGATCCACAACACTTGAAGCAGATGCCGTTTTGTCTAAGGCTATCGATTCCTTGACAGGTTACTTTTGAATCCTTTGCACTTGTTTAGGGGGTGGGGCTTTTTATGAAGTGGGCAAAGTCTGTCAGGGTCTTCAAAGGTGTTTACCTTGTAGCTGCTTAGACAGTCTGGTTCCTCAGAGGATACAGTTGTCTTATGGGCGATCACTGAAGTCCTATGGAAGGCTCTAGGTGGCTTTTCTGCTTTTGGCAGTTGACTGTTGGTGATGAAGGAAAAGCTGGGATCACACCTGATCTTAGCTTGCTGCTGCACAAACCTAAAAAACACAAAGAATGGGAGAAAGGGAACATCATGATCTTCTTTGTATTTGGCTCCAACACTCAACCATTTTTCTTGTAGGTTGTGAGGTAGTTTCTCCACTATAGGCTTAGTACCGCTAGCGGTATCTAAATGTGCAAGTCCTCTTAAATAAGAAAGGTGTAGAAATTGCGCCAACTCCTAAATGTGGATACAGCAGCCGACACAGCAATAAGACTGTTGCACATAAAAATTGAAAGTAAAAAAGTGTGGCGCTAGTGAAAGGTGAAAAATCCTGTTGTTAGACAGGTGGAGATGAGGGGAGTGAAAACACTATCAGTGTCAATTAGTGAAGTGATAACTGATTATTAGAAAAAATATCAACAAAATAAAGAATAAAGACATATATAGATATGCTAGTGAAATACAGTGATAACCAGTTGGTTTAAAGTAGGGGAGATTCAAGCACCTGACACCTTATTCAAAAGGAAAAACAGACACATGTAAATCCATACAAGAAATCTCAATAACCTAGGTAAGTGGTTTAACACAGCTAGTAGGAGAGATTCAAGCAATTGACACCTTATTCAAAAGGAAAAACAGGCACATGTAAATCAATGCAAGAAATCTCAATAACCCAGGTAAGTGGTTTAACACAACTAGTATTCAATGGGAATGGGGGCCAGGATAGGGGGCATCGAAATCCTTATGGGAGAACAGGCGTAGCTGGAAACCAAAAGTCTCTTAAATGACAAAAAGGGACTGTCCCATTCAGTCCTACAAATAACAAGGTATCAACCGTCTTCTCCAGAGGTGATTAGAGGTTGTTTAGAAGGGGTCCTGATAGATACACTAGATCTTGACTCTTGTGGATGGTTCCCACCAGGAGAAAGAAAAAGCAAAAAGGATGCCCTTACCGGATCAGGTGGACTCACAGGCCGTGGCGGTGAGTCAAACGAGCATGTACCGTCAAGCGGTGTGAGATGAAGGCTTGTGGGAAGACTCGTGGAGCGTCTTGTCAGCAGTCCTCAACTGAAGAGCCAGCTTGGAGATCGAGGTCCCCAGGATGCGGTTTCGGTCACCACATGACCGTTTGCTCAGAAGTCCATCATATATGTAATTAGTCAAAAAAGAGAGAAAAACCTCCACATAGTGTAAATCCTTAATGTGCAAAAACGCATAAGAGCACTTTATTGAGCAAAAAACTCCGAAAAACAATTTTTTACAAGCGGGGGGCAGTAAAAACTCGGCTCAATATATAAAAAACGGCATAAAAAAGTATAAAAACAGCGCAGTGGGTAGTGGTGGGGTGTAATCATAGAGACCCGACGCGTTTCGCCTCCAAAGGCTTCTGCTGGGGTATGAGTAGACCCCCACACAACTGCGCTTTATATAGTAAAACATAAATGAGATGTAACAGCTGTTCAGCGCTGTTACACAGGACGACTTCCGGGTTCAGCAGCGTCATCCATGACTCAGCAGTCACATGCTGTTTTGTGGCCAATCATGTCCACAGGGAGATGGTAATGAACCAAGCCTCACTCCTGATCACCAATAGGCAGAGCTTCTATCCCATTCGTTCTAATGGTCATGTGATAATCACATGATGAGACAGTGACGATGGAACGCTCTGATTCTGTGTGTCGGAGGAAACAGGAAGCGAAGGCCCAGTAAATATAAGCTTGAAACGCAAACACAGCAGCGATCCATGCTGCAAATGCCTGATTGTAATGTGGTAGTGCGGTCCCGATCCCGGAAGTCCTCCCAACACAACATCATATACAAATAGACATATTTGAGCGGTACAAAATATATGTATATTCACTTGACATCCTTAGTGTATAAACCCGCAAAATTCACGGGCAGAAAAAATTGTGGAAAACCTAAAAAACTTGGGACCTATAGAAATGGGAACAAGCAAGACAACAGAGATCCATAAAAAAGATCTATGGAAAAAGTGACATATATAATTAGTACTAAGTGTACATGTAACATGATTAATTATTATATATGATTTAGTATAATTGGAGTATTGCTGAATAGAGTCCGGAATTACAAGAACAGCAAAAATGCAATGTCCTGTATGTGGATAATACCTATTAGGGATATCTATTCCGCAATACACAGAAGGATGCTCATTGGGAGCCCTACAAGAAGTTGAGGTGCATGGCATGAAAGAAAATGTACACTTAGTACTAATTATATATGTCACTTTTTCCATAGATCTTTTTTATGGATCTCTGTTGTCTTGCTTGTTCCCATTTCTATAGGTCCCAAGTTTTTTAGGTTTTCCACAATTTTTTCTGCCCGTGAATTTTGCGGGTTTATACACTAAGGATGTCAAGTGAATATACATATATTTTGTACCGCTCAAATATGTCTATTTGTATATGATGTTGTGTTGGGAGGACTTCCGGGATCGGGACCGCACTACCACATTACAATCAGGCATTTGCAGCGTGGATCGCTGCTGTGTTTGCGTTCCACGCTTATATTTACTGGGCCTTCGCTTCCTGTTTCCTCCGACACACAGAATCAGAGCGTTCCATCGTCACTGTCTCATCATGTGATTATCACATGACCATTAGAACGAATGGGATAGAAGCTCTGCCTATTGGTGATCAGGAGTGAGGCTTGGTTCATTACCATCTCCCTGTGGACATGATTGGCCACAAAACAGCATGTGACTGCTGAGTCATGGATGACGCTGCTGAACCCGGAAGTCGTCCTGTGTAACAGCGCTGAACAGCTGTTACATCTCATTTATGTTTTACTATATAAAGCGCAGTTGTGTGGGGGTCTACTCATACCCCAGCAGAAGCCTTTGGAGGCGAAACGCGTCGGGTCTCTATGATTACACCCCACCACTACCCACTGCGCTGTTTTTATACTTTTTTATGCCGTTTTTTATATATTGAGCCGAGTTTTTACTGCCCCCCGCTTGTAAAAAATTGTTTTTCGGAGTTTTTTGCTCAATAAAGTGCTCTTATGCGTTTTTGCACATTAAGGATTTACACTATGTGGAGGTTTTTCTCTCTTTTTTGACTAATTACATATATGATGGACTTCTGAGCAAACGGTCATGTGGTGACCGAAACCGCATCCTGGGGACCTCGATCTCCAAGCTGGCTCTTCAGTTGAGGACTGCTGACAAGACGCTCCACGAGTCTTCCCACAAGCCTTCATCTCACACCGCTTGACGGTACATGCTCGTTTGACTCACCGCCACGGCCTGTGAGTCCACCTGATCCGGTAAGGGCATCCTTTTGCTTTTTCTTTCTCCTGGTGGGAACCATCCACAAGAGTCAAGATCTAGTGTATCTATCAGGACCCCTTCTAAACAACCTCTAATCACCTCTGGAGAAGACGGTTGATACCTTGTTATTTGTAGGACTGAATGTGACAGTCCCTTTTTGTCATTTAAGAGACTTTTGGTTTCCAGCTACGCCTGTTCTCCCATAAGGATTTCGATGCCCCCTATCCTGGCCCCCATTCCCATTGAATACTAGTTGTGTTAAACCACTTACCTGGGTTATTGAGATTTCTTGCATTGATTTACATGTGCCTGTTTTTCCTTTTGAATAAGGTGTCAATTGCTTGAATCTCTCCTACTAGCTGTGTTAAACCACTTACCTAGGTTATTGAGATTTCTTGTATGGATTTACATGTGTCTGTTTTTCCTTTTGAATAAGGTGTCAGGTGCTTGAATCTCCCCTACTTTAAACCAACTGGTTATCACTGTATTTCACTAGCATATCTATATATGTCTTTATTCTTTATTTTGTTGATATTTTTTCTAATAATCAGTTATCACTTCACTAATTGACACTGATAGTGTTTTCACTCCCCTCATCTCCACCTGTCTAACAACAGGATTTTTCACCTTTCACTAGCGCCACACTTTTTTACTTTCAATTTTTATGTGCAACAGTCTTATTGCTGTGTCGGCTGCTGTATCCACATTTAGGAGTTGGCGCAATTTCTACACCTTTCTTTTTTACGTTTCTCTTTTAGACAGTATTTGTTGCAGCCTCTCCACACACTTTCATTAACCCATCCATTATGGATGTGTTTGACTATCGGACTAGTCGCACCTTTAATATTGAAGGAGTTTTCACAGCTCTTAACACTGATTCAGAGATAGGCGGCCTGTTTCTCAGGCTTAAAAACCTGATGGTCTCCGAACTACATCTAGAATGGGACATTGCCTTCCTTGAGCAGTATACCAAGGAACGCATGGTCCCAAGAGGCCTAAGGTGGACAATCCACCCACAACAAGGGGACCTTGATATCGAATCTTGGTATCACTATTTTAATGAAGCAGGAATATCCCTCTTGGGGTTCCTTATAGATAGAAAACGTACGAGAAGAACCTTCATAGATAAAGAAATTAAAGAAATTAGAGAAAAACTCCTCCCACTTAAATCCACTGCAGAGTATACCAACCTCTCTACCAACCTTAAAAATCACCTAGAAAAGGAAGAACGTGAACAAAAAATTAAAAAACAGAAGAAATACAACAGAGACCTTAGTGACTACAAAAATAGCAATGTCTTTAGCTGGCAATCCATTAGCCAAGCCAAGGACTTACCCACTAATACAAGCCACCCCATGGAGATGGAGAAATCGGATGATTCTGGGGGTATACATACTCCCCCAGTACTTCCCCCTCCCTCCATTGACAACAATAGACGTCCCCTTTACCCTCCCCCTGCCCCTGCGACCCTGTACAATGGTCCCCCTTCCAACTCTGGGAGTAGAGGACGCACCAACAGGGGAAAGGGTAGGGGCAACAGAGATCGGTCTGTTCACTATGAGGACTATAGACAGGACTACTCCCCCCGAAGACGGGATATGAGTCGGAATGAATATCAGTACTACCAACCATACCCGCAAAGAACCCCGATAAATACAAAGAATAGATTCTCACCACTTAGAGATGAACCACCTAATGATTATCGAAATTCCCAGTATCGGTACGATCATGGAGATAGAGACTATCCTGACAGGTCTCCTTTTAACTATAACCAAGCCAAACCACAACATGTATACTCGGGGGGTTATCACAGAGAACAGGAATACCCTACACGAAACCCAGAACAAAACGCGGCACCCGAGGGGGGAGGCGTTCCAATAAAGAGAAAAAGGGTTTAAAAGACCACGGCATTTTCAATCTAAGCAAAGCTGACTTCTCCTCCGCGGAGCTTAGCGTTTTAAACAAAGGATTGAAATTTGCCCCCCCTAAAACATTAAGTAAATTTTCCACATTTATAGATGTGCACAAGTTTGTGCGCAAACTCAATGTGCAAAGATACATTGCGTCCAATCCAAGTAGGCCCTCATGCCTCCTTACTAATTCTCGGTCAGTTCACTCAGGGTTAGCTAACCCATCTCTTTTTAATCCCCCAGCACCTATAGCTCCATCCATCAAGGTATTCCGTGACCTAGTATTGGAGGACCTAGAGGGACTCCCCAAGAAAAAATACTATTCTGATCCTGACATTAAATTGGGTCTAAGGTCCCTTTGCGAGCGCAAAGACCTTGTCATCCGCCCGGCGGATAAGGGCGGAGGTATTGTCGTCCTTGACAGTAAGGATTACCAAGCAGAGATGACAAGAATCCTAAGTGACACAGATACCTATTTGCCCCTCAGATCTAACCCCACTACAAGCTTTAAAAGAAAACTGGTAGACCTGATCGATACTGGTTTCCAGCTTGGTATACTAGACAAAAAAGAAAAAAATTTCCTGGTCCCGGTAGCTCCACGCATCCCTATAATGTACTACCTGCCTAAGGTACACAAAAATGTCACCCAACCTCCTGGCCGTCCAATTATCAGCGGAATCAATTCCGTAACTTCCCGTATAGGAAAATACATTGACCACTACTTACAACCTCTAGTAAAAACAATACCATCTTTTCTGAAGGATACTCGAGATACCATCACTAAATTGCAACAGGTTACTTACACCAATGACCTTATATTAGTAACTGCAGACGTTACTTCCCTATACACTATTATTCCCCACGAACTAGGTATAGGAGCAGTTGAGCTTTTTCTATCGAGAGAAAAAAACATCCCCATGACCCAAAAGAGATTTATTGTAGATTTACTTCATTTTGCTACCAAGTCAAATTATTTTTGGTATGATAACCACTTTTACCTACAGACGAAGGGGGTAGCCATGGGGGCTAAATTTGCCCCCAGTCTGGCTAACATCTTCATGGCCAAGTGGGAGGAGGATGTCGTCGGTGTTCTGAAACCTTCCCAGCTGGCCTTTTGGGCCAGATACATCGACGACATCCTCCTCCTATGGAGGGGTTCCATGGACTCCCTCAACCATTTCATGACTACCCTAAATGAGAATGAGGTGGGTATCCACTTGTCATATGAAGCCAGCCCGTCGGTCATACATTTCCTCGATTTGGAAATTACAGCTGTCAACGGTCAATTAGAGACAAAAACCTTTTTTAAGGCCACTGACCGTAACGGGTACATCCCGACCGACAGCTGTCACCATACAGCATGGCTGAAATCAGTACCTAGAAGCCAACTGATGAGAATCAGACGCAATTGTTCCCTCTTGCCTGACTACTATAGACAAGCGGAAACCATTAAATCTAGATTCCAAGAAAAGGGTTATGATGGGGGACTAATCGACCAGGAAATACAGAAAATAGCTCACATTGATCGCTCATCACTTCTAGTGGAGCAACCAAAAAAGCCTCTGGATGCTAAACATAGATGGGCCTTCCTTACCAACTACTCCATTCAACATAAGCAAATAAAGAGCATTATCTCCAGACATTGGAAAATTTTGAAAAATGACCGAATACTTGGCCCATTACTTCCTGATCAGGCTGGAGTAATTTATAAAGGTGCACCATCATTAGGTAGTAGAATTGCACCAGGTGTGGTTAACCCTCCGAAGACCCCATCCTTTTTCCATGATCTAAAGGGTTTTTACCCCTGCAGGAAATGTACAGTATGCAAGCTTAATGTATGCAAATCTCGTAAAATTGAAGCATTCATGTCATCTACCACTGGGAAGGAATATAAGATGAAACAATTTGCGACCTGCACTACAAAGTTTATAGTTTACCTCATCACCTGCCCTTGTGGCAAGCAATACATAGGAAGAACTATACGCAATTTTTCTACACGAGTGAACGAACATATCACGGCCATATTAAAAGGACGCACTAATCATAGTGTTCCCAAACACTATCTGTACCACCACAACCAAAATCCATCTGGAACGAAGTTCCAAATTATTGACAGATTCGTTCCACATTGGAGGGGGGAACCAAATACAAGGGGTGTCTCCAAACTTGAGACTTTTTGGATACACCTCATGAAATGTTATGTGCCACACGGACTCAACGTGGAGTGGGATATCAACGCCTTCATAAACCAGTCCTAGGCGTTGATGCCCCACTCCCCCTCTGACAGTATCTATCTAGGATTTACACAACACCTTCCTAGATCAGCTAGATCCATTTATGTCGTAGGACTTTCGTTACTTTATCTTGAGCAACATATATTTTCTTTCATGCCATGCACCTCAACTTCTTGTAGGGCTCCCAATGAGCATCCTTCTGTGTATTGCGGAATAGATATCCCTAATAGGTATTATCCACATACAGGACATTGCATTTTTGCTGTTCTTGTAATTCCGGACTCTATTCAGCAATACTCCAATTATACTAAATCATATATAATAATTAATCATGTTACATGTACACTTAGTACTAATTATATATGTCACTTTTTCCATAGATCTTTTTTATGGATCTCTGTTGTCTTGCTTGTTCCCATTTCTATAGGTCCCAAGTTTTTTAGGTTTTCCACAATTTTTTCTGCCCGTGAATTTTGCGGGTTTATACACTAAGGATGTCAAGTGAATATACATATATTTTGTACCGCTCAAATATGTCTATTTGTATATGATGTTGTGTTGGGAGGACTTCCGGGATCGGGACCGCACTACCACATTACAATCAGGCATTTGCAGCGTGGATCGCTGCTGTGTTTGCGTTCCACGCTTATATTTACTGGGCCTTCGCTTCCTGTTTCCTCCGACACACAGAATCAGAGCGTTCCATCGTCACTGTCTCATCATGTGATTATCACATGACCATTAGAACGAATGGGATAGAAGCTCTGCCTATTGGTGATCAGGAGTGAGGCTTGGTTCATTACCATCTCCCTGTGGACATGATTGGCCACAAAACAGCATGTGACTGCTGAGTCATGGATGACGCTGCTGAACCCGGAAGTCGTCCTGTGTAACAGCGCTGAACAGCTGTTACATCTCATTTATGTTTTACTATATAAAGCGCAGTTGTGTGGGGGTCTACTCATACCCCAGCAGAAGCCTTTGGAGGCGAAACGCGTCGGGTCTCTATGATTACACCCCACCACTACTCACTGCGCTGTTTTTATACTTTTTTATGCCGTTTTTTATATATTGAGCCGAGTTTTTACTGCCCCCCGCTTGTAAAAAATTGTTTTTCGGAGTTTTTTGCTCAATAAAGTGCTCTTATGCGTTTTTGCACATTAAGGATTTACACTATGTGGAGGTTTTTCTCTCTTTTTTGACTAATTACATATATGATGGACTTCTGAGCAAACGGTCATGTGGTGACCGAAACCGCATCCTGGGGACCTCGATCTCCAAGCTGGCTCTTCAGTTGAGGACTGCTGACAAGACGCTCCACGAGTCTTCCCACAAGCCTTCATCTCACACCGCTTGACGGTACATGCTCGTTTGACTCACCGCCACGGCCTGTGAGTCCACCTGATCCAGTAAGGGCATCCTTTTGCTTTTTCTTTCTCCTGGTGGGAACCATCCACAAGAGTCAAGATCTAGTGTATCTATCAGGACCCCTTCTAAACAACCTCTAATCACCTCTGGAGAAGACGGTTGATACCTTGTTATTTGTAGGACTGAATGGGACAGTCCCTTTTTGTCATTTAAGAGACTTTTGGTTTCCAGCTACGCCTGTTCTCCCATAAGGATTTCGATGCCCCCTATCCTGGCCCCCATTCCCATTGAATACTAGTTGTGTTAAACCACTTACCTAGGTTATTGAGATTTCTTGTATGGATTTACATGTGTCTGTTTTTCCTTTTGAATAAGGTGTCAGGTGCTTGAATCTCCCCTACTTTAAACCAACTGGTTATCACTGTATTTCACTAGCATATCTATATATGTCTTTATTCTTTATTTTGTTGATATTTTTTCTAATAATCAGTTATCACTTCACTAATTGACACTGATAGTGTTTTCACTCCCCTCATCTCCACCTGTCTAACAACAGGATTTTTCACCTTTCACTAGCGCCACACTTTTTTACTTTCAAGTCCTCTTAAATAGCCTTCTTATTTGCCACACTGGACCAAAGAATATCACCCAGCTCTTGCAGTTTGAAATTGTCTCTGCTGTTTAGCTTAGGGAAAGACTCCAGTCTTTTCATTAGAGCACCTTCAATTGCTTCTGGTGATCCATATCTTTCCTCTAGCCTTTGCCAGGCCATATCAAATCCTGCTGAAGGGTTAAATATGTGTATACTGTGCATCCTTCTTGCATGGTCTGCTGACTCAGTCCCAAGCCTTTTTATCATCAGGTCTAGCATCTCAACTGCTGGTAATTCTAAGTCTTTGACTGCATTCAGAAAAGTAGACTTCCATGCCCTATAATTCTCGGGGGAGTCATCGAACTTGAGAAAGCCTGAATTAATCATTTCTTTAGGGATAAGATATTTAGTGACATCTTGTGCGCTCTGGTGTTTGGGTTGCTGTAGTAAGGATTCACTTGGTCCATTCCTATATGTCTCTAATGGTTCATCTTTAAATGTTCTGGCATTGCTGGTTTCATGGGTTTGTTTTCATACACTCAGGGATTCTGCTGGTTCTGGTTTAAATTCAGCTGACTCTGGATTGGGAAACTGTTTTGTTGCATTGCTGTTTAATAGTTCTTGGACATACTCCTTTGTACGTTCTGATGAGGAACGGGGTTTCTCAGGCACACCTGGGCCTTCGTGGATAGACCCAATTCCAGACCGCTCAATATCAGCATCGGCCTCTGCTGCTGCACACTTACGCTGAAGTATATGCAACTTTGCTTCCTGTTCTGATTTTTCTTTCATAATGGCAGCCTCTTTCTCAGCAAATTCTAGCTGAACACGAGCTGCTTCTGCTTTGGCACGAGCTCTGACTAAAAGGGCACTTGTTGATGAAATCTGACTGGACCTTGTTGATTTAGACGAGTGTGAGCATGTATTGTCTTGATGGACATTTGGCATGCTCTCCCTGCCTTGATGTGTCCCAGGTAGCTGATCTTCAGCCTTATACTGTCTTCCTGATCTTAGACTCATTCTGTCTGTGCAGAGACTAATATCTCCAGGCTTGTTGTGCTATCACCTTTTCACTGTTGCGCTCTCAAAACACTGACTATGTGTGGTTCTAAACAGACAGCTAAACACTTGTCAGAGACTCCAGTAAACGGAAGCCCAATGCTTGATTTGTCTACCGAAGTAATCCAACTTTATTTTACTTTTTTTATTTTTTGTAAAACTGCAATACAATACAATAACAAGATATCAGTACACATAGAATAACTAATCTATCATAAATGACAGATGACACAACAGAAAGGCACTTACAGGTGATGATGTCTCAAGCCCCTTGAGAGAGAAACAGACATGCTGCATCTATGTAGAATGACAATCTAAAATGGTTGAAGAACTTCCTAAACCAAAGGTCACTTCCTGTCTGAGAATATTTAATAACTAAAGATAAAACTGCTACAGACTTTGGCCACTAGATGGCAGTGGTAAACTACACATTCTATATAAGTAACTATAACGAATTTAGCCTGTAAAGGCAGCACAGTAGCAGTACTACACTTGTGACAAAATCCGTAATTGGAAGTGGTGGTGTTTTTATAAGTTTTGGTTGATATCCCATTCATTCCCATGGAAGGTTCAGCATCCGTTCTCTCACCTCTATACATTTCCTCAGATATACAGTAGTGGATTTTGCTGCACCTGTATCTAGAAGATAAGGTAGAATCTTCCCATTTACCTCCAAAGGGATAATAGGGGATTCAGTATAATTGTCAGTGAGGAGAAGTGGGAATGCCGGGACACCACATTCTGGGCATCCCTATGCTTGCTAATGTTGCTGTTGGTTCCAGGCTAGGGGGTATCTTATGTTTTCTGTGCTGTGGGGGCGGGCTGAATGGCAGGTCGGGCTGGGGGAGGTTGCGTTTCCTGATTGGGGGGGTAAGGGCATTGGTTCTTCCAATGTGCTTCCTGTCCACAATTAAAACAGTGGTTCTTTGGGGTCTAGGGTGATTGTTGAAAGTGCCCCATGATCCCTGGCCTCTTCCTCTACCCCTGCCCCCGTGGCCCCACTGCCTAAATTCACCTATGTCGTCCCGGGTCTAGCATCCAAGAGGTTACAGTGCTACAGTGCTTTCTTGGTAATGCATTATGGTGACCCCTTTAAATTCAAAACAACCTGCTTTCTTTCTTTCTCCATTATTTTCATAGCGAACTGTTTCACTGTCAATCCAGGCCAATCTGAGATTAATTGCTTCACAACCAGACCTGCATCATTCCTCAAATTAGAAATAAAAGTCTGGATAAACAGCGATTCCATTGTATCCTCTGTTCCTAAACATGCTTCTTCCTTCCACACTTTCATTAACCTTTTAAGAAAATAAATTATTTTTTCCTTTGGTTTCTCTTTTTAAGCTATGGCCATGGGGAGGGAGGATCGTTCTTTGAAAACCTTCTTCATTTCTGCCTCCAATTGGGTCCACTAGGCACTAGCTGACATGCCGGCTGGTTGTATATCATTTATACTGGTGAGATTGTTCCAATCCCAATTGCTTTCTTGATCATATCCCATGATACCATCTATAATTAGTTTCATATCTTCCTACATGTAATTACTACCCTTGCACGCTCTTTTTAGGAACGCAATACAAGCCATGGGGTTGACTTGAGGTTTGGGGGCTCTTTTTATTATGGTGGTCAGTTCCTCAAAATCCAATGGCTTCAGAATCATTTGGTCTCCCATGATAAGATATGCATAAAGAATCGTGATTTTTTTTTGTGCTGCTGCTCGTGCTAGTCCATACATACGAAAGACCCAAAAAATAAATAGTAAATAGCGCGCATCATATCTTAGTGTGCATTAAATATAAGTGATCCCGATAGTTATGACTACTATTGGTATACCACACTTAAAGCCATTTCAATCCGGCCAAAACTCATGAAAAACGTTATTACTATAGACATATATTTAAAAAATCGTGAAATTAACTTATTTTCCTATATTAGGAACATTTAAATCCTATACTCACACCACGTGTTCAACAGTGAAACAAAACATGTGTTTTTAATTACAATGTTACTTATGAAAATCAATCCGCAACAATGTAGTGAGCACCCTGAAACATATGTTGCTAGTAACAATGTTACTTGTGACTATCAATTCGCAACAATGTGGTGAACACCATACATATCCAAATTAGTGCTAAAAATGTTTATCAGTGGGACACTTATTCCCCTTGAACATCTTAGATGTAGAAACAATGATCAGTCCTTGATGGAAATATGCTAGGTTGATATTAGCACCAATCTTCTTTATAGAAAGAGACACACTGATATTCCTCCTTTTCACAAATATGGTAAAAAAGGCCGCTTACCGGTGTTCTGCCGAGAAAGTTCCGCTCGGCGGATTAGTTCCCCCCTCTACTGCGCATGCGCAGTAGAATCCGGCGGAAATAGCCGAAGCGGAACAGATGAAAATCAGCTGTACACGGCGCCTGTGTGCTTCGCTCGCCACGCTTCGGGCACGGCCTTGCTGCGCTCGGCACTTTTAGATTCCCCCTCTAGGTCCACTTGGATAGAGGGGAAGGAACCTGGACCCAGAGCGCAGGCGCCGTGTACAGCTGATTGAAGCGTTTGAGCTTCGGCTATCTCCGGCGGCCGACAGTAGTACGTACTGTGCAGGCGCTGCGCCTGCGCAGTACAGGGGGGGAACCTATCCGCCGAAGGAACTTATTCGGCAAGACACCGGATCAGATGGATCTCAGGTTAGTGAGATCAGATGAGCATGTTGCATTAGCCTGCCGGCCTTAGATTATCACCTGGGCGTTTTCCTGGGAGATTTCCTCAGCCACTGTGCTCCAATTCACAGGCAGATCTGGGCGTTTTCCTGGGAGATTTCCTCAGCCACTGTGCTCCAATACACAGACAGATCTATCCTCACTGATACAATGTATCCGGTTTCAAAATATTAGTTCATCCATACAGAAGATACACCTCAGTGGGAATAAAACGAAAAGGGCTCCATAGTGCAAATGTGTTTTATAGATTTCTTCAAAATCTCTTTCACAGTCACTTTAAAACAATTCTTTCCACTGCAAATGTTCACAGCAACACTCCACTGCACATCAGGAACTACAAATCAAAAAAACTCCCAAGTATACACCAAACGGAACTCAGATAAAAAATGAAAACCAGATAAAAATTAGCTAAAAATCAGCATACATGCAGAGCGGGAGCAAACCGGCTGACTGCATGGAGAAAGACCAGACAAACGTGATGGCATCACAGCCTCTAGCTCCACCCGACGCGTTTCCCCTAAACAGGCTTCCACTGGGAACGGAGACATGACTGAATGCTGACACATCACGTTTTTATACTCATATGGCAGGAGACACAGGAAGTGACATTCCCACATCCCCTTTCTGTGGTCACTTGAAATAAAGTTATTTTTTCTTCAAAAACTGCTCTTTAAATATCAAAACTAACTACTTTTCTTCACCACTATATAGGGAAGAAAGAAATTAGCTCAAAAACAAGAAAAATTTTGAAAAATTAAAAAAATTAAAAAATTTTTAAAAATCTTTTTATTAGAAAAATATTTTTCTTTTATATGTATAATTGGGCGTTCCTGATTCGCACTTCCATTTATTATACATATATCAACCTTTAAATGACATATATTACTATTAATCATCCTCTAGTTCACTTTTAATCAGCTCCTCTGCATGGTTATGCAGCAGTCTAACCAGAAAAATACAAAGGAACTTCACATAAGGAACCAGAAATTCTCTCCTAGCAGAGGATTACTATAACTTTTACCTATACCCCTGACATTATATTCAATAAAAACATATAAAAATACAAAGGATCAATACAAATTCTCAAAAAATTATTTTTAGAAATTCTCAAAAAATTATTTTTAGAAATTCTTTTTAGAAACTAGGAAGACTATCACCCATGATCTATTATCAATGTAGCAATTGATATCCCACTCCACGTTGAGTCCTAGGGGTCTATAACATTGGAGGTCATATATCCATCTGGTTTCACGGCGAGAGATGGACCTTCTCATATTGCTTCCCCTCCAATGGAGGGTATATTTTTCTATTGCTATTACTTTCAAAAGTGCTGTATTCCTGTTGTGATGTATTCTAAAGTGTTTTGAAACACTATGTCCTACAAAACCCCTCCTGATATTTCCTAAATGTTCCCCTATTCTGATGTTGAGGGCCCGGTGGTCCGCCCCACGTATTGTAACCCGCAGGGGCAAATTAACAAGTAGACCACTCCTACTGTGCTACATGTGATAAAATCCTTGATGTCATATATTTTAGTAGTTACATTAGAGGAGAAAGTTGAGGTTCTAATCGTCTGGGAGGTTTTGCATACCTTACACCTCCTACAGGGAAAAAACCCTTTAAGCTTCCCAAACATACTTATTTTAGGGGGACAATCTATGGCACTTGGTGCCAATTTATCTTTCAGTGTTTGGTTTTTCCTGAATATAATATTAGGTCTGGCAGGAAGGATAGGGCCCAGAATTTCATCTCCCCTTAAAATATTCCAATGCTTTTTCATAACTTTGTTGACCCACCTGTACTGTGATGAAAAAGTGGTGATGAAAATCAAAATCTTTTTTTAATGCCTTCCTTCACATTGGTTTTAGGTTTCAGGAGTTGTTCTCTCTCAATATTGGCTATTTTAACCAGCTCGTCTTCCAATATATCGGGCCTATATCCCTTATCTTCAAAACGCTTTTTTAGAACCCCTGCTTCATCTAGATAATCTTCAATCTGGGAACAATTTCTTCTCACCCTCTGAAATTGGCCCTTAGGTATAGCTTTCAGCCAATTTGGGTGGTGGCAGCTCCCAATAGGAATGTAACCATTCCTATCGGTTGTTTTAAAAAACGTTTTAGTGAGTAATCGTCCCTCTTTTTTAGTGATCGTAAGATCCAAAAAGTTGACTGAAGTTATACTATATTCATACGTGAAATTGATGCCCCATTTGGTGGAATTAACTTTTGCCATAAAAAACTTCAATGACTCTGCATCCCCCTTCCACAGAAAGAAGGCGTCATCAATAAACCTTCGCCAGAAAAGTAGCTGGGGACATTCCCACGCAAATATATGGTCATTTTCCCACAATGCCATACATAAATTGACGAGACTGGGGGCAAATTTGGCCCCCATAGCCACGCCTGTGCGCTGTAGGAAATATTGGCCATTATAATAAAAGAAATTATGTTCCATTGCAAATTTTAATAGCTTTAGAACAAAGTCTCTTGTTGACTCTTTAATGGAATCATCCTTACCGATAAAATATCTGGCTGCCAAATATCCTAAATCATGTCTTATGTTGGTATAAAGTGAAGAGACATCTGCAGTCACTAATAGGGTATCATCATCTACTCTTAATTGTGACATTTCATTAATAATTTGTGACAAATCCTTCAAAAAGGCTGGAGTTTTAGTTACAAGCGGTTGTAGAAAAAAGTCTACAAATTTACCTACTCTGGAAGTGAGGGAGTCTATATCACTCACTATTGGTCTGCCTGGTGGTCGCACTGGGTTCTTATGTATTTTTGGTAAGTAATAAATAATCGCCATTTTAGGTGCCAGTGGTATCAAAAACTCCATCTCTTCTTTACTAATGACCCCTTTTTTGAAGCCATCCTGAATTATCACATTCAGTTGCTTCCTATATCCCACCGTGGGGTCACGCCTCAGGATAGTATAGGTCTCCCTGTCAGATAGCAAATGATCCATTTCCTCCAGATACTCTTGTTTCTTAAGTAGGACAATTCCCCCCCCCTTTATCCGCGGGGCGTATTATTAGTTCTTTTTTCTCGCACAATGTTTTTATACCCCTATCGATCTCATTTTGTTTAGTATCTTTATTATTCCTGAATTGTACCTTTTGTAAATCTTGCATTATCAGGTTTTTGAACACTGATATACTGGGAGCTGGTTTCTCTGGAGGATTAAAAAGAGACGCATTTCTAAGACCTGTCTTCCTTGGTGCCCTATTCAGCTGTGACCCTGAATTTCTTATGATGGGATTAGTTAGAAAATGACGTTTTATGTTTAGTTTTCTCACATATTTTTGAAGGTCTATAAACATTTGAAATTTACTTATACTCTGTTTAGGAGCAAATTTTAGACCCAAATTCAATGTCTTCTTCTCTGTATCTGTTAATTCTATACCGCTTAAGTTTAAGATCCCCCCATTCTCTACCTCTTTCTTTTTTTGGGTGTTCTGTTTTCCTCCCCTACATCCTCTTTTTGTCTTCCTTTTTTGCCTGGGTGTTTTCCTAAAAAACATTCTGGTTTATTGCTAAGTGGAGCTACATTAGGTAATGTCCCAAAAGGGTCTGGATGGAAATTTACGTAACCCCCATAACTGCCTCTGGGTGGTTCCTCCCCTCTGTAGCTCTCATATCGCTCCCTAAGGGGGTAGTATCGGTTTTCAACCGGAGCCCCATATCTCCAGGATGGATTGGGGGACTCCCATGTTCCCCCAGCTGCTCATCTCCATATGGTCTCATGGCTGAGGGATCCTCATACCTCCCCATATAGTCCATATTGGCTCTTCCCTGGGGATATTGGTTGCGATTATCTAGAGGGGTATAAGGTGGTCTATTACCTCTACTCTCTCTCATGGGGCCTGAAGCCTGTAGTTTATCTCTGTTCTTTTGGTAATGATTCACGGGTGACTGTTGATATTGGTTTTTAGGGGGGCCCCTATTTGATTTTTTGGACTTAAAGGGGCGCTCCTTCCCCCCTCTTTCTCCTTCTCCCCGTTGTAATGGGGGTCCTAATCCCCTTCCCTCTTTTTTATTCTCCGGGGGGGGGCCTTGTGTCCCATTACTGGCTTTCATATTTTCCATATTATCTATGTCTCCCATTTCACTCTCTCTGTATAACTCCTGCCATTTAAAGACATTATTTGTTTTGTAATCCTCAACGTCCCTTAAATATTTCTTCCTCTTTTTTATCCTATGTTCCTCTTCCTCCTCAATTAAAATCTCTCTGAGTTCCTTTATATAAATATGATACAAACCCTCTTTATTATATGGTGAGAGTTTTTCTTTAATTTCGCTTATTTCCTGTTGCAACTTGGTGGCTTTTTTGCGTTTTTTGGATACCAAAAAATCCAGAAAAGCTAATCCTACACGATTAAAATAAAGGAACCACTCCTGGGGTTCCTGGTCTCTCTTATCAGGGTAAACATGCCACCTAAGGCTTCTAGGAATCATCTTCTCTTTTAGCCACTTGCCGACCGCCTCACGCCTATATACGTGAGCAGAGCGGCACGGGCAGGCAAAATCACGTACCTGAAACGTGATTGCCTTCCCGCGGGTGGGGGGTCCGATCGGACCCCCCCCCGGTGCCAGCTGCGGTCGGCATTTGGTTGGAAGCGATGGGAGACGAGGGGGAGGCCATCCGATCGTGGCCCCCCCCTCGCGATCACTCCCAGCCAATGACAAACATCCCCTGCCTCTGTATAGTACACAGAGGCAGAGGATGTGATGTCATCTCTCCTCGGCTCGGGAGTTTCCGTTCCAGCGCCGAGGGGAGATGACATGTAAGTGCACCAACACTCACACACACACAGTAGAACATGCCAGGCATACCTTACACCCCCGATCGCCCCCCGATCCCCCCCCAATCACCCCCCCCCCCTGTCACAAACTGACACCAAGCAGGTTTTTTTTTTTTTTTTGTTTGTTTTTTCCTGATTACTGCATAGTGTCAGTTTGTGACAGTTAGCAGTGTTAGGGTAGAGTGTTACCCCCCTGTAGGTCTAGGGTACCCCCCTTACCCCCCCTAATAAAGTTTTAACCCCTTGATCACCCCCCGTCACCAGTGTCGCTAAGCGATCATTTTTCTGATCGCTGTATTAGTGTCGCTGGTGACGCTAGTTAGGGACGTAAATATTTGGGTTCGCCGTCAGTGTTTTATAGCGACAGGGACCCCCATATACTATCTAATAAATGTTTTAACCCCTTGATGGCCCCCTAGTTAACCCTTTTACCACTGATCACCGTATAACCGTTACGGGTGACGCTGGTTAGTTTGTTTATTTTTTATAGTGTCAGGGCACCCGCCGTTTATTACCGAAAAAAGGTTTAGCCCCCTGATCGCCCGGCGGTGATATGCGTCGCCCTAGGCAGCGTCAGATTAGCACCAGTACCGCGAACACCCATGCACGCACCGTACACGCACCGTACACCTCCCTTAGTGGTATAGTATCTGAACGCATCAATATCTGATCCGATCAGATCTATACTGGCGTCCCCAGCAGTTTAGGGTTCCCAAAAACGCAGTGTTAGCGGGATCAGCCCAGATACCTGCTAGCACCTGCGTTTTGCCCCTCCGCCCGGCCCAGCCCAGTCCAGCCCACCCAAGTGCAGTATCGATCGATCACTGTCACTTTTTTTTGTAGCGTTTTGGTGAACTGGCAAGCACCAGCGGCCTAGTACACCCCGGTCGTAGTCAAACCAGAACTGCAGTAACACTTGGTGACGTGGCGAGTCCCATAAGTGCAGTTCAAGCTGGTGAGGTGGCAAGCACAAGTAGTGTCCCGCTGCCACCAAAAAGACAAACACAGGCCCGTCGTGCCCATAGTGCCCTTCCTGCTGCATTCGCCAATCCTAATTGGGAACCCACCGCTTCTGCAGCGCCCGTACTTCCCCCATTCACATCCCCAACCAAATGCAGTCGGCTGCATGAGAGGCATTTATATATCCTCCCAAGTACCCCTACCCAACGAACCCCCCCAAAAAAGATGTTGTGTCTGCAGCAAGCGCGGATATAGGCGTGACACTCACTATTATTGTCTCTCCTGTCCTGACAATCCTGGTCTTTGCATTGGTGAATGTTTTGAACGCTACCATTCACTAGTTGAGTATTAGCGTAGGGTACAGCATTCCACAGACTAGGCACACTTTCACAGGGTCTCCCAAGATGCCATCGCATTTTGAGAGACCCGAACCTGGAAGCGGTTACAGTTATAAAAGTTACAGTTACAAAAAAAAAGTGTAAAAAAAAAAAAAAACACAAACAAAAATAAAAAAAAATAGTTGTCGTTTTATTGTTCTCTCTCTCTATTCTCTCTCTATTGTTCTGCTCTTTTTTACTGTATTCTATTCTGCAATGTTTTATTGTTATTATGTTTTATCATGTTTGCTTTTCAGGTATGCAATTTTTTATACTTTACCGTTTACTGTGCTTTATTGTTAACCATTTTTTTGTCTTCAGGTACGCCATTCACGACTTTGAGTGGTTATACCAGAATGATGCCTGCAGGTTTAGGTATCATCTTGGTATCATTCTTTTTAGCCAGCGGTCGGCTTTCATGTAAAAGCAATCCTAGCGGCTAATTAGCCTCTAGACTGCTTTTACAAGCAGTGGGAGGGAATGCCCCCCCCCCACCGTCTTCCGTGTTTTTCTCTGGCTCTCCTGTCTCAACAGGGAACCTGAGAATGCAGCCGGTGATTCAGCCAGCTGACCATAGAGCTGATCAGAGACCAGAGTGGCTCCAAACATCTCTATGGCCTAAGAAACCGGAAGCTACGAGCATTTTATGACTTAGATTTCGCCGGATGTAAATAGCGCCATTGGGAAATTGGGGGAGCATTTTATCACACCGATCTTGGTGTGGTCAGATGCTTTGAGGGCAGAGGAGAGATCTAGGGTCTAATAGACCCCAATTTTTTCAAAAAAGAGTACCTGTCACTACCTATTGCTATCATAGGGGATATTTACATTCCCTGAGATAACAATAAAAATGATTTAAAAAAAAAAATGAAAGGAACAGTTTAAAAATAAGATAAAAAAGCAAAAAAAAATAAAGAAAAAAAATAAATAAATAAAAAGCACCCCTGTCCCCCCTGCTCTCGCGCTAAGGCGAACGCAAGCGGCGGTCTGGCGTCAAATGTAAACAGCAATTGCACCATGCATGTGAGGTATCACCGCGAAGGTCAGATCGAGGGCAGTAATTTTAGCAGTAGACCTCCTCTGTAAATCTAAAGTGGTAACCTGTAAAGGCTTTTAAAGGCTTTTAAAAATGTATTAATTTTGTTGCCACTGCACGTTTGTGCGCAATTTTAAAGCATGTCATGTTTGGTATCCATGTACTCGGCCTAAGATCATCTTTTTTATTTCATCAAACATTTGGGCAATATAGTGTGTTTTAGTGCATTAAAATTTAAAAAAGTGTGTTTTTTCCCCAAAAAATGCGTTTGAAAATCGCTGCGCAAATACTGTGTGAAAAAAAAAAAATGAAACACCCACCATTTTAATCTGTAGGGCATTTGCTTTAAAATAATATATAATGTTTGGGGGTTCAAAGTAATTTTCTTGCAAAAAAAATAATTTTTTCATGTAATCAAAAAGTGTCAGAAAGGGCTTTGTCTTCAAGTGGTTAGAAGAGTGGGTGATGTGTGACATAAGCTTCTAAATGTTGTGCATAAAATGCCAGGACAGTTCAAACCCCCCCCAAATGACCCCATTTTGGAAAGTAGACACCCCAAGCTATTTGCTGAGAGGCATGTCGAGTCCATGGAATATTTTATATTGTGACACAAGTAGCGGGAAAGAGACAAATTTTTTTTTTTTTTTTTTTTTTTTTGCACAAAGTTGTCACTAAATGTTATATTGCTCAAACGTGCCATGGGAATATGTGAAATTACACCCCAAAATAAATTCTGTTGCTTCTCCTGAGTACGGGGATACCACATGTGTGGGACTTTTTGGGAGCCTAGCCGTGCACGGGACCCCGAAAACCAAGCACCGCCTTCAGGCTTTCTAAGGCCGTAAATTTTTGATTTCACTCTTCACTGCCTATCACAGTTTCGGAGGCCATGGAATGCCCAGGTGGCACAAACCCCCCCCAAATTACCCCATTTTGGAAAGTAGACACCCCAAGCTATTTGCTGAGAGGTATAGTGAGTATTTTGCAGACCTCACTTTTTGTCACAAAGTTTTGAAAATTGAAAAAAGAAAAAAAAAATTTTTTTTTCTGGTCTTTCTTCATTTTCAAAAACAAATGAGAGCTGCAAAATACTCACCATGCCTCTCAGCAAATAGCTTGTGGTGTCTACTTTCCAAAATGGGGTCATTTGGGGGGGGTTTGTGCCATCTTGGCATTTTATGGCCTTCAAAACTGTGATAGGTAGTGAGGAGTAAAATCAAAAATGTATGCCCTTAGAAATCCTGAAGGTGGTGCTGGGTTTTCGGGGCCCCGTACGCGGCTAGGCTCCCAAAAAGTGCCACACATGTGGTATCCCCGTACTCAGGAGAAGCAGCTGAATGTATTTTGGGGTGCAATTCCACATATGCCCATGGCCTGTGTGAGCAATATATCATTTAGTGACAACTTTTTGTAAAATTTTTTTTTTTTTTTTTTTGTCATTATTCAATCACTTGGGACAAAAAAAAAAATATTCAATGGGCTCAACATGCCTCTCAGCAATTTCCTTGGGGTGTCTACTTTCCAAAATGGGGTCATTTGGGGGGGTTTTGTACTGCCCTGCCATTTTAGCACCTCAAGAAATGACATAGGCAGTCATAAACTAAAAGCTGTGTAAATTCCAGAAAATGTACCCTAGTTTGTAGACGCTATAACTTTTGCGCAAACCAATAAATATACGCTTATTGACATTTTTTTTACCAAAGACATGTGGCCGAATACATTTTGGCCTAAATGTATGACTAAAATTTAGTTTATTGGATTTTTTTTATAACAAAAAGTAGAAAATATCATTTTTTTTTCAAAATTTTCAGTCTTTTTCCGTTTATAGCGCAAAAAATAAAAACGGCAGAGGTGATCAAATACCATCAAAAGAAAGCTCTATTTGTGGGAAGAAAAGGACGCAAATTTCGTTTGGGTAGAGCATTGCATGACCGCGCAATTAGCAGTTAAAGCGACGCAGTGCCGAATTGTAAAAAGTGCTCTGGTCAGGAAGGGGGTAAATCCTTCCGGGGCTGAAGTGGTTAGGTATCTCTCCAAGAAAACAATATCCCAAGAAGCATGCAACTCAGCAATTAGGACATTTTTTAGTCTCATAAAGATCCCTCTCATGTTATCAGTCTCAGGTGCAGTCTGATCAAAGACTACTTCTGGATCAATTTTTCTACTCTTATGGTATTCAAAGATATCCATTTTCTATCCTCAAGGGAATGTGTATATTTTACTATACCCACACCAATAAATTTCTATCTCCCTCCCTTTGTTATAGAGATAGATATTGGAAAGCTGCAAAAAAATGTATTTAGAAAAAGATATATATAAAGAAACGTGATTTTGCGCTAACCATACAAAAAAAATTTGTGCTGCTGCTCGTGTTAGTCCATAAATACGAAAGACCCAAAAAATAAATAGTAAATAGTGTAACCAGCGCGCATCATATCTTAGTGTGTATTAAATATAAGTTATCCCGATAGTTATGACTACTATTGGTATACCACACTTAAAGCCATTTCAATCCGGCCAAAACTCAAGAAAAACGTTATTACTATAGACATATATTTTAAAAATCGTGAAATTAACTTATTTTCCTATATTAGGAACATTTAAATCCTATACTCACACCACGTGTTCAACAGTGAAACAAAACATGTGTTATTAATTACAATGTTACTTATGAAAATCAATCCGCAACAATGTAGTGAGCACCCTGAAACATATGTTGCTAGTAACAATGTTACTTGTGACTATCAATTCGCAACAATGTGGTGAACACCATACATATCCAAATTAGTGCTAAAAATGTTTATCAGTGGGACACTTATTCCCCTTGAACATCTTAGATGTAGAAACAATGATCAGTCCTTGATGGAAATATGCTAGGTTGATATTAGCACCAATCTTCTTTATAGAAAGAGACACACCGATAATCCTCCTTTTCACAAATATGGTAAAAAAGGCCGCTTACCGGATCAGATGGATCTCAGGTTAGTGAGATCAGATGAGCATGTTGCATTAGCCTGCCGGCCTTAGATTATTACCTGGGCGTTTTCCTGGGAGATTTCCTCAGCCACTGTGCTCCAATTCACAGGCAGATCTGGGCGTTTTCCTGGGAGATTTCCTCAGCCACTGTGCTCCAATACACAGGCAGATCTATCCTCACTGATACAATGTATCTGGTTTCAAAATATTAGTTCATCCATACAGAAGATACACCCCAGTGGGAATAAAACGAAAAGGGCTCCATAGTGCAAATGTGTTTTATAGATTTATTCAAAATCTCTTTCACAGTCACTTTAAAACAATTCTTTCCACTGCAAATGTTCACAGCAACACTCCACTGCACATCAGGAACTAAAATTCAAAAAAACTCCCAAGTATACACCAAACAGAACTCAGATAAAAAATGGAAACCAGATAAAAATTAGTTAAAATCTAGACTTTTACCTATACCCCTGACATTATATTCAATAAAAAACATATAAAAATACAAAGGATCAATACAAATTCTCAAAAAATTATTTTTAGAAATTCTCAAAAAATTCTTTTTAGAAATTCTTTTTAGAAACTAGGAAGACTATCACCCATTATCTATTATCAATGTAGCAATTGATATCCCACTCCACGTTGAGTCCTAGGGGTCTATAACATTGGAGGTCATATATCCATCTGGTTTCACGGCGAGAGATGGACCTTCTCATATTGCTTCCCCTCCAATGGGGGGTATGTTTTTCTATTGCTATTACTTTCAAAAGTGCTGTATTCCTTTAACCCTTTAAGATTCCCAAACATTCTTTTTTTTTTTTTGAAAAATATTTATTGGGTTTTATGACATATAAAAGTACAGGACTTAGTGTCACAAAAGTCACAGAGTAATAATCGTACAATCTATAAGTTGCATGACTTCCCATGGTAGTAGATGTAAACTCTTGTCATATCAGTTGGACCAGATGGGAAGTAACAGAAAGACAAAAATAACATAAAAATAAAAATAAAAGGAAAAAGAAAAATTAAGGGAAAGGGAAGATGGGGGGTTCATGTTTGCCATCCTATCAACATTATGGGTAAAACTTTTCTCGACACATAAAATCTTAACATCTAAGTACCTTCAGGAGTGGAGGCAGCGTCTGACTAAACTCAAGAGGGTGGATGTCAAGGGGCACAATGGATTTATGGATAACCTACGGTGGGTTAAAAATAAAGGAATCTGGGGTGGGGGGTATCTTGAGTCGACCTAGGGAATTGGTGACATCATTTGTTAAGTACCATTTCGAGTATCGAAATGGGTTCATTATTTCGACCAGAGCCTGTGGAGCGAATGTAGCTTCAATGTATTTTCTCCATCTTTTGAAAAAACGGGAAGTTGATCGGAAATTAAGGGTGATGGTGTCCAGCCTTTCTAGATTAAAAAGTGATGCTAAGGCTGTTTTAAACGTTGTTAGGGAAGGAGGAGTAGCTGATATCCAGTGAGACATGATAGTCCTGCGGGCCACTAGAAGACACAGGTGAGCCCAGTGTGGAATATTTTGTGAGACCCTCGTTGGTGATGAGGGTGAAGGGGGTATGCTGAACAGGCATAGTAAGCGGTCCTTTGTGCACTGAAGTTTGTGGACCTCGTTGATGTAGTTGATCACCTTAGTCCAGTAAGCATCGATCTTGTTGCAGTCCCAGAGTCTGTGTAGTAACGTGGGGCGAGGTATGTTACACCAGGAACATTGAGCTTGGGTGGGGTCCTTCTTGTTGTAGCGGAAGGGGAAGTAAGCTCTGTGAATGATCTTGTATTGCGTTTCCCTCCAAGATTCAGAAGAAGTAAGGTTGCGGACTGTCTTGTATCCCTCAAGGATTTTTTCTGGCAGAGATTCGTCACCCAAGACGTGTGCCCATTTTTGAAAGGGTTTGAGGGCATACTTCCGTGTTTGATGTTGTATAAGATAGGAGTAAATATTGGAGATGGAGTAGTTATTACTTTTGATGAGAGTATCAATGCAGGATGTTTCAAGTGGGTTGGTATGAGGACCAGAACATGATTTGAGATAATTGATGAGTTGGTGATAGAAGAAAGCATGTGTTGGTGGTAGGGAATATTCCCGCATTAGGGTATGAAATGGTTTGAATTTGCCTGGCTTGTTGAGGTAACAGGAGGAGACATCTGTGAGGCCTTTAAGTTTCCATTGGCCAAAAGCTTTATGTATGAGAGATGGAAGGAACATAGGGTTGCCTTGTATTTTGAGGTATTTGGAGATGCTGGATGGAACTTTAAGCAATTTTCTGACTTCTCTCCATGCAATAACCGTATCTTTAATTATTACACTTGTTTTGAGGTGAGGGGGTAATGTATTGGGGTTAGAATGGAGGATGGCCGAGAGGGTATATGGGTGTGCCATAGCCTCTTCCAAGTATAGGTTAGAGTACCTAGAACCACCAGTTAGCCAGTCTAAGCCCTGTCTAAGTAAACATGCCAGGTTGTAAAAACGCATATCGGGCAGTCCCGCCCCACCCTCGCCCTTCGGGAGACTTAATTTCTGTAGCGCTATGCGAGGTTTTTTGTGAGACCATATAAAGGTAGTTAGGGCCCTCTGGATTTTTTGGATGTCAGAATGTTTAATTAGAAGAGGTATGGTCTGCATTGGGTAGAGTAGGCGCGCAAAGGACACCATTTTGAATAGATGGCATCTCCCAAAGAGCGAGAGAGGTAGGGACCCCCAAGCCTCCAACTCCTTTACAATTTTGGTTATCAAAGGGGGGTAGTTCAAAGAATATAGAGAGGATGGCTCACGTCCTATTTTAATGCTCAGGTATGTAATATGTTGGTTGGCTATGGCCAAGGGGGATAGGTGTTTCCATTTACTGGAGAGATGGGGGTGTAATGCTAGGATCTCACTCTTGTCAAAATTGATTCTGAATCCCGAGCAGAGTCTAAAGTCTGAAAAAAGTCGTTTGAGTCTGTCAAAGTCTGTGATAGGGTCGGTGGAGAATAGCAGTATGTCGTCTGCGAATAGTGCCGAACGAAGAGTGTGGTTCTCCAGAGTGATGCCACTGATTCCATCAGCCGAATTTAGTATTCTGGACAGGGGTTCGATTGCTAGATTGAACAGGAGTGGAGACAGGGGGCACCCCTGTCTCGTTCCTTTTGTTAATGGAATCGTGCCCGAAATGAAATCAGGGGTGACAAGACGTGCGGTAGGGGATGCATACATTTGAAGCAAGAATCGCATAATCGGTCCTGAGAATCCAAATTGTGTCATCACTCTAAAGAGCCAAGAGAAATTGATGTTGTCAAAGGCCTTTTCCGCGTCTAATGACATGATGGCAATGTCTTGGTTAGGGTGAGTTTTGGCGTATTCTAGAGCCATTAATACCTTACGGATGTTTAGGGTGGCCGATCTGCCCGAAACAAAGCCAGATTGAGCTTGGTGCAATAGAGATGGAAGTAAGGGAGCTAGCCGTGACGCAATTATTTTGGATAAGATTTTGACATCAACATTTATTAATGAAATTGGTCGGTATGAGCCCGGTAATAGGGGGTCTTTCCCTTTTTTAGAGATTAATTTGATGTGGGCCTGTGTTCCCGTAGGAAGGTAGGGCCCTCCGTCCCACATAGCTGCGTAAACATGTTTTAAAGTATCAGGGATGAATTCTCTAGTCATTTTATAGAATTCAGCGGTATAACCGTCGGGTCCCGGGGCTTTGGCCGAGGCCATGTTTTTGATCGTGACCCGAATATCATCAACAGTGATGGGGGCATTAATCGTCTCTAATTGTGTGTGGTGGAGTTTGGGTAAGCGTATTTTGTCGAGCAGTACGTCAGTGGTAGGCAAGTCAGTCGGGTCAGCTTTGTATAGATTGGTATAGTATTCTACGAGTAGGTTGCTAATTTCAGCTGGGGAGGTGATCAAAGACCCTGTCTCAGCTCTAAGAGCTGAGATACGGGTGGGATGCCTGGGGCCTGAGCACATCTTGGCCAGGAGCCTACCAGCCTTGTTTCCAAATCTATGAAAATGTAATTGAGAGTAAGATGTTTTGGCCGCTTCATGTTGTTCTGCCCACAGGTCAAAGGTGCTTTTGGCCTGTCTCCATTTTTGTATGTTTTCTATGGTGCGGTTTAATGTGAGCTGCTCATGAGCCAGTCGTAGGGCTTCGCTTGATTTACTATACTGTTGCTTGGCTTTCTTTTTAAACTGGGTTGTGTACGAAATTATTTTACCTCTTAAGAAGGCCTTGCCTGCTTCCCAGAACAGGTTAGGATCCGTAATGTGAGCTCCATTAGTGGAGATGTATTCCTCCCAGGCGCAGTATAATGTATGTTTAAAGTCCTCATTGTCAATTAAATAGGAGGGGAAGCGCCAAGTAGGGGAGGGAGATGAGCGAGCTGTTTGGGTGAGATGAATCACGATTGGGCTGTGGTCTGAGATCACTGCGTCTTGTATGTCTGGTGCACTGATTATGGAGCTCAGGGATGGGGAGGCAAAAAAATAGTCTATACGTGAAAACGTGTTGTGCGGGGGCGAGAAAAAGGAGTATTCCCGTTCCGTTGGGTGCATTAGGCGCCATACATCCTCAAATTGTATGGAGGCAATGGCTTGTGCCAATAGGGTGGCTGTAGATGATGAGGAAGTACGGGTGTGTGTTCTGTGTGTAGGGGGGCCCGAGCGATCAGCCAAGGGGGACATGACTGAATTAAAGTCCCCACCCAATAGGTGTAGTGTCTCTGGTGTAGTTAGCACCCATTTCACTAAGTCCTGGAAGAAGGAGGTGTCAGGAGAGTTGGGAGCATAAATGTTAGTAAGTGCTATGTATTTGTCATCTATGGTCAGATGTAGAGTCATTTTTCTTCCCTCTGAGTCAACCCTGATATCTCTGACTTTGTGTTGTAGATTTTTATGCAGGAGGATAGCAACCCCTGCTTTACGCCCCACTGCTGGTGAGCCATAAACAGAGCCCACCCACAATCTACGTAGACGTTGCAAATCGTCTGCGGCCAGATGCGTCTCCTGAAGTAGAGCCACATCTGCCCGGAGACGCCGCAGGTGTCTGAGAATGGACATACGTTTGTTAGGGGAACGCAACCCCTTAACATTCCATGAGACAAACTTTAGGTGACTCCCCGGTGTAGACTGTGACATACTTGGCATTTGAAAGTGTTTTGGTTTAGGAGCTTGCATAGAAGCCCTTGAGTGGATGTATTATCTACCTCCTGGGAGCCGCCAAAGCGCCTCGGAACCCCTGAAGACATAGGAATTAGGCTGGCAAACATGAACTTAAACTTCTCTAAGCAACGATAATATGTAAACATTAGTAAGGCAGTATATCGTGTAAGGAAATACAAATCTCGAGTTGTGGACTTCTCTTTTTTCCACATGAGGTCTCACCTATCTAGCCAGCGTAGCTCCCATTGATTGCCAGCTCCTCAGCTAGGGGCAGGGCGGTAGCAACGGGGGGTGGGGATAGGGAGGGTGAGGGAGAGGAAAGGGGAATAGGGAGGGGGGGGTGTAGGATAGGAAGGGGGAGTGGTCTGGGGGGGGATCTCCTGAGGAGGTAGTGCAGGTTTAAAGTAATCAATGGCGAGGTATACTGAACATAGGGGAGAGCCCTCCTCTTAAAATTAGGCTTAAGTAACCGGAAAATAGAAAATACAAACAAACATAACATTTCAAGTGTCTTTGTAAAGGAAGGTTTCCGTAAAGGAAGGTTTCCCAGGTAGTGGGGGGTTATGGCAGTCATTGAATAACATGACTATAACATTATAACGTTATAATTCTTAACTGTGTAAATTTCAGCTACAGGCTGGAAGGGGTAGTGCTCTATAGGGAGCATGTACGGGAGTTTATAGAGCCCTCAAAAACATCCTCATCTTAATGATAAAGATTTTTATAAGAAAAAATATAAGATGGGTTGATACTTCCCGTCCTAAGATGACGATGCAAAAAGGGTGGTGATGTGGAGTCCACCATCAGTTCCTTCAACGATTCCCAGAACGGTCTTCCTGGTTGGTGAAGCGGCTGCGCTTATATGGAGGTTTGGTTGGGCTTCGGGGGTGTTTAGGAGGTCCATAGGTATGCTGTGAAGATGACGATGGTGACCCCTCTGCTGCGGCACTGTGTTCCATTTCGGAGCTTCTGTTGGTTAGGTAGGTCTCCGCCTCTTCTGGTGTATGAAAGGTGAGTTGCTCCCCTTCAGATGTTTGAACGCGGAGGACAGCTGGATAGGCTAGGGAGAATCGGATCTGATTGTGGTGCAGAGTGGAGCATACCGAGGAGAATGCCTTGCGTTGTTTCATTACCTCTATGGAATAGTCCGCGAAGAGTAGCAGTTTCGCGCCATCCACCACCAGAGAGCGCGTGCGACGAAATTTTTGCATTATGGCGTTTTTGTCGGCGTAGTTTAAGTATTTCACTATCACATGCCGGGGTTTAGCGCGTGTGTCAGAATATTGGCCCATGCGGTGTGCTCGTTCAACCGTACACGGTATGCGGAGGCCAAGTTGCTCTGGGATGGTTTTCGCACAAATGTTTGTAAGGTGGGAAGCTGGGATCGACTCTGGCAGGCCAATGATGCGCAGATTGTTTCTTCTTGAGCGATTTTCCAAATCGTCTAGTTTGTCCCATATGTCTCTGTGGGAAGCATTTATGCGTGCAAGTGCTGCAGATGAGGCAGTGCAGTCATCTTCTAATATTGAAATTCTTTCCTCCGTCTGGGAGATGCGCTGGGCCTGGGCCTGGAGTTCTATGTGCAGCTGTTCAAGCCCCCTGTGTACCGCTGCGTCCACAGTGGCTGTAAGGGATGGCCCCAGTAGTTGAACTACAGCCTGGGCAATGTTGGCAGGGGATGCGGGGTCGGTTTCTGTCACAGCTGGGGCAGGGAGAGGCTGTGGCTGCTGCTGAGGCCGCTCTGTTAAGTCCGGAGCGGCCGCCATCTTAGCTGTTTCGTCCGCTATGTCTCCCGCCGGCGGAGCTGTGGAGGGGGGCGAGGACAGCGCCCGAGCGTATGATCGCTCCACAAAGCGATCCATACCTGCCTGGGATGGAGCGGAGGCGGTGGGGGTTTCCCCGGTGCTGTGACAGGCTTATATGCCGGTTTTGTGAGGAGCTGTGCGGGAGCTGGAGCCGCTTACGTCCTCCTCATGTGGCGCCGGAACCGGAAGTTCCCAAACATTCTTATCTCAGGGGGACAATCTATGGCACTTGGTGCCAATTTATCTTTCAGTGTTTCTTTTTTCCTGAATATAATATTAGGTCTGGCAGGAAGGATAGGGCCCAGAATTTCATCTCTCCTTAAAATATTCCAATGCTTTTTCATAACTTTGTTGACCCACCTGTACTGTGATGAAAAAGTGGTGATGAAGGCCCACTCAAAATCTTTATTTATGCCTTCCTTCACATTGGTTTTAGGTTTCAGGAGTTGTTCTCTCTCAATATTGGCTATTTTAACCAGCTCGTCTTCCAATATATCGGGCCTATATCCCTTATCTTCAAAACGCTTTTTTAGAACCCCTGCTTCATCTAGATAATCTTCAATCTGGGAACAATTTCTTCTCACCCTCTGAAATTGGCCCTTAGGTATAGCTTTCAGCCAATTTGGGTGGTGGCAGCTCCCAATAGGAATGTAACCATTCCTATCGGTTGTTTTAAAAAATGTTTTAGTGAGTAATCGTCCCTCTTTTTTAGTGATCGTAAGATCCAAAAAGTTGACTGAAGTTATGCTATATTCATACGTGAAATTGATGCCCCATTTGGTGGAATTAACTTTTGCCATAAAAAACTTCAATGACTCTGCGTCCCCCTTCCACAGAAAGAAGGCGTCATCAATAAACCTTCACCAGAAAAGTAGCTGGGGACATTCCCACGCAAATATATGGTCATTTTCCCACAATGCCATAAATAAATTGGCGAGGCTGGGGGCAAATTTGGCCCCCATAGCCACGCCTGTGCGCTGTAGGAAATATTGGCCATTATAATAAAAGAAATTATGTTCCATTGCAAATTTTAATAGCTTTAGAACAAAGGCTCTTGTTGACTCTTTAATGGAAATATTCCTTACCGATAAAATATCTGGCTGCCAAATATCCTAAATCATGTCTTATGTTGGTATAAAGTGAAGAGACATCTGCAGTCACTAATAGGGTATCATCATCTACTCTTAATTGTGACATTTCATTAATAATTTGTGACGAATCCTTCAAAAAGGCTGGAATTTTAGTTACAAGCGGTTGTAGAAAAAAGTCTACAAATTTACCTACTCTGGAAGTGAAGGAGTCTATACCACTCACTATTGGTCTGCCTGGTGGTCGCACTGGGTTCTTATGTATTTTTGGTGAGTAATAAATAATCGCCATTTTAGGTGCCAGTGGTATCAAAAACTCCATCTCTTTTTTACTAATGACCCCTTTTTTGAAGCCATCCTGAATTATCACATTCAGTTGCTTCCTATATCCCACCGTGGGGTCACGCCTCAGGATAGTATAGGTCTCCCTGTCAGATAGCAAATGATCCATTTCCTCCAGATACTCTTGTTTCTTAAGAAGGACAATTCCCCCCCCCCTTTATCCGCGGGGCGTATTATTGGTCCTTTTTTCTCGCACAATGTTTTTATACCCCTATCGATCTCATTTTGTTTAGTATCTTTATTATTCCTGAATTGTACCTTTTGTAAATCTTGCATTATCAGGTTTTTGAGCACTGTTATACTGGGAGCTGGTTTCTCTGGAGGATTAAAAAGAGACGCATTTCTAAGACCTGTCTTCCTTGGTGCCCTATTCAGCTGTGACCCTGAATTTCTTATGATGGGATTAGTTAGAAAATGACGTTTTATGTTTAGTTTTCTCACATAATTTTGAAGGTCTATAAACATTTGAAATTTACTTATACTCTGTTTAGGAGCAAATTTTAGGTTGATATATGTATAATAAATGGAAGTGCGAATCAGAAACGCCCAATTATACATATAAAAGAAAAATATTTTTCTAATAAAAAGATTTAAAAAAAAAAATTTAATTTTTTTAATTTTTCAAAATTTTTCTTGTTTTTGAGCTAATTTCTTTCTTCCCTATATAGTGGTGAAGAAAAGTAGTTAGTTTTGATATTTAAAGAGCAGTTTTTGAAGAAAAAATAACTTTATATCAAGTGACCACAGGAAGGGGATGTGGGAATGTCACTTCCTGTGTCTCCTGCCATATGAGTATAAAAACGTGATGTGTCAGCATTCAGTCATGTCTCCGTTCCCAGTGGAAGCCTGTTTAGGGGAAATGCGTCGGGTGGAGCTAGAGGCTGTGACGTCATCACGTTTGTCTGGTCTTTCTCCATGCAGTCAGCCGGTTTGCTCCCGCTCTGCATGTATGCTGATTTTTAGCTAATTTTTATCTGGTTTCCATTTTTTATCTGAGTTCCGTTTTGTGTATACTTGGGAGTTTTTTTGATTTGTAGTTCCTGATGTGCAGTGGAGTGTTGCTGTGAACATTTGCAGTGGAAAGAATTGTTTTAAAGTGACTGTGAAAGAGATTTTGAATAAATCTATAAAACACATTTGCACTATGGAGCCCTTTTCGTTTTATTCCCACTGAGGTGTATCTTCTGCTGAGGAAATCTCCCAGGAAAACGCCCAGATCTGCCTGTGAATTGGAGCAGAGTGGCTGAGGAAATCTCCCAGGAAAACGCCCAGGTAATAATCTAAGGCCGGCAGGCTAATGGAACATGCTCATCTGATCTCACTAACCTGAGATCCATTTGATCGGGTAAGCGGTCTTTTTTACCATATTTGTGAAAAGGAGGAATATTGGTGTGTCTCTTTCTATAAAGAAGATTGGTGCTAATATCAACCTAGCATATTTCCATCAAGGACTGATCATTGTTTCTACATCTAAGATGTTCAAGGGGAATAAGTGTCCCACTGATAAACATTTTTAGCACTAATTTGGATATGTATGGTGTTCACCACATTGTTGCGAATTGATAGTCACAAGTAACATTGTTACTAGCAACATATGTTTCAGGGTGCTCACTACATTGTTGCGGATTGATTTTCATAAGTAACATTGTAATTAATAACACATGTTTTGTTTCACTGTTGAACACGTGGTGTGAGTATAGGATTTAAATGTTCCTAATATAGGAAAATAAGTTAATTTCACGATTTTTAAAATATATGTCTATAGTAATAACGTTTTTCATGAGTTTTGGCCGGATTGAAATGGCTTTAAGTGTGGTATACCAATAGTAGTCATAACTATCGGGATCACTTATATTTAATACACACTAAGATATGATGCGCGCTGGTTACACTATTTACCATGATACGATATGGCAAGGCAAGACTTGTTTTAGCTGATGCAGACTCATCTGTATCAGGTGCTTCCAACTAGTTCTCTTTCTCCAGCTCCTCACTATCAAGGATCGTGCCTGCCAAAGAGGAGGCTTCCTCTTGGCCTATTTGAGTGGTGGGGAGTCCCTGTTTCCTTTTAGTTAGTTTTTGCTTTGCTGCAATCTTTGCCGCTCTCTGTCTAATTTGACCCTTTCTCTCTGGGGTTAGAGTACTCCCTGGGCCACTCTGTTTCTGTTTTAATTCAGTAACTTGATCTGAGATATTTTCTACTCTTTGCATAAGGGTTTCTACCATCTTCTTTTTAACAATTATTTCTGAGCCTGCCTCGCTTTCTACATTAGAGTCTCTGGAGCCTGAGCCACCACTTGCCTGTGCCTGTAAAGTACCTGTTGTTGAGATAAGGGTGGTGGTGGCGGGGCTGCGGGCGGGTGTGTCAGGTTACCTATAGCAAGGGTGGCTATTTAGATTATTTCCTCATCATCCCCTGAAACCTTGCAAACAGGTATGCTGGAATACAGGGGTGTGTAAGCGGGTGGTAGATGAAGTGGAGGTGCACTAGCTGTTGTTGGGAGGAACAGGTTCGTAGGTGAGAGGTCAGAAACGTTAATATTAGATTGTAAGGGGGGTCGTTTTACCTTAGCCTCTACCAGGTGCAGTTGTTTTGCAGTAAAAGGCAGGAAACAGGTTTTTTTATTCTCAGTTTTCCTGATTCATTTTATTCTCTTTCTACCATTCCCCTTCCTATCCTCGGGGTCCATGTCATACCAGTGAGGAGCTACAATTAGCCAGTTTTCCCCTGCTTCCTTCATGTACTTCATGTCCCAATCAGGGTCTTCTGTGTACCATGGGAAAGCTTTCTTATCCCCCAAACAGAGTCCCCTGACCATATCCATATGGAATTGGTCATTTGCGCCTGTTCACGGGAAGGGTGAGCTACTACACATACTTTCTGTCCAGCCGGCCAGATTGTCTATGAAAGGATTTTTTTTAAATAATCTGTTCCACATATTCTGGCCACATAGTCATTACATGTCTCTCCAGGATTAGTGGGGGGTATTCTTTACTTCCTCCCTTACCCATTCTTAGTTTGGGTACAAGCAACTCATACAAAGTTACAGAGGGTCGTTTTCTCACCTTACAAGACAATCTTCAATGTACAACAATAATATAAGCTCTAAACAATATTCTTATACTTTATACAGCGATTTAAGGAGAAGAAAAAAGGTCTGTAGAGTCCCCCTGATCGTCCGACCGGCTCCTTATTTAGGAGCCTCTATTTTTACTATTTTCAAATCAGTCTCCCAAAGATGATTACTTTAATGTGCTTCCCAAAAGCATGGCAGTTTACAGTTAACCTCTACAATTTTGCACTATACAAGGATGCGGTATTGTCAGAGCCAAAGCAAGAAGAACAGCATCAACAAAATAGACACAATTCACTTACCTCAGATAAACACTGCATCCCACTGCTGCCACCAGTGCTGTAAGGGTTAATTCTGCCTAGATACCTGGATGAAAACCAGAAGAGAAGGAGGGCGCAACAACCTAGTGCATTACCACTAATAAACTTTAATACAGCATAAAAACAGCAGAATAAATACTCACAAACGAGCTTGTATAACCAGCTTTAAAAAGGGCGCAACAGCGCTGTTTCTGTAAATCGACACATCAGGACCTATTGCCAAGAGGGTCAAACCGGTGCAAACGGCTAACGCGTTTCGGGGGAGCACCCCTTTCTTCAGAGCCTAAGCGGGCAATGGTTGGTCTCTCAACCTTCTCTCTCTATAAATGTGCCTGTACCTGCCACACCCAATTGGTGGCGCCGCCCCCCTCCCTCCAAAGACTTACACAGCACCCACCCATTTGGGCTAGCCCTCCCTGAGCCTATCTCTCTGAATGCGATTTCTATTTGAGCCAGATAGCAGAAAACAATAATCGAAAATCAATGCTGCCTGCTACGTAATGAGCCAAAGGATCTATAATGCTATCAGCATGGACCACAGAGCACGGGGGGGGGGGGACATAGGCGCCGACCACACATACCTCAAATCGTGCATGTAGATCAGTCAGTAGCCACATACCATAGATTCGCCAGGATGGGTATTCGAGGCTTCGCCGGCTCTCAGGAGCCATAATGATATTGCAAATAGCGTGTGGAACGCACGCCGCCCGAAGAACCAGGAAGTGCGGGCGTTCCTGCGTTCCACCCGCAACTTCCGGCTGATCGCGGCGTCATTTCCCCTTCCAGAAGTGTCAGAAGACACTGTGTGCAGGGGATACGGCCCGGAAGTGCGGGTGTGTTTGCGTTCCACCCGCTGCTTCCGGCCGTCATAGAATGGCCTATAGATGGCTAGGATTGGTGGTGCGCGCGCATCTCAATGCGCCCGCGTGCCTTACTCCAATCACTCCAATACTATCGCCTGTCATAGGCAGAGTCTGGCCGCACAAGACAGGCGGCATACTAGCAAAGACTGCAGACATCACTCAGCCTGCAAAATAGTATATAGACTTTGGTGTAATTAGAATAACAATCCAAATGGGGAGGTAGATGGGAAATCAAACTGATACCATTATTGACAATAATTAATTAATGATAATCAGTCGATATGGCCCGCAGAAGTATCCTCCCAAGGTGCACTAAATTGTACTACACATACTATACACATATTTCATAAATTAAAATTAAAATTAAAATATATTTGGTTATACAGCATATAATAAGTATATTTCATAAAATACATCATTGGACCTAATATTAAAAGGTCAAAACCTGGGAATTCATAGCAATTAGTCATATAAATAAGACCAGGAAAAAATCCATGCATAATGATACCTACATGATGGTTGTCCTAAAAAAGCATAAAACCAGATATAATATCTAAAACTGAATACAAAAACTCACCAGCCTATACCATTATTGATCTTCATTAAAAACCTGAAAGGAGTACACCTACTAAGAGGCTACGCACCCCTCCATGTAGATATAATGAAATATAACTATAGTAAATGTATATAAAGATGATAAAATGGAACATACTATGTCATATAGCCATAATGGCTATCTCCCCAGCATATGCCCTGGAGGATACCTCTGCGGTCTAGCATACCAAAGAAGAGAGAGACACCATTGCCCGCTTAACCTAATGGGAATTAACACTAAACTCCAATGGTGGTGATGTACATAAAGTGACAAAGGCTACATAATATACCAAGTTACACAAAAAAAAGATTTGAGTTAACAACTGTCTAAAAACCGTCTAAAAACCAACCATGACCTATTAACTATATTCTATGTATAAAGCTGAAAAACTGCATACCCGCTACTACACCTGTTGAAAGAATCTGCCCCAATTTGTTGTCCCTGATCCTAGTGTATTCCATAGGACCCAAAAGTAAGCCCCTATCTGCATATTGGCGGCAACGAGCCCACTACAAAGGTCAAACCATAGTTGGCCTACCTAATGCCACCAATGACTCGGGGACTGGAGGTGTTATACAACATTGTGTAGTTCGATTTCCTCGTTCAGGCCTTTCGGGGCCAAAGTGCCTAGGGAAAATATCCAGAAGGCCTCTCTATTGCACAGCATTTGGTGTTTTTTGCCATTATCCAAATCGCTCGGCATCGCTTCAATGCCGAACACCTTGAGGCCGTCTGTACTGCTACTGTGGGTTTCTTTAAAGTGTTTCGGTATTGAATAGTTATCCTTTTCTGTCAGGATACTGCTCCTGTGCTCGTTCATTCTGGTCCTCATGGGTCTTGACGTCCGTCCGACATAGAGGAGGCCACAAGGGCACAGAAGGCCATAGATGACATATGAAGTGCCGCAGTTGATAAACTGCTTCATCTTGTGAACCCTACCGTCTGTTCCAACAACTTCTTTCTTTCTATGGCACATATGCACGCAGTTCCCACACATACTACTCCCACATCTGTAGCTACCCTTCTGGTCAAAAATCGTGCTCCAGATGCTGCTAGGCCCTCCATTTCTTTGTTTTCTCACCCTACTTGGGGTATCTACTGTGTTAGATACCTGGATGATCAGTGAGACCTCTCGGAGCTCCCGAAGCACCCAATGAACACAAGACAGAATAGTTTCAAAGAATGCTTGTTTATTGGCAGTGTGAGTTGAGCTTTTATGCAAACTAGAACAAAAAGAGTCACGTAACACATATGGGGAGGGTCAAGACATACAGCGTGACATCTTAGACATCTGGTTTAAACTAGTATCATAGGTCATGGGATGTTGATGGTTGGCTTTGTCTGAAGACATAGTTTCACAGCCAGTTCTTACTGGAAGTTATCTAGCCTGTGGTTATTGCTACATGTGAAGTTGCACCAAGAAGTACATATTGTTTTTCAAACATTTAATGTTTCAGTCTTGTTAACTCTTTCTCACCCTTCAGAGGGGAGAAGGTGGAAGGAACAATGTAGAGTTGGGGGGGTGGAGGGGGGGGGGTGAGGATAGAGGGAGAGGAGGGTGGAGGAATACAGGAAGGGAGATGTGTGACCTCTGAGTAGGTCAAGGTCAGGAAGTTTTACTGTAGTCTATTAAACATCTCAGCATCTAGTTACTGAACATTTGGGATTGGACATCAATGAGGACCATGAGGCCAGACATTTTTGTAAGTGTAGGTTTTTTCGAGCTAGTATTTTCTCCATATGACATTGGAGGTTCAGGTCAGCAATTGTGGTAATAATAGAAGGAGGGTTTAGAGAGCGCCATAGCAATATTTACTTTAGCAGTAAGCAACAGATGAATAACAGTAGACCTGGAGCTGAGGGGGATGTTCTCTGCCCCAATGTGTAGTAGTAGTACCATTGCAGGGTTAGGTAGTATAGGATCACCTCATCTCAGAGATGAGGGAGAAAATTTGATGCCAATATGATCTCAGGGATTTACAATAACAGAAAGTGTGGGCTAGAGTTCCTTTGTCACCACCTTGTCTCCAGCATGCAGGGGATTCAGAAGGGTACATTTTTGCAATTTTGAAAGGCGTTAGGTACCAGCGGTGTAATATCTTCAGGTAGGTCTCCCAATGATTGGAGCAGTGGGAAGCACTGTGGGTGACTGTGAACGCTTTTTGCCACATGGGTGCAGAAAACTATTCTCCCAGCTCCATCTCCCATTTAGAAAGTGAAGAAATCTGAGAGTATTCTCGGTCATCATTAAGGCAAGTGTAAAATAGTGAGATACCTTTCCTAGGGTACTTAGGGTTAAAGAAAAACTGATGTACATGCGTAGGTAAGTAGGTTGTGGTTGGCACTTCCTGTGAATGAAGGAAATTAGATATTTGAGCTTGGTAAAGGCCTCTGAGGTTCTTAAGTTATATTCAGAACATAGGGTAGCAAAGGGTTTGAATTTACCATTTGAGTATATATTACACAGGTGGGAGATGCTGTGTCTAAGCCAAGTCCATATGTCTAGGTCAGGTAAGTATCAGTACAGCAGTTCCATGGGTAATGGTGTTCTGGATCGAGAACAAGTAGGGGTACAGCAGGAGGAGGGTTCTTTCCAAGCCATAAAGGAAGCTGTTTGTGTTGGGCAGTTAGGGGTGGGCATTGGGAAACCATTACTAATGGCCAATAGGGACCCTATAAGTTCAGGTGGTCGGTAGAGTGAGGTCTCCATAATAGACCAGATTTTGTCTTTGGTGGGATGCCACCAATAGTATGTTTGGTCCATCAGAGTCACATAATAGTAAGAGCATATATGTGGTAGTCCTGCACCCCCTTTTTTATAGGGTCTTGTCAATATATGGTTTGCACATCTAGGGTGGCCAGAATTCCATACATATTCAGTGAGCTGCCCTTGAATAGAGGTAAAAAAATAGGTGAGGAAAGGGATCATTACTGTTCTGAATAGGTAAAGAATCTTAGGTAGAATCAGCATTTTTAGTGTCGCTACTCTCACTAGCTTGGAGAGGCCATAGGAGCGAAGTGAGCAAAATTCTTGAGGTACAATTTGGAGGAGTTGTTTATAATTGAATTCAAAGAGCTGGGATGTATGGGAGGGGAGTTGAATACCTAGGTAGGGAAGCAATTGAGTAGCCCAGGTGAAGGGAAAGGTAGTCTGGATTTGAGCAGTGAGCGATGGGGATATACAGTGCCTTGCAAAAGTATTTACCCCCTTGGCTTTTTACCTATTTTGTTACATTACAGCCTTTAGTTCAATGTTTTTTTAATCTGAATTACATGTGATGGATCAGAACACAATAGTCTAAGTTGGTGAAGTAAAATTAGAAAAAATATACAAAAAACAATTTTTCAGAAATAAAAAACTGATAATTGGCATGTGCGTATGTATTCACACCCTTTGTTATGAAGCCCATAAAAAGCTCTGGTGCAACCAATTACCTTCAGAAGTCACACAATTAGTGAAATGATGTCCACCTGTGTGCAATCTAAGTGTCACATGATCTGTCATTACATATACACACCTTTTTTGAAAGGCCCCAGAGGCGGCAACACCTAAGCAAGAGGCAAGACCAAGGAACTCTCCAAACAAGTAAGGGACAATGTTGTTGAGAAGTACAAGTCAGGTTAGGTTATAAAAAAATATCCAAATCTTTGATGATCCCTAGGGGCACCATCAAATCTAATCTATCATAACCAAATGGAAAGAACATGGCACAACAGCAAACCTGCCAAGAGATGGCCGCACACCAAAACTCACGGACCGGGCAAGGAGGACATTAATCAGAGAGGCAGCACAGAGACCTAAGGTAACCCTGGAGGAGCTGCAGAGTTCTACAACAGAGACTGGAGTATCTGTACATAGGATGACAATAAGCCATAAGTGGTTTAGGGGAAACATGTAAATGTGTTGGAATGTCCTAGTCTAAGCCCAGAACTCAATCCAATAGAAAATCTGTGGTCAGACCTAAAGCTTGCTGTTCACAAGCACAAACCATCCAACTTGAAGGAGCTGGAGCAGTTTTGCAAGGAGGAATTGGGCAAAAATCCCAGTGGTAAGATGTGGCAACTTCATAGAGACTTATCCAAAGCGACTTGGGGCTGTGATAGCCGCAAAAGGTACAAAGTATTGACTTTAGGGGGTGAATAGTTATGCACATTGACTTTTTCTGTTATTTGGTCCTATTTGTTGTTTGCTTCACAATAATAAAAAAAAAACATCTTCAAAGTTGTGGGCATGTTCTGTAAATTTAATGATGCAAATCCTCAAACAATCCATGTTAATTCCAGGTTGTGAGGCAACAAAACATGAAAAATGCCAAGGGGGTGAATACATTTGCAAGGCACTGTATGAATGCTTAGTATAAGAGACTTCATTGCATTGAGTTTATAGTATGAGATAGAGCTAAAGGTAGTAAGAATTGATTAGATGGAGTGCAGGGATTGAAGAGGGTTGATAATCTTGAGGATGATATCGTCAGCGAACAAGCTGATTTTATTCTGATCCAAAAATGGGGATGCCTGATATTTGTGGGTGAGAGCGAGGTTTAGTTGCAAGGAGTTTCAATAATAGGGCGAATATTATTGGGGATAATGGACAGCCTTGATCGTTGCCATTAGTAATAGTGAAAAGGGACTGAAAGGGTGCCTGCTGTGAGGACTTTGGCAGGTGGAAACCAACCAGTAACCCTGAACTTGCTCAACATTGCTTTAAGGAATCCCCAGTGGACCTGATGAAATGCCTTCTCCGCATCCAAGGAAAGGAGCAGAGAAGGCGTTTTCTGGGTACCGGAGTGGTACCAGGTTAAATAAATGTCTCGTGGCACCTGGGGCTTGTCTTAGGTATAAATGCGACCTGGTCGGGGTGAACTAGTGAGGGCAGAAAGGGCATTAGTCTATGGGCTATAACCTTGGCAAAGATCTTTAGGTCTGTGTTAATTAGGGACATAGGTCTATAGTTAGCGGGGGATAAGGGGTCTTTGCCTGGTTTCGGAATCATAGTAATAACTGACTGCAACATATCAGGGGGGAAGAAGCCAGAGGACGAGGCATGAGAAGGTCACCAAATTGCTTGTAATATTCATTTGCAAATTCATCCTCGCCAGGAGTTTTATGTGCAGGTAGGGTCTTAATGTCATCTGTAATTTCCGCATTTATAAAAGGTTGGGAAATAATCTCCTGTTGGGATGGTAATAGGGTTGGTAGCTCAAGTGACTTTAACAAAATATCTATAGCTGAGTCTGTGGGTTGGGCGTAGAAGGGTCTGTAGCCAGGTTATATAGAGAGGAGTAATATGAGCTAAAGGCATTAGCTATGTCCTGTGGGTTGGTAAGAAGGGCTTTAGAAGATGGATGGAGTAGTGAGGCAATTTTGGATTTGGCCCATTGCATCTTTACTTGACTTGCAAGCAGCGCTCCGGCTTTGTTTCCTAAAGCGTAATAGTTAGCAGGGAGCGGAGTTTATGCATGTCTTCTAGTAGTGCAGAGGCTTTGGAGGGGAGGGGGACAATTTGTTTAGGATCTCTTTTTTGTTTTATAGAAGCTAGTACCTCATCAATTTGCCTAGTCCTCTGGGGCTTGACAAAAGCATTTAACTTAATAATAATACCTTGCATGTAAGCTTTATAGGTAGACCACAAAACAAATGCAGTGTCGGGGAGTTCATTTAGCTCAAAGAACTGGTCATGAGCTTGCACTGTTGACAAATGTTTTGGTCTGCTAAAATAGAAAAATTAGGTCTCCAGAGGCTCATGGTTTGTGTGCTGTGGGGTCCGACTTCAATGAGGATCAGAGCATGGTCCGACCATGTGATGTTCTCTATGGAGGAAGCATAAATATTTTGGAGAGCCCATTTGTCAGTGATGAAGAGGTCAATTCGAGAGTAAGAGACCTGGGAGGGTGAGAAGTAGGTGAAGTCTTTTTCAGAGCTGTGTTGGCAACATCATACATCATATAAATTATTATGTGGAAGGTTTGATTAGGAGGTTGTTTACCTGTGGAGGTGTCCATGGGTAAGTCTCCAATTGCGTTGAAGTCCTCTCCGATAATTAGATGACCCTTTCTATGAGCAGAAACCTGGCAAAAGAGGTCTTTGCCGAACTTCAGTTGATTGACGTTTGGCGCATAGGAGTTAACCAGAGTTTCCTGGTTAATGTCACAGATGATTATAAGGTATCTACCTTGAGGATCTGTAATCTTCTTGTATACATTAAACTGTAGGGTGTTACCTACGACAATTAGAACTCAATTTTTTTTCTTCTCAGCTGAGGTTAGGAAGAGGGTATCAAAATTTTTGAATTTGAGTGGTGGTGTCTTGGAGGCAGTTAAGTCCTCTGGCATTTATAGAGAGGACTTTGAAGGACATTTTTGGAAAATTGATGTATCTGTCAACAAAAGTATAGGCTGGTAGTGCTCACTAAGGAGTTGTATCTCTTCTTCCACTGGCTACCGGCTTTTTTGTAGAGTAGATTTCAAATAGTGAGGGAATTGATGCTGGATCAATGCTAAGGTGGTGTTTGTAGAGAGGTCAGTACTATAGATGAAGTCACAGGGGAAGGGTTGGAGGTATCTGTGGGTAAATGAGGAGTATAAAAAAGATCTTGTTAGAATTTGAGGACAATGGGCAGTTGAGAATGGAGATACAACAGTTTGATACTAGTTCAGAGGCAGAAAGGCAGACCAGAGCAACTAAACATAGGTCTAGAAGGCACAAGTTGGCGGGAAGTGAACATATGCAATGTGCCGCAGTCACCCAGCATTGAGGAGTTGGGGGCCACAGCAGCCTGTAGGATAAACAGGGTCTCAGGTGTCCTGACCAGACAGCTCTGTTTCCATGTAAATCTGAGACGGTGTAGCTGGTGAATGGTGTTCAGGAGCTAAAATACGCCAGTCCCTTAACATCCAAAGTTCTCCATCTAGAGGGCAGACAGTGTAGGTTTTGCTATGGTGTGTCACCAGGAGCTTTGTTGGATACCCCCATTTGTAGGTGATGTTATGGTTTTGAAGTGCTTTGGTAATGGTGAGGAGTTGTTTGCGATTTTGCATGGTAACTTTAGAGAGGTCAGTGTAGAGTTTAACAGCAGAAAACAGCTCAGGAATGTTAACAGCATGCTTTGCTGCAAGCATAATTTTTTCTTTGACATGAAAAAAATATATACGAGCCAGCACATCCCTAGGTGTGGAAGCAGGTAAGAAGGAGGGCTTGGGGAGCCTATGGGCTCTATCTATAGCCAGGTCGAGATCTGTCAAGTCCGGAATCAGAAAGGAGTAAGTTCAGCCTGGAGTACAGTTTCCGAAACATTGCGGAATTTTATATATATTTTTTTTAATTATTTTATTTAAAATTTCACAAGTAAAATACATAGATAACATAAATCAAAAGAATATGTTTGAACAATAAAATAACATTGAAGTACATTATCAGACAAGTATTTACAATATTTACATAACCCTCCCACCTCCCTCCCAAAACCCACCCACTTCCCACCCACAAAAACCCAAAATGTACATAACAACAGTAAAGAAAATAAAGACATCTCACAACAATAAATATATCAAGAATGTTTCAAAACAACAATAAAGATAACAAGAACATTAACAAAACAACCCACTCCCATCCCATCCCATCATTTTATATTATTCCGGCGTGAGCGGTCCTCCAGGTCAGCCATTTTACATTTAAGGTCTTGTATTTCAGCGTCATGGTCAGTGTGAGCATCTATGAGGTCATTGTGAGCAGAGTATAAATCCTCAATTTTAGTTTCAATATGTGTTCCACTGCTCATGTTTCTGTACTGTTTGGGATAGAGAGGAGACAGCTGCAGAAAGGTCAGAGTGGAGGGTTTGTCTGAGAGAGATTAGCATACTTTTCATTGCTAGCTCAGAAATAGGCTTGTCATATGCTGGATAGGATTCAATGGCAGTCTGTGAGTGCTGGCTATAGGGGGAGAGATCAAAGGGTGCCTGAGTGAGCTCTGATTGTGCTGGTTCCTCTCCGTGTGGCTTAGATTTAACTGGGCTGGCTGATGTAGGTGAGTAAGGGGGAGAGGACTCACCATTAGGTGACATTGGATGTGAGGGGCATGTCTGCTGAATAGGATCAGAGCCACAGGCTGGGGAGGAGAGCTGCGTGTGTCCTCTGTGTGTCCCGTCAGCACCATCTTGGTTGAAGCTCGGTCCCACCAATGGGGAAGAAGTCTGTAAGCTTTTGTGGGAGCTTCTGCTCCACTCTCCACTTGGACATGCTGGCAGGCTGTGGCAGGTGTGAGATGGCTCTCTGCGGGTGTGCAGACTGTGCTGGATGCCACTGTAGAATCGCTGTAAGACTGGGGACTAAGTGGAGCTCTTGACTTAAGCAGCCATCCGCAATGCTGGCAAACCCCGCCCCCCCCGCAATCCTTTTTCAATATGTTGCAATCTATGGTAAATACATTTTTGTGTCAGGGGGAAGAAGGCTTTTTGTGCCTTTGGAAAATTGATAAAACTCAGGGTAGCAGGTGGGCTGGGACTCACAGATCTATGGGATTACTATTTAGCCACAATTCTAGCACAAAGTAAACAATGGTTTACACATTTACCTCACTCATTGTGGTGCGCACTAGAACAGGCGATGCTACCTCATGGTGATTTAGTAGCCTATCTTCATGCTTTCATTCTCCTCACGCTTTCATCTGGTCACCTCGTTTTCATTCACCATCACATTTGCCATAATATTTTTAATGGATATTTTATCTATCCATTACAGACCCCATTGGCAGCTATCACTCCTATTCATCACTTTTGATATATTATGGAGATTGTCAATCTGTGGTCTGGGGAATGCTAAGTATGCGTCCTTTTGGTACAGGGCAGTAAACTACCTCTGGCTACACTATACTACTTTAGCCCGGGCACCACATATACTACACACCATCATATTCTGTTGTATGTAAGTACCCAGGACTGACAATTTTGTTCATTCCTGCTGTACTCTTTTCAACATTAGACCTATATTGTGTTTTTGTAGATACCTTATAGCATCTGACCCTGAGGAAGTGTTTGTACATGAAAAGCATCGTTTAACCAGGATATAGCTATATGCCCTAACAGGACTCACACCAGTTAGATCAATAACAATCATTTTTATACTCAATATATTTGTCATGTGCTGCCAAGCTGACATGTGTACATACATGAATTTATAGTTTTGTACAACCATTTCCTACACTTCTATGTGTTGTCAAATGTATATATCTATGTATCTATGGTGTTTATGCCATGTGTGCATGTATACATATTGTACTAATTTCATACATGATATGTACTATTATAATGTATCTACATTTATCTTTGTCATTAAAACATGTGATTACAACCAAACCCAAACCAGTGAACAGCTCATTTAAAGAGTCCCACTTTCCTTTTTTGTTTACTTGAACCGGGGATGTAGGGACATATGCTTATGTGCGTCATTTAAAGTCCCAAAATTTCCCCACATTGTTATTGAAAACACTTAGTGCTCTATGAATACTTTTTCATTGGTGTAGTCTGTATTGGATGTGTATTTTTAAAACAAATATTTTATATCACATACAGTACAGTACAAAATATGTAAAACACAAGTTTAAAAATGTATAAATATAAAAAAAAGAAAAGAGTTATAGTTTACTTTAACCACTTGTGCCGCATACACATGAGCGGACTTTTCGACGGACTAGGTCCGGCGACTGGACACCATTGGACAATTCGACCGTGTGTGGGCTCTAGCGGAGTTACGGTTAAGTCCCACAAAATAAAAAACCTTTTTAAGTAACAGCTTATTATTTTCATAATTTTTTGCTGCTTTAAAACCCCATGGGGGATATCTTCTTTTCTTTTTGGCTCTAGCGGACTTTTTTTCCCCAAAAGTCCGACGGACCAAAAATAAAACATGTTTCAAATCTTTCCGACGGACTCGAGTCCGGTCGAAAAGTCTGCTCCTCTGTATGCTAGTCCGACGGACAAAAACCGACGCTAGGGCAGCTATTGGCTACTGGCTATGAACTTCCTTATTTTAGTCCGGTCTTATGTCATCACATACAAATCCGTCGGACTTTGGTTGATCGTGTGTAGGCAAGTCCGTTCATTCAAAAGTCTGTCGGAAAGTCCGTAGGAAAGTCCATCGAAAAGTCCGCCGGACCTAGTCCATCGAAAAGTCCGCCCGTGTGTACGCGGCATCAGGCTAGGTTCACACCATATGCTGTGGGACTGTGGCACTGTCCCACCACATGCACAAGGCAAAATGCTTTTTCTCCTATGTGCCTGGTTCACAGCACTACATTGTATTGGTGTGTAAGCAGGTTAGTGCTAAAAAAAAGTACTGCATGCAGTACTTTTTTCAGTGCAGCGCAGAGTGGGGTAATCTACTGTCTTGTACCATGCAGACAGCAATTAAACTCTATGAGATGTCTGTGTGATAGCTCATTAAAAATGGTTTAAAAAAAAAAAAAAAGCATCATCATTGCACTGATCTCAGCCCCACCGCATACCAGCTGCTGCCTTGCAATGCAACGGCTGGTGTGAATGTGTTCTTGATTTGATTTGCTTTGCTGTAATGTAATAATGAGGAAAGCTGCTGAACCCTATATCACTCTTTTGACGTATTGCTATGCAATTATTTTCACAACATTTATACCTGGCTACTGGCTTTGTTTGTGGTTTGTTTATAGAAACTGTAACATTTTAGAAATCATTGTTACATTGTTACATTGTTAGCAAGGCTGAATAAAGACACCAGTCCATCCAGTTCAACCTGAGTGAGTGTGGGTGCGTGTCTACAATTATCCCTATCCCTATTCCCATCAATTTACGCAGGACTCCACACATACACATCGGTCCCTACAATCCAAGGTCCCCAACTCACATTCATATACTAGGGCCAATTTTGGACAGAAGCCAATTAACCTACCAGCATGTCTTTGGAGTGTGGGAGGAAACCGGAGGCACAGGGAGAACATGCAAACTCCAGGCAGGTAGTGTAAGGGTTGGGATACAAACCAGCGACCCTTTTTACTGCTAGGCGGGAGTGCTACCCACTACACCACTGTGCTGCCCTAAATCATTTGAAGAACTTTATATACAGCATTAATACAAGGTCAAACAGGGCATTAAAAAAGGTCAAGAGTACATAAATTATTGAAAGCTAATACGGAAATGAAGTCAAAGAAAAAGTTTGTTATACGCCCAAGTAATGTTGTTAAAGGTTTCCAAAGTAATAAGTAACAAGTATCAAGGACAGTGATTGAGAGAGAAGCAGAGTTAGCAGAAAGATTAATTATAGATTCATGCTGTAATCAATTGACACAATAGACAATTATGTGGCAGTATATTGTGCATTGTACTTTAAAGCTTATTACCATAGGCTTTCATTCAACAAGGCAAAACATGATGAGAAAATAAATTAATGATGAGAGCATTCTCACAATGGGAATAATCATCCCAAAGAAAAGGCAAAAACATGACACTCATCACATAGCTATATTCACAGAATTTTTGTTCTCTTTCATAAAAAAAAACCTTTAATAAGCAAGTTAAAAAGGCTTTAACAAAAACTGAAAAAATATAGATAGCAATCATTTTACTGAAAAGACATCTACATCAAGAGTGTTTCTGGCTTCTTAAAAGACCTTGGTCAACCCAAAACAGACAGAATATTGTGGGGCTCGTAGCATATCAGCCCTTCTTTCTCTTTGCTGTCATCCCTACCTTTGGCATATTTTTCATTTTGTAATATATTGTCCTGTCATTATTTTTGTCTTTGCAAGTCAAAGAACCCTGTCTCACAAAACGACACTCTCGTCCTCCAAAAAAATATGTACAGTATGTAATAAGTGGAAACACCTTTGATTGGTATTATATAATTTTCTTTGGATAGGATATAAGTCTATTTATTGGTATGAATGTAATTTCTTAGTTTCACTGATACTATGATATTACTTAAGTTAAATGTTAAATATCAAATATATAATCGTTCCTTAACAAAAAAAAATATTAGCGTATTTATCAAAGAGACATTCTTGGGGTCATGGCACCAACTTCACATTCTCCTGAAAGAGGTTCAAGTTACCATCTCATTTTTAAAATGTTTATGAAATAGACACTGTCACCTTGCCCAATCTTGCCTATTCAGGGCAAATTAACAGTGTTTTTGCAAAGAGCCCCCCTTATACCCACCTTGCCTGCATTCCCTCATTCCTTCCTCTATCACATCCAGAACTGAAATCAGCAGTGTCATGACCTGGGGGAGTAATAGAGTAATGTTGTTTGATAATGTAGCAGTGCTTGATCTGCTAGGCATGAGCATTGTCACAAAGGAACAAGTCGCATACTCAGACGTGCTAGGTAGTTTCTCCAACTGTGAATTACCAATGAGTGGTGAGGAAGTACAGGCAAGATGAATATAATGGAGTATGGGAGAGGAGGCAGACACACTATTGCTTTGCTCTGCATGGTCAAAGGGAAGTGTCTCTTTAAATGTTAAAAGAAAAATACAGAATACTGTATTTAAATAAAAATCACAAGACAGAAGTGCATGCTAGTTATATACATATAACTGAGTATTTCTTTCACTACCTAAAAAAATGTTAGCTTGTGTGTTGCAAACCAAGGCTCTTACTGTTGTAGCGCAACCCCCTGGTGGTCCACTGGGTTTTGGGTCCCCCTATTCTTGCAAAGCCAGGTAACACACATTTTTTCAACGTTCACACAAAGACAGAAATCAGTCCACGGGCTTGTTTGTGTTGTTTTATTGGGGGAAAACAACTTTGAAGGGGGATAAGGATTATGGGATGCTCAACTTAACTTGAAAGAACAAGATCGAGGACATCTTTCTTTACTCTGTACATGGAAAAATGGCAAATCCTGGACTGTATTCCCTCTGGAATAATATCAGTCTCTCTGGAAATGGCAGTAAGAATTCACCTTATAGGAGCTTTATGTCACCCTAGTGGAATTTAGCAAAGTTCCAAACTTGCAATAGCTCAATGTCCCTCTCTTGAAATTACCAGCCAACCTGGCTGGCTTGTAAAGTGTCCCAGGACAAGGGGATTGGTTTAGCTGTGGCACTGTTCCTTGAAAGCTTGCTGGATATTGCATCTGGCAAACTTTTTCCCTTTTGGCCCTAAGGGGTACAGAGGTACTTACACTGTCCCTGGAAATCTGCTGCTTTTGAAAAGACTGCTGTTCAGGCCTACTGCTGTCCAGGTCCGCCCATGCTAGCCAGGGTGTTTACTGAAGGGGGGTGGAGGTCCCTCTGTCCAGCTTCTCTCCTTCCTTAGCTCCCTGCCTGAAGGTAGAGCCTCCCCAAGCCCAGGGTCCCCTCCCAGGCTCCACAACACAGGCTCAGCACTCCATCTTCCACCCTTCAATAACCCCTGCTGGCCAGGCTCCACAACATTTATGGGCTGACACAACCACCCTGCCAGGACTCCTGCCTTGGGATTGTCCAGATTCCCATGAATATGCAGATCTCAGCCTCTTAGCCTCCACCCACTAGCTTCTAGAAATTTCTCCAAGCTTCTAGAACCAGGGGAGGTACCAGAGGCCTGACCTGTAGAGCCCCCCAGTCTGACTTACAGTAACCCAGACCAATTCCCAGTCTCACACAGGGACTGTGAGCCAGAATACATTTTCCTCACACTAGACTGTACACTAAAAGGTGCTACACTGTATATACATAAGAAGTCAGTGTGATAGCATATGTATTATCAAATCAAGGTTCTTAAATGTGTAGAAACTTTGTGTGACTTGTGCTTGACCAGTGTTACATTAACTGTGTTTTCCAAGCATTTTAAGTCATTCATTTACCTTTCAATAGTATGTATTGAGCTAGTTTCCTATCAGGCTTTTTGAAAATGTCTTGGCTTTATAATACAATAAAGCTGTCCAAATATCTTTCTACAGTTCTATGTTAAAAAACAAATGCAAAAGTAAAATATTTTATATCAAAACTTTGTTAGAAAAACACATCCCACCATTTATGCATCATATCTCCCTTTGCTAAACAACCTTAAAAACATTTTTGGGATTAGTTAGGGTTCATAAGTGTTCACAGGGGAACTTTTTAAAGCAAACCTTTATACCCACAATTTACTACTGACGTAAGTATATTATAAAACCCTATAAAACCTTTAAAATGTTCATCAAATTTCATATAAAAGCCATAATTTAATAAGAATAAATGCTTACTCGTTTGGCTTTCTGCTCTGCAGCTCATTTACATTGGTAAAAGAGACAAAGCAAGAAGCTCATTGATTTCTTCTGGGATATCTATGCCAATAGTGCCCCAGGCTGCTCTTGAGATCCTATAAGTGAGATCTCAGGAGTTTTAGGTACTTTATTCATTCATAGATCTGCAAAGACCATGCACAGGCAGCTGTCATGTGTGCCAGAAGGAGACTCAAACCTGTGGCCTGTTTACATTTTGCCGTTGCTTACCTACAGTATGTCGTCAGATGCTTGAATTACAAAATTGATGACAGCATGTAAAAAAAAAAAACACATAATGCCAGATCTTGTACTGTGCATGCACTTGATCTGGTGCAAATGTCATCGGTGAGATGGTGATGTGCTAATTTATGACTATGAAAACAAAATCATTTTAGGCTCACTTGGAGAATAGAAAGTTTTTGGTCCCTGGGCAGGTATATAAGCCACCAAAGCCTATACACTAATCCACCAAGAATATGATGTTGAATTTTCAAGGTTTTTTTTAGGAAATAGCTGATGTCAAACAGTGACAATAGTAACAAATGCTGTGGGATAATGATGCATTTTTTGTTGCGTTCCCAACCTTTGAATTGTTTTTATAATAGTTTACTAATGCTACCATGCCTGTGGGGAGCACTGATACATGGTATCAAATCCATTATTATGCAATAGCAATTTAGGATTTCCAATAATAACTACAAGGGTGCATGTTTAGTACTGTGCTATGCTGTTATGGGAGTGATTGCGCTAAATAGTAAAATTGTTCTAAAGTTTAAAAATCCAAACCTCATTCTGACACACAGTATACAGTTTTACAATATACTTTGAATATTTTTTGGTCTAGATTTCTAACAAATATATAGTAAGATCTTCTCCTATTGGTCTTCGCAGATAACACAGTTTTAAAAATTGAAACTTTTTTAAAAAAAGTTTAGGGAGTAAGGTGAACTGCTGAGATCAATTCAAACCAGAAAAATACATATTGTCAACACTGATGATCATTTTTATTGTATTTTTATTGTTATGTTTTAGTGTACATAATTAATCATAGCTAGGGGCAATTTTAACTACTACATAGTCCATATAAGAAGAACCCATTTTAAAGGTCACATTTTCCATGAGCTGGTGCACTGTTTGCTAAGATAGATTAAAGTTTATTGTACAAATATTTGGCCAGTCAATTGTTAGTCATGATATGAGTATGAATTGTGATTGGATATGGCATTAGGGAGCATAACACATGGCATGGTTGTGTTAGAGTTAGTAAAGAATTGTCTGCAAACATTTTTTTCTATTCTAAATTCCTTCAATTTCCACACTGCTTGCATGAGTGTTTTCTGTAATTTTCTACCATTAGGATTTTACTGCTAATATAAAAAAAAATGGTGATAGCAGGCATTTCTGAGGAATTGGAGAAATGTATTGAACTTGTGGCAGAATATATTCAATCGTAGTTTATTGAAAACATTTCCATACAAAATCATACTATAGAAAGTAATATACACACACCAAACAGCAACAGTAAAATGTACTGCAGTATAAAAGTGTACATTATATATAACATATAAACACCCCATGGGAACCATTACATGATCTAATATAAATGCTAATAAGAAAAGTAAGCTAGTACAAAAACATATACAAAAACATATAAAGTATCTCACAAAAGTGAGTACTACCCTCCCATTTTTGTAAATATTTTATTATATCTTTTCATGTGACAACACTGAAGAAATTACACTTTGCTATACTGTAAAGTAATGAGTGTACAGCTTGTATAACAGTGTGAATTTGCTGTCCCCTCAAAATAACTCAGCACACATCCATTAATGTCTAAACCACTGACAACAAAAGTGAGTACACCCCTAATTGAAAATGTCCAAATTGGACCCAAAGTGTCAATATTTTGTGTGGCCACCATAATTTTCTAGCACTGCCTTAACCCTCTTGGGCATGGAGTTCACCAAAGCTTCACAGGTTGCCACTGAAGTACTCTTCCACTCCTCCATGACGACATCACGGAGCTGGTGGATATTAGATACCTTGTGCTCCTCCACCTTGCATTTGGGGATGCCTCACAGATGCTCAATAGGGTTTAGGTCTGGGGACATGCTTGGCCAGTTCATCATCTTTACCCTCAGCTTCTTTAGCAAAGCAGTGGTCATCTTGGGGGTGTATTTGGGGTTGTTATCATGTTGGAATACTGCCCTGTGGCCCAGTCTCCGAAGGGAGGGGATCATTCTCTACTTCAGTGTGTTACAGTACATGATGGCATTCATGGTTCCCTCAATGAACTGTAGCTCCCCAATGCCGACAGCACTCATGCAGCCCCAGACCATGACACTCCCACCACCATGCTTGACTGTAGGTATGACACACTTTTCCTTGTACAGCTCATCTGGTTGTCGCCACACACGCTTGACACCATCTGAACCAAATAAGTTTATCTTGGTCTCATCAGACCACAGGATATGGTTCCAGTAGTCCATGTCCTTAGTCTGCTTGTCTTCAGCAAACTGTTTGCAGGCTTTCTTGCGTATCATTTTTAGAAGAGTCTTCCTTCTGGGATGACAGCCCTGCAGACCAATTTGATGCAGTGTGTGGTGTATGGTCTGAGCACTGACAGGCTGACCCCCCACCCCTTTAACATCAGAAGCTATGCTAGCAGCACTCATACGTCTATTTCCCAAAGACAACCTCTGGACATGACACTGAGCACGTGCACTCAACTTCTTTGATCGACCATGGCGAGGCCTGTACTGAGTGACACCTGTCCTGTTAAACTGCTGTATGGTCTTGGCCACCATTCTGCAGCTCAGTTTCAGGGTCTTGGCAATCTTCTTATAGCCTAGGCCATCTTTATGTAGAGCAAAAATTCTTTTTTTCAGATCCTTTAGACAGTTTTTTTTGCCATGAGGTGTCATGTTGAACTTCCAGTGACCAGTATGGGAGAGCGATGACACTAAATTTAACACACCTGCTGCCCATTCACACTTGAGATCTTGTAACACTAACGAGTCAGATGACAGTGGGGAGGGAAAACGGCTAATTGGGCCCAATTTGGACATTTTCACTTAGGGGTGTACTCACTTTTGTTGAGAGCAGTTTAAACATTAATGGCTGTGTGTTGAGTTATTTTGAGGGGACAGCAAATGTACACTGTTATGCAAGCTATACACTCACTACTTTACATTTTAGCAAAGTGTAATTTCTTTGGTGTTGTCACATGAATAGATAGAATAAAATACTTACAATAATGTGAGGGGTGTACTCACTTTTGTGAGATACTGTATATAACAAAAGAATGGAATGATGTACTGGACTACTCAGATTGTTGGGCTCGTGAGAAGAAAAGCCATATCATAGCCTCAAAATACCAACAAGATTGTAGTCCATGGTTTACTAATCCCTATGATCAATCCTCAGCTCACAAAGGGATGTAAGGGACAAAGCACAAAGAGGGGGAAAGAAGAAAAAAAAAGAAAAAAATGCAGAAGGGGGAGAGAGGGGAAGTAATTAAAATGGGGCAACCAGGGATGGGCACTCAGACAGTACTTCATGTATTCCAGCTTTAGACCAATAATAGTTTGCATTTCAGAAGACTCCCTGAACAACTTCCAAGAGAGCCAGTTTTGCTGACATTGTTCATATATATCCAAATCTTGTGACATAAGCACCTCCATCCTCTCAATATAGTCCATCTTAAAATGAAATTAAACTCACCATAATGCAGAATCAGTGGGAGCCCCGAGTGTGTCACTTGCCACATCACCTGCCACCAGATGCAGATTGTCACTTGTCACATGTTGCAGATTATCACTTGCCACGTCACCTTCCACAAGTTGCGGATTGTCACTTGCCACATCCCCTGCCACAAGCTGTGAATTGTCACTTGCCACGTCACCTGCCACAAGCTGCGGATTGCCACTTGCCATGTCACCTGCCATATGTTGCAAATTGTCCACTATCACCTGACACACATTGCTGATTGTCCACTTGCCACATCACCTGCCACAAGTTGCGGATTGTCACTTGCCACGTCACCTGCCACAAGCTGCAGATTGTCACTTGCCACGTCACCTGCCACAAGCTGCAGATTGTCACTTGCTACGTCACCTGCCACATGTTGCAAATTGTCCACTATCACCTGCCACACATTGTTGATTGTCCACTTGCCACGTCACCTGCCACAAGTTGCGGAATGTCACTTGCCACGTCACCTGCCACAAGCTGCGGATTGTCACTTGCTACGTCACCTGCCACATGTTGCAGATTGTCCACTATCACCTGCCACACATTGCTGATTGTCCACTTGCCACGTCACCTGCCACAAGTTGTGGATTGTCACTTTCCACAAGTTGAAAATTGTCCACCTGCCACCCATTGCGGATTGTCACTTGCCACAAGTTGCGGATTGTCCACTTACCACGTCACCTGCCACAAGTTGCGGATTGTCCACTTGCCACGTCACCTGCCACATATTGCGGATTGTCCACTTGCCACATCACCTGCCACAAGTTGCAAATAGTCACTTTCCTGCTAAGGTGGGGAATGGGGATTGTCACTTCCTGTGTCCCAGTCTGAGTCAGGCAGCAGAGAGATGATGTAATCTCTCTGCTGCCTGCACAGTGAGGGAGGTCGGAACTGCCAGGATGCAGGGCGGGCGCTGGGCAGTGAGAGATTATGTTATCTCTCTGCTCCGCCACCCACTGATTGGCCAGTCAACCCACCGAGCCTCCCAGCTGGCAGTTTCCCGTCCATCCCCCCCGCTGAGCCACCCAGCTGGCAGCTTGCCATCCATCCCTCCCCCCGCCAAGCCACCCAGCTGGAAGCTTCCCGCCGAGCCAGACAGCTGAGTCTGCTCGCACAGTCAATGTGACTTACGAGCGCCGAGCGGGTGAGCCGCCGGGCAGCTCGGTGGCTCACACTGCCGCCCACTCACATGCCGACTTGCCGGGCCCTACTCGGCTGCGGGCCCCATAGCGCCCGCATGGGTTGCTATGGCAGTAGTTCCGCCACTGACCACATGTGTGAGACTTTTCCACAGCCTAGCCACATACAGAGGCCCAACATGCAGGGAGCACCATCAGGTGTTCTAAAGGCATAAATTACACATTTCATTTCCTGTATAACTATCAGGTTTTTAATGCTCCTGAGCCTCTTTGTTAGGTTTCTATCCTCCTCAGTTTCCATATTAAAACCACTGCTTTCTACTGGCTCATACTCGCTATCCGAGTCTGATGGAAAGAGTTCCCTGCTACTCTCATCCGACATACTTTGAAGTATATGGAAAGCCTCCTCACTGCTGAATAAATTTTTAGCCATGTTGACAGATTACTGGGACAGATGTGACAGATGTGTGACAGATGTTGATCACTGGGACAGATGTGGCAGATGATCACAGACATATGTGTGCAGATGTGCACTGGGGCAGATGTGGCAGATGATCATGAACAGATGTGCACATATGTTTACTGGGACAGATGTGGCAGATGTTTACTGGGACAGATGTGGCAGATGATCACAGACAGATGTGGCAGGTGATCACGGACTGATGTGTGCAGACGATTATGGACAGATGTGGCAGATGATTACTGGGATAGATGTGCAAGATCATCACAGACAGATGTGCGCAGATGTTCACTGGAACAGATAATTTTACTGCGATAGATGTGGGACAGACGTTTGACAGGTGTTTTTTACTGTTTGGGCACACTGTGACAGGACACTGGACAGGACACTGTTTGGGGACACTAGCTGGGTGATCGGTGTGTAAAAAGCTGTAACAAAAGCTCATACACACTGATCTCTGGCTCGCAGCACAGATCCGCTCTCCTTCTCCTAACTGACAGGTTCCATGTGAGGAGAAGGAGAGCCGATCGCCTGGCAACTGCTCTTTGTTTACATTACATGATGGCTGTGATTGGACGCTAGAAAAAAGAAAGAAAGGAGGGCGCACCGACCTAGTGCATTACCACTGGTAACATTTATTAAAATATATAAAACAGCAAAATAATACTCACAAACAAGCATGAATAACAGGCATTGACAATGGCTGCAGGTGAGCAGTAATAAACTTCGACAAACCCGGACCGGACATCAGATGGATAAGGCGATGGCTAATGCGCTTCGGGGGAGAACCCCTTTCTTCAGAGCCTAAGCGGGTAGTGGCTGCTCACATGTAAGGACTCCTCTATATATGTGTGTGTGCACTAGTGTATCCCAATCACCACCAGCACCAGCCCACACAGGCCACGCCCACCTACACAGAAATAACACCCCCCTTAGGTGGTAGGGCCCTCCCTAGTGGCACTCACTAGGGAGGGCCCTACCACCTAAGGAGGGTGTGATTTCTGTGTAGGTGGGTGTGGCCTGTGTGGGCTGGTGCTGGTGGTGATTGGGATACACAAGTGCACACACACACATATATAGAGGAGTCCTTACATGTGAGCAGCCACTTCTGCTAGGCTGTGTGCTCGGATAAGGGTCTGTATGGATTTTGGGGGGACTTTTTTTTCTTAATTTTGGTGTGGGGTTTCCCTTAAAATCCATACCAGGCCCAAAGGTTCTGGCATGCATGGGGGGACTCCACAGCATTTTTTTTTTCGTTTTTTTCCCATTGTTTACAATGGCTTGCAGCCAGGAAAATCTATTTAAATGTCTTTTTTTTTCTTTATATATGTCAGGTTTGCTGCAGCCGTCTCTATACATGGTACAGATGTGCCACTTTACAGGCAGACTAAGGGGACCCCCAGGCACTATATTTAAATAATTTTTTCATTTTTTATTGATTTACTTGGCATGCCTGGGGGGTCCCCACACTGTTTTTGTTTTTGTTTTTTTTTCTATTGCCGTCAATGGCTTGCAGCCAGGAAAATCTATTTAAATATAATTTAAAGGCATTTATCATTTTTATTGTTTCACTTTAATCATCATTAAAATCATTGCTCCTTTAAAAAGGATATATATATTTATAAATGTTTTGCATCAATACATGTCCCCCAGGGCAGTACCTGGGCCCCCATGCCCTTTTTATGGCCAATAACTTGCATATAAGCTTTCAAAATGGGAACTTTTGATTTTTAATGTTCAGGACCCATAGACTTTAATAGAGTTTGTGGCTCAGGTCTGAACTTTTTCCCTGTTCGGGAGTTCTGGGGCAAAACTAACTGGGTGTCCAGGATGGGCCCAGCCCTTCCTTCTTAGAGCAGGCCGCTCAGTTGTTAGTTAATTGCCAGCTCCAATCTTTTCCACAGTGACTCACCTGATGATGATATCTTGTTTGTCAGTCCTGCTGGTTACTTAAGCTGTTCAGTTCAGTTCCTCTCTGCCTTTGCCTTGGTTAAACACATCCAGAGACTCTCTCCTGTGTACTTGTTGAAGACTCGCTTGACTGACGTCCCTTCCTGATCCTGCTTGCTGTTCCACTACACTGATTCTCCGATTTCCTGATTTCCTGGCCTGTCCTGAAGTACGCTGATCTCCGGCTCCTGACGTCCTGGCTTGACTATCTGTTCCGGTTACCAAACTCTGGCTATATTTTGACTATGCTGCTCTGTTTACCTTTTATTATTATTATTATTATTATTATTATTAAACAAGTGTGATTTTAACTGCACTTCTGCCTCTGTCTAATTCATGGTTTCTGGTACGGGGGGGGGGGGGGTGTTTAGCCCATCACTAGTAATTGGCATCAGCTAAGGAGTTACAGGTGGGTGTGATTGCAATGCCTAATCCAGATATACCTTTATCAGCCCAAGTATATGGCAAATTGTCTTTTAGCTTTGAGGCAATAGGTTTAGGGATGCCTAGGTCTAATGTCATGGACTTAGTGTGGTTGACTTTGTAATATGACAGTAGACTGAATACCATGAGGATTTCATGCACCTGAGGAAGCAATGTTTGGGGATTTGTTAACATCAGGAACATTCCATCCACAAACAAATTGATGATACCTGTTACTTGTGGATGTGATCGGATCTGCTCTGCCAGTAACTTGATCATCAGATTGAAAATCATTAGGGATAGTGTCTGTCTTGCACTGTTCAATATTTGGAAGGGTTTAGACAATAAAATTGCTGAGTATACCTGGGCCAATAGAGAGGAATATGATGTTGAAATGTCTGATAAGATCGAGCCCTGAAAACCGAACAATACGCGTGTCATATAGCTCCAATGCACACGGAATGCCTTCTTGGTGTCTATAGAGAGTATCAGAGAAGGAATTTGACTTTTCTCTGTAAAGTGGACAATATTAAGTATGTGTCTAGTGGTGTTAGATGTTTGTCTGCCAGATACAAATCCTATTTGGTCCGATTTTATGAAGTTTGGTAGTACATCTTTCAGTCTCTGTATGAAAATTTTGACATAAAGTTTAACATCTGCGTTTAGCAGAGAGATGGACCAGAAGTATCAAGAGTATCAGGGTTTTTCCCCGGTTTTGGGAGCGTAACAATATGCACCCTCAGCATATCCGGTGGGAAAGCAGCCTTATTAGCAGCAGTGTTAAATATTGTAGCTAAGTGAGGAACTAGAAGGGAGCTGAACGTTTGATAATATTCATGATAAACCCACCTGGGCCAGGAGATTTTCCACACGGCATGGATTTGATTTGTTTCTGTATTTCTAAGATAGAAAAGGGGCAGTTCAATTCATCTAGGTTAGAGGACTTTAGGGAGGATAGGTGACGCTTGTCCATAAAGGTGGAGATCGCAGTAGTTGAGGGTTTGTCAGAAACCATGAATCAGACCGAGACAGAAGTACAGTTAATCACACTTGTTTAATAATAATAAAAAGGTAAACAGAATAAGCGTAGTCAATACATAGCCAGAGTTCAGTAACTAGATTGGGTATTCAGCTTATGCCAATGTCAGAGAGCCAGAGATCAATGTAGCAACAGCAAGCAGGATCAGGAGCCAGAAGGGACATCTGCTGAGCAAGTGTTCAACAGGAACGCAGGAGAAAGTCTCTGAGATGTGACCAAAGGCAAAGGCAGAGATGAAGTAAGCTGGACGGCTTTAAGTAACCAGGACTGACGAGAAGATCATCAACAGCTGAGTCACTGTGGAGAGAAAGGAGCTGGCAATTAGCCGATAGTTGAGCGGCTAGCTCAGAGAAGGAAGGGCTGAGCCCTGCCCTGACAGGGTTGTGGGATGGAGGAATCATCTTTCAGATTGTAAAGTAAACCGTAGTCTGCGAACACATGGGCTATGTGTTGTGGGTTAGTTTGTTTCTGTATAGTGGTGGGATGAATGAGGAATGCATTTTTGGATTTAACGCTGCATGCTTTTAGTCAGGATGCTAAGAATTTCCTGGCTTTGTTATGGGAGGCATAGTATCGCAGTTGGGCTATGTAAGCATAAGGTCATGGTTGCCTTGTAGAAGGGAGTGACATTCCAAGTGGAGTTTAGCAAGCTTGGAAGCTTAATGTGGGTCAGGGTTAGTTTTATTTTGGCATTCTAAATCATGTACCTCTGACATCACTTGTTGTACTTTTGTGGATTTAAGCCTTTTGGCCTGGGCACCTAGCTGAATAAATATACCTTGTGTATATGACTTATGCGCATTCCACAGAAGAAGAATGTCAGTATCGGGCATGTCATTGATAGAGAAGTAGTCACGGAGACACTGAGTGAGCACATCGTTGGTCATAGATTCTTTGATAATTGTCACAACGCCATAACAAGGCAGGGCAGCAGGTGTCCTGCTCTGAAATCTTAATGGAGACAGCCATGTGGTTGGACCACGTGATGTCGGCGATATCAGAGTAGAAGACCTGTTGTAGCAACCACTTGTCAACTAAAAAAAGATCAATTCATGAGAAAGAGTTAAACCTGGACGAATTGTATGTGTAATTTTGCTCTGATGGGTGTAAGCATCACCAAACATCATATATGTCTTCTGTTTGCATAAGATTAGATAGAGAGAAGGAACTAGCCCTCTGACTGGAAGTCGTATCTAAGTGAGGATCTACAACTGAGTTCAGATCACCACATACTATTATGCCCCGTACACACGGTCAGATTTTCCGACGGAAAATGTGTGATAGGACCTTGTTGTCGGAAATTCAGACCGTGTGTAGGCTCCATCACACATTTTCCATCGGATTTTCCGACACACAAAATTTGAGAGCAGGCTATAAAATTTTCCGACAACAAAATCCGTTGTCGGAATTTTCGATCGTGTGTACACAAATCCGATGCACAAAGTGCCACGCATGCTCAGAATAAATAAAGAGATGAAAGCTATTGGCTACTGCCCCATTTATAGTCCCAACGTACGTTTTTTACGTCACCGCGTTCAGAATGATCAGATTTTCCGACAACTTTGTGTGACCGTGTGTATGCAAGACAAGTTTGAGCCAACATCCGTCTGAAAAAATCCTAGGATTTTGTTGTCGGAATGTCCGATCATGTGTACGGGGCATTAGACTTTCCTGCTTATTCTTAGCAATACTTTTAAAAAGCTTACAAAAGAATTTTCCTTGGTTAGAATTGTGTGTATACCTCTACAAGAGTATAAACCTTGTTGTTAATAGGGCATATTAAGTTGGCATTCCATCCACCCTGTCGACTCGAACATCGTCTGTTCGCCATTCGCCGAATTGCAAACGATATGGGCCGTTCGCGCCAAATTCGCATGGCGGGTCACGGCCCATAATTCAGTGCGGCATCGCAGTGCATTGCTGGCTGATGATTGGCCAAGCATGCACTATGACCCGCATGCTTGGCCAATCACAGCGCCGTCCGAACAGAGAGCCGTAATTGGCCAAAGCCAAGGAGGCTTTGGCCAATTATGGCTCAGGAGATTTAGTACACGCCCCACACTATATAAGGCCGAATGCACGGCGGCCCTGTGTAGTGTGTGTTCCGGCGTTGAGAGAGATAGACAGAGAGACAGTGTCATTTGATTTAAGTTAGATAGATTAGGCAGGACAGTCAGTGAGTTAGCTGCACTTACAGTGTATTGTGTATATATATGCATCCCAGGTGTTGTGTATATATATATATATATATATATATATATATATATATATTATATATATATATACACTGTATTCAGTTTAGCTAGATCCGTTCCTGTTATCTTGCTACTGACAGGCAGGCTTGTCTTGTTACAGTATTTACAGCTACCTGAAGAAAATTGCTGGTGTTCTTTTGATCCTATTAGTACCACAGTCAGGCAGCTATACTATTTACACATTAGTGTAGTGCGTTCTCCTCACAGTGTTCAGTTAAAGCTACAAGTTAGTTTAGTGTGACCTCTGCACAGTGTTCAGCTAAAATTACAAGTTAGTGTAGTGCACTTTGTTCAGCTAAAGCTACAAGTTAGGGTAGTGCGTCCTCCTCACAGTGTCCAGCTAAAGCTACAAGTTAGGGTAGTGCGTCCTCTTCACAGTGTTCAGCTAAAGCTACAAGTTAGTGTAGTGCGTCCTCCTCACAGTGTTCAGCTAAAACTACAAGTTAGTGTAGTGCGACCTCTGCACAGTGTTCAGCTAAAGCTACAAGTTAGTGTAGTGTGTCCTCTGAACAGTGTTCAGCTAAAGCTACAAATTAGTGTAGTGCGTCCTCCTCACAGTGTTCAGCTAAAACTACAAGTTAGTGTAGTGCGAGCTCTGCACAGTGTTCAGCTAAAGCTACCTGTAGAAGGTTGGTGGTGTTTTCCTGATCCTATCACTACCGCAGGCAGCTAAATAAGCTACATGTTAGTTTTTTGCGAGCTCTGCACAGTGTTCACCTAAAGCTACCTGTAGCAGGTTGGTGGTGTTTTCCTGATCCTATCACTACTGCAGGCAGCTAAATAAGCTACAAGTTAGTTTTTTGTGAGCTCTGCACAGTGTTCAGCTAAAGCTACCTGTAGAAGGTTAGTGGTGTTTTCCGGATCCTATCACTACCGCAGGCAGCTAAATAAGCTACAAGTTAGTGTAGTGCGAGCTCTGCACAGCGTTCAGCTAAAGCTACCTGTACGAGGTTGGTGGTGTTTTCCTGATCCTATCACTACCGCAGGCAGCTAAATAAGCTACAAGTTAGTGTAGTGCGTCCTCCTCACAGTGTTAAGCTAAAACTACAAGTTAGTGTAGTGCGACCTCTGCACAGTGTTCAGCTAAAGCTCCCTCTAGAAGGTTGGTGGTGTTTTCTTGATCCTATCACTACCGCAGGCAGCTAAATAAGCTACAAGTTAGTTTTTTTGCAAAATCTGCACAGTGTTCACCTAAAGCTACCTGTAGAAAGTTGGTGGTGTTTTCCTGATCCTATCACTACCGCAGGCAGCTAAATAAGCTACAAGTTAGTTTTTTGCGAGCTCTGCACAGTGTTCAGCTAAAGCTACCTGTAGAAGGTTGGTGGTGTTCTCATACTACAGGCAGGCAGTTGATTTTGCTAGCTGCAGTAACAGTATATATATATATATATATATATATATATATATATATATATATATATATATATCCCATCTTAGTGCAGCTACAGGCCATTAGTATGTCTGGAGGGCCAATAAGGAGAGGCAGACAGTCACAAGTTAATAAAAGAGGGCAAGCAGGCTCTGTGTCTAGAGGCAACAGTACTGGTCGTGGAGACAGTGCATCCTCATCAGCATGTGGCCGTGGGACATGCTTGGCCTTTTTTTCGGCAGCTGGCCGTGTTGAGCCGCAACATGTGGAAGACTTGGTCGAGTGGATGACCAAGCTGTCCTCATCCTCCTCATCCTCTCTCACCCATGCTCAGGGTACTTTGTCTGGCAAAGCAGCTGCCAACGCGGCCTCTTCCCTCGGCTCAATGGCATCAGTGACTCCTTCCCTAGCCCCACCATGTCCTCCTGAGGAGTCCCTCGAATTGTTTGACCACAGTGTTGGGTACATACTCCAGGAGGATGCCCAGCATTTAGAAGGTTCTGATGATGATACTGAGCTAGATGAAGGCAGTAACGTGAGCACGGACAGAGGGGGTGCCCAAGAAGGACAGCAATCTGGCAGTCATGCTCCCCCTGCTGCAGCATACTGCCAGGTTTGCTCCAGTGATGAGGAGGGAGGGGATGATGAGGTCACTGACTCAACGTGGGTGCCTGATAGGAGAGAGGAGGAGGAGGAGGAGGAGGCACATCACCAACGAGGCAGGATGCCTCCAGGGGCCAGCCTAAGGGCAGCACACTGACTGCATCACACCGCAAAGCTCCACATGTGCAGGGCGCTGCTGTCTCTGCGTGTTATTCCAAAAGTTCTTTGGTGTTGGCCTTTTTTGAGACGAGTGCATCAGATCGCACCGCTGCTATTTGCAACAAATGTCTCAAGCGTATCTCGCGTGGCCAAACCATCTCTCGCTTGGGCACCACATGCTTGACCAGACATATGTTGACCTGCCATGCAGTTCGTTGGCAAGCGTATCTAAAAGACCCACACCAAAGAACAAAGAGGACCTCTCCTTGCTCCTCAGCTGAGATCTCCAACCCCACTATACCTTCAGTCCTCTCTGAGATCTGCACTGAGAGGAATGAAGGTGTAGAATTAGGTGTGTCACAGCCAAGTACTTGTGGGCAATTTGTTTTCGGTACACCAACGTCAGATTGTACCAGGCAAATTTCCCTGCCCCAGCTGCTGCACCGCAGAAAGAAGTTCGCTCCCAGCCATCCACATACCCAGCGGTTGAATGCTAGCTTGGCAAAATTGCCAGCACTTCAACTGCTGCCTTTTCAGTTGGTAGACTCTGCCCCCTTCCGTGAGTTTGTGGAATGTGTGGTTCCTCAGTGGCAGGTACCCAAACGCCACTTTTTCTCACGGAAGGTGATTCCGTCTCTCTACCGTCATGTGGAAGGCAATGTCCATGCCTCGCTGGACAGGGCGGTCAGTGGTAAGGTGCATATTACCGCTGACTCATGGTCCAGCAAGCATGGACAGTTACCTAAGTTTCACCGCGCATTGGGTGACTCTGCTGGCAGCTGGGAAGGATGCAGGACAAGGTGCAGTAGTGTTGGAGGTTGTTTTTCCACCACGCCTCCAAAATGCCACTACTAATGATTGTGACACACCTCTCTCCTCCACCCCCTCCTGTTCTTTTCCTTCATGGCCTCTTCCTGTGCTTTGTCCTCAGAACCAGCGGTGCTCCGTAGGTGTTCAAGAGGCTACGCAAGTACGCGAGCCAAAAGATGCCATGCGGTGCTTGAGCTGGTGTGCTTGGGGGACAGGAGCCACACTGGGGCAAAGGTTCTGTCAGCTCTGCAGGGGCAGGTTCAGAGGTGGTTGACGCCACGCCAACTTAAGGCAGGAATGGTGGTTTGCGACAAGGGCACCAACCTCCTCTCCGTCCTCCGACAGGGACAACTGACCCATGTGCCCTGTTTGGCTCACGTCCTTAACTTGGTGGTGCAGCGGTTGGGCAGGTACCCGGGCTTACAGGATGCCCTGAGGCAGGCCAGAGAAGTCTGTGTGCATTTCCGCAGGTCATATAATGCCAGTGCTCGGCTGGCAGACCTCCAAAAGGAATTTAACCTGCCCAAGAACCGCCTAATCTGTGACATGCCCACCAGGTGGAACTCAATGTTGGCCATGCTGCAGCGGCTGCACACGCAGCAGAGGGCCATCAATGTGTACCTGTGCGACTATGGCACCAGGACAGGGTCAGGGGAGCTTGTTTTTTTCCCCACGCCAGTGGGCCATGATCAGGGATGCATGCACTGTCCTGTCACCATTTGAGGAGACCACGAGGATGGTGAGCAGTGACAGTGCATGCATCAGTGAAACTGTCCCCCTTGTCCACCTGTTGGAGCACACGCTGCGTGGAATAATGGACAGGGCACTTGAGGCAGAACAGAGGAAGGAAGAGGAGGACTTCCTTAGCTCTCAAGGCCCCCTTTATCCAGACAGTGTTCCTGCGTGCCCGCCGATCACACAGGAAGAGGATGAGGAGGAGGAGGATGAGGAGGATTGTGTCAGTATGGAGGTGGAACCTGGCACTCAGCATCAGCAGCAGTCTTTAAGGGATCAGTCCCAAGAAACACATGGACTTGTACGTGGCTGGGAGGAGGTGCCTGCGGACCATGTCATCCTTAGTGACACAGAGGACTCAAGACCGAATGCCTCAGCAAACCTACGCTGCATGGCCTCCCTGATCCTGCAAAGCCTGCGTAAGGATCCTTGTATTCGTGGTATCAAGGAGAAGGACCAATACTGGCTGTCAACCCTCCTTGATCCAAGTTATAAGGGTAAGGTTGCGGACCTTATTTTGCCATCTCAGAGGGAGCAGAGGATGAAACATCTTCGGGAGGCCTTGCAGAAAGGTCTGTGCAATGCGTTCCCAGAGACTGGGAGGTTACAAACTCCTGTTTCTGGACAACGTGTTGCTAAAGCTTCGGTCAGTCAAAGAAGGAGCGGTGGAGAAGGTGGGCGTCTGACCGATCCGTTCAGACAATTTTTTAGTCCGCAGCCCCAAGGTATGATCGGTTCCAGCAACCATCGCCAGCGTCTGTTTTACATGGTGCAGGAATACCTAGGGGCAAGATCTGACTTGGACACCTTTCCCACCGAAAATCCTCTGGGTTACTGGGTCTTGAGGATGGATCACTGGCCAGAGCTTGCACAGTATACAATTGAGCTACTGGCCTGTCCTGCATCCAGCGTTATTTCGGAATGCACATTCAGTGCTGCTGGAGGCTTTGTAACTGATCACAGGGTGCGTCTGTCCACCGACTCGGTCGATCGACTGACCTTCATAAAAATGAATCAGTCTTGAATCATCACCAGTTACCAAGCACCTGATGCTGATGTAACCGAATAATTTTTTGGTGGATTGAGGAGTCCTTATCTAAGGGAGTGCAGTCTGGTCCAGAAGTCCTAGAGATCTGGAAAGCAGCAGATGACATCTGTGTCCCCAGGCTGTGGTACTACAAGAGGCTGCATCTTTTGCTAGACCAGACTGGACCCAGGGTCATCACTTTCTGGTCTTCTTTCCACGCTTCCTTCCTGGCTGTGGAGATGTGGCAGGAGGAGGAGAAGGACCTGGAGGAGGAGGAGGACTAGTAGGACCTGGAGGAGGAGGAGGAGGAGGACTAGTAGGACCTGGAGGAGGAGGAGGACCATGTGTGAGGTCACAAATGTGGGTAGCAGATGTTATTTGGCCCCTCAACCCCTTATTGAGAGCTTCCAAAATTAAGGACTCACACAGGAGGTGTTGGCCCTCCTCCATCTGCAGCATTTTGCAGGAAGTTATGCAAGCAAAGTCCTCCTCCACAGTGTAGGGGGTTCTCAGGGCCTCTGTAGCCTTCCAAAAGAGGTCTATGGCTGCCTCTTCCAGGGTACTCCTCTTCCTGCCACTTTGTCTGTGCGGGTGTAGGGGAGGGACCTGGATATCAGGCAGCCTGCTTGGCCCGGCCACCTCCTGGCTGAGACTTCCCTGTGTATGAAAAAGGGACATGGTTTTAGTTTTTGCATTATCAATCACAATCAGAAATTAGTACTCCAAACTAATATCTAGTTAACATCATTGATTGGACAACCAGAAATATTTAGAGGAATGCTATACCTGGCTCAATCTGAGCTCCTCCCCATGTTGCTGCCTGGAGGGCCCAGGTTGGGCGTCAGAAGCCTCAGCTGGGGTGGAAGGAAGCGTGGAAGGAAGACTGGAGAGTGATGACCTGGGTTCAGTCTGACCTGCCAGAAAATGCAGCCTGTCATAGTACCACATCCTGGGGACATAGATGTCATCTGCTGCTCCGGATCTCTGGGAATCCTGGACCTTCTTGTGCTCCCTTAGATATGTACTCCTCAGGCCACCAATTAGGATCTTCAAATAGGTCATGTCTGCCGTGGGGACCACCGTCTTCACAAATTCCAGCAATTGATCCTGTGCTGCCTTCCTCTTTGTTTGGTTCTTATAATGTGGGTGGTTTATCTGCCACAGACAAGGCAGCTCCCTGAACATATCAATGAAGATTGCCATAAAGTCGTTATCTTTCAAGATATCCATTTTCACTGCAAGACACAACACAAGACAAACCCTAATGTCAGGCAAAACTCTCCTAATCTTGTTACAATATAGGCCTCAATCTAGAAGCAGTATAGGCCCAAGTTTGGCTCTTACCTTCGTTATTACGCCTCCGATACTCCTTCCTCCGCTCACAGATCGTACGTACTACGCACGCGTGTTATGCTTTATACACACTGCGCATGCGTGTAACTCCGCCCATCCCTGACGCTCTTTCTAGTCTATTCCCCATCCCTTTTCATTCGGCGCAGTGGGGGAAGAGCACATGGCAGAGACACAACAGGTGCGTGCTAATTATAGCAATGAGGAGGAGGAAAGCCCGGATCCGGAAACGTCTGGATCCAGAAGGAGAAGATTTAAGGCCTCAAATATGTCCTTTGGGGAGATGTTGGAGATGGTCGACATCCTGAAGAAGGCCGACTATGATGGAAAGTATGGACCTTACCCCAACCCCAATGTCCGTAAGGCCAAGATCATGGCGAAAGTGGTCAAGAGTCTGCACCGGACTTTCGGGGTACGACGATTGAAAAATCAGCTCAGGAAGCGCTGGTCGGACCTGAAATTTAGAGAACACGAGCAGTACAGAAAGATCTGGAGAGTGCTGCAAAAAAGTAAGTAGTTGTGCTGTGTTCCTATTCTTTTTGTGTTTATTACATTCGTGCTGCTCCATGTGCTTTTAGGAACTGTTGTACAGTTTAAAATGGCAACTTTCATGTTCATGGGCACATTATTTGTTCGTATCAAACATTTTTATTTCGGCCTATAAAACACCATTGTTTTGGCCATATGCATTTGACCACATTTTTTAGGGCCTACTTGTATGAAACTAATTTGGTTGTGTAGATGTGTTTGTTACTAGAATGAAATGCAAACTAGATTCTGTGTAAGGAGAGGACACTCAGCAGCAGTTTTCACATCTGGACACTGGAGCTCTAGTGTGGGACACAAGAACACACTTTTTATTAGGGGTCCCACACAGGTGCTCCAGTGTATACTATAGGGGGGTCTCCATCTTTGAAGCTTGTACAAAATAGGTAAAGTATTGAAGCTTGACAAAGGACACTCAAAATTCTACATCTTGGAAATCTGCCAAAATAGACAATTGTACCCCACTTCCAAGCAATGTTTCATATTTATAGTTCTGCCATCAAATATCTGTGTGCTAAGTATACCATTTTTTTTTTTCACATAGGGGAGAAAAGACTCGGAGGACACCCCTCATCCGAGGAGACCAGAGACCCCCCACCTCTGGAAGAAGGGGAAATACCCCAAACACAAGAAGAGCAGGAGGAGGAAGAAGACGTGGTGGAACTAGTCACCACAACAGGTGAGTGTCTGCAGCCACAGGCTCAGGTAAGAGATGGATGCCGGCATATTTATAATACATGGTGTTTTTTTGGTTTCTCTCTTTTTAGGTGACAGTGATGTTGTGGATCCAGATCCTTTCACCTCGGAAAGTTCACAGATCCTGATTGGGGAGATCATGGGGTGTAATGTTGCATTTGAAAACATCACGAAAAACATCAATGATGTTATTAAAAAAAATAAGAACATCATTGATGTTTTGGGAAGAGTTTAAAACCCCTCCAAATCCCTTTCTTTTATGGTGTGCTACAATTTTTAAATTTTTTGAAGAATTGTAGAAAAGCCAAATTTTGAAGATGCACACAGTGTGTCAACATGTGCTATCTGCCATCACGGGAGATCAATGGACGTGTTTTGGGGGTGCAACCCCTTCCTCCATAATAAAGTAGCTGAGAGGAAGGGGTTGCTCCCCCCAAAAAAAGTCCCATGATCCCCTGTGATGGCAGCTAGCACATGTTGACATTCGTAAATTGGTGTGCATCTTCAAAATTTGGCTTTTCCTGGGGTGACTTTACCCCATCTGAACGCAATATCAAACACAGTTCCTAAATACTCATGTCTGATATTGCCTTTAAGTTCTACCAAATGTGAACTTTGTAAGTTCAAGATTTGTGTCTTTCTTGTTGGTTTGAAACATGCCTGTTTTATCTGAAATGGACATTTCTACTTTTTCTTAAGCCACCCCAAAAAATGTTATACAACAAACATGTTGGTTTGTTTTAAAAACCTTTTCTAAATGCACATGTGATTGTGCTGGTATTAAAAAGATTGCTAATCAAGAATGTGTGGATAATTGTCTCAAGGCTACAACACTTTTGTGGTGCTCCAATTGCTGCTTTCTGTGACAATGGGTGTTATTTGCTAAGGGCAAATTCATTTTGCACTACAAGTGCAGTTTCAGTGCAGTTTCAAGTGCACTTGTAGTGCAAAGTGTCTTTGCCTTTAGTAAATAACACCCAACAGTGCTTTGTATAAGGTTACACAATCACGCCATTTTCAGGACTCACCACATTTATGTCAGGGTCAGCTAAAACAAAAACAAGCAGTAAATGTCACCAAAGATTTGCTTAATTATTTTTTTTTATTTGATAAAGGTTTCACACATTGTCTGGCATACTGATGGCCCCCCTACCCGCAAAGAATTCAAGGTATCTTTTTTTTTTTTTTAATTCTTTTTTTTTTTTATTAACAAATTGTGATACAGTGCACATAAACCAATGCAAGCACATTTACAAAAACGTGTCAATTATTAACTACTAGATACTGCAATGGCTAAACGTAAGAAGAGTTTTCATTACCTTTTTGCCCCTTTCTTCCTTTAGTCCCCCTCCCGTCCCTCCCTTGTAATGCACCTGCTCATCCCCCACCCGCTCTCAGCCTACCCTATCAAAACCCCCCACCCCACCCAAGCAGAGAGTTTAACAGGAAATGTTGTCGATCTGACTAGTGCCTTATCACAAGTCTCTTTCCAAACGACACCTTGCTTTTGTACTCCATGATCTTGCCTATATAAGATATCTGTTCCTCTATATCTCAAGGGGAAACACCCATCCAGACTAGCCATGGTCTCCAAATCTTTACAAATTTATCATAGCTAACCCTTCTAATATACGTTGTTTTTTCCATCCACACTAATTTATTTATCACTTCGGACCACTCCTCCGGAGTTGGAGGTGTGACAGAGAGCCACGCCTGGGCTATCAGTTTTCTTGCTTGGTAGAGGCACCTCCCTACAGCGATCCTATTATCGTTACTCCCTAAATTCTCCCCTGTCAGGCCAAGGATGCATACCTTAGCCTCCAGTGATAGACTAATTTTCCACCTAGCTTCTATAGTCCTTACTATCACTCTCCAGTATCTTGCTAGCTTTGGACACCGCCACATCATATGTATAAGGTCGCCTGTGTCCAGACACCTGGGGCATTTATCATCTAGTCTATTACCAAATTTATGTAATCTTTTTGGGGTGTAGTAGGCTCTATGCAGTAGGAGGAGGTGCGAAGCCTGCTGCGACGGAGAGACAGACACCAGTGGGCCAAACTCCAAGATCTTCTTCCACTGGCAATTGTTAATCTCCCCCACGTCTACCTCCCACCTCGCCCTAACTCCCATGGTCATCTGCGGAGCAAGTAGTTTTTCAGACAATTGCTCATATGTCTTTGCTATCAGGCCTTTGGAACTATTTGTGCTAACAATATTTTCTAGAAACGGGATCTTACACCATACAGGCGGGTCGTTCTTAAATTGACTGCCCAGAGCATGCCTAACCTGCAAATAGCAGTAGAATGTTGTTTTTGGGATTCCGTATTCGCTCCTAAGGTCAGTAAAGGATTTTAACATTTTCTTATCATCATATAGCTGAACCAACCTACTTATTCCGTGATGTTCCCAAGGCTTGTTTTTTCCCAAGGCCATCAGTTCGCGTAAAAATTTATTATGCCATATAGGGGAGAATTCAGTGAACCCTCTATACCCCATGATCCATTTAGTCATTTGCCAAACTTTATTGACTAATCTGCATGTTGGAGGCCCGCCCTGTAGTGAACCGGCCTCCAATGCCTCTATCAGGAATTTATGCGAACTATCCTGCAACATAATTTTTCCACTGGGGTTCCTCCAATCCTGGGTCTCACATCCCCCTATATGCTGCAACTGAGCGGCAAGGAAATAGTTGTATGGTTGGGGCACTGCTAATCCCCCCTCCCTGGTAGGGCACTGTAGCGTTTGCAGACTAATCCTTGCCTGGCCTTTCCTCCAGATTAATTCCCTAAATAGGGTATTTATTTTCAAAAACCATTTCTTCCCAATCCATACCGGGGAGTTATGGAGTACGTACAAGAGTTGTGGCATCCAAACCATTTTGATTAAATTAACTCTACCTGCCATAGATAAAGGAAGTTTACCCCAAATGTCGCTTTTCCTTTTAAATTTTTCCAACAAAGGGGCTAGGTTGTTTTCAATATATTGATAAGGATCCCTGGACACCACTATACCCAGATACCTCATTTTCTCTGTTACCCTTACTCTAGGCATACAGCTAATCGGGGCACTGTTAATTGAATCAATTGGTAAAAGCATAGATTTACCCCAGTTGACTACAAGTCCGGATAATTTTCCGAACCTTTCCACAAGTTGGATCACTTTTTCTACTGATGGCCCTGTATCCCCCAAGAACAGTAACACGTCATCTGCGTATAACGCTATTTTATCTTCCCCATTGCTTCTCCTGAAACCTTGCACCCCGGCCGATGTTCTAACTACTTCCGCGAGCGGCTCCATAGCTAGGGCGAACAACAGGGGTGACAATGGGCACCCCTGCCTAGTCCCCCTCTCAAGCGGCATGAATTCGGAAAAGTCATTGTTTAACTTTATTCTGGCAGCTGGATGAGAGTATAATATTTTCACCCATCTTACGAACGTAGGGCCAAACCCAAGTCTCTCCAGTACCCACCAGAGGTAGTCCCATTCCAAGCTATCAAATGCCTTGGCGATGTCCAAGGACAGTATCGCCCTAGGGGCTTTTTCCCCTGCTGGGGACTGGAGGGTCAGGTACATCCGTCTAATATTTACGCTAGCGGACCTATTAGGAATAAATCCCGATTGGTCCGAATGTACCAAACCTGAAATACATTTATTTAGTCTGATTGCCATTATTTTTGCCAAGATCTTAATGTCAGAGCAGAGGAGTGAGATTGGCCTATATGAAGATACGTCAAGATGGTCTTTCCCCTCTTTCGATATCAATATTATGTTAGCCTCTGACATCGAAGAGGGGAGCCTTCCTTCTATAAGTGCGCAATTCAATGAGAGCCGGTAGCATCACTCCGCCAAAGTGCTTATAAACTTCCACGAGTAAGCCATCCGGTCCTGGGGATTTTTGATTGGGCATGTTTACTACTGCTTGTTTTAGCTCTTCCAGAGTTATAGGTCGGCCCTGTCCTTATCCAGAAGTGTCGGCAGATGGACATTCTCCAGGAATTTTTCCATTTCATTTAATTCTAATCTATGCTGTGACTTATATAAATCCCTATCATAATTAAAAAATGTTTCTTTGACTTTCCAAGGGTCCGATGATATTTCTCCCGTAGTAGTCCAAATCATAGGCAACGGTGAGGAGGGAGAGTTGGTGTTGACCAACAGTGCCAACATACGACCAACTCTCTCCCCTTCTCCAAAACATTTCTGCTTCTGGAATAATCTCCTGTTCTCGGCATTTCTGATCGTATTAATCTTATACTCCTGTTGCTTTTTTAACCACGTCTCCTGATTTTCCGGGCTTGGGTCCCCCACATATTGCCTCTCCAATTTCAATACCTCTTCTCTAATCCATTCGCTTTCTACCTTTGAGTGTTTCTTAACCCGAGACACCTGCTGTATAAGCACCCCCCCCCCCAAGGAATGCGTTTAGGGAGTCCCAGACCACTCCCTCCGACGCTGTTCCTTGGTTATTTCCAATATACTCTTCTAATTTTGCAGAGATATCTACCTGTCCCCCTATAATCTCCAACCATACCGGGTTTAAGGCCCAGGCCCTCTGTATATACCTATTGTGGACTTTTATCTTCAGCGTCAGGGGGGAGTGGTCCGAGATCCCCCTCGGATGGTATTCTATCTTATCTATGACGGATTGTGCCACCCTCTTTCCTATCACTAGGTCAATTCTAGAAAGTGTGTGAGGGAAGAGGGAAGAATTTGAGCTCTGTCAGCAGAGATCTTGTGTCTCTGGGATAGACAGCCTGAAGTGAGTTAACTCTGATCAAGTGTGGGTGCCCAGTGTTTGTGGCTTCTTGACGATATGCTTGTTTGTGACCTTACTCACAGGAAGATCTAGATGGCAGACAGGGAGGTGCAGGATGGGGTGGATCCTCTGGAACGTTCCATTCTTTCAGTAGACAGAGCCCTTCTATTGTTAATGAACATTGTGGAGCCATCACGCATGATTTTTAAAGTAGCAGGGTATTTCCACTGATATCCTATGTCATGATTCTGCAGAGCTTAGATGGATGGAAATCAAATTATTTTTCTTTACAGGGTATGTGCAGACAGATCAGGTAGCACTTGTATGGTAGCAGCCTGCTCCAGGAGTTGATCTTTTTTACTTAATGCAAAAATATCCCTTTCATTCACTTGATAATAATGCATCCACAGTAGGACATCTCTAGGCACATCTTGGTGAAGAAATGAGAGTTTAGGAACCCTGTGGATCCTGTCAATTGTAAGATCCGTGGGCGTTTGGGATGATGCTACTGCTTAGAATAAGTTATATGCAAAGTGGGGGAGCTGGGAAAGTTGCACAGACTCCAAAATAACTCTAATTTTAAGGTTGTTATGCCTAGAGCTATATTCCCCCGGATCCGCTAATTTTGATTTCAGACATTCAATGTATCGCTGTGGGCTGCATGTGCATCAAACAAATTGTTATATGAATTATGTGCATGCCCCCATAGAGTCCCCTAAATGGCTTACTGTGTCTCTTGAATTCTGAACATCGGTAGCATATTTATTAATCACTTCAATAACAGTGCACTTTTACCTCCTTCCTGCCCAGGCCAATTTTCAGCCTTCAGCACTGTTACACTTTAAATGACAATTGCGCAGTCATGCAACACTGTAACCAAACTAAATTTTTATCATTTTGTTCACACAACTAGACCTTTTCTTTGGTGATATTTAATCACCACTGGGGTTTTTTTTTTGTTAAATAAACAAAAAAAGGCAGAAAAGTTTAAAACAAAAAGCGTTTCCTTTGTTTCTGTTATGAAATTTAGCAAATAAATAATTGTTCTTCATAAATTTAGGCCAACATGTACTCTGCTACTTTTCTTTGGTGAAAATAACCCAAATCAGTGTATATTATTTAGTCTGTAGGAAAGGTATAGAGTCAAACAATGGCATATATCTGAAAATTGATCAGTCCTGATGTACTGACGGCCTAACTAATTTCTTGAGGCACAAAAATGTCAAGACAGTACAAATATCCCCCAAAAGAGGCATGATGAGTTTTTTGAAGTTGTAATTTTTTGTCTTAATTTTTTGGAAAATGAATATATAAATATTTTGTTGTGGATTCCTCCAGACCCATGCAAAAAAAAAACAGAGTTTCTGTAGCTGCCACTATTCTTGTTGCCATTGGGACATCTCTGGTGGTTCAGGAGGCAAACGGGTCCCTGGTGGTTTTAGGATGTGGTGCAGGGCTGTTGTGGATGGGCTCTCCCACATCCCTGGAGGACGTGCGGAGCTAATGTTTCATGCGGCCATCTTGGATAGCAGTCACCATGCCCTCCTACTTATTTTAGTTTTATTTTATAAGGCCACTGATAAATTTCACTGCTGGATCACATCACAAACAAACTTAACTACTGGATCCACTTTTGGATACACCACAAAAAAGGGTTATCTACCTGTCTAATGTCTTTGGGGCACCACTTCTGATTTCACACTTATTCTTACAGATAACATCATCTTTTGTTATACCAAAAGGCACTGTTTTCATGCTATATGCATGCAAGGTAACTACGATAAAGAAAGTTGATTGTTGCTGTGATATTAATGACAAGAGAACCATGAGTGTGTGGGAAGCTTATTCAACCTATATGTCTTTCAGAATCAGGGCAGAATTTTAGGCTCTCACAAACACAGTGTTACAATTTAGGGGTGGTGATACTTCCATCACCACCCCTAAATTGTTCATGGGCTCGCTGTTTACCCTGTCTCAATAAACTGTGAAGGTTTTGAGATCATTTTGCTGACTTTAATACTTATTCTCATTGAAAACTTGGATAGAGCAGTATGAACAGGGGGCGTGAGAAGGGAACAAGACTCACTCACTAGTGCATGTACATTTTTTATTGAGGTTTTGGGCTCTTTAAACAATATGTTATTTTCAGCAGAAGGTGGGGAATTATTTGGAAAACATGTAAAAAAAGAACCTTACTGTATGTGAAAATATCATGGCTTATGCAGCACATTCTGCAGTGTGCAAGTTAGCCAAATGGGAGCTAAGAATGGATATACAGATCTCCTATTAACACTGCTGTCTTCTCACTACAATTTTTGTTTGCTAGTTGTTTTCTTAAATTGCATGCCTATTTAATGTATATAGAGTAGGGATGAGCTTCGAGTTCGAGTCGAACTCATGTTCAACTCGAACATTGGCTGTTCGCAAGTTCGCCGAACAGCGAACAATTTGGGGTGTTCGCGGCAAATTTGAATGCCGCGGAACACCCTTTAAAAGTCTATGGGAGAAATCAAAAGTGCTAATTTTAAAGCCTTATATGCAAGTTATTGTCATAAAAAGTGTTTAGGGACCTGGGTCCTGCCCCAGGGCACATGGATCAATGCAAAAAAAAGTTTTAAAAACGGCCGTTTTTTCAGGAGCAGTGATTTTATTAATGCTTAAAGTCAAACAATAAAAGTGTAACATCCCTTTAAATTTCGTAGCTGGGGGGTGTCTATAGTATGCCTGTAAAGGGGCACATGTTTCCCGTGTTTAGAACAGTCTGACAGCAAAATGACATTTCGAAGGAAAAAACCCATTTAAAACTACTCGCGGCTATTGCATTGCCGACAATACACATAGAAGTTCATTGATAAAAACGGCATGGGAATTCCCCACAGGGGAACCCCGAACCAAAATTTAAAAAAAAAATGACGTGGGAGTCCCCCTAAATTCCATACCTGGTCCTTCAGGTCTGGTATGGATATTAAGGGGAACTCCGGCCAAAATTCTTTAAAAAAACGGCGTGGGGTCCCCCCATAATGCATACCAGACCCCTATCCGAGCACACAACCTGGCAGGCCGCAGGAAAAGAGGGGGAACTAGAGTGCACCACCCCCTCCTGAACTATACCAGGCCACATGCCCTCAACATTGGGAGGGTGCTTTGGGGTAGCCCCCCAAAACACCTTGTCCCCATGTTGATGAGGACAAGGGCCTCATCCCCACAACCCTGGCTGGTGGTTGTGGGGGTCTGCGGGCGGGGGGCTTATCGGAATCTGGAAGCCCCCTTTAACAAGGGGACCCCCAGATCCCGGCCCCCCCCTGTGTGAAATGGTAATGGGGTACTTACCCCTACCATTTCACTAAAAAACTGTCAAAAATGTTAAAAATGACAAGAGACAGTTTTTGACAATTCCTTTATTTAAATGCTTCTTCTTTCTTCTATCTTCCTTCATCTTCTTCTTCTTCTGGTTCTTCTGGTTCTTCCTCCGGCGTTCTCGTCCAGCATCTCCACCGCGGCATCTTCTATCTTCTTCTCCTCGGGTCGCTCCGCACCCATGGCATGGGGGAGGCTCCCGCTCTTCTCTTCATCTTCTTCTTCATCTTCTTCTCTTCTTCCTTCTTCTCTTCTTCATTTTCTTCTCCGGGCCGCTCCACACCCATGCTGACATGGAGGGAGGCTCCCGCTGTGTGACGGCATCTCCTCGTCTGACGGTTCTTAAATAACGGGGGGTGGGGCCACCCGGTGACCCCGCCCCCAACTGACACATGGGACATGACAGGACTTCCCTGTGGCATTCCCCGTGACGTCACAGGGAAGTCCCGTCAAGTCACTGTGCGCCATTATTTAAGAACAGTCAGACGAGGAGACGCCGTCACACAGCGGGAGCCTCCCTCCATGCCAGCATGGGTGCGGAGCGGCCCGGAGAAGAAAATGAAGAAGAGAAGAAGAGAAGAAAAGAAGAAGAGAAGAAGATAAGAAAGATGAAGAGAAGAGCGGGAGCCTCCCCCATGCCATGGGTGCGGAGCGGCCTGAGGAGAAGAAGACAGAAGACTCCGCGGAGGAGATGCTGGACGAGAACGCCAGAGGAAGAACCAGAAGAGCCAGAAGAACCAGAAGAAGAAGATGAAGGAAGATAGAAGAAAGAAGAAGCATTTAAATAAAGGAATTGTCAAAAACTGTCTCTTGTCATTTTTAACATTTTTGACAGTTTTTTAGTGAAATGGTAGGGGTAAGTACCCTCTTACCATTTCACACAGGGGGGGGCAGGATCTGGGGGTCCCCTTGTTAAAGGGGGCTTCCAGATTCCGATAAGCCCCCCACCCGCAGACCCCCACAACCACCAGCCAGGGTTGTGGGGATGAGGCCCTTGTCCTCATCAACATGGGGACAAGGTGTTTTGGGGGGCTACCCCAAAGCACCCTCCCAATGTTGAGGGCATGTGGCCTGGTACGGTTCAGGAGGGGGGGGGCGCACTCTCGTCCCCCCTCTTTTCCTGCGGCCTGCCAGGTTGCGTGCTCGGATAAGGGTCTGGTATGGATTTTTGGGGGGACCCTGTGCTGTTTTTTTTTTTTTTTTTGGCGCGGGGTTCCCCTTAAAATCCATACCAGACCTGAAGGGTCTGGTATGGAATTTAGGGGGAACCCCACGTCATTTTTTAAAAAAATTTGGCCGGGGTTCCCCTTAATATCCATACCAGACCTGAAGGGCCTGGTATGGAATTTAGGGGGACTCCCACATCATTTTTTTTTAAAATTTTGGTTCGGGGTTTCCCTGTGGGGAATTCCCATGCCATTTTTATCAATGAACTTCTATGTGTATTGTCGGCAATGCAATAGCCATGAGTAGTTTTAAATGGGTTTTTTCCTTCGAAATGTCATTTTGCTGTCAGACTGTTCTAAACACGGGAAACATGCGCCCCTTTACAGGCATACTAAAGACACCCCCAGCTACGAAATTTAAAGGGATATTACACTTTTATTGTTTGACTTTAAGCATTATTAAAATCACTGCTCCTGAAAAAACTGCCATTTTTAAAACTTTTTTTTGCATTGATCCATGTCCCCTGGGGCAGGACCCAGGTCCCCAAACACTTTTTATGACAATAACTTGCATATAAGCCTTTAAAATTAGCACTTTTGATTATTCATGTTCGTGTCCCATAGACTTTAACAGTGTTCGCGTGTTCGAACAAACTTTTTTCCTGTTCGCATGTTCTGGTGCGAACCGAACAGGGGGGTGTTCGGCTCATCCCTAATATAGAGTATGAAAATTTCCCTAGGGGGTTTTGTATTGCAGCAAATAAGTCCAAAGTATTTTATGAAAAAAAGTTTATTACAAAAAATAATATATACAAATACAGCTGTCTGTCAAAACAAGAGTTCTAAAGCCAAATGCTAGAAGGCATAAAATGCACAAATATACAATGGTACAACAAACATACAAATGCCATAATAACTGTAAAAAGTCATACAGAGGGACTCCAATGCATTTCAACCATAATATAGTAGCGGTCTTCTTCAGGGGTGGAGTAAATGGACTTCTAAGGGATACAATATATCAATCAGTATATTGAAAACCAAACGATGACATTGATTGATTAACAAAGATTACAGAATAGGTAATAAGATTTATATTTACCAAAGAACAACTTTATTTTTGTCCTTCCAGCAGTTCTGTTTAAGATTGTTTCCCAAGGATCCAGACAGAGCAGCAGAACCAAAATGGCGCCCACCCCTCAAGAGAGCAACACGTCCACCAGGCCACAGAGAGAACCTACAGGAGGTCGCACTTAGTGTATGAAAATGGAGGGGCGGGAGCGAGGACGGCAAAATGGGGAGGGGGGAAGCAGAAGATGAAAATGCCAAACAGGCACGAAAGGAGAGGCCTGATAGGCCTCACAGGGAGGTCACCAAGCAGCAAAGAGGATCCCAATTCACTGTAAAAAATTATATAAATGTCCAATTAGTAATTAAACAGGTAAACCCATGGATTAAACCCATGGATTAAAACAACTGTGTGGGCGATGTTGAACTTGTCCAGTACACCAGCCATATCAAGGTATGGCTGAGGTACATCAATGATGTCTTCATTGTCTGGGAGGGGACAGAAACCATATTGATGCATTTCAGTTTCTATACATTACCTTGTATAGAAAGGAGATGACGGGGAACACTGTGCTACATGCCGATAGTTCCCATCCAGTATTCCTGAAAAACTCCATACCTTTTAGGCAATACTTACGCCTCTGGCGCAATTGCTCCAATGACAGATTCTTCAGGGAAGAAGCTGGAAAATTGCAGGAGAGACTTCTAGAAAGGGGTTACAGTCAGTCATGTTTATGGAAGGCCTATAACAAAGCGGCCATTTGACCTCCTGTTAAGAACCAAATCTAAATGACCCCCTGAATTTAATACTACTAGACTGATTATGCGCTTCTCCAAACAGCATCAGAAAATCTGAGAGATCATCCAATGACATTGGTCACTTCTAACCGATGACCCAAAAATCCATCAATTTGTTTTGAACGCTCCCTCAATCACCTTTAGAAGGGCACTGTCAGTCAAGGACCATCTAGTGACTAGCGAATTTAAGGGAGAAACAACCAAAAAAGCACTGTCCCGCTAGGGGTTCTTTCCCTTGCGGTCACTGCTCGCAGTGTCCCCTTATTAATAAAGAAAAAGGCTTTATACTTTCCAATGGAGAGAATTTTGCACCTCTCCATTTTGTGAACTGTCGCACCCGTGGCCTGGTTTATGTAATGTTTGTGAATGTTAAGCATTTTACATAGGGAAAACTAGCCAGTAATTCAAGTGTCATATTGCTCAACACATTTATAGCATGCAGATTGGGAATCTACATTTACCATTGGGTAGACACATGGTGTTAACACACAAATACATCATGCCCAAAGTCTCTTTCGCTGCCCTTGACTGAATCCATATTCCTGTCAGGGGGGGCGATTGGAACTAGTCCCTTTTACAGCGAGAGCAACGATGGATATCTTGTTTGCAGGCAACAGTATATCCTGGCCTCAATGAGTCCATCACTTTTGCTCCATTTTTAAAGGGTTTTGTTTCAGGTAAAACACAGTAACATTTTCCCTAAATCTGCGTGCTATAATAAACTTTTTAAGCATCCAAAGATATATTTCTCACATATATTTTTGGTATGCGTCTATATGTTTCATACACTCTTGAACATGGGACTCTTCTGATATTTCTTGTTGTATAATAATAAGATTTAACTTTTATTATTGTGAAAATTAGTTACAGCTTTGATAATTAAAATCTTCTGTTTTCTATTTGTTTTCCCTCTTGGGATGCGGCTGTAAGGTGTGCACCTCTGGCGTCCGCCCCCCTTGGGGTCGTCATGCTCTTCTGGGCCCTTTTGAACCTCCCAGCAGACAGGGAGAATGACGGCATACTTTTGCCGGCGTATCCCCCCACTCCTCTTTGCTTTGCCATGGTGGCCTTCTCCTTGTTGGCAGAGGAGTGGTCTGTGCACATGTGAGGGGGTGGGGGGCTTGTGTAGTCCCGCCCAAAGGGAGGACTTCCTTGTTCAATCATTTCCTACTTAAAGCAGGCAGTTTAGTATAGCAGCCTGTTTCCAGACAGCCTGGGGTTGGATCGATAAAGGAGGTTCACCTGCACCAGTAAGTGACACGCTGCATACTCAGCTTATCCACTCCACATATCTAACTATTAGGACTTTTCTTTTTAATTATCTAATTTCTAATGAATAGATTCCCCATATTCATCTGTTGATACCCTCTAAGTGTCATTTGTGGACTGGGTTCTTTAATCATTGAATCATAATTATTTATACATTAAAGGTATTTCCAAGATTGAGCACTTTCACTTCTTGACGGTCATTTTTTACTTTTTTCTCTCACCTTTGTTTGGGCACTTTCCCTGATGGTCCTCTTGTCGGGGGCCATTTTATGAGGTTTCTCTTTATCACGTTGTGTTGGTTTGTGCAGTTTATATTCCCTCCACTGCTTCTGTCTTTCTCTTTTCACCCCCCACCATTGCTCACACTTCACAAATTCATCTGGTGCTCTGGCACCCCTGTCTTTATCATATCAACATCACTCTTTTTAGTTGTCTTCCTGGAGCTTACTGCTCACATCCACTTTTTCGCACCTTTTCACATTCACTTCTTATTTGCGCTTCCACCTGCACACAGTTGTTTTAATCCATGGGTTTACCTCTTTAATTACTAATTGGACATTTATATAATTTTTTACAGTGAATTGGGATCCTCTTCGGTGTTTGGTGACCTCCCTGTGGGGCCTATCAGGCCACTCCTCTCGTGCATGTTTGGCATTTTCATCTCCCACTCCCCCCTCCTCTCCCCGTTTTGCCATCCTTGCTCCCGCCCCTCCATTTTCATACAGTAAGTGCGACCTCCTGTAGGTCCTCTCTGTGGCCTGGTGGACGTGTTGCTCTCTAGAGGGGTGGGTGCCATTTTGATTCTGCTGCACTGTCTGGATCCTTGGGAAACAATCTTAAACAGAACTGCTGGAAGGTCAAAAATAAAGTTCTTCTTTGGTAAATATAAATCTTATTGCCTATTCTGTAATCTTTGTTAATCAATCAATGTCATTGTTTGGTTTTCAATATACTGATTGATATATTATATCCCTTAGAAGTCCGTATCCTTTCCCCCTGAAGAAGACTGCTACTATATTATGGTTGAAATGCATTGGGGTCTCTCTGTATGACTTTTTACAGTTATTATGCCATTCGTATGTTTATTGTACCATTGTATAATTATGCATTTTATGTCTTCTAGCATTTGGTTTTAGATATCTTGTCTTGACGGACAACTGTGTTTGTATATATCATTTTTTGTAATAAACTTTTTTCATAAAATTCTTTGGACTTATTTGCTGCAATACAAAACCCCCTAGGGAAATTTCCATACTCTATATGCTTACATTGGGGCATGCAGCCAATTCCTGCTCATACCAGTGTATCACCTTTTGCTTCCCAGCCTATTTAATGTATTTTTACATTATATTTACACAATATAAATGAGAGCACAAAAGCTAGTGGTGAAAGGTTGGATTTCCATTTCCTCAGAATGGTGAGCCGGCTGCTACCAGAATGTGGGTTACCACTGGTCTGTGTAGGGTCGCATACTGGTCTATTTCAATGTTAAGTAAAGCCAATTCTGGTTGGGGTTTGCGTAATATGCCTGTGCAAGAAGTAATAAGGTGTAACGTTTGGGACCAAAATATGGTGAGATTGGGACAGTTCAACAGGACATGCAAGAGGTTGCCCACCATTCACGCCACCACAAGGGAGAGGTATTGGGGTAAAATTTTGCTAGTTGGTAAGGTGTATAGTACCATCTATTGGTAATTTTGATGGTCACTTTTTGGTGGCTAGAGCAGTGGGAGGCTTTGGATATAGAGTTAAGTGCGGCATGCCATTGTTTAGGGGTGAAGGTTGTCCCAAGGTCCTTTTCCCATTTTAACATAGGAGTGGACTTACATAATGTGCTTTTATCTTGTGGAGTGTTATAAAAAAGAGAATTTCCCCTTCTTTTTTTGTGCAGGTTGATTGAGGAAACCCCATGTTTTCGGTGGTAGGGACAACAAGGGGATTTAGTGTTTAGCTTAGTAGTGTGTGATTCACAAGCATGTGGAGTGGAGGCCTCTAGGGATACGGTGCATGCTAATTAGTTCTTCTAGAGAGAGAGGGACATTTTTCTTGAAGAGTGTATTGGTTTTGTGAATGTTTGACCATAATAGATGGGATAAGGGTTTCAAGAATCTGAATGGGATAGGTTAATATGGATGGGGGATCCAGGCCATCAGTGATACTTGCATAGGCTCAGAGAGGGATTTGAGGTCCCATGGTTCCCAAGTGGCTAGGAATAGGTTTAGGTTTGAGGTGGAAAAAATGTTATTTCTATATCCACCCATAGTGAGGGTGATGTGGAAGAGAACCAGTTCTTAAGTTGGTCCAGATGCACAGCCCAGTAGCAGTCCCTAACATCCGGAAAACCTGCACTGCCCAAAGTTTTGTGTTTAATTAGGCTCAGGTGAGAGCATCTGGCCCTATGACCAGTCCAAATGTAGGACTTGAGGGATCTAGACAGGGATGTTAAAGAGGGAGTCCACCCAAACCGCAAAAAAAAAAAATATATTAAAAGCCAGCAGCTACAAATACTGCAGCTGCTGACTTTTAATAAATGGCCACTTACCTGTCCCAGGGTCCAGCGATGTCTGCAGGCGACGCCGAGAACCCGCTCAGTTCTCAGCAGCTGCCGCCGCCATCCTAGGTGAGGGAATCAGGAAGTGAATCGTTGCGGCTTCACTTCCCGTTTCCCTATTGCACATGCGCGAGTCGCGCTGCGCATGGTAAGTGGCCCCCTATCTCCTGGGAGCTGTGTGTTTCCCAGGAGACAGCGCGGAGGGACAGGAAGAGGCATAGACTCCCATGGGAGTCTATGCCGGAAGTGGGTGCAAATACCTGTCTTAGACAGGTATCTGCACCCCCCTCCCCCCTGAAAGGTGCAAAATGTGACACCGGAGGGGGGGAGGGTTCCGAAAAGCGGAAGTTCCATTTTTGTGTGGAACTCCGCTTTAAGTATCGGTTAGGGGCCGGGATGGGAAGTGATCTGAACATATAGATAATTTGTGGGAGAATGTTAATCTTGGCTGCTGCCAGCCTGCTACACCAGAATAGTTCACATTTGGTTATGCGGTTCTTTATCAATTTTGGAGAGCAGGGGGTTGTTGGCAGCCACCAAAGTGGTGGTGGAGGCAGTTAAGGTAATGCCGAATAAGGGATTCCTTCATCTGACCACTTGAATGGGAGTTGGCTTTGAAAATTGAGTTTTGTGGAAGGCCGAATTCCTAAATCTAAAATTATCGACATAGTGGCATTGACCTTATAGTATGATACAAGGCTTAACTGAGTGAAGATCTGGAAGGCCTCTGGTAGAGAGGAATCAGGGTTCATTAGGAGTAGTATGATGTCATCTGCAAAGAGGTTTATTTTGTGGGTGTATTTACCAAGCTAGAAGCCAGCGACTCCCAGATAGGAGCAGATTGCCTCTGCAAGAGGTTCAATCATTAGATTGAAGATAGATGGAGATAGGGGGCACCCCTGTCTAGCCCCATTTGTGGTTGAGAAGGGTTTTTGACAGTAGGCCGGAGGAGTTCACCTGTGCAGACGGGGTAGAGTACAGGGCCATGATAGCAGTAAGTATGGTACCGTGAAAGCCAAATTTTTCTTGTAGAGCCAGGGGACCCTGTCAAAAACCTTCTCTGCATCCACCAAAAGGAGCAGAGAGGAGCGTTATTTGCATAGTGCATAATGTTAATAATGCGCCTTGTCGCATCTGATGTCTGTTGTCCTGAAACGAACCCCATCTGGTCCTTTTGGATTAGAGTGGGTAAGACTTCCATCAGGTGCTTTGCTAATACTTTGGCATAGAGTTTTATGTCAGTATTCAACAATGATATTGGACGAAAGTTAGCAGGTGTAGTTGGGTCCTTACCTGGTTTAGGTAAGGTAACCACCTGTAGTTTCAGCATCTCCATGGTAAAAAAAGCATGAATGTGCGGCATTGCTAAACACAGAGTTAAGGTGTGGGATAAGGATCTGGGCAAACAATTTGTAGTAATCATTTGGCAGGCCGGGATACTTGCCAATGGAAGGGATTGGATAGACTTAGAAATTTCAGAGTTCGAGAAGGGAGCATTAAGCATAGAGAGTTGCTCCTATGTTAGGTAAGGAAGTTGTATCTTGAACAAAAAGTTTTGTATGTCGGATGAGGAGGGCTGGGGGGTAGTTGATTCCTCTCTAAGATTATACAGTGCACTGTAGTAGTTGGCAAACTTGTCTGCAATTGCCTGAGGGTTAGTAATCCTACATTTGGAGATAGGGTGTATAAGGTGGGGAATTCTGGTTTTGGCTTGGGCGATTTTTAGTCTGTTGGCTAAGTATTTCCCAGCCTTGTTGGTATTGGCATAATAGGTGAGTTTGAGAGAGTGGAGATGTCTGTCATATTGCTCCGCATGTATGTCTCTCAATTTCCCTCGGAGGAGGGTTAAGAAGGTGGAGATGGAGGGGGAGGGGAGCTGTTTGTTTAGTCATTCAAGGAAGTGGATTTCTGCAATTGGGGTGTTTAGTTTGGAGGTGTATTGTTTTTGCTATGGCTCCCTGTTGGATGCAAATTCCCCATATGAAAGCCTTGTGGGCATTCCATAAGCTGCATGGATCTGAAACAGAGTGGGTGTTGTGTGAGAAAAAGTTCCAGAGATGCAGAGACACAATCTTAGATACCATTTTATCTTGTAGCAGTTTAACATTGCATCGCCATAGAGGTGTTCTAGAAAGGGGGACCCGCTCCTCAATTACGATGTCGATTGCTGCATGGTCAGACCATGTAATATTGTGGCTAGAGGAGGAGGAAACCCTTTGGAGAAGCCATTGGTCAGGTAAGAAAAAATTAATATGAGAATAAGAGTGGTATCTGGGGGAAAAGAACGTATAGTCCCTTTCGCAGGCATGTTGGCATCGCCAGACATCGTATACCCATTCTGTGTGGAAAAGGTCCCGTGGGGATTGGGGATTGGGGAATACTATGTATAAAAAAAGTTCAAAAAACAAACACAGTGCAGCTTAGCTGCAAAAACAACCAGAAAGAACTTGAGTTTTGTCAGCACAGATCTTTTGTCTCTGGGATAGACAGCCTGAAGTGAGTTCATTCTGATCAAGTGAGGGTTCCCAGTGTTTGCAGCTTCTTGATAATACGCTTGTTTGTAACCTTACTCACAGGAAGATCTATTTGGCAGACAGGGGGGTGTAGGATGGGGTGGATCCTCTGAAACTATGTTTCATTCTTTCAGTAGATGGAGCCCTTCTATTGTTAATGAACATTGTGGAGCCACCGTGCATGATTTTTAAAGTAGCAAGGTATTTCCACTGATATCCTATGTCAGGATTCCGCAGAGCCTTGGTGGATGGGAATCAAATTATTTTTTCTCTGCAGGGTATGTGCAGACAGATCAGGTAGCACTTTTATGGTAGCAGCCTGGTAGCAGAATTTTAGGCTCTCACAAATACAGTGTTACTTCCATCACCACCCCTAAATTGTTCATGGGCTCGCCATTTACCCTGTCTCAATAAACTGTGAAGGTTTTGAGATTATTTTGCTTACTTTAATACTTATTCTCATTGAAAACTTGGATAGAGCAGTATGAACAGAGGGCGTGAGAAGGGAACAAGTCACTTCTTTGACTCACTCACTAGTGCATGCACATTTTTAATTGAGGTTTTGGGCTCTTTAAACAATATGTTATTTTCAGCAGATGGTGGGGAATTATTTGGAAAACATGTAAAAAAAGAACCTTACTGTATGTGAAAATAGCATGGCTTATGAAGCACATCCTGCAGTGTGCAAGTTAGCCAAATGGGAGCTAAGAATGGATATACAGATCTCCTATCAACCCTTCTGCCTTCTCACTCCAATGTTTGTTTGCTAGTTGTTTTCTTGCTAGTTGGGCTCTTTAAACAATATGTTATTTTCAGCAGAAGGTGGGGAATTATTTGGAAAACATGTAAAAAAAGAACCTTACTGTATGTGAAAATATCATGGCTTATGAAGCACATCCTGCAGTGTGCAAGTTAGCCAAATGGGAGCTAAAAATGAATATACAGATCTCCTATCAACCCTTCTGCCTGCTCACTCCAATGTTTGTTTGCTAGTTGTTTTCCCTAAATTGCATGCCTATTTAATGTATATCGAGTATGGAAATTTCCCTAGGGGGGTTTGTATTGCAGCAAATAAGTCCAGAGAATTTTATGAAAAAAAGATTATTACAAAAAATAATATATACAAACACAGCTGTCCGCCAAGACAAGAGCTCTAAAACCAAATGCTAGAAGGCATAAAATTCATAATTATACAATGGTACAATAAACATACGAATCGCATAATAACTGTAAACAGTCATACAGAGAGAACCCAACGCATTTCATAATATAGTAGCGGTCTTCTTCAGGGGGGAAGGATATGGACTTCTAAGGGATACAATATATCAATCAGTATATTGAAAACCAAGCAATGACATTGATTGATTAACAAAGGTTACAGAATAGGTAATAAGATTTATATTTACCAAAGAACAACTTTATTTTTGGCCTTCCAGCAGTTCTGTTTAAGATTGTTTCCCAAGGATCCAGACAGAGCAGCAGAACCAAAATGGCGCCCACCCCTCAAGAGAGCAACACGTCCACCAGGCCACAGAGAGAACCTACAGGAGGTCGCACTTACTGTATGAAAATGGAGGGGAGGGAGCGAGGATGGCAAAACGGGGAGGGGAGGGTGGGAGTGGGATATGAAAATGCCAAACAGGCATGAGAGGAGGGGCCTGATAGGCCTCACAGGGAGGTCACCAAGCACCAAAGAGGATCCAAATTCACTGTAAAAAATTATATAAATGTCCAATTAGTAATTACAGAGGTAAACCCATGGATTAAACCCGTGGATTGAAACAACTGTGTGGGTGATGTTGACCTCATCCAGTACACCAGCCATATCAAGGTATGGCTGAGGTACATCAACGATGTCTTCATCATCTAGGAGGGGACAGAAACCATGTTGATGGATTTCTACCACTGCATCAATGTGAATGATTACAATCTTAAATTCACTCTTTCCTTCAACACTAATGCAATTACTTTCTTGGATGTTCGGGTTTTTTCTACCTCTGAGGGGCAATTGCGCAGTACCTTGTATAGAAATAAGACGGCGGGGAACACCGTGCTACATGCCGATAGTTCCCATCCAGTATTCCTGAAAAACTCCATACCTTTTGGACAATACTTACGCCTCCGGCGCAATTGTTACAATGACAGCTTCTTCAGGGAAGAAGCTGGAAAATTGCAGGAGAGACTTCTAGAAAAGGGTTACAGTCGGTCCTGTTTACGGAAGGCCTATAAAAAAGCGGCCATTTGGCCTTGTTGTGACCTCTTGTTCAGAACCAAATCTAAACGACCCCCTGAATTTAATACTACTAGACTGATTATGCGCTTCTCCAAACAGCATCAGGAAATCCAAGAGATCATCCAACGACATTGGTCACTTCTAACCGATGACCCAAAAAACCCATCAATTTGTTTTGACACTCCCTCAATCACCTTTAGATGGGTACTGTCAGTCAAGGACCATCTAGTGACTAACGAATTTAAGGGAGAAACAACCAAAAAGCACTGTCCCGCTAGGGGTTCTTTCCCTTGCGGTCACTGCTCGCAGTGTCCCCTTATTAAAAAAATCCTTTTTACTTCTCAATGGAGAAAATTTTGCACCTCTCCATTTTGCGAACTGTCGCACCCATGGCCTGGTTTATGTAATGTTTTGTGAATGTTAAGCATTTTACAAAACTAGGCAAGAATTCAAGTGTCGTATTGCTCAACACATATATAGCATGCAGATTGGGAATCTACATTTACCATTGGGTAGACACATGGTGTTAACACCCAAATACATCATGCCCAAAGTCTCTTTCGCTGCCCTTGATCGGATTCATATTCCTGTCAGGGGGAGCGATTGGAACAAGTCCCTTTTACAGCGAGAGCAACGATGGATATTTTGTTTGCAGGCAACAGTATATCCTGGCCTCAACGAGTCCATCACTTTTGCTCCATTTTTAAAGGGTTTTGTTTCAGGTAAAGCACAGTAACATTTCCCCTAAATCTGCATGCTATAATAAACTTTTTAAGCATCCAAAGATATATTTCTCACATATTTTTGGTATGCGTCTATATGTATCATACACTCTTAAACATGGGACTCTTCTGATATTTCTCGTTGTATAACAATTTGACTTTTATTATTGTGAAAATTAGTTACAGATTTGCTAATTAAAATCTTCTGTTTTCTATTTGTTTTCCCTCTTAGGATCCGGCCGCATGGTGTGCACCTCTGGCGTCTGCCCCTTTGGGGTCGTCATGCTCTTCTGGGCCCTTTTGAACCTCCCGGCAGACAGGGGGAATGACGGCATACTTTTTCAGGTGCATCCCCCCACTCCTCTTTGCTTTGCCATGGTGGCCTTCTCCTTCTTGGCCACTGGGGGCCGCAATGGTCTGCCAGCGGCATCCCGTGACCTTCCCGAGCGTCATTGGCCCACCTGGCAAGTGCGAAAATTTTGGTAGCATGCACAGTGCATCATGACGACACACGTTCTTGTGATGGGATTGATGGCGGTTGCCGGGGGGTTCCCTCCCCTTCCGGAACACCGGGGAGGCCGCGTGGAGGATGCCATTTCATGACGCTCCTCCCTGTCGGTATTTGGTGCGGGCTTCGTTCTGGGGGAGGATTGGAGGTAATGTGGAGTGGCCTGTGAACATGTGAGGGGTTGGGGGGCTTGTGTGGTCCCGCCCAAATGGAGGACTTCCCTGTTCAATCGTTTCCTACTTAAAGCAGGCAGTTTTGTATGGCAGCCTGTTTCCAGACAGCCTGGGGTTGGATCGATAAAGGAGGTTCACCTGGACCAGTAAGTGAAACGCTGCATACTCAGCTTATCCACTCCACATGTCTAACTATTAGGACTTTTCTTTTTAATTATCTAATTTCTAACTTATAGATTCCCCATATTCATCTGTTGATACCCTCTAATCTAGAGTATTGTCATTTGTGGACTGGGTTCTTTCATCATTGAATGATAATTGTTTATACATTGAAAGTATTTCCAAGATTGAGCACTTTCACTTCTTCACGGTCCTTTTTTCCTTTTTTCTCTTGTTCATCTTTGTTTGGGCACTTTCCCTGATGGTACTCTTGTCAGGGGCCATTTTATGAGGTTTCTCTTTATCACGTTGTGCTGGTTTGTGCAGTTTATATTCCCTCCACTGCTTCTCTCTTTCACTTTTCACCCCCACCATTGCTCACACTTCACAAATTCATCTGGTGCTCTGGCACCCCTGTCTTTATCATATCAACATCACTCTTTTTTGTTGTCTTCCTGGAGCTTACTGCTCACATCCACTTTTTCACACTTTTTCACATTCTCTTATTTGTGCTTCCACCTGCACACAGTTGTTTTAATCCATGGGCTTACCTCTGCAATTACTAATTGGACATCTATATAATTTTTTACAGTGAATTGGGATCCTCTTTGGTGCTTGGTGACCTCCCTGTGAGGCCTATCAGACCCCTCCTCTCGTGCGTGTTCAGCATTTTTATCTCCTGCTCCCCCCTCCCCTCCCCGTTTTGCCATCCTTGCTCCTGCCCCTCCATTTTCATACAGTGAGTGCGACCTCCTGTAGGTTCTCTCTGTGGCCTGGTGGACGTTTTGCTCTCTTAAGGGGTGGGTGCCATTTTGGTTCTGCTGCGCTGCCTGGATCCTTGGGAAACAATCCTAAACAGAACTGCTGGAAGGCCAAAAATAAAGTTGTTCTTTGGTAAATATAAATTTTATTACCTATTCTGTACTCTTTGTTAATCAATTGATGTCATTGTTTGGTTTTCAATATACTGATTGATATGTTGTATCCATCCATATGAAGTCCATATCCTTCCCCCCTGAAGAAGACTGCTACTATATTATGGTTGAAACGTGTTGGGGTCTCTCTGTATGACTTTTTACAGTTATTATGCCATTCATATGTTTATTGTACCATTGTATAATTATGCATTTTATGCCTCCTAGCATTTGGTTTTAGAGCTCTTGTTTTGACGGACAACTGTGTTTGTATATATCATTTTTTGTAATAAACTTTTTTTCATAAAATTCTTTGGACTTATTTGCTGCAATACAAACCCCCCTAGGGAAATTTCCATACTCTATATGCTTTCATTGGGGCATGCAGCCAATTCTTGCTCATACCATTGTATCACCTTTTTGTTCCCAGCCTATTTAATGTATTTTTACATTACATTTACACAATATAAATGAGAGCACAAAAGCTAAAAAGCATTGTTGAAAGTTGTTTCTTTTAACGCAATACATTTTTATTAAGTTTGCAGAGCAAAGGGAAATAAAGGGAAATTGCAGCGTTTGAAATATAACATGTACAGAATGAAAATAACATCAACATTCAATGGTGCAAGCCTTGGATTGGCCGTAACATAGGTGTGGGCAATCAATATGTAGATAATAGATTAAGAATAACAGTAAAGGAGAGCTATCTGTTGTTCCATATGTCCCATCTTAGGGAAAATTTGGTGAGGTTTAGCGAGTTAATCGCTAGTAACCTTTCAAATGTGTAGTTAGAGTTTACCATAGTCACTACGTCTGATATGTCCAGGGAAAGGTTGGCTTTCCATTTCCTCAGAATAGTGGGACAGGCTGCTACCAGAATGTGGGTTACCACTGGTCTGTGTAGGGTAAGATACTGGTCTATTCAATGTTAAGTAAGGCCAACTCCGGTTGGGGTTTGCGTAATATGCCTGTGCAAGAAGCAATAAGGTGTAACGTTTGGGACCAAAATCTGGTGAGATTGGGACAGTTCCACAGGATATGCAAGAGGTTGTCCGATTTGCCGCATTCATGCCACCCCAAGGGAGAGGTATTGGGGGAAAGTTTTGCTAGTGGGTAAGGTGCATAGTACCATCTATTGGTAATCTTGATTGTCACTTCTTGGTGGCTACAACAGTGGGAGGCTTTGCATACAGAGCGGCATACCATTGTTTAGGGGTGAAAGCTGTCCCAAGGTCCTTTTCCAATTTTAACTTAGGAGTGGACTTACATAATGTGCGTTTATCTTGTGGAGTGTTATAAAAAAGGGAAATCCCATTCTTTTTTTGTGCAGGTTGATTGAGGAAACCCCATGTTGCTAGTGGTAGGGACAACAAGGGGATTTGGTGTTTAGCTAAGTAGTGTGTGATTCGTATGCATGTGGAGTGGAGGCCTCTAGGGGTATGGTGCATGATAATTAGTTCTTCTAGAGAGAGAGGGAAATTGTTCTTGAAGAATGTATTGGTTTTGTGAATGTCAAACGCCAGAAGGGGTTTGACCATAATAGATGGGATAAGGGTTTCAAGAATCTGAATGGGGTAGATAATATGGACGGGGGATCTAGGACTCGATGGAGCATGGAGGAGGTGTCTCCAGGCCATCAGTGATACTTGCATAGGCTCAGAGAAGGGTTTGAGGTCCCATGGTTCCCAGGTGGCCAGGAATAGTTTTAGGTTTGAGGTGGGAGAAATGTTACTTTTATATCCACCCATAGTGAGGGTGATGTGGAAGAGAATCAGTTCTTAAGTTGGTCTAAATGCACAGCCCAGTAGTAGTCCCTAACATCTTGAAAACCTGCACTGCCCGAAGTTTTGTGTTTAATTAGGCTCAGGTGAGAGCATCTGGCCCTATGACCAGTCCAAATGTAGAACTTGAGGGATCTAGACAGGGATGTTAAGTATCGGTTAGGGGCTTGGATGGGAAGTGAACTGAACATATAGATAATTTGTGGGAGAATGTTAATCTTGGCTGCTGCCAGACTGCCACACCAGGATAGTTCACATTTGGCTATGCGGTTAAGTTCTTTGTCAATTTTGGAGAGCAGTGGATTCCTTTATCTGACCACTTGAATGGGAGTTGGCTTTGAAAATTGAGTTTTGTGGAAGGCCGAACCCCTAAATCTAAAAATGGCATTGACCTTATAGTATGATACAAGGCTGAACTGAGTGAAGATCTGGAAGGCCTCTGGTGGAGAGGAATCAGGGTTCGTTGGGAGTAGTATGATGTCATCCGCAAAGAGGTTTATTTTGTGGGTATATTTACCAAGCTGGAAGCCAGCGATTCCCGGATATGAGCAGATTGCCTCTGCAAGAGGTTCAATCCTTAGATTGAAGATAGATGGAGATAGGGGGCAGCCCTGTCTAGTCCCATTTGTGATTGAGAAGGGTTTGGACAGTAGGCCAGAGGAATTCACCTGTGCAGACGGGGTAGAGTACAGGGCCATGGTAGCAGTAAGTATGGTACTGTGAAAGCCAAATTTTTCATTTAGAGCCAGTGGACCCTGTCGAAAACCTTCTCTGCGTCCACCGAAAGGAGCAGAGAGGAGCGTTCGAGTTTTGTTCGCATAGTGCATAATGTTAATAATGCGTCTTGTCGCATCTGATGTCTGTTGTCCTGAAACAACCCCATCTGGTCCTTTTGGATTAGAGTGGGTAAGACTTCCATCAGGCACTTTGCTAATACTTCGGCATAGAGTTTTATGTCAGTATTCAACAATGATATCAGACGAAAGTTGGCAGGTGTAGTTGGGTCCTTACCTGGTTTAGGCATCTCTGTGGTAAAAAACAATGAATGTGCGGCCTTAGTAAACACAGAGTTCAGATGTGGGATAATGATCTGGGCAAACAATTTGTAGTATTCATTTGGCAGGCCATCAGGGCTGGGAGACTTGCCAATGGGGAGGGATTGGATAGACTTAGAAAATTTCAGAGTCCAAGAAGGAAGCATTAAACATAGAGAGTTGCTCCTATGTTAGGGAAGGAAGTTGTATCTTGGACAGAAAGTTTTGTATGTTGCATGAGGAGGGCTGGGGGGTAGTTGGGTCCTTTCTAAGATTATAAAGTGCACTGTAGTAGTTGGCAAACTCATCTGCAATTGCCTGGGGGTTCGTAATTCTACATTTGGAGATAGGGTGTATAAGGTGGGAAATTCTGGTTTTGGCTTGGGCGATTTTTGGTCTGTTGGCTAAGTATTTGCCAGCCTTGTTGGCATTGGCTGTTGGCATAGGCATAATAGGTGAGTTTGAGAGAGCGGAGATGTCTGTCATATTGCTCCACATGTATGTCTCTCAATTTCCCTCGGAGGAGGGTTAAGGATGTGGAGATGGAGGGGGAGGGGAGCTGTTTGTTTTATGATTTAAGGGAGTGTATTTCTGCAAGTAGGGTGTTTAATTTAGAGGTGTATTGTTTTTGCTCTGGCTCCCTGTTGGATGCAAATTCCCCGTATGAAAGCCTTGTGCACATTCCATAAGGTAAATGGATCTGAAACAGAGTAGGTGTTGTGTGAGAAAAAGTTTCAGAGATGCTGAGACACAATCTTAGATACCATTTTATCCTGTAGCAGTTTAACATTGCATCGCCATAGAGGTGTTCCAGGAAGGGGGGGGGACCCGCTCCTCAATTACGATGACGATTGCTGCATGGTCAGACCATGTAATATTGCGGATAGAGGAGGAGGAAATACTTTGGAGAAGCCATTGGTCAGGTAAGAAAGAATAAGAGTGGTGTCTGGGGGAAAAGAACGTATAGTCCCTTTTGCAGGCATGTTGGCATCGCCAGACATCGTTTACCCATTCTGTGTGGAAAAAGTCTCGTGGGATTGGGGTCTTCCTTTTATTTTTGAACTGGAATCTAGGATAGGGTCCATGGTTACATTAAAGTCTCCACATATCAGTAGTTGGCCATAATGGATAGGGGAGATGAGCATGAAAATCCTGTGAAGAAATCGCAATTGGTGTGTGTTGGGGGCATATATAGTCACAATGGTGAACGGCATGCCGTTTAGGTCTCCTGTAATGATAACATATATCTACCCTCAATGTCTAGTAGGGGTTGCTTGAGTTGGAAAAATAGTCTTATTTATGGCCAGTAGGACTCCCAGTTTTTTCTCTGATGAATTGGCCAAGAAGATGTGTGGGTAATCCTTGTGAGTTCATTTAGGTGTTGCGTCTTCGTGAAAGTGTGTTTCTTGTGCACACACAATATCTGCTTTTTTTGTCAGTGCTTCTTTCCATAGAGAAAACCTCTTGGATGGGTGGTTAAGGCCTTTGACGTTAAGAGAGGTACTTTAGGGGGGCTGAACCTGGCTGCGGAGCAGTATGGCCTCTTGATCTAGGAGCTCCGACGGGGAAAAGCGACATACAGAGTGGCGTCTCCTCCACAAACACCTGGATCCGACTGCCTCAGCCCCCTGACACCTGGGGATATCTGTGAGCTCCGCTGCACGCCGATCCTCAATCCCATGGTGGCTCACAGACTATTTCCACGGGCTCAGCAACATGGCAACTTCAGCAGATGGAGGAGAGAGTGAGATGGAGTCCACCCCCTCCTCACAGCACAGCGCTCCAGGCACACAGATCTATGCTGCTGCTGTGGATACAGCCACACACAAGGAGGACAAAAACTCCCAGAATGACCTGCACCATCGCCTGCAGCCTCTCCTCTATCCAAAGAGCCGGTGAGTAAGAAGCAACTGGCTGCTGATGAGGATAATCTTACCATGACACACACATCCCCTCAGTAACAATCTCTAGCTGCATTCCCAGCTTTGGATCAGCCTGCCTCAGAATTCCCTATAAAGGAAATGCTATTATCAATAAAAAATGATCTGCAGGCAGACCTAAATAGAAACCTGGCCTCTTTACAGTCATATATAGAGCACGTTGAGGAAAGAGTTGATGCAGTGGAGAGATCATTAGATGCCTATAATAACCTGTCAGCAGAATTCCAGGGGCATGACGCTGACATACAGTGTTTGAAAGCCAAAGTTGCAGACCTCCAGGACTGCTCCCGACAGTATAACCTGAAATTCCGGGGCATCCCTGAATCCGACACAAATCTAGAACTAATTCTTTACCTACAACAACTCCTCAAGGTCCTGCTCCCTATGGAAAACCCTAAAGATTTTGTCATTGACAGGGCCCACAGGCTGGCAAAACCCTCTTCACTTCCTGACACCGTCCCTAGAGATGTGATAGCCAGGATACATTTCTTTCACATTAAAGAAAGGGCTGTTGCAGCTGCATGAAAAATTGTAAAACTCCCTGACCCTTTCTCCAAATATCAGATTTTTATTGATCTCTCTGCGGGAACCATGCAACAACACAAGCAGTTTTCCCCCATAACTGTTCAACTCCAGGAACGGAAAATCACCTATCAGTGGGGCTACCCCACCAAACTAATCATGACACATCAAGGGCACACATATATCCTCAAATCACCAGAAGATGCCAAAAAGCTTCCTCCCCAGTGGGGAATCTCCCTGGAAAATAGCAGCAAACCTCCACGCACCAAACCACCCCAACACATCTCAGGAGGCTGGAAACACCTGACAGTTCTATCTCAGTCAGTAATGCTTTATTAGCCATCATAAATACTTACAAACACTTATGCCGCATACACATGATCAGAAATTCGGCCAGCAAAAGACAGATGAGAGCTTTTTGTCAGAAAATGCGACCGTGTGTATGCTCCATCGGACTTCCTGCCAGCAAAAGATTGAGAGCAGGTTCTCAATTTTTCGGTCGGAAAAAATTCCTATCCGAAAATGCGATCGTCTGTACAAATTCCTACGCATATTCGGAAATAATTTGACGCATGCTCGGAAGCATTGACAAAAAAGAGAAAAGAAAGCAAGTCCTGATGAATCAAAAACCAGCAGTGAAAAATAAATTTTCAGACCGTAATACTACTTACCTAAGTATGGTACTGTTGCTGTAGCCAAACAAACTATGCACACAAAAGAAAATCCTGGTATTGCTACCAGGGTCAAAAAGCAGCTACTTCCGCAACAAGTGCAGCAGTAGCTGCTTTTTGACCCTGGTAGCAATACCAGGATTTGCTTTTGTATACTCGGAAGCATTGAACTTAATTTTCTCGGCTCATCGTAGTGTTGTACGTCACCGCGTTCTTGATGGTAGAAAGTTCAGAGAACTTTTGTGTGACCGTGTATATGCAAAGCAAGCTTGAGCGGAACTCTGTCGGAAAAAACATCCAAGTTTTTTCCGACGGAAAATCCACTTGTGTGTACGCGGCATAACTATTCTCATTAGGCACCCATCTTATCACCTTGGATTTCCCTTAATGCTGGGCTACCTGAAGTTTCCGCACCCCCAACTTGCAAGTAGAGCAATTGTATCCTGCACATTGTCAGTTCAAGTTCAACATTTGATCTTAGTTCTTTTTCACACTGTTTACCATTTAGCGTTTTATCTATTACACTATGCTTTGCTATTGGTTACTCTTTAACTCTGGGAACCCTATAAATGAGTGCTATGCTTCTTTATACTTTTGACTACCTCTGATACAATTTTTCTGTTCTTGCTGTATGTCCGAATGTATATTTTGACTTTAGCTGAGTTAACAATGAAGTGCTGCCCCATGCATTCTTCCCAAATTTTTCAATGTCACTTAAGATAACCTCCCTCAACGTCCTCAACAGTCCATTTAAGAGGTCCATGAAAGAGGCTGTCTCCCAAAAATATGACATATTTTGCGCCCAAGAAACGCATTTGAAAGCAGATTCACCACCTAAAATTTTCCATCCTAACTTCCCCCATTGCTTCTTTGCAAATGCAGACAAGAAAGCACAGGGAGTCTTGATCGTGATCAAAAACTCAGTCACCTTCACCCATAAATTTGTAGAAAAAGACCCAAATGGTCAGTTTATTATCTTAGGGGCACTCCTTAACCACTACCCCTATACCATTGTCACACTATATGCCCCTAACACCAAACAAAAGGCCTTCCTCAACAAATTAATGAAAAAAATACGAGTTCTTCGGATAGGTCGTCTCATTGTATGTGGCAACATTAATAAAGTGCCTGATTCTGTGTTAGACTCCACAAGCCACAACAGGCGCCCCTCACATACCTTGTCCGCCCTACTGAAAAATGACCATTTGTATGATGCTTGGAGATTCAGCCACGGGTCTGAAAAAGATTATATCTTTTATTCAGTAGCCCTGCAAATATACTCTCACATTGACCTGTTCTTGGTAGACAGGGAAACCTTGCTCCAAACCAAGACCTCCCAGGTTGGCCTAATCACATGGTCAGACCATGCCCCTATCTCCCTAACTTGCCAAATATAAAATTCACCAGTTCCAAATAGAGTATGGAGGCTTAACACATCAAGTCTACATAACCCCCACTACAAAGAGCAGATCAGTAGGGAACTAAACAATTTTTTCCAATCTAATGTTGGGTCAGTTGAGAATATTCTATCCGTGTGGTTCACCCACAAAGCATATATGAGAGGAGTTTTTATTAAGCTGGGTGCTCAGGAGAAGTGTAAGAGGACGCAGAAAGTAACAGAGATAATGGAGAATTCCTTAACAAAACCCAAACCTCCCCTGATAGGAACAAGCAACTCAAGGACCTTCGTCATCACTTTGCCCAATTTTTCATTGCCCAACACGACTTTCTCCTAAAGCGACTTAATACCTTGCTCATACCTTGCAAGACAAATTAAAAAGAAATCAGCCAAAAACCGCATAGCATACCTTCTTGACTCCAAAAACAACCAAAATATTAACCGCGCATATCATGGAGAAATTTGCTGAGTTCTACTCCAACCTCTATTAATACAGATAACCCATCAAAATCCCCTACTGATGCACAGATCCAAAACTTTCTTGCCTCCCTTAAACTCCCTAGAGTATCTCAGGTAGGGATGGGCGAACGGTTTGGCCTGAGCATAAGTTCGGGCCGAAATTTGGTTGTTCGGATGTTCTGCGAACACCAAACAATATGCGCTGTTTGGGGCAAATTAGAAATCCGCCGGAACACCATTAAAGGCTATGGGACACTAACATGAAAAATCAAAAGTGCTAATTTCAAAGGCTTATTTACAAGTTATTGTCATAAAAAGTGTTTGGGGACCTAGGTCCTGCCCCAGGGGACATGTATCAATGCAATTTTTTTTTTAAATGGATGTTTTTTCGGGAGCAATGATTTTTTAATGCTTAAAGTGGAACAATAAAAATGAAATATTCCTTTAAATATTGTGCCTGGGGGTGTCTATAGTATGCCTGTAAAGTGGTGCATGTTTCCTGTGTTTAGAACAGTACTGCAGCAAAATGACATTTCTAAAGGAAAAATTGTCATTTAAAACTGATTGTGGCTGTAATGAATTGTTGAGTCTCGGCAATATAGATAAAGCTCATTGAAAAAAATGGCATTGGGTCCCCCCCCAGTCCATTACCAGGCCCTTTGGGTCTGGAATTGGAAATTAAGGGGAACCCTGCACCAAATTTAAAAAAATGGTGTGGGGGTCCCCCCCAAAATCCATACCAGACCCTTTAGGTCTGGTATGGATTTTAAGGGGAACCCTGCACCAAAAATTTTAAAAAATGGCGTAGGGGTCCCCCCCAATCCATACCAGACCCTTATCCGAGCATGCAACCTGGCAGGCTGCAGGAAAAGAGGGGTAATGAGAGAGTGCCCCCCTCCTCCTAAACCATACCAGGCCACATGCCCTGACCCCAAAGCATCTTGTCCCCATGTTGATGGGGACAAGGGCCTCATGCCCACAACCCTTGCTCGGTGGTTGTGGGGGTGTGCGGGTGGGGTGCTTATTGGAATCTGGAAGCCCCCTTTAACAAGGGGACCCCTAGATCCCGGCCCCCCATGTGAATTGGTAAGGGGTAGGGATGAGCTTCGAGTTCGAGTCGAACATGAGTTGGACTCAAACATCGGCTGTTCGATCGTTTGATGAAGATCGAACATTAAGAGCCGTTCCCGCCAAATTCGCATGGCGCATCACCGCCCATAATGAACAGCGGCATCGCAGTGGTTTGCTGGCTGGTTTGCTGGCTGATGATTGGCCAAGCATGCACTATGACCCGCATGCTTTGGCCAATCACAGCGCCGTAAGCAAACAGAGCCATTAATTAATTGATTAAGTACATGCCCCACACTATATAAGGCCACCTGCATGTCGGCCATGTGTAATGTGTTCCGGCATTCAGAGAGAGAGAGAGAAAAAGTGTCATTTCATTTCATTTAGATAGATTGAGCAGACAGATGAGTAAGTTAGCTCCAGTATATTTAGTATATTCCAGGCTTTGTATATATATATATATATATATACCGTATTTATCGGCGTATAACACGCACTTTTTTCCCCTTAAAATCAGGGGAAAATCGTGGGTGCGTGTTATACGCCGATAACCTGCGATCCTGACCTGTCAGATCTAAAAAATCGCAGACAGCGATTTGAAAATGGTGCCGCCGGCGCCGAAATACACAGTGCCGGTCCTCGGCTCTTCTCGGCCACTTTCGGTTTCACTCGAGCGCCGCCCGAACCTAGCCGAGTGTACTCGGCTAGTTTCGTATAGCTCCGCTCACCGTCACGCCCATCCCGAGTGGAGCCGAAAGTGAACGAGAGCCGCCGAGAAGAGCCGAGGACCAGCTCTGTGAATTTCGGCGCCGGCGGTGCCATTTTCAAATCGCGGTCGGCGATTTTGAAGCTTAGCGAGCTGCAAGGCTGCACTGGGGCAAGGCTGGACTGGGGCAAGGCTGGACTGGGGCAAGGCTGCAATGGACATTGGGGAAGGCTGCACTGACAAGGCTGCAGTGACAAGGCTGCACTGACATGGCTGCACTGACATGGCTGCACTGGCAAGGCTGCACTGACATGGCTGCACTGACAAGGCTGCACTGACAAGGCTGCACTGACATGGCTGCACTGATATGGCTGCACTGACAAGGCTGCACTGGCAAGGCTGCACTGACATGGCTGCACTGACATGGCTGCACTGACAAGGCTGCACTGACATGGCTGCACTGGCAAGGCTGCACTGAGAAGGTTGCAATGATGGGCATTTAAATGTAAGTTTTTTTCCCTTCAACTTCCCTCCTAAAAGTTTTTTTTCCTTAAAATTCCCTCCTAAATTGGGGTGCGTGTTATACGCCGGTGCGTGTTATACGCCGATAAATACGGTATATATATATATATATATATATATATATAAATATATACTGCATCCAGTTACAGTATATATATATACTGTATAGCTACAGTAGATCCTGCTGCAGACCATTCCTGTTGTTCTCTATCTAATATACTACAGGCAGGCAGTTCATTCAGTTAACTGCAGTATATTCAGTACTGTAATCTGTGCAGCTAGATCTTGCTGCAGACCGTTCCTGTTGTTCTGTTCCTAATATATTACAGGCAGGCAGTTCATTCAGTTAACTGCAGTATATTCAGTACTGTATCCAGTTTAGCTAGATCTCGCTGTAGACTGTTCCTGTTGTTCTGTTCCTAATATACTACAGGCAGGCAAGTTAATTCAGTTAGCTGCAGTATATCCAGTACTGTATCCTGTGCAGCTAGATCTCGTTGCAGACCGTTCCTGTTGTTATCTTCCTAATATACTACAGGCAGGCAGTTCATTCAGTTAGCTGCAGTTTATTCAGTACTGTATCCTGTGCAGCTAGATCTCGCTGCAGACCGTTCCCGTTGTTCTGTTCCTGATATACTACAGGCAGGCAGTTCATTCAGTTAGCTGCAGTATATTCAGTACTGTATCCAGTTAAGCTAGATCTCGCTGCAGACCGTTCCTGTTGTTCTGTTCCTAATATACTACAGACAGGCAAGTTCATTCAGTTAGCTGCAGTATATTCAGTACTGTATCCTGTACAACTAGATCTCGCTGCAGACCGTTCCTGTTGTTCTGTTCCTAATATACTACAGGCAGGCAGTTCATTCAGTTAGCTGCAGTATATTCAGTACTGTATCCTGTACAGCTAGATCTCACTGCAGACCGTTCCTGTTGTTCTGTTCCTAATATACTACAGGCAGGCAGTTCATTCAGTTAGCTGCAGTATATTCAGTACTGTATCCAATTAGGCTATATCTCGCTGCAGACCATTCCTGTTGTTCTGTTCCTAATATACTACAGGCAGTCAGTTCATTCAGTTAGCTGCAGCATATTCAGTACTGTATCCTGTGCAGCTAGATCTCACTGCAGAGTGTTCCTGTTGTTCTCTTCCTAATATACTACCGGCAGGAAGTTCATTCAGTTAACTGCAGTATATTCAGTACTGTATCCTGTGCAGCTAGCTCTAGCTGCAGACCGTTCCTGTTGTTCTGTTCCTAATATACTACAGGCAGGCAGTTCATTCAGTTAGCTGCAGTATATTCAGTACTGTATCCAGTTCAGCTAGATCTCTCTGCAGACCTTTCCTGTTGTTCTGTTCCTATAATACTACAGGCAGGCAAGTTCATTCAGTTAGCTGCAGTATATCCAGTACTGTATCCTGTGCAGCTAGATCTCGCTGCAGACGGTTCCTGCTGTTCTGTTCCTAATATACTACAGGGAGACAGTACATTCAGTTAGCTGCAGTATATTTAGTACTGTATCCAGTTTAGCTAGATCTCTCTGCAGACTGTTCCTGTTGTTCTGTTCCTAATATACTACAGGCAGGCGAGTTAATTCAGTTAGCTGCAGTATATCCAGTACTGTATCCTGTGCAGATAGATCTCGCTGCAGACCGTTCCTGTTGTTCTCTTCCTAATATACTACAGGCAGGCAGTTCATTCAGTTAGCTGCAGTTTATTCAGTACTGTATCCTGTGCAGCTAGATCTCGCTGCAGACCATTCCTGTTGTTCTGTTCCTAATATACTACAGGCAGGCAATTCATTCAGTTAGCTGCAGTATATTCAGTACTGTATCCTGTGCAGCTAGATCTCACTGCAGACCGTTCCTGTTGTTCTGTTCCTATTATACTACAGGCAGGCAGTTCATTCAGTTAGCTGCAGTATATTCAGTACTGTATCCTGTGCAGCTAGATCTCGATGCAGACCATTCCTGTTGTGCTGTTCATAATATACTACAGGCAGGCAGTTCATTCAGTTAGCTGCAGTATATCCAGTACTGTATCCTGTGCAGCTAGATCTCGCTGCAGACCGTTCCTGTTGTTCTCTTCCTAATATACTACAGGCAGGCATTTCATTCAGTTAGCTGCAGTATATTCAGTACTGTATCCTGTGCAGCTAGATCTCGCTGCAGACCGTTTCCATTGTTCTAATCCTGATATACTACAGGCAGGCAGTTCATTCTGTTAGCTGCAGTATATTCAGTACTGTATCCAGTTAAGCTAGATTTCGCTGCAGACCGTTCCTGTTGTTCTGTTCCTAATATACTACAGACAGGCAAGTTCATTCAGTTAACTGCAATATATTCAGTACTGTATCCTGTACAGTTAGATCTCGCTGCAGACCGTTCCTGTTGTTCTGTTCCTAATATACTACAGGCAGGCAGTTCATTCAGTTAGCTGCAGTATATTCAGTACTGTATCCTGTACAGCTAGATCTCACTGCAGACCATTCCCGTTGTTCTGTTCCTAATATACTACAGGCAGGCAGTTCATTCAGTTAGCTGCAGTATATTCAGTACTGTATCCAATTAGGCTAGATCTCGCTGCAGACCATTCCTGTTGTTCTGTTCCTAATATACTACAGGCAGGCAGTTCATTCAGTTAGCTGCAGTACATTCAGTTCTGTATCCTGTGCAGCTAGATCTCGCTGCAAACCGTTCCTGTTGTTCTCTTCCTAAGATACTACAGGCAGGCAGTTCATTCAGTTAGCTGCAGTATATTCAGTACTGTATCCTGTGCAGCTAGATCTCACTGCAGAGCGTTCCTGTTGTTCTCTTCCTAATATACTACAGGCAGGAAGTTCATTCAGTTAACTGCAGTATTTTCAGTACTGTATCCTGTGCAGCTAGCTCTAGCTGCAGACCGTTCCTGTTGTTCTGTTCCTAATATACTACAGGCAGGCAGTTCATTCAGTTAGCTGCAGTATATTCTGTACTGTATACAGTTTAGCTAGATCTCTCTGCAGACCTTTCCTGTTGTTCTGTTCCTATTATACTACAGGCAGGCAAGTTCATTCAGTTAGCTGCAGTATATTCAGTACTGTATCCAATTAGGCTAGATCTCGCTGCAGACCGTTCCTGTTGTTCTGTTCCTAATATACTACAGGCAGGCAGTTCATTCAGTTAGCTGCAGTACATTCAGTACTGTATCCTGTGCAGCTAGATCTCGCTGCAGACCTTTCCTGTTGTTCTGTTCCTAATATACTACAGGCAGGCAGTTCATTCAGTTAGCTGCAGTATATTCAGTACTCTATACAGTTTAGCTAGATCTCTCTGCAGACCTTTCCTGTTGTTCTTTTCCTATTATACTACAGGCAGGCGAGTTAATTCAGTTAGCTGCAGTATATTCAGTACTGTATCCTGTGCAGCTAGATCTCGCTGCAGACCGTTCCTGTTGTTCTGTTCCTATTATACTACAGGCAGGCAGTTCATTCAGTTAGCTGCAGTATATTCAGTACTGTATCCTGTGCAGCTAGATCTCGATGCAGACCGTTCCTGTTGTTCTGTTCATAATATACTACAGACAGGCAGTTCATTCAGTTAGCTGCAGTTTATTCAGTACTGTATCCTGTGCAGCTAGATCTCGCTGCAGACCATTCCTGTTGTTCTGTTCCTAATATACTACAGGCAGGCAATTCATTCAGTTAGCTGCAGTATATTCAGTACTGTATCCTGTGCAGCTCAATCTCACTGCAGACCGTTCCTGTTGTTCTGTTCCTATTATACTACAGGCAGGCAGTTCATTCAGTTAGCTGCAGTATATTCAGTACTGTATCCTGTGCAGCTAGATCTCGATGCAGACCATTCCTGTTGTGCTGTTCATAATATACTACAGGGAGGCAGTTCATTCAGTTAGCTGCAGTATATCCAGTACTGTATCCTGTGCAGCTAGATCTCGCTGCAGACCGTTCCTGTTGTTCTCTTCCTAATATACTACAGGCAGGCAGTTCATTCTGTTAGCTGCAGTATATTCAGTACTGTATCCAGTTAAGCTAGATCTCACTGCAGACCGTTCCTGTTGTTCTGTTCCTAATATACTACAGACAGGCAAGTTCATTCAGTTAACTGCAATATATTCAGTACTGTATCCTGTACAGTTAGATCTCGCTGCAGACCGTTCCTGTTGTTCTATTCCTAATATACTACAGGCAGGCAGTTCATTGAGTTAGCTGCAGTATATTCAGTACTGTATCCTGTACAGCGAGATCTCACTGCAGACCACTCCTGTTGTTCTGTTCCTAATATACTACAGGCAGGCAGTTCATTCAGTTAGCTGCAGTATATTCAGTACTGTATCCAATTAGGCTAGATCTCGCTGCAGACCGTTCCTGTTGTTCTGTTCCTAATATACTACAGGCAGACAGTTCATTCAGTTAGCTGCAGTACATTCAGTACTGTATCCTGTGCAGCTAGATCTCGCTGCAGACCATTCCTGTTGTTCTCTTCCTGATATACTACAGGCAGGCAGTTCAATCAGTTAGCTGCAGTATATTCAGTACTGTATCCTGTGCAGCTAGATCTCACTGCAGAGCGTTCCTGTTGTTCTCTTCCTAATATACTACAGGCAGGAAGTTCATTCAGTTAACTGCAGTATTTTCAGTACTGTATCCTGTGCAGCTAGCTCTAGCTGCAGACCGTTCCTGTTGTTCTGTTCCTAAAATACCACAGGCAGGCAGTTCATTCAGTTAGCTGCAGTATATTCAGTACTGTATACAGTTTAGCTAGATCTCTCTGCAGACCTTTCCTGTTGTTCTGTTCCTATTATACTACAGGCAGGCAAGTTCATTCAGTTAGCTGCAGTATATTCAGTACTGTATCCAATTAGGCTAGATCTCGCTGCAGACTGTTCCTGTTGTTCTGTTCCTAATATACTACAGGCAGGCAGTTCATTCAGTTAGCTGCAGTACATTCAGTACTGTATCCTGTGCAGCTAGATCTCGCTGCAGACGGTTCCTGTTGTTCTGTTCCTATTATACTACAGGCAGGCAGTTCATTCAGTTAGCTGCAGTATATTCAGTACTGTATACAGTTTAGCTAGATCTCTCTGCAGACCTTTCCTGTTGTTCTGTTCCTATTATACTACAGGCAGGCGAGTTAATTCAGTTAGCTGCAGTATATCCAGTACTGTATCCTGTGCAGCTAGATCTCGCTGCAGACCGTTCCTGTTGTTCTCTTCCTAATATACTACGGGCAGGCAGTTCATTCAGTTAGCTGCAGTTTATTCAGTACTGTATCCTGTGCAGCTAGATCTCGCTGCAGACCGTTCCTGTTGTTCTGTTACTAATATACTACAGGCAGGCAGTTCATTCAGTTAGCTGCAGTATATTCAGTACTGTATCGTGTGCAGCTAGATCTCACTGCAGAGTGTTCCTGTTGTTCTGTTACTAATATACTACAGGCAGGCAGTTCATTCAGTTAGCTGCAGTATATTCAGTACTGTATCCAATTAGGCTAGATCTCGCTGCAGACCATTTATGTTGTTCTGTTCCTAATATACTACAGGCAGGCAGTTCATTCAGTTAGCTGCAGTATATTCAGTACTGTATCCTGTGCAGCTAGATCTCACTGCAGAGTGTTCCTCTTGTTCTCTTACTAAAATACTACAGGCAGGAAGTTCATTCAGTTAACTGCAGTATATTCAGTACTGAATCCTGTGCAGCTAGCTCTAGCTGCAGACCGTTCCTGTTGTTCTGTTCCTAATATACTACAGGCAGGCAGTTCATTCAGTTAGCTGCAGTATATTCAGTACTGTATCCAGTTTAGCTAGATCTCTCTGCAGACCTTTCCTGTTGTTCTGTTCCTATAATACTATAGGCAGGCAAGTTCATTCAGTTAGCTGCAGTATATCCAGTACTGTATCCTGTGCAGCTAGATCTCGCTGCAGACGGTTCCTGCTGTTCTGTTCCTAATATACTACAGAGAGACAGTACATTCAGTTAGCTGCAGTATATTTAGTACTGTATCCAGTTTAGCTAGATCTCGCTGCAGACTGTTCCTGTTGTTCTGTTCCTAATATACTACAGGCAGGCGAGTTAATTCAGTTAGCTGCAGTATATCCAGTACTGTATCCTGTGCAGATAGATCTCGCTGCAGACCGTTCCTGTTGTTCTCTTCCTAATATACTACAGGCAGGCAGTTCATTCAGTTAGCTGCAGTTTATTCAGTACTGTATACTGTGCAGCTAGATCTCGCTGCAGACCATTCCTGTTGTTTTGTTCCTAATATACTACAGGCAGGCAATTCATTCAGTTAGCTGCAGTATATTCAGTACTGTATCCTGTGCAGCTAGATCTCACTGCAGACCGTTCCTGTTGTTCTGTTCCTATTATACTACAGGCAGGCAGTTCATTCAGTTAGCTGCAGTATATTCAGTACTGTATCCTGTGCAGCTAGATCTCGCTGCAGACCATTCCTGTTGTTCTCTTCCTAATATACTACAGGCAGGCAGTTCATTCAGTTAGCTGCAGTATATTCAGTACTGTATCCTGTGCAGTTAGATCTCGCTGCAGACCGTTTCCATTGTTCTGTTCCATATATACTACAGGCAGGCAGTTCATTCTGTTAGCTGCAGTATATTCAGTACTGTATCCAGTTAAGCTAGATCTCGCTGCAGACCGTTCCTGTTGTTCTGTTCCTAATATACTACAGACAGGCAAGTTCATTCAGTTAACTGCAATATATTCAGTACTGTATCCTGTACAGTTAGATCTAGCTGCAGACCGTTCCTGTTGTTCTGTTTCTAATATACTACAGGCAGGCAGTTCATTCAGTTAGCTGCAGTATATTCAGTACTGTATCCTGTACAGCTAGATCTCACTGCAGACCATTCCTGTTGTTCTGTTCCTAATATACTACAGGCAGGAAGTTCATTCAGTTAGCTGCAGTATATTCAGTACTGTATCCTGTGCAGCTAGATCTCACTGCAGAGCGTTCCTGTTGTTCTCTTCCTAATATACTACAGGGAGGAAGTTCATTCAGTTAACTGCAGTATTTTCAGTACTGTATCCTGTGCAGCTAGCTCTAGCTGCAGACTGTTCCTGTTGTTCTGTTCCTAATATACTACAGGCAGCCAGTTCATTCAGTTAGCTGCAGTATATTCAGTACTGTATACAGTTTAGCTAGATCTCTCTGCAGACCTTTCCTGTTGTTCTGTTCCTATTATACGGCAGGCAGGCAAGTTCATTCAGTTAGCTGCAGTATATTCAGTACTGTATACAGTTTAGCTAGATCTCTCTGCAGACCTTTCCTGTTGTTCTGTTCCTATAATACTACAGGCAGGCAAGTTCATTCAGTTAGCTGCAGTATATCCAGTACTGTATCCTGTGCAGCTAGATCTCGCTGCAGACGGTTCCTGCTGTTCTGTTCCTAATATACTACAGGGAGACAGTACATTCATTTAGCTGCAGTATATTTAGTACTGTATCCAGTTTAGCTAGATCTCTCTGCAGACTGTTCCTGTTGTTCTGTTCCTAATATACTACAGGCAGGCGAGTTAATTCAGTTAGCTGCAGTATATCCAGTACTGTATCCTGTGCAGATAGATCTCGCTGCAGACCGTTCCTGTTGTTCTGTTCCTATTATACTACAGGCAGGCAGTTCATTCAGTTAGCTGCAGTATATTCAGTACTGTATCCTGTGCAGCTAGATCTCGATGCAGACCATTCCTGTTGTGCTGTTCATAATATACTACAGGCAGGCAGTTCATTCAGTTAGCTGCAGTATATCCAGTACTGTATCCTGTGCAGCTAGATCTCGCTGCAGACCGTTCCTGTTGTTCTCTTCCTAATATACTACAGGCAGGCAGTTCATTCAGTTAGCTGCAGTATATTCAGTACTGTATCCTGTGCAGCTAGATCTCGCTGCAGACCGTTTCCATTGTTCTGTTCCTGATATACTACAGGCAGGCAGTTCATTCTGTTAGCTGCAGTATATTCAGTACTGTATCCAGTTAAGCTAGATCTCGCTGCAGACCGTTCCTGTTGTTCTGTTCCTAATATACTACAGACAGGCAAGTTCATTCAGTTAACTGCAATATATTCAGTACTGTATCCTGTACAGTTAGATCTCGCTGCAGACCGTTCCTGTTGTTCTGTTTCTAATATACTACAGGCAGGCAGTTCATTCAGTTAGCTGCAGTATATTCAGTACTGTATCCTGTACAGCTAGATCTCACTGCAGACCATTCCTGTTGTTCTGTTCCTAATATACTACAGGCAGGCAAGTTCATTCAGTTAGCTGCAGTATATTCAGTACTGTATCCAATTAGGCTAGATCTCGCTGCAGACTGTTCCTGTTGTTCTGTTCCTAATATACTACAGGCAGGCAGTTCATTCAGTTAGCTGCAGTACATTCAGTACTGTATCCTGTGCAGCTAGATCTCGCTGCAGACGGTTCCTGTTGTTCTGTTCCTATTATACTACAGGCAGGCAGTTCATTCAGTTAGCTGCAGTATATTCAGTACTGTATACAGTTTAGCTAGATCTCTCTGCAGACCTTTCCTGTTGTTCTGTTCCTATTATACTACAGGCAGGCGAGTTAATTCAGTTAGCTGCAGTATATCCAGTACTGTATCCTGTGCAGCTAGATCTCGCTGCAGACCGTTCCTGTTGTTCTCTTCCTAATATACTACGGGCAGGCAGTTCATTCAGTTAGCTGCAGTTTATTCAGTACTGTATCCTGTGCAGCTAGATCTCGCTGCAGACCGTTCCTGTTGTTCTGTTACTAATATACTACAGGCAGGCAGTTCATTCAGTTAGCTGCAGTATATTCAGTACTGTATCGTGTGCAGCTAGATCTCACTGCAGAGTGTTCCTGTTGTTCTGTTACTAATATACTACAGGCAGGCAGTTCATTCAGTTAGCTGCAGTATATTCAGTACTGTATCCAATTAGGCTAGATCTCGCTGCAGACCATTTATGTTGTTCTGTTCCTAATATACTACAGGCAGGCAGTTCATTCAGTTAGCTGCAGTATATTCAGTACTGTATCCTGTGCAGCTAGATCTCACTGCAGAGTGTTCCTCTTGTTCTCTTACTAAAATACTACAGGCAGGAAGTTCATTCAGTTAACTGCAGTATATTCAGTACTGAATCCTGTGCAGCTAGCTCTAGCTGCAGACCGTTCCTGTTGTTCTGTTCCTAATATACTACAGGCAGGCAGTTCATTCAGTTAGCTGCAGTATATTCAGTACTGTATCCAGTTTAGCTAGATCTCTCTGCAGACCTTTCCTGTTGTTCTGTTCCTATAATACTATAGGCAGGCAAGTTCATTCAGTTAGCTGCAGTATATCCAGTACTGTATCCTGTGCAGCTAGATCTCGCTGCAGACGGTTCCTGCTGTTCTGTTCCTAATATACTACAGAGAGACAGTACATTCAGTTAGCTGCAGTATATTTAGTACTGTATCCAGTTTAGCTAGATCTCGCTGCAGACTGTTCCTGTTGTTCTGTTCCTAATATACTACAGGCAGGCGAGTTAATTCAGTTAGCTGCAGTATATCCAGTACTGTATCCTGTGCAGATAGATCTCGCTGCAGACCGTTCCTGTTGTTCTCTTCCTAATATACTACAGGCAGGCAGTTCATTCAGTTAGCTGCAGTTTATTCAGTACTGTATACTGTGCAGCTAGATCTCGCTGCAGACCATTCCTGTTGTTTTGTTCCTAATATACTACAGGCAGGCAATTCATTCAGTTAGCTGCAGTATATTCAGTACTGTATCCTGTGCAGCTAGATCTCACTGCAGACCGTTCCTGTTGTTCTGTTCCTATTATACTACAGGCAGGCAGTTCATTCAGTTAGCTGCAGTATATTCAGTACTGTATCCTGTGCAGCTAGATCTCGCTGCAGACCATTCCTGTTGTTCTCTTCCTAATATACTACAGGCAGGCAGTTCATTCAGTTAGCTGCAGTATATTCAGTACTGTATCCTGTGCAGTTAGATCTCGCTGCAGACCGTTTCCATTGTTCTGTTCCATATATACTACAGGCAGGCAGTTCATTCTGTTAGCTGCAGTATATTCAGTACTGTATCCAGTTAAGCTAGATCTCGCTGCAGACCGTTCCTGTTGTTCTGTTCCTAATATACTACAGACAGGCAAGTTCATTCAGTTAACTGCAATATATTCAGTACTGTATCCTGTACAGTTAGATCTAGCTGCAGACCGTTCCTGTTGTTCTGTTTCTAATATACTACAGGCAGGCAGTTCATTCAGTTAGCTGCAGTATATTCAGTACTGTATCCTGTACAGCTAGATCTCACTGCAGACCATTCCTGTTGTTCTGTTCCTAATATACTACAGGCAGGAAGTTCATTCAGTTAGCTGCAGTATATTCAGTACTGTATCCTGTGCAGCTAGATCTCACTGCAGAGCGTTCCTGTTGTTCTCTTCCTAATATACTACAGGGAGGAAGTTCATTCAGTTAACTGCAGTATTTTCAGTACTGTATCCTGTGCAGCTAGCTCTAGCTGCAGACTGTTCCTGTTGTTCTGTTCCTAATATACTACAGGCAGCCAGTTCATTCAGTTAGCTGCAGTATATTCAGTACTGTATACAGTTTAGCTAGATCTCTCTGCAGACCTTTCCTGTTGTTCTGTTCCTATTATACGGCAGGCAGGCAAGTTCATTCAGTTAGCTGCAGTATATTCAGTACTGTATACAGTTTAGCTAGATCTCTCTGCAGACCTTTCCTGTTGTTCTGTTCCTATAATACTACAGGCAGGCAAGTTCATTCAGTTAGCTGCAGTATATCCAGTACTGTATCCTGTGCAGCTAGATCTCGCTGCAGACGGTTCCTGCTGTTCTGTTCCTAATATACTACAGGGAGACAGTACATTCATTTAGCTGCAGTATATTTAGTACTGTATCCAGTTTAGCTAGATCTCTCTGCAGACTGTTCCTGTTGTTCTGTTCCTAATATACTACAGGCAGGCGAGTTAATTCAGTTAGCTGCAGTATATCCAGTACTGTATCCTGTGCAGATAGATCTCGCTGCAGACCGTTCCTGTTGTTCTGTTCCTATTATACTACAGGCAGGCAGTTCATTCAGTTAGCTGCAGTATATTCAGTACTGTATCCTGTGCAGCTAGATCTCGATGCAGACCATTCCTGTTGTGCTGTTCATAATATACTACAGGCAGGCAGTTCATTCAGTTAGCTGCAGTATATCCAGTACTGTATCCTGTGCAGCTAGATCTCGCTGCAGACCGTTCCTGTTGTTCTCTTCCTAATATACTACAGGCAGGCAGTTCATTCAGTTAGCTGCAGTATATTCAGTACTGTATCCTGTGCAGCTAGAACTCGCTGCAGACCGTTTCCATTGTTCTGTTCCTGATATACTACAGGCAGGCAGTTCATTCTGTTAGCTGCAGTATATTCAGTACTGTATCCAGTTAAGCTAGATCTCGCTGCAGACCGTTCCTGTTGTTCTGTTCCTAATATACTACAGACAGGCAAGTTCATTCAGTTAACTGCAATATATTCAGTACTGTATCCTGTACAGTTAGATCTCGCTGCAGACCGTTCCTGTTGTTCTGTTTCTAATATACTACAGGCAGGCAGTTCATTCAGTTAGCTGCAGTATATTCAGTACTGTATCCTGTACAGCTAGATCTCACTGCAGACCATTCCTGTTGTTCTGTTCCTAATATACTACAGGCAGGAAGTTCATTCAGTTAGCTGCAGTATATTCAGTACTGTATCCTGTGCAGCTAGATCTCACTGCAGAGCGTTCCTGTTGTTCTCTTCCTAATATACTACAGGCAGGAAGTTCATTCAGTTAACTGCAGTATTTTCAGTACTGTATCCTGTGCAGCTAGCTCTAGCTGCAGACTGTTCCTGTTGTTCTGTTCCTAATATACTACAGGCAGCCAGTTCATTCAGTTAGCTGCAGTATATTCAGTACTGTATACAATTTAGCTAGATCTCTCTGCAGACCTTTCCTGTTGTTCTGTTCCTATTATACGGCAGGCAGGCAAGTTCATTCAGTTAGCTGCAGTATATTCAGTACTGTATCCAGTTTAGCTAGATCTCTCTGCAGACCTTTCCTGTTGTTCTGTTCCTATAATACTACAGGCAGGCAAGTTCATTCAGTTAGCTGCAGTATATCCAGTACTGTATCCTGTGCAGCTAGATCTCGCTGCAGACGGTTCCTGCTGTTCTGTTCCTAATATACTACAGGGAGACAGTACATTCAGTTAGCTGCAGTATATTTAGTACTGTATCCAGTTTAGCTAGATCTCTCTGCAGACTGTTCCTGTTGTTCTGTTCCTAATATACTACAGGCAGGCGAGTTAATTCAGTTAGCTGCAGTATATCCAGTACTGTATCCTGTGCAGATAGATCTCTCTGCAGACCTTTCCTGTTGTTCTGTTCCTATTATACTACAGGCAGGCGAGTTAATTCAGTTAGCTGCAGTATATCCAGTACTGTATCCTGTGCAGCTAGATCTCGCTGCAGACCGTTCCTGTTGTTCTCTTCCTAATATACTACGGGCAGGCAGTTCATTCAGTTAGCTGCAGTTTATTCAGTACTGTATCCTGTGCAGCTAGATCTCGCTGCAGACCGTTCCTGTTGTTCTGTTACTAATATACTACAGGCAGGCAGTTCATTCAGTTAGCTGCAGTATATTCAGTACTGTATCGTGTGCAGCTAGATCTCACTGCAGAGTGTTCCTGTTGTTCTGTTACTAATATACTACAGGCAGGCAGTTCATTCAGTTAGCTGCAGTATATTCAGTACTGTATCCAATTAGGCTAGATCTCGCTGCAGACCATTTATGTTGTTCTGTTCCTAATATACTACAGGCAGGCAGTTCATTCAGTTAGCTGCAGTATATTCAGTACTGTATCCTGTGCAGCTAGATCTCACTGCAGAGTGTTCCTCTTGTTCTCTTACTAAAATACTACAGGCAGGAAGTTCATTCAGTTAACTGCAGTATATTCAGTACTGAATCCTGTGCAGCTAGCTCTAGCTGCAGACCGTTCCTGTTGTTCTGTTCCTAATATACTACAGGCAGGCAGTTCATTCAGTTAGCTGCAGTATATTCAGTACTGTATCCAGTTTAGCTAGATCTCTCTGCAGACCTTTCCTGTTGTTCTGTTCCTATAATACTATAGGCAGGCAAGTTCATTCAGTTAGCTGCAGTATATCCAGTACTGTATCCTGTGCAGCTAGATCTCGCTGCAGACGGTTCCTGCTGTTCTGTTCCTAATATACTACAGAGAGACAGTACATTCAGTTAGCTGCAGTATATTTAGTACTGTATCCAGTTTAGCTAGATCTCGCTGCAGACTGTTCCTGTTGTTCTGTTCCTAATATACTACAGGCAGGCGAGTTAATTCAGTTAGCTGCAGTATATCCAGTACTGTATCCTGTGCAGATAGATCTCGCTGCAGACCGTTCCTGTTGTTCTCTTCCTAATATACTACAGGCAGGCAGTTCATTCAGTTAGCTGCAGTTTATTCAGTACTGTATACTGTGCAGCTTGATCTCGCTGCAGACCATTCCTGTTGTTTTGTTCCTAATATACTACAGGCAGGCAATTCATTCAGTTAGCTGCAGTATATTCAGTACTGTATCCTGTGCAGCTAGATCTCACTGCAGACCGTTCCTGTTGTTCTGTTCCTATTATACTACAGGCAGGCAGTTCATTCAGTTAGCTGCAGTATATTCAGTACTGTATCCTGTGCAGCTAGATCTCGCTGCAGACCATTCCTGTTGTTCTCTTCCTAATATACTACAGGCAGGCAGTTCATTCAGTTAGCTGCAGTATATTCAGTACTGTATCCTGTGCAGTTAGATCTCGCTGCAGACCGTTTCCATTGTTCTGTTCCATATATACTACAGGCAGGCAGTTCATTCTGTTAGCTGCAGTATATTCAGTACTGTATCCAGTTAAGCTAGATCTCGCTGCAGACCGTTCCTGTTGTTCTGTTCCTAATATACTACAGACAGGCAAGTTCATTCAGTTAACTGCAATATATTCAGTACTGTATCCTGTACAGTTAGATCTAGCTGCAGACCGTTCCTGTTGTTCTGTTTCTAATATACTACAGGCAGGCAGTTCATTCAGTTAGCTGCAGTATATTCAGTACTGTATCCTGTACAGCTAGATCTCACTGCAGACCATTCCTGTTGTTCTGTTCCTAATATACTACAGGCAGGAAGTTCATTCAGTTAGCTGCAGTATATTCAGTACTGTATCCTGTGCAGCTAGATCTCACTGCAGAGCGTTCCTGTTGTTCTCTTCCTAATATACTACAGGGAGGAAGTTCATTCAGTTAACTGCAGTATTTTCAGTACTGTATCCTGTGCAGCTAGCTCTAGCTGCAGACTTTTCCTGTTGTTCTGTTCCTAATATACTACAGGCAGCCAGTTCATTCAGTTAGCTGCAGTATATTCAGTACTGTATACAGTTTAGCTAGATCTCTCTGCAGACCTTTCCTGTTGTTCTGTTCCTATTATACGGCAGGCAGGCAAGTTCATTCAGTTAGCTGCAGTATATTCAGTACTGTATACAGTTTAGCTAGATCTCTCTGCAGACCTTTCCTGTTGTTCTGTTCCTATAATACTACAGGCAGGCAAGTTCATTCAGTTAGCTGCAGTATATCCAGTACTGTATCCTGTGCAGCTAGATCTCGCTGCAGACGGTTCCTGCTGTTCTGTTCCTAATATACTACAGGGAGACAGTACATTCATTTAGCTGCAGTATATTTAGTACTGTATCCAGTTTAGCTAGATCTCTCTGCAGACTGTTCCTGTTGTTCTGTTCCTAATATACTACAGGCAGGCGAGTTAATTCAGTTAGCTGCAGTATATCCAGTACTGTATCCTGTGCAGATAGATCTCGCTGCAGACCGTTCCTGTTGTTCTGTTCCTATTATACTACAGGCAGGCAGTTCATTCAGTTAGCTGCAGTATATTCAGTACTGTATCCTGTGCAGCTAGATCTCGATGCAGACCATTCCTGTTGTGCTGTTCATAATATACTACAGGCAGGCAGTTCATTCAGTTAGCTGCAGTATATCCAGTACTGTATCCTGTGCAGCTAGATCTCGCTGCAGACCGTTCCTGTTGTTCTCTTCCTAATATACTACAGGCAGGCAGTTCATTCAGTTAGCTGCAGTATATTCAGTACTGTATCCTGTGCAGCTAGATCTCGCTGCAGACCGTTTCCATTGTTCTGTTCCTGATATACTACAGGCAGGCAGTTCATTCTGTTAGCTGCAGTATATTCAGTACTGTATCCAGTTAAGCTAGATCTCGCTGCAGACCGTTCCTGTTGTTCTGTTCCTAATATACTACAGACAGGCAAGTTCATTCAGTTAACTGCAATATATTCAGTACTGTATCCTGTACAGTTAGATCTCGCTGCAGACCGTTCCTGTTGTTCTGTTTCTAATATACTACAGGCAGGCAGTTCATTCAGTTAGCTGCAGTATATTCAGTACTGTATCCTGTACAGCTAGATCTCACTGCAGACCATTCCTGTTGTTCTGTTCCTAATATACTACAGGCAGGAAGTTCATTCAGTTAGCTGCAGTATATTCAGTACTGTATCCTGTGCAGCTAGATCTCACTGCAGAGCGTTCCTGTTGTTCTCTTCCTAATATACTACAGGCAGGAAGTTCATTCAGTTAACTGCAGTATTTTCAGTACTGTATCCTGTGCAGCTAGCTCTAGCTGCAGACTGTTCCTGTTGTTCTGTTCCTAATATACTACAGGCAGCCAGTTCATTCAGTTAGCTGCAGTATATTCAGTACTGTATACAATTTAGCTAGATCTCTCTGCAGACCTTTCCTGTTGTTCTGTTCCTATTATACGGCAGGCAGGCAAGTTCATTCAGTTAGCTGCAGTATATTCAGTACTGTATCCAGTTTAGCTAGATCTCTCTGCAGACCTTTCCTGTTGTTCTGTTCCTATAATACTACAGGCAGGCAAGTTCATTCAGTTAGCTGCAGTATATCCAGTACTGTATCCTGTGCAGCTAGATCTCGCTGCAGACGGTTCCTGCTGTTCTGTTCCTAATATACTACAGGGAGACAGTACATTCAGTTAGCTGCAGTATATTTAGTACTGTATCCAGTTTAGCTAGATCTCTCTGCAGACTGTTCCTGTTGTTCTGTTCCTAATATACTACAGGCAGGCAAGTTAATTCAGTTAGCTGCAGTATATCCAGTACTGTATCCTGTGCAGATAGATCTCGCTGCAGACCGTTCCTGTTGTTCTGTTCCTATTATACTACAGGCAGGCAGTTCATTCAGTTAGCTGCAGTATATTCAGTACTGTATCCTGTGCAGCTAGATCTCGATGCAGACCATTCCTGTTGTGCTGTTCATAATATACTACAGGCAGGCAGTTCATTCAGTTAGCTGCAGTATATCCAGTACTGTATCCTGTGCAGCTAGATCTCGCTGCAGACCGTTCCTGTTGTTCTCTTCCTAATATACTACAGGCAGGCAGTTCATTCAGTTAGCTGCAGTATATTCAGTACTGTATCCTGTGCAGCTAGATCTCGCTGCAGACCGTTTCCATTGTTCTGTTCCTGATATACTACAGGCAGGCAGTTCATTCTGTTAGCTGCAGTATATTCAGTACTGTATCCAGTTAAGCTAGATCTCGTTGCAGACCGTTCCTGTTGTTCTGTTCCTAATATATTACAGACAGGCAAGTTCATTCAGTTAACTGCAATATATTCAGTACTGTATCCTGTACAGCTAGATCTCGCTGCAGACCGTTCCTGTTGTTCTGTTTCTAATATACTACAGGCAGGCAGTTCATTCAGTTAGCTGCAGTATATTCAGTACTGTATCCTGTACAGCTAGATCTCACTGCATACCATTCCTGTTGTTCTGTTCCTAATATACTACAGGCAGGAAGTTCATTCAGTTAGCTGCAGTATATTCAGTACTGTATCCTGTGCAGCTAGATATCACTGCAGAGCGTTCCTGTTGTTCTCTTCCTAATATACTACAGGCAGGCAGTTCATTCAGTTAGCTGCAGTTTATTCAGTACTGTATACTGTGCAGCTAGATCTCGCTGCAGACCATTCCTGTTGTTTTGTTCCTAATATACTACAGGCAGGCAATTCATTCAGTTAGCTGCAGTATATTCAGTACTGTATCCTGTGCAGCTAGATCTCACTGCAGACCGTTCCTGTTGTTCTGTTCCTATTATACTACAGGCAGGCAGTTCATTCAGTTAGCTGCAGTATATTCAGTACTGTATCCTGTGCAGCTAGATCTCGCTGCAGACCATTCCTGTTGTTCTCTTCCTAATATACTACAGGCAGGCAGTTCATTCAGTTAGCTGCAGTATATTCAGTACTGTATCCTGTGCAGTTAGATCTCGCTGCAGACCGTTTCCATTGTTCTGTTCCATATATACTACAGGCAGGCAGTTCATTCTGTTAGCTGCAGTATATTCAGTACTGTATCCAGTTAAGCTAGATCTCGCTGCAGACCGTTCCTGTTGTTCTGTTCCTAATATACTACAGACAGGCAAGTTCATTCAGTTAACTGCAATATATTCAGTACTGTATCCTGTACAGTTAGATCTAGCTGCAGACCGTTCCTGTTGTTCTGTTTCTAATATACTACAGGCAGGCAGTTCATTCAGTTAGCTGCAGTATATTCAGTACTGTATCCTGTACAGCTAGATCTCACTGCAGACCATTCCTGTTGTTCTGTTCCTAATATACTACAGGCAGGAAGTTCATTCAGTTAGCTGCAGTATATTCAGTACTGTATCCTGTGCAGCTAGATCTCACTGCAGAGCGTTCCTGTTGTTCTCTTCCTAATATACTACAGGGAGGAAGTTCATTCAGTTAACTGCAGTATTTTCAGTACTGTATCCTGTGCAGCTAGCTCTAGCTGCAGACTGTTCCTGTTGTTCTGTTCCTAATATACTACAGGCAGCCAGTTCATTCAGTTAGCTGCAGTATATTCAGTACTGTATACAGTTTAGCTAGATCTCTCTGCAGACCTTTCCTGTTGTTCTGTTCCTATTATACGGCAGGCAGGCAAGTTCATTCAGTTAGCTGCAGTATATTCAGTACTGTATACAGTTTAGCTAGATCTCTCTGCAGACCTTTCCTGTTGTTCTGTTCCTATAATACTACAGGCAGGCAAGTTCATTCAGTTAGCTGCAGTATATCCAGTACTGTATCCTGTGCAGCTAGATCTCGCTGCAGACGGTTCCTGCTGTTCTGTTCCTAATATACTACAGGGAGACAGTACATTCATTTAGCTGCAGTATATTTAGTACTGTATCCAGTTTAGCTAGATCTCTCTGCAGACTGTTCCTGTTGTTCTGTTCCTAATATACTACAGGCAGGCGAGTTAATTCAGTTAGCTGCAGTATATCCAGTACTGTATCCTGTGCAGATAGATCTCGCTGCAGACCGTTCCTGTTGTTCTGTTCCTATTATACTACAGGCAGGCAGTTCATTCAGTTAGCTGCAGTATATTCAGTACTGTATCCTGTGCAGCTAGATCTCGATGCAGACCATTCCTGTTGTGCTGTTCATAATATACTACAGGCAGGCAGTTCATTCAGTTAGCTGCAGTATATCCAGTACTGTATCCTGTGCAGCTAGATCTCGCTGCAGACCGTTCCTGTTGTTCTCTTCCTAATATACTACAGGCAGGCAGTTCATTCAGTTAGCTGCAGTATATTCAGTACTGTATCCTGTGCAGCTAGATCTCGCTGCAGACCGTTTCCATTGTTCTGTTCCTGATATACTACAGGCAGGCAGTTCATTCTGTTAGCTGCAGTATATTCAGTACTGTATCCAGTTAAGCTAGATCTCGCTGCAGACCGTTCCTGTTGTTCTGTTCCTAATATACTACAGACAGGCAAGTTCATTCAGTTAACTGCAATATATTCAGTACTGTATCCTGTACAGTTAGATCTCGCTGCAGACCGTTCCTGTTGTTCTGTTTCTAATATACTACAGGCAGGCAGTTCATTCAGTTAGCTGCAGTATATTCAGTACTGTATCCTGTACAGCTAGATCTCACTGCAGACCATTCCTGTTGTTCTGTTCCTAATATACTACAGGCAGGAAGTTCATTCAGTTAGCTGCAGTATATTCAGTACTGTATCCTGTGCAGCTAGATCTCACTGCAGAGCGTTCCTGTTGTTCTCTTCCTAATATACTACAGGCAGGAAGTTCATTCAGTTAACTGCAGTATTTTCAGTACTGTATCCTGTGCAGCTAGCTCTAGCTGCAGACTGTTCCTGTTGTTCTGTTCCTAATATACTACAGGCAGCCAGTTCATTCAGTTAGCTGCAGTATATTCAGTACTGTATACAGTTTAGCTAGATCTCTCTGCAGACCTTTCCTGTTGTTCTGTTCCTATTATACGGCAAGCAGGCAAGTTCATTCAGTTAGCTGCAGTATATTCAGTACTGTATCCAGTTTAGCTAGATCTCTCTGCAGACCTTTCCTGTTGTTCTGTTCCTATAATACTACAGGCAGGCAAGTTCATTCAGTTAGCTGCAGTATATCCAGTACTGTATCCTGTGCAGCTAGATCTCGCTGCAGACGGTTCCTGCTGTTCTGTTCCTAATATACTACAGGGAGACAGTACATTCAGTTAGCTGCAGTATATTTAGTACTGTATCCAGTTTAGCTAGATCTCTCTGCAGACTGTTCCTGTTGTTCTGTTCCTAATATACTACAGGCAGGCGAGTTAATTCAGTTAGCTGCAGTATATCCAGTACTGTATCCTGTGCAGATAGATCTCGCTGCAGACCGTTCCTGTTGTTCTGTTCCTATTATACTACAGGCAGGCAGTTCATTCAGTTAGCTGCAGTATATTCAGTACTGTATCCTGTGCAGCTAGATCTCGATGCAGACCATTCCTGTTGTGCTGTTCATAATATACTACAGGCAGGCAGTTCATTCAGTTAGCTGCAGTATATCCAGTACTGTATCCTGTGCAGCTAGATCTCGCTGCAGACCATTCCTGTTGTTCTCTTCCTAATATACTACAGGCAGGCAGTTCATTCTGTTAGCTGCAGTATATTCAGTACTGTATCCAGTTAAGCTAGATCTCGTTGCAGACCGTTCCTGTTGTTCTGTTCCTAATATATTACAGACAGGCAAGTTCATTCAGTTAACTGCAATATATTCAGTACTGTATCCTGTACAGCTAGATCTCGCTGCAGACCGTTCCTGTTGTTCTGTTTCTAATATATTACAGACAGGCAAGTTCATTCAGTTAACTGCAATATATTCAGTACTGTATCCTGTACAGCTAGATCTCGCTGCAGACCGTTCCTGTTGTTCTGTTTCTAATATACTACAGGCAGGCAGTTCATTCAGTTAGCTGCAGTATATTCAGTACTGTATCCTGTACAGCTAGATATCACTGCAGAGCGTTCCTGTTGTTCTCTTCCTAATATACTACAGGCAGGCAGTTCATTCAGTTAGCTGCAGTATATTCAGTACTGTATACAGTTTAGCTAGATCTCTCTGCAGACCTTTCCTGTTGTTCTGTTCCTATTATACTACAGGCAGGCAAGTTCATTCAGTTAGCTGCAGTATATTCAGTACTGTATCCAGTTTAGCTAGATCTCTCTGCAGACCTTTCCTGTTGTTCTGTTCCTATAATACTACAGGCAGGCAAGTTCATTCAGTTAGCTGCAGTATATCCAGTACTGTATCCTGTGCAGCTAGATCTCGCTGCAGACGGTTCCTGCTGTTCTGTTCCTTTTTTTTTTTTATTCTTTTTATTGAAGTTTTTCATTTATACAATAACCTCTAGGCTGCCAACATGACAGAGCCCAGATTTGGCCTCGCAGGGCCCAACAATGAGTCTTACCCCCTAATTCCCTCCACCCTCCCCCTGAAAACCCCCTCCCTCACTGTCACAGCCCAATTCCAATTCAGAGTAGCTAACGTATACTTAATAACTCCTGTAGTATGAAGTTGTTACACCGCCGGGTCAGAGTGATTTGTTACATTATAGTTCCCCAATCCCTCGCTCTTCAATCAACCCTCCTGGTTCTATGTTTATTAGCGTTACCTCACATTAATAAGTTACCCTCTACCAGTCATTGTTAACAGTATATTAGTATGATTACCCTAATGTATTTTCATCACCATACCATGCCTGCCATACCTTGTCAAATTTATTTTTACATCCTCTAGCTTGATACGTAAATTTATAATAAGGCATCATATTATTTACCAACTTTTTCCAAAATGCGACATCTTTCCATTTTAGTAGGATGGCCTTTTTGGCGTAGAAAAGCAGAATATTGAGCAGAGTTCTTAAGGCTCTGGTCTGTACCACCTCCTGTACCAAACCCAGCAGGCACACCTTAATACTTAATGGAATAGGTATTGTGAGGAGGCCCGAGATACATGAAAGGACCTCTTCCCACTAACTCTTTATTTGTGGACAGTCCCAGAAAATGTGGTTGGCATCTGCCGGGGAAAAAGTGCATCTCCAGCACTCCACTGATGTCAGCCCAAAAATTTTCCCTAATCTTGCCGGAGTGTAATAACTCCTGTGAAGGAATTTGAATTGAATCAGCCTATCTCTGGCTGATACCAGATGCTTAAATCGTTGATCCCATACCTCCTCCCAGTCCTCCCCCTGGAGCTCCGGAACTTCCATTTCCCATTTACTTCTGGTCTTTGCAATAGCTTTTGGTGTAATTTTGAAAAATTCTTTATAAGATTTGGAGAGGGGTTTGTCTAGAGTCTCCTCTGATAGCATTGACTCAAGATTGGATGTCAAAGACTCTACTTTACGTACCCTGAATTGCGACTGATAGGCATGTCGAAGTTGTAAGTAACGGAATAGATAGGCGTTTTCTAAATTGTGTCTTGATTTTAGCTGAGGGAACGTCAGAAGATCTCCAAAAGCTGTTATGTCACCTAATGTCTTAATCCCCTTTATTGCCCATATCATGGGGTCAGGTATATTGTAGAAGTGCTGTAGCACAGGATTCATCCACAGCGGCGTTGTGGGTGAATGACCCTGATAGCTTGGGGATGCCAAATGTATCGCCATGTCCCACGCTTTTATTGTAGCCTTCATAGTTATAGTCAATGGTAATTCAGACTTAAGCCCCCTGAACAATGCCATACGCAAACTTTCATAGGACCCCAGGTGGGCCGCTTCCAACACCGTGGCAGCGTCCCCTTCGTCCATGATTAGCCATCTACGGGCAAAAACCATCTGCCCTGCCAGATAGTACTTATGCCAATCTGGGAGGGCCAGACCCCCCTCGTCTCCCGGTTCCTGAAGTACCTTAATCCCAACCCTGGGAAGTTTTGGAGCCCACAAAAAGGAGCCCACTATACCGTCTAGTTGACGAAAAAAAGATTTTGGTATCCACACTGGAGCATGTCTCAAAAAGTACAGTATCACCGGCAAGACCTTCATTTTGAGTAGGCTGATCCTGCCTATCAAAGACAATGGAAGTCTGGACCACGCCTGCGTTTTTTGTTTGAGGAAGGCTATCAGTGGAATAACATTAAGGGGCATGTAATCTTCTATTTTTGCTGTGATCTTTACCCCAAGGTATTTCATAGATGTTACCCATTGTAGTGGCAGATCCGGGTCAACCCCTTCCCTTGCTCTATCATCTAAAGGAAGTATTGAGGACTTGTTCCAATTCACTTGTAACCCCGAAAACCTGGCAAAATCATCCAGGATTTCCAGTACCACAGTTAGTGAATTTTTCGGGTCTGACAGAAACAGGAGCATATCATCTGCATAAAGTGCAACTGTTTCGTGTATGGTGCCCACTTTAATATCTTGAACCCTCCCGGAGACCCTTAAGGCAATGGCCAATGGCTCTATCACAAGAGCGAAAAGGAAGGGGGACAAAGGGCACCCTTGCCTCGTGCCCCTTCCTATTTCAAAAAAAGGAGACACCCTCCTACCCATACGGATCGCCACCTTGGGGTTACTATATAGCAGTGAAACCCATTTTCGAAATTGTGGTCCAAATCCCATGACCTCCAACACCTTACTCATGAATTGCCAATCTACCGAATCAAAGGCCTTTGCTATATCGAGAGATACCACTATTTTTGATTCAGAGTCTGTGGAGGGAAGCTGTAGATGTGTAAACAGTCTCCTAAGATTTGTGTCTGTCGATTTTCCTGGCATGAAGCCAGTTTGGTCTATATTCACTATAGTCTGTATAACCTGGGCCAGTCTGGTTGCTAGTACTTTAGTTAAGATTTTTAGGTCTGAATTTAGAAGGGCAATTGGACGATATGATGCACATTCTGTCAGATCCTTCCCTGGTTTTGGTAGGAGAATCATATAGGCTTCCATCATTGAGTCAGGTAAGGAGGAGTGCTCTAGACAATGTTCCAATAACCAATTGAATCTACCTGCTAGTTGTTCAATGTTGGCCCTGTAAAAGTCCGCCGGTATACCATCCGGCCCCGGGGCCTTATTGGGCGGGAAGGCGCATATTGCGGCCTCTATTTCTTTTTTTGTTATTTTAGCTTCCAGAATGTTGCAGTCCTCCTCCGATAATCTAGGTATCGGTAGATTTCGCATTACATTATCCAACTCCTCCCCATCATAAGGAGGAATGGGAGAATACAGCGACGAGAAAAAGTCCACAAATTCCTGCATGATATGTACCGGATCACTGATCAGCGTCCCATTCCTATTTTTGATAACTGGGATGTGAGCCATCGGAGGGTGATCCACTACCAACATGGCCAGGAGCTTCCCATTTTTATCTCCCTCAGCGAAAATTTTATGTGCCCTCTGGGATTCCTCTATTTTTGTCTGTCCTTTAACCTGCAGTGACAGACGTCTTCTGACCTCAAGGAGGGAATCAAACAATTCCCTCGATGGGGCTGCTGCATATGCCCTGGCCCGTTCATTCTCTTCCTGTTGGATATTTTTATATTCCTCATTTTCATTTACCCTGGCTGTCTTAATAGCCGATATGGATTCCCCTCTGACTACCACCTTATAGGCGTCCCAGACCATTGGTGGCTCTGCCGAATCAACATTGCACTGCCAGTAGTTTTTTGTCGCCTCTTCCAGCTGGGCAGCAACCTGTTCGTGTTGCAACCACTCTGGAGACAGGCGCCAACTCCCCCTCTCCCCCCCTGTTCTTACGGCCAAGGTGAGGAGGAGGGGATTGTGATCCGACAGACCCCCAGCTAAGTACTCTATACTAGACACATACTGTAACATGGTGTTATTACCAAAAGCCAAGTCTATTCTTGCTGAGGAGCCATGTGCTGTCGATATATGGGAGAAACATTTTTCAGCTGGATGTTTCCATCTCCATATCTCCTCTATTCCAACCGTGGTGGCCCAGCTCTTTAGGTCTTCAGAGCTTGTCCTGCCTGGGTTGGAGGAGTCCAAGGCCGCATGTAACACAGCATTGAAATCCCCCAACACCACCAGGGGCAAGTGTAAAAATTGTGCCAGTCTTGTTACCATGTCATATAGAATTTGGACTTGGAAAGGTGGAGGCACGTATACAGTTATTAGCAACATTTGACTATTAAGAATGCCCATTATCACTGCAGCATACCTGCCCTCTGGATCAGTAATTACGTGGTGAATAGTGCAAGAAACAGATCTACTAATGAGAATGGACACTCCTCTTGCAAACGTGGAATATGTGGAGTGAACAGCTCTTTGTATCCACCTTTTACGTAGGGCCAACACCCTGCTTCCCTCTAGATGGGTCTCTTGCAGTACCACTAGGTGAGGTTTGTAATGTTTTAAGTAATGAAAGACTGAGGCCCTCTTGAACTTGTTATTGAGTCCCCTGACATTCCAGGACACTATATTTATTTTATCCGTCATATTTTATCCTGTTTAAATGTCCATTAATATGGAACATCAGGGGACCCAATCTTCTCCTCCCAGCGGTGGTTCCCACATCCACATACATTAATAGATCTCCATACCATTCAGAAAATTTAGACCTTTGGGCTGTGACAAATGTACCTTCCCCCCCTGCTATTATACCAGAGAAAAGTCCCCAACTAAACTCAAAAACAGTTCTGGTAGGTGGCTTCATCCCAAAAAACAACAAAAAAAAAACCTTCTTGTGGACTCTGGTCGTTGCGATCAACAGTTCTGCAGCTCGATGTCTACTCTTCCTGTTTCCTCTTCGCTCCCTTTCAAAAAAATTGTTGTTTTGGAGCATCCAAAAAACGTAAAAAAATAATAATAACGTAAAAAAAAATATATATATATATAAAATAATAATATTTAGCATAGAAAAAAGTACCTCTGCTCATGGCGAGAAAGAGCCTTCCTTCCTTGCTAAAATGTAGAGAATTTCCATGAAGTCGTCCTCTGTCTGGAGTTAGTGGTTGTCAACGCCGTCTGTATCCCCAGCTTTTCTCGGTCGTATTGGCGTGTGATCTTTGCTCACCTCCTGATACTCTGTCCCGCCGGTCTCCTGTATAGCTGGATCCTGGCTCTATGTAGAGATTCTCTGGAGTATAGAGGATTCCTTTGAGATCCGACTTCGTGCAGTCCGGAATGATTGCAATTCTACTTGCTCTTTATTTCCTGAGTGTTAAGGCTATAAACTTGTGCCACCCAACAACGCACAACAGGTGCAACTTGCAGCTCAGTTACGATTGAATTCAGACTCATGTAGTTTTAGGAAAGTTCCTTGTCTAGCCAATCACTGGCCTCTCCAGGATCTTCAAAGAATTTCACGCTGCCCTTATGTTGAATCCTGAGCTTACTCGGGTATAGCATGCTGTATTGGATCTCTTTGTCTCTCAATCGTTTACGTATATCGTTAAAAGACCTGCGTTGCTGCTGTGTGGCTGCCGAAAAATCAGGAAAAAACATTACTCTTGCATTTTCATATTTCAGCTCCGGAACTTGTCTGGCCTTGGCCAAAATCATATCCCGGTCTCTATAATTCAGAAACCTGACCAATAGGGGTCTCGGGAACGCTCCCGGCGGTCTGCGCCCTGTTGGTACTCTGTGGGCTCTTTCAACAACATAGGTTGGGGGCAAATCCTTCAGCGATAGGAGTTGTTTGAAGAAACCTTCAGCAAATAGAAAAGGCTTGTCCCCCTCTGCCCCTTCAGGTAGGCCCACCACTCTGATGTTATTTCTCCTCTGAGGGTCTTCTGCGTCTATGGCTCTACGCTGCAAGGCGAGCACCCTCGTTTCTACCATAGTAAGCCGCGCCCGGATCTTGTCTAGATCCTGCCTTATCAAGGTACATTCAGAAGATAGATGATCTATTTTACCCATAAGTTCCGACTTACTGGCGTTTATGGCTTCTAGGATCGGACGAATTATGGCGTCTGTATCCACAGCTCCCTGCGACTCCTCTGCTTGATCCTCTGCTAGCTCCATCACAGCAGTTTCACTTTCCGTCGCCATCTTCCCAGAAGTCAGCGTGGCGCGCTTTGCTGATGTCCGTGCTTGCAAGATGGCGGGGGCGGAGTCTTTCGTTCCGTCTTTCATAGAGCGGGTATGGCGCTGTTCGTTCACGGCTTTCTGCTGCTTCTTTGAGGACGCGGAATGCATCATTCTGCTCCTGACTCCTTCCCCCACCTGAATATTAAGTTTGGGTGGTAAAGGAATGCTCCTAATGCACGGATTTTATCAGGATAAACGGAGCCTCTGGGAAACACTTGCTGCCTCGATCACATCCGGCCACGCCCCCCCTGCTGTTCTGTTCCTAATATACTACAGGGAGACAGTACATTCAGTTAGCTGCAGTATATTTAGTACTGTATCCAGTTTAGCTAGATCTCTCTGCAGACTGTTCCTGTTGTTCTGTTCCTAATATACTACAGGCAGGCGAATTAATTCAGTTAGCTGCAGTATATCCAGTACTGTATCCTGTGCAGATAGATCTCGCTGCAGACCGTTCCTGTTGTTCTGTTCCTATTATACTACAGGCAGGCAGTTCATTCAGTTAGCTGCAGTATATTCAGTACTGTATCCTGTGCAGCTAGATCTCGATGCAGACCATTCCTGTTGTGCTGTTCATAATATACTACAGGCAGGCAGTTCATTCAGTTAGCTGCAGTATATCCAGTACTGTATCCTGTGCAGCTAGATCTCGCTGCAGACCGTTCCTGTTGTTCTCTTCCTAATATATTACAGGCAGGCAGTTCATTCAGTTAGCTGCAGTATATTCAGTACTGTATCCTGTGCAGCTAGATCTCGCTGCAGACCGTTTCCATTGTTCTGTTCCTGATATACTACAGGCAGGCAGTTCATTCTGTTAGCTGCAGTATATTCAGTACTGTATCCAGTTAAGCTAGATCTCGTTGCAGACCGCTCCTGTTGTTCTGTTCCTAATATACTACAGACAGGCAAGTTCATTCAGTTAACTGCAATATATTCAGTACTGTATCCTGTACAGTTAGATCTCGCTGCAGACCGTTCCTGTTGTTCTGTTCCTAATATACTACAGGCAGGCAGTTCATTCAGTTAGCTGCAGTATATTCAGTACTGTATCCTGTACAGCTAGATCTCACTGCAGACCATTCCTGTTGTTCTGTTCCTAATATACTACAGGCAGGCAGTTCATTCAGTTAGCTGCAGTATATTCAGTACTGTATCCAATTAGGCTAGATCTCGCTGCAGACCATTCCTGTTGTTCTGTTCCTAATATACTACAGGCAGGCAGTTCATTCAGTTAGCTGCAGTACATTCAGTTCTGTATCCTGTGCAGCTAGATCTCGCTGCAAACCGTTCCTGTTGTTCTCTTCCTAAGATACTACAGGCAGGCAGTTCATTCAGTTAGCTGCAGTATATTCAGTACTGTATCCTGTGCAGCTAGATCTCACTGCAGAGCGTTCCTGTTGTTCTCTTCCTAATATACTACAGGCAGGAAGTTCATTCAGTTAACTGCAGTAATTTCAGTACTGTATCCTGTGCAGCTAGCTCTAGCTGCAGACCGTTCCTGTTGTTCTGTTCCTAATATACTACAGGCAGGAAGTTCATTCAGTTAGCTGCAGTATATTCAGTACTGTATACAGTTTAGCTAGATCTCTCTGCAGACCTTTCCTGTTGTTCTGTTCCTATTATACTACAGGCAGGCAAGTTCATTCAGTTAGCTGCAGTATATTCAGTACTGTATCCAATTAGGCTAGATCCCCCTGCAGACCGTTCCTGTTGTTCTGTTCCTAATATACTACAGGCAGGCAGTTCATTCAGTTAGCTGCAGTACATTCAGTACTGTATCCTGTGCAGCTAGATCTCGCTGCAGACCATTCCTGTTGTTCTGTTCCTAATATACTACAGGCAGGCAGTTCATTCAGTTAGCTGCAGTATATTCAGTACTGTATCCTGTGCAGCTAGATCTCGCTGCAGACCGTTTCCATTGTTCTGTTCCTGATATACTACAGGCAGGCAGTTCATTCTGTTAGCTGCAGTATATTCAGTACTGTATCCAGTTAAGCTAGATCTCGTTGCAGACCGTTCCTGTTGTTCTGTTCCTAATATACTACAGACAGGCAAGTTCATTCAGTTAACTGCAATATATTCAGTACTGTATCCTGTACAGTTAGATCTCGCTGCAGACCATTCCTGTTGTTCTGTTCCTAATATACTACAGGCAGGCAGTTCATTCAGTTAGCTGCAGTATATTCAGTACTGTATCCTGTACAGCTAGATCTCACTGCAGACCATTCCTGTTGTTCTGTTCCTAATATACTACAGGCAGGCAGTTCATTCAGTTAGCTGCAGTATATTCAGTACTGTATCCAATTAGGCTAGATCTCGCTGCAGACCATTCCTGTTGTTCTGTTCCTAATATACTACAGGCAGGCAGTTCATTCAGTTAGCTGCAGTACATTCAGTTCTGTATCCTGTGCAGCTAGATCTCGCTGCAAACCGTTCCTGTTGTTCTCTTCCTAAGATACTACAGGCAGGCAGTTCATTCAGTTAGCTGCAGTATATTCAGTACTGTATCCTGTGCAGCTAGATCTCACTGCAGAGCGTTCCTGTTGTTCTCTTCCTAATATACTACAGGCAGGAAGTTCATTCAGTTAACTGCAGTAATTTCAGTACTGTATCCTGTGCAGCTAGCTCTAGCTGCAGACCGTTCCTGTTGTTCTGTTCCTAATATACTACAGGCAGGAAGTTCATTCAGTTAGCTGCAGTATATTCAGTACTGTATACAGTTTAGCTAGATCTCTCTGCAGACCTTTCCTGTTGTTCTGTTCCTATTATACTACAGGCAGGCAAGTTCATTCAGTTAGCTGCAGTATATTCAGTACTGTATCCAATTAGGCTAGATCTCGCTGCAGACCGTTCCTGTTGTTCTGTTCCTAATATACTACAGGCAGGCAGTTCATTCAGTTAGCTGCAGTACATTCAGTACTGTATCCTGTGCAGCTAGATCTCGCTGCAGACCGTTCCTGTTGTTCTGTTCCTAATATACTACAGGCAGGCAGTTCATTCAGTTAGCTGCAGTATATTCAGTACTGTATACAGTTTAGCTAGATCTCTCTGCAGACCTTTCCTGTTGTTCTTTTCCTATTATACTACAGGCAGGCAAGTTAATTCAGTTAGCTGCAGTATATCCAGTACTGTATCCTGTGCAGCTAGATCTCGCTGCAGACCGTTCCAGTTGTTCTGTTCATAATATACTACAGGCAGGCAGTTCATTCAGTTAGCTGCAGTATATTCAGTACTGTATCCTGTGCAGCTAGATCTCGATGCAGACCGTTCCTGTTGTTCTGTTCATAATATACTACAGGCAGGCAGTTCATTCAGTTAGCTGCAGTATATTCAGTACTGTATCCTGTGCAGCTAGATCTCACTGCAGAGTGTTCCTGTTGTTCTGTTTCTAATATACTACAGGCAGGCAGTTCATTCAGTTAGCTGCAGTATATTCAGTACTGTATCCAATTAGGCTAGATCTCGCTGCAGACCATTCCTGTTGTTCTGTTCCTAATATACTACAGGCAGGCAGTTCATTCAGTTAGCTGCAGTATATTCAGTACTGTATCCTGTGCAGCTAGATCTCACTGCAGAGTGTTCCTGTTGTTCTCTTCCTAATATACTACAGGCAGGAAGTTCATTCAGTTAACTGCAGTATATTCAGTACTGTATCCTGTGCAGCTAGCTCTAGCTGCAGACCGTTCCTGTTGTTCTGTTCCTAATATATTACAGGCAGGCAGTTCATTCAGTTAACTGCAGTATATTCAGTACTGTATCCAGTTTAGCTAGATCTCGCTGCAGACTGTTCCTGTTGTTCTGTTCCTAATATACTACAGGCAGGCAAGTTAATTCAGTTAGCTGCAGTTTATTCAGTACTGTATCCTGTGCAGCTAGATCTCGCTGCAGACCGTTCCCGTTGTTCTGTTCCTGATATACTAATGGCAGGCAGTTAATTCAGTTAGCTGCAGTATATTCAGTACTGTATCCAGTTAAGCTAGATCTCGCTGCAGACCGTTCCTGTTATTCTGTTCCCAATATACTACAGACAGGCAAGTTCATTCAGTTAGCTGCAGTATATTCAGTACTGTATACTGTACAACTAGATCTCGCTGCAGACCGTTCCTGTTGTTCTGTTCCTAATATACTACAGGCAGGCAGTTCATTCAGTTAGCTGCAGTATATTCAGTACTGTATCCTGTACAGCTAGATCTCACTGCAGACCGTTCCTGTTGTTCTGTTCCTAATATACTACAGGCAGGCAGTTCATTCAGTTAGCTGCAGTATATTCAGTACTGTATCCAATTAGGCTAGATCTCGCTGCAGACCATTCCTGTTGTTCTGCTCCTAATATAGTACAGGCAGTCGGTTCATTCAGTTAGCTGCAGTATATTCAGTACTGTATCCTGTGCAGCTAGATCTCACTGCAGAGTGTTCCTGTTGTTCTCTTCCTAATATACTACAGGCAGGAAGTTCATTCAGTTAACTGCAGTATATTCAGTACTGTATCCTGTGCAGCTAGCTCTAGCTGCAGACCGTTCCTGTTGTTCTGTTCCTAATATACTACAGGCAGGCAGTTCATTCAGTTAGCTGCAGTATATTCAGTACTGTATCCAGTTTAGCTAGATCTCTCTGCAGACATTTCCTGTTGTTCTGTTCCTATAATACTACAGGCAGGCAAGTTCATTCAGTTAGCTGCAGTATATCCAGTACTGTATCCTGTGCAGCTAGATCTCGCTGCAGACGGTTCCTGCTGTTCTGTTCCTAATATACTACAGGGAGACAGTACATTCAGTTAGCTGCAGTATATTTATTACTGTATCCAGTTTAGCTAGATCTCGCTGCAGACTGTTCCTGTTGTTCTGTTCCTAATATACTACAGGCAGGCGAGTTAATTCAGTTAGCTGCAGTATATCCAGTACTGTATCCTGTGCAGATAGTTCTCGCTGCAGACCGTTCCTGTTGTTCTCTTCCTAATATACTACAGGCAGGCAGTTCATTCAGTTAGCTGCAGTTTATTCAGTACTGTATCCTGTGCAGCTAGATCTCGCTGCAGACCATTCCTATTGTTCTGTTCCTAATATACTAGAGGCAGGCAATTCATTCAGTTAGCTGCAGTATATTCAGTACTGTATAATGTGCAGCTAGATCTCACTGCAGACCGTTCCTGTTGTTCTGTTCCTAATATACTACAGACAGGCAAGTTCATTCAGTTAACTGCAATATATTCAGTACTGTATCCTGTACAGTTAGATCTCGCTGCAGACCGTTCCTGTTGTTCTGTTCCTAATATACTACAGGCAGGCAGTTCATTCAGTTAGCTGCAGTATATTCAGTACTGTATCCTGTACAGCTAGATCTCACTGCAGACCATTCCTGTTGTTCTGTTCCTAATATACTACAGGCAGTCAGTTCATTCAGTTAGCTGCAGTATATTCAGTACTGTATCCAATTAGGCTAGATCTCGCTGCAGACCATTCCTGTTGTTCTGTTCCTAATATACTACAGGCAGGCAGTTCATTCAGTTAGCTGCAGTACATTCAGTTCTGTATCCTGTGCAGCTAGATCTCGCTGCAAACCGTTCCTGTTGTTCTCTTCCTAAGATACTACAGGCAGGCAGTTCATTCAGTTAGCTGCAGTATATTCAGTACTGTATCCTGTGCAGCTAGATCTCACTGCAGAGCGTTCCTGTTGTTCTCTTCCTAATATACTACAGGCAGGAAGTTCATTCAGTTAACTGCAGTAATTTCAGTACTGTATCCTGTGCAGCTAGCTCTAGCTGCAGACCGTTCCTGTTGTTCTGTTCCTAATATACTACAGGCAGGAAGTTCATTCAGTTAGCTGCAGTATATTCAGTACTGTATACAGTTTAGCTAGATCTCTCTGCAGACCTTTCCTGTTGTTCTGTTCCTATTATACTACAGGCAGGCAAGTTCATTCAGTTAGCTGCAGTATATTCAGTACTGTATCCAATTAGGCTAGATCTCGCTGCAGACCGTTCCTGTTGTTCTGTTCCTAATATACTACAGGCAGGCAGTTCATTCAGTTAGCTGCAGTACATTCAGTACTGTATCCTGTGCAGCTAGATCTCGCTGCAGACCGTTCCTGTTGTTCTCTTCCTAATATACTACAGGCAGGCAGTTCATTCAGTTAGCTGCAGTATATTCAGTACTGTATACAGTTTAGCTAGATCTCTCTACAGACCTTTCCTGTTGTTCTTTTCCTATTATACTACAGGCGAGTTAATTCAGTTAGCTGCAGTATATCCAGTACTGTATCCTGTGCAGCTAGATCTCGCTGCAGACCGTTCCAGTTGTTCTGTTCCTATTATACTACAGGCAGGCAGTTCATTCAGTTAGCTGCAGTATATTCAGTACTGTATCCTGTGCAGCTAGATCTCGATGCAGACCGTTCCTGTTGTTCTGTTCATAATATACTACAGGCAGGCAGTTCATTCAGTTAGCTGCAGTATATTCAGTACTGTATCCTGTGCAGCTAGAACTCACTGCAGAGTGTTCCTGTTGTTCTGTTTCTAATATACTACAGGCAGGCAGTTCATTCAGTTAGCTGCAGTATATTCAGTACTGTATCCAATTAGGCTAGATCTCGCTGCAGACCATTCCTGTTGTTCTGTTCCTAATATACTACAGGCAGGCAGTTCATTCAGTTAGCTGCAGTATATTCAGTACTGTATCCTGTGCAGCTAGATCTCACTGCAGAGTGTTCCTGTTGTTCTCTTCCTAATATACTACAGGCAGGAAGTTCATTCAGTTAACTGCAGTATATTCAGTACTGTATCCTGTGCAGCTAGCTCTAGCTGCAGACCGTTCCTGTTGTTCTGTTCCTAATATATTACAGGCAGGCAGTTCATTCAGTTAACTGCAGTATATTCAGTACTGTATCCAGTTTAGCTAGATCTCGCTGCAGACTGTTCCTGTTGTTCTGTTCCTAATATACTACAGGCAGGCAAGTTAATTCAGTTAGCTGCAGTTTATTCAGTACTGTATCCTGTGCAGCTAGATCTCGCTGCAGACCGTTCCCGTTGTTCTGTTCCTGATATACTAATGGCAGGCAGTTAATTCAGTTAGCTGCAGTATATTCAGTACTGTATCCAGTTAAGCTAGATCTCGCTGCAGACCGTTCCTGTTATTCTGTTCCCAATACACTACAGACAGGCAAGTTAATTCAGTTAGCTGCAGTATATTCAGTACTGTATACTGTACAACTAGATCTCGCTGCAGACCATTCCTGTTGTTCTGTTCCTAATATACTACAGGCAGGCAGTTAATTCAGTTAGCTGCAGTATATTCAGTACTGTATCCTGTACAGCTAGATCTCACTGCAGACCGTTCCTGTTGTTCTGTTCCTAATATACTACAGGCAGGCAGTTCATTCAGTTAGCTGCAGTATATTCAGTACTGTATCCAATTAGGCTAGATCTCGCTGCAGACCATTCCTGTTGTTCTGCTCCTAATATACTACAGGCAGTCGGTTCATTCAGTTAGCTGCAGTATATTCAGTACTGTATCCTGTGCAGCTAGATCTCACTGCAGAGTGTTCCTGTTGTTCTCTTCCTAATATACTACAGGCAGGAAGTTCATTCAGTTAACTGCAGTATATTCAGTACTGTATCCTGTGCAGCTAGCTCTAGCTGCAGACCGTTCCTGTTGTTCTGTTCCTAATATACTACAGGCAGGCAGTTCATTCAGTTAGCTGCAGTATATTCAGTACTGTATCCAGTTTAGCTAGATCTCTCTGCAGACATTTCCTGTTGTTCTGTTCCTATAATACTACAGGCAGGCAAGTTCATTCAGTTAGCTGCAGTATATCCAGTACTGTATCCTGTGCAGCTAGATCTCGCTGCAGACGGTTCCTGCTGTTCTGTTCCTAATATACTACAGGGAGACAGTACATTCAGTTAGCTGCAGTATATTTATTACTGTATCCAGTTTAGCTAGATCTCGCTGCAGACTGTTCCTGTTGTTCTGTTCCTAATATACTACAGGCAGGCGAGTTAATTCAGTTAGCTGCAGTATATCCAGTACTGTATCCTGTGCAGATAGTTCTCGCTGCAGACCGTTCCTGTTGTTCTCTTCCTAATATACTACAGGCAGGCAGTTCATTCAGTTAGCTGCAGTTTATTCAGTACTGTATCCTGTGCAGCTAGATCTCGCTGCAGACCATTCCTATTGTTCTGTTCCTAATATACTAGAGGCAGGCAATTCATTCAGTTAGCTGCAGTATATTCAGTACTGTATCCTGTGCAGCTAGATCTCACTGCAGACCGTTCCTGTTGTTCTGTTCCTAATATACTACAGACAGGCAAGTTCATTCAGTTAACTGCAATATATTCAGTACTGTATCCTGTACAGTTAGATCTCGCTGCAGACCGTTCCTGTTGTTCTGTTCCTAATATACTACAGGCAGGCAGTTCATTCAGTTAGCTGCAGTATATTCAGTACTGTATCCTGTACAGCTAGATCTCACTGCAGACCATTCCTGTTGTTCTGTTCCTAATATACTACAGGCAGGCAGTTCATTCAGTTAGCTGCAGTATATTCAGTACTGTATCCAATTAGGCTAGATCTCGCTGCAGACCATTCCTGTTGTTCTGTTCCTAATATACTACAGGCAGGCAGTTCATTCAGTTAGCTGCAGTACATTCAGTTCTGTATCCTGTGCAGCTAGATCTCGCTGCAAACCGTTCCTGTTGTTCTCTTCCTAAGATACTACAGGCAGGCAGTTCATTCAGTTAGCTGCAGTATATTCAGTACTGTATCCTGTGCAGCTAGATCTCACTGCAGAGCGTTCCTGTTGTTCTCTTCCTAATATACTACAGGCAGGAAGTTCATTCAGTTAACTGCAGTAATTTCAGTACTGTATCCTGTGCAGCTAGCTCTAGCTGCAGACCGTTCCTGTTGTTCTGTTCCTAATATACTACAGGCAGGAAGTTCATTCAGTTAGCTGCAGTATATTCAGTACTGTAAACAGTTTAGCTAGATCTCTCTGCAGACCTTTCCTGTTGTTCTGTTCCTATTATACTACAGGCAGGCAAGTTCATTCAGTTAGCTGCAGTATATTCAGTACTGTATCTAATTAGGCTAGATCTCGCTGCAGACCGTTCCTGTTGTTCTGTTCCTAATATACTACAGGCAGGCAGTTCATTCAGTTAGCTGCAGTACATTCAGTACTGTATCCTGTGCAGCTAGATCTCGCTGCAGACCGTTCCTGTTGTTCTCTTCCTAATATACTACAGGCAGGCAGTTCATTCAGTTAGCTGCAGTATATTCAGTACTGTATACAGTTTAGCTAGATCTCTCTGCAGACCTTTCCTGTTGTTCTTTTCCTATTATACTACAGGCGAGTTAATTCAGTTAGCTGCAGTATATCCAGTACTGTATCCTGTGCAGCTAGATCTCGCTGCAGACCGTTCCAGTTGTTCTGTTCCTATTATACTACAGGCAGGCAGTTCATTCAGTTAGCTGCAGTATATTCAGTACTGTATACAGTTTAGCTAGATCTCTTTGCAGACCTTTCCTGTTGTTCTGTTCCTATTATACTACAGGCAGGCGAGTTAATTCAGTTAGCTGCAATATATCCAGTACTGTGTCCTGTGCAGCTAGATCTCGCTGCAGACCGTTCCTGTTGTTCTCTTCCTAATATACTACGGGCAGGCAGTTCATTCAGTTAGCTGCAGTTTATTCAGTACTGTATCCTGTGCAGCTAGATCTCGCTGCAGACCGTTCCTGTTGTTCTGTTACTAATATACTACAGGCAGGCAGTTCATTCAGTTAGCTGCAGTATATTCAGTACTGTATCGTGTGCAGCTAGATCTCACTGCAGAGTGTTCCTGTTGTTCTGTTCCTAATATACTACAGGCAGGCAGTTCATTCAGTTAGCTGCAGTATATTCAGTACTGTATCCAATTAGGCTAGATCTCGCTGCAGACCATTCCTGTTGTTCTGTTCCTAATATACTACAGGCAGGCAGTTCATTCAGTTAGCTGCAGTATATTCAGTACTGTATCCTGTGCAGCTAGATCTCACTGCAGAGTGTTCCTGTTGTTCTCTTCCTAATATATTACAGACAGGAAGTTCATTCAGTTAACTGCAGTATATTCAGTACTATATCCTGTGCAGCTAGCTCTAGCTGCAGACCGTTCCTGTTGTTCTGTTCCTAATATACTACAGGTAGGCAGTTCATTCAGTTAGCTGCAGTATATTCAGTACTGTATCCAGTTTAGCTAGATCTCTCTGCAGACCTTTCCTGTTGTTCTGTTCCTATAATACTACAGGCAGGCAAGTTCATTCAGTTAGCTGCAGTATATCCAGTATTGTATCCTGTGCAGCTAGATCTCGCTGCAGACGGTTCCTGCTGTTCTGTTCCTAATATACTACAGGGAGACAGTACATTCAGTTAGCTGCAGTATATTTAGTACTGTATCCAGTTTAGCTAGATCTCGCTGCAGACTATTCCTGTTGTTCTGTTCCTAATATACTACAGGCAGGCGAGTTAATTCAGTTAGCTGCAGTATATCCAGTACTGTATCCTGTGCAGATAGATCTCGTTGCAGACCGTTCCTGTTGTTCTCTTCCTAATATACTACAGGCAGGCAGTTCATTCAGTTAGCTGCAGTTTATTCAGTACTGTATACTGTGCAGCTAGATCTCGCTGCAGACCATTCCTGTTGTTTTGTTCCTAATATACTACAGGCAGGCAATTCATTCAGTTAGCTGCAGTATATTCAGTACTGTATCCTGTGCAGCTAGATCTCACTGCAGACCGTTCCTGTTGTTCTGTTCCTATTATACTACAGGCAGGCAGTTCATTCAGTTAGCTGCAGTATATTCAGTACTGTATCCTGTGCAGCTAGATCTCGATGCAGACCATTCCTGTTGTGCTATTCATAATATACTACAGGCAGGCAGTTCATTCAGTTAGCTGCAGTATATCCAGTACTGTATCCTGTGCAGCTAGATCTCGCTGCAGACCGTTCCTGTTGTTCTCTTCCTAATATACTACAGGCAGGCAGTTCATTCAGTTAGCTGCAGTATATTCAGTACTGTATCCTGTGCAGCTAGATCTCGCTGCAGACCGTTTCCATTGTTCTGTTCCTGATATACTACAGGCAGGCAGTTCATTCTGTTAGCTGCAGTATATTCAGTACTGTATCCAGTTAAGCTAGATCTCGCTGCAGACCGTTCCTGTTGTTCTGTTCCTAATATACTACAGACAGGCAAGTTCATTTAGTTAACTGCAATATATTCAGTACTGTATCCTGTACAGTTAGATCTCGCTGCAGACCGTTCCTGTTGTTCTGTTTCTAATATACTACAGGCAGGCAGTTCATTCAGTTAGCTGCAGTATATTCAGTACTGTATCCTGTACAGCTAGATCTCACTGCAGACCATTCCTGTTGTTCTGTTCCTAATATACTACAGGCAGGCAGTTCATTCAGTTAGCTGCAGTATATTCAGTACTGTATCCTGTGCAGCTAGATCTCACTGCAGAGCGTTCCTGTTGCTCTCTTCCTAATATACTACAGGCAGGAAGTTCATTCAGTTAACTGCAGTATTTTCAGTACTGTATCCTGTGCAGCTAGCTCTAGCTGCAGACTGTTCCTGTTGTTCTGTTCCTAATATACTACAGGCAGGCAGTTCATTCAGTTAGCTGCAGTATATTCAGTACTGTATACAGTTTAGCTAGATCTCTCTGCAGACCTTTCCTGTTGTTCTGTTCCTATTATACTACATACAGGCAAGTTCATTCAGTTAGCTGCAGTATATTCAGTACTGTATCCAGTTTAGCTAGATCTCTCTGCAGACCTTTCCTGTTGTTCTGTTCCTATAATACTACAGGCAGGCAAGTTCATTCAGTTAGCTGCAGTATACCCAGTACTGTATCCTGCGCAGCTAGATCTCGCTGCAGACGGTTCCTGCTGTTCTGTTCCTAATATACTACAGGGAGACAGTACATTCAGTTAGCTGCAGTATATTTAGTACTGTATCCAGTTTAGCTAGATCTCGCTGCAGACTGTTCCTGTTGTTCTGTTCCTAATATACTACAGGCAGGCGAGTTAATTCAGTTAGCTGCAGTATATCCAGTACTGTATCCTGTGCAGATAGATCTCGCTGCAGACCGTTCCTGTTGTTCTGTTACTAATATACTACAGGCAGGCAGTTCATTCAGTTAGCTGCAGTATATTCAGTACTGTATCGTGTGCAGCTAGATCTCACTGCAGAGTGTTCCTGTTGTTCTGTTCTTAATATACTACAGGCAGGCAGTTCATTCAGTTAGCTGCAGTATATTCAGTACTGTATCCAATTAGGCTAGATCTCGCTGCAGACCATTCCTGTTGTTCTGTTCCTAATATACTACAGGCAGGCAGTTCATTCAGTTAGCTGCAGTATATTCAGTACTGTATCCTGTGCAGCTAGATCTCACTGCAGAGTGTTCCTGTTGTTCTCTTCCTAATATACTACAGACAGGAAGTTCATTTAGTTAACTGTAGTATATTCAGTACTGTATCCTGTGCAGCTAGCTCTAGCTGCAGACCGTTCCTGTTGTTCTGTTCCTATTATACTACAGGTAGGCAGTTCATTCAGTTAGCTGCAGTATATTCAGTACTGTATCCAGTTTAGCTAGATCTCTCTGCAGACCTTTCCTGTTGTTCTGTTCCTATAATACTACAGGCAGGCAAGTTCATTCAGTTAGCTGCAGTATATCCAGTACTGTATCCTGTGCAGCTAGATCTCGCTGCAGATGGTTCCTGCTGTTCTGTTCCTAATATACTACAGGGAGACAGTACATTCAGTTAGCTGCAGTATATTTAGTACTGTATCCAGTTTAGCTAGATCTCGCTGCAGACTATTCCTGTTGTTCTGTTCCTAATATACTACAGGCAGGCGAGTTAATTCAGTTAGCTGCAGTATATCCAGTACTGTATCCTGTGCAGATAGATCTCGTTGCAGACCGTTCCTGTTGTTCTCTTCCTAATATACTACAGGCAGGCAGTTCATTCAGTTAGCTGCAGTTTATTCAGTACTGTATACTGTGCAGCTAGATCTCGCTGCAGACCATTCCTGTTGTTTTGTTCCTAATATACTACAGGCAGGAAGTTCATTCAGTTAACTGCAGTATTTTCAGTACTGTATCCTGTGCAGCTAGCTCTAGCTGCAGACTGTTCCTGTTGTTCTGTTCCTAATATACTACAGGCAGGCAGTTCATTCAGTTAGCTGCAGTATATTCAGTACTGTATACAGTTTAGCTAGATCTCTCTGCAGACCTTTCCTGTTGTTCTGTTCCTATTATACTACAGGCAGGCAAGTTCATTCAGTTAGCTGCAGTATATTCAGTACTGTATCCAGTTTAGCTAGATCTCTCTGCAGACCTTTCCTGTTGTTCTGTTCCTATAATACTACAGGCAGGCAAGTTCATTCAGTTAGCTGCAGTATATCCAGTACTGTATCCTGCGCAGCTAGATCTCGCTGCAGACGGTTCCTGCTGTTCTGTTCCTAATATACTACAGGGAGACAGTACATTCAGTTAGCTGCAGTATATTTAGTACTGTATCCAGTTTAGCTAGATCTCGCTGCAGACTGTTCCTGTTGTTCTGTTCCTAATATACTACAGGCAGGCGAGTTAATTCAGTTAGCTGCAGTATATCCAGTACTGTATCCTGTGCAGATAGATCTCGCTGCAGACCGTTCCTGTTGTTCTCTTCCTAATATACTACAGGCAGGCAGTTCATTCAGTTAGCTGCAGTTTATTCAGTACTGTATCCTGTGCAGCTAGATCTCACTGCAGACCATTCCTGTTGTTTTGTTCCTAATATACTACAGGCAGGCAATTCATTCAGTTAGCTGCAGTATATTCAGTACTGTATCCTGTGCAGCTAGATCTCACTGCAGACCGTTCCTGTTGTTCTGTTCCTATTATACTACAGGCAGGCAGTTCATTCAGTTAGCTGCAGTATATTCAGTACTGTATCCTGTGCAGCTAGATCTCGATGCAGACCATTCCTGTTGTGCTGTTCATAATATACTAAAGGCAGGCAGATCATTCAGTTAGCTGCAGTATATCCAGTACTGTATCCTGTGCAGCTAGATCTCGCTGCAGACCGTTCCTGTTGTTCTCTTCCTAATATACTACAGGCAGGCAGTTCATTCAGTTAGCTGCAGTGTATTCAGTACTGTATCCTGTGCAGCTAGATCTCGCTGCAGACCGTTTCCATTGTTCTGTTCCTGATATACTACAGGCAGGCAGTTCATTCTGTTAGCTGCAGTATATTCAGTACTGTATCCAGTTAAGCTAGATCTCGCTGCAGACCGTTCCTGTTGTTCTGTTCCTAATATACTACAGACAGGCAAGTTCATTCAGTTAACTGCAATATATTCAGTACTGTATCCTGTACAGTTAGATCTCGCTGCAGACCGTTCCTGTTGTTCTGTTTCTAATATACTACAGGCAGGCAGTTCATTCAGTTAACTGCAGTATATTCAGTACTGTATCCTGTACAGCTAGATCTCACTGCAGACCATTCCTGTTGCTCTGTTCCTAATATACTACAGGCAGGCAGTTCATTCAGTTAGCTGCAGTATATTCAGTACTGTATCCTGTGCAGCTAGATCTCACTGCAGAGCGTTCCTGTTGTTCTCTTCCTAATATACTACAGGCAGGAAGTTCATTCAGTTAACTGCAGTATTTTCAGTACTGTATCCTGTGCAGCTAGCTCTAGCTGCAGACTGTTCCTGTTGTTCTGTTCCTAATATACTACAGGCAGGCAGTTCATTCAGTTAGCTGCAGTATATTCAGTACTGTATACAGTTTAGCTATATCTCTCTGCAGACCTTTCCTGTTGTTCTGTTCCTATTATACTACAGGCAGGCAAGTTCATTCAGTTAGCTGCAGTATATTCAGTACCGTATCCTGTGCAGCTAGGTCTCGCTGCAGACCGTTCCTGCTGTTCTGTTCCTAATATACTACAGGGAGGCGAGTTAATTCAGTTAGCTGCAGTATATCCAGTACTGTATCCTGTGCAGCTAGATCTCGCTGCAGACCGTTCCTGTTGTTCTCTTCCTAATATACTATGGGCAGGCAGTTCATTCAGTTAGCTGCAGTTTATTCAGTACTGTATCCTGTGCAGCTAGATCTCGCTGCAGACCGTTCCTGTTGTTCTGTTACTAATATACTACAGGCAGGCAGTTCATTCATTTAGCTGCATAATATTCAGTACTGTATCGTGTACAGCTAGATCTCGCTGCAGACCGTTCCTGTTGTTCTGTTTCTATTATACTACAGGCAGGCAGTTCATTCAGTTAGCTGCAGTATATTCAGTACTGTATCCTGTGCAGCTAGATCTCGATGCAGACCGTTCCTGTTGTTCTGTTCATAATATACTACAGGCAGGCAGTTCATTCAGTTAGCTGCAGTATATACAGTATTGTATCCTGTGCAGCTAGATCTCACTGCAGAGCGTTCCTGTTGTTCTGTTCCTAATATACTACAGGCAGGCAGTTCATTCAGTTAGCTGCAGTATATTCAGTACTGTATCCTGTGCAGCTAGATTTCGCTGCAGACCGTTTCTGTTGTTCTGTTCCTAATATACTACAGGCAGGCAGTTGATTCAGTTAGCTGCAGTATATTCAGTACTGTATCCTGTGCAGCTAGATCTCACTGCAGAACGTTCCTGTTGTTCTCTTCCTAATATACTACAGGCAGGCAGTTCATTCAGTTAGCTGCAGTATATTCAGTACTGTATCCTGTGCAGCTAGATCTCGCTGCAGACCGTTTCCATTGTTCTGTTCCTGATATACTACAGGCAGGCAGTTCATTCTGTTAGCTGCAGTATATTCAGTACTGTATCCAGTTAAGCTAGATCTCGCTGCAGACCGTTCCTGTTGTTCTGTTCCTAATATACTACAGACAGGCAAGTTCATTCAGTTAACTGCAATATATTCAGTACTGTATCCTGTACAGTTAGATCTCGCTGCAGACCGTTCCTGTTGTTCTGTTTCTAATATACTACAGGCAGGCAGTTCATTCAGTTAGCTGCAGTATATTCAGTACTGCATCCTGTACAGCTAGATCTCACTGCAGACCATTCCTGTTGTTCTCTTCCTAATATACTACAGGCAGGCAGTTCATTCAGTTAGCTGCAGTATATTCAGTACTGTATCCTGTGCAGCTAGATCTCACTGCAGAGCATTCCTGTTGTTCTCTTCCTAATATACTACAGGCAGGAAGTTCATTCAGTTAACTGCAGTATTTTCAGTACTGTATTCTGTGCAGCTAGCTCTAGCTGCAGACTGTTCCTGTTGTTCTGTTCCTAATATACTACAGGCAGGCAGTTCATTCAGTTAGCTGCAGTATATTCAGTACTGTATACAGTTTAGCTAGATCTCTCTGCAGACCTTTCCTGTTGTTCTGTTCCTATTATACTACAGGCAGGCAAGTTCATTCAGTTAGCTGCAGTATATTCAGTACTGTATCCTGTGCAGCTAGGTCTCGCTGCAGACCGTTCCTGCTGTTCTGTTCCTAATATACTACAGGGAGGCGAGTTCATTCAGTTAGCTGCAGTATATCCAGTACTGTATCCTGTGCAGCTAGATCTCGCTGCAGACCTTTCCTGTTGTTCTCTTCCTAATATACTATGGGCAGGCAGTTCATTCAGTTAGCTGCAGTTTATTCAGTACTGTATCCTGTGCAGCTAGATCTCGCTGCAGACCGTTCCTGTTGTTCTGTTACTAATATACTACAGGCAGGCAGTTCATTCAGTTAGCTGCAGTATATTCAGTACTGTATCGTGTGCAGCTAGAACTCGCTGCAGACCGTTCCTGTTGTTCTGTTTCTATTATACTACAGGCAGGCAGTTCATTCAGTTAGCTGCAGTATAATCAGTACTGTATCCTGTGCAGCTAGATCTCGATGCAGACTGTTCCTGTTGTTCTGTTCCTAATATACTACAGGCAGGCAGTTCATTCAGTTAGCTGCAGTATATTCAGTATTGTATCCTGTGCAGCTAGATCTCACTGCAGAGCGCTCCTGTTGTTCTGTTCCTAATATACTACAGGCAGGCAGTTCATTCAGTTAGCTGCAGTATATTCAGTACTGTATCCTGTGCAGCTAGATTTCGCTGAAGACCGTTTCTGTTGTTTTGTTCCTAATATACTACAGGCAGGCAGTTGATTCAGTTAGCTGCAGTATATTCAGTACTGTATCCTGTGCAGCTAGATCTCACTGCAGAACGTTCCTGTTGTTCTCTTCCTAATATACTACAGGCAGGCAGTTGATTTAGTTAGCTGCAGTATATTCAGCATATATATACATCCCATCTTTGTTCAGCTACATCTCACTGCAGGCCACTCCTGGTGTACCTATTCAAATACATTACAAATACATCAAATACAATATGTCTGGAAAGCCAACAAGCAGAGGCAGAAGCTCACAGGCCGCTAAAAGAGGGCAAGCAGGCTCTGTGTCTACAGCCAACATTGCTGGTCGTGGACACGGTGCATCCACAGCACATGGCCATTGGGCACGCTTGTCCTTTTTTTCGGCAGCTGGCCGTGTTGAGCCACAACATGCAGAAGAGTTGGTAGAGTGGATGACCAAGCCGTTCTCGTCGTCCTCATCCTCTGTCACCCAGGCTCAGAGTACTTTTGCTGCCAATGCAGCTGCTAAAGCGGCCTCTTCCATCAGCTCAATGTCATCAGTCACTCCTTCCCTAGCCCCACCATCATGCCCTGAGGAGTCCCCTGAACTGTTCGTCCACAGTGTTGGGTACATACTGCAGGAGTATGCGCAGCATTTTGAAGGTTCCGATGATGGTACCCAGCTTGAGAAAGGCAGTAACATGAGCCCAGAGAGAGGGGGTGCCCAAGAAGGACAACAAACTGGCAGTCATGTTCCCCCAGCTGCAGCATACTGCCAGGTTTGCTCCAGTGATGAGGAGGGAGGAGATGATGAGGTCACTGACTCTATGTGGGTGCCTGATAGGAGTGAGGAGGAGGAGGAAGAGGCAAATCTTCAACGAGGCAGGATGCCTTCCAGGAGCTAGCTTAAGGGAAGCCAACTGACTGCATCACACCGCCGAGCATGTGCAGGGCGCTGCTGACTCTGTGCATTTTTCCAAAAGTTCTTTGGTGTGGGCCTTTTTTGAGATGTGTGCAGCAGATCGCATCGTTGCTGTTTGCAACATATGTCTGAAGCGTATCAAGCGTGGCCAAAACAGCAGCTGCTTGGGCACCACATGCTTGACCAGACATATGTTGAACAACCATGCAGTCTGTTGGCAAGAGTACTTAAAAGACCCACACCAAAGAACAAGGCAGACCTCTCCTTGCTCCTCATCAGCTGGGATCTCCAACCCCACTATACCTTCACTTCAGGAATGAAGGTGTATAATTAGGTGTGCGAAGAACTTGCTGGCAATCTGCTATCGCTACACCAATGACCGATTGTAGGAGGCAAATTTCCCTACCCAGTTGCTAAACCAGTGAAAGAAATTCAGTCCCAGCCATCCACATGCCCAGCAGCTGAATGCTAGCTTCGCACTCCAACTGCTGCCTTTTCAGCTGGTAGACTCTGCCCCCTTTCGTGAATTTGTGGAATGCGCGGTACCTCAGTGGCAGGTTCCCAAATGCCACTTTTTTTCACGGAAGGCGATTCCGGCTCTCTACCGGCACGTGGAAGATAATGTCTTGACCTCGCTGGACCGGGGCGGTCAGTGGTAAGGTGCATATTACCGCTGACTCATGGTCCAGCAGGCATGGACAGGGACGTTACCCATCTTTCACGGCGCACTGGGTGACCCTGCTGGCAGCTGGGAAGGATGCAGGACAGGGTGCAGTATTGTTGGAGCTTGTTCCACCACTACGCCTCCAAAATGCTACCAGTGGTGATTCTGACACACCTCTCTCCCCCACCTCCTCCTCTTCTTCTTCCTCCATGGCCTCTTCCTCTATAGATTTGTCCTCGGAACCAGCGTTGCTCCGTAGGCCTTCAAGCGGTTACACAAGCACTCAGGCAAAAAGATGCCATGCTGTCCTTGAGCTGGTGTGCTTAGGGGACAGGAGCCACACTGGGGCAGAGATTCTGTCAGCTCTGAAGGGGCAGGCTCAGAGGTGGTTTAATCCATGCCAGCTTCAGTAAGGAATGGTGGTTTGCGACAATGGCACCAACCTCCTCTCCCCCTCGAACAGGGACACTTCACCCATGTTCCCTGTTTGGCTCACGTCCTTAATTTGGTGGTGCAGTGGTTCTTGTGCAGGTACCCGGGCTTACAAGATCTCCTGAGGCAGGCCAGGAAAGTCTGTGTGCATTTCCGCCGGTCATATAATGCCAGTGCTCTTCTAGCTGACCTCCAAAAGGAATTTAACCTCCCAAGAACCGCCTAATCTGTGACATGCCCACCAGATGGAACTCAACGTTGGCCATGCTGCAGCGGCTGCACATGCAGCAGAGGGCCATCAATGAGTACCTGTGCGACTATGGCACCAGGACAGGGTCAGGGGAGCTTGGCTTTTTTTTGCCACGCCAGTGGCTCATGATCAAGGATGCATGCACTGTCCTGTTACCATTTGAGGAGACCACGAGGATGGTGAGCAGTGACAGTGCATGCATTAGTCATACTGTCCCTCTTGTCTACCTGTTGGAATAATGGACAGGGCACTTGAGGCAAAACAGAGGGAGGAAGAGGAGGACTTCCTTACCCCTGAAGGCCCCCTTTATTCAGACAGTGTTCCTGTGGGACCGCTGATCACACAGGAAGAGGAGGAGGAGGAGAATTGTGTCAGCATGGAGGTGGAGCCTAGCACTCAGCATCAGCAGCAGTCTTCAAGGGATCATTTACAGTCCCCAGAAACCCATGGACTTGTATGTGGCTAGGAGGAGGTGGCTGCGGACCATGTCGTCCTTAGTGACCCAGAGGACTCCGGACCGAATGCCTCAGCAAACCTACGCTGCATGGCCTCCCTGTTCCTGCAAAGCCTGCAAAAGGACCCTCGTATTCGTATCAAGGAGAGGGATCAGTACTGGCTGGCAATCCTCCTTGATGCACATTACAAGGGTAAGGTCGCGGAACTTATCCAGCCATCGCAGAGGGAGCAGAGGATGAAACATCTTTGGGAGGCCTTGCAGAAAGGTTTGTGCAATGCATTTCCAGAGCCTGGGAGGTTACAAATTCCTGTTCCTGGACAACGTGTTGCTGAGGCTTCGGTCAGTCACAGAAGGAGTGGTGGAGAAGGTGGCCATCTGACAGATGTGTTCAGACAATTTTTAAGTCTGCAGCCCCAAGGTCTGTTCGGTTCCAGCAACCATCGCCAGCATCTGATTTACATGGTGCAGGAATACCTAGGGGGAAGATTAGACTCCTTTCCAACCGAAAATCCTCTTGGTTACTGGGTCTTGAGGATGGATCACTGGCCAGAGCTTGCACAGTATGCAATTGAGCTACTGGCCTGTCCTGCATCCAGCGTTCTTTCGGAATGCACATTCAGTGCTGCTAGAGGCTTTGTAACTGATCACAGAGTGTGCCTGTCCACCGACTCAGTTGATCGGCTCACCTTCATAAAAATGAATCAGTCTTGGATCACCAGCTACCAAGCACCTGATGCTGATGTAACCGACTATTTTTTTATGAATGTGAGATCCCTTGAAGACTGCCTATGCTGATGCTGAGTGACTATCCTGTTATGCTGAGTGACTATCCCATTCCTCCTCAATGTTCATGTTGATAGCTTGTAAGAACATTTTTGGTTCTGGGCACCACCACCAGTGGCTAAGGCCCAATTTTTCAGCCCCTGTTCAACAGGGGCGTGCAATTACAATTTTTGCTGTAATATTTTGCAGCAGGGCTTGTTACTGCGCTCAACTAGAGTATCTGTGAGGGGTTGCAGTGTTGTGCCACCACCAGCTCTGCCTAAGGTTCAATTTTTATGCCCCTGTTTAACAGGGGCATGTAATTACAATTTTTGATCAAATATTTAACATCAGGACTCGTTCCTGTGCTCAACATGAGTATCTGTAAGGGGTTGCAGTGTTGTGGCACTACCACCACTGCCTAAGGCCCAATTTCTATGCCCCTGTTTAACAGTGGCGTGTAATTACAATTTTTGATCTAATATTTCACAGCAGGGCCTGTTCCTGCGCTCAACAAAAGTATCTGTGAGGCTTTACAGTGTTGCGCCACCATTACCACCGCCTAAGGCCCAATTTTTCTGCCCCTGTTTAACAGGGGCATGTAATTACAATTCTTGATATAATATTTCACAGCAGGGCCCGTTCCTGCGCCCACCAAGAGTAACTGTGAGGGCTTACAGTGTTGTGGCAACACCACCACACCCCCACCAAAGGCCCAATTTTTGTGACCCTGTTTAACAGGGGCATATAATTACAATTCTTGATATAATATTGTACAGCAGGGCCCAATCCAGCGCCCACCACGAGTAATTGTGAGGGCTTACAGTGTTCTGGTATCACCAACACCTAAGGCCCAAATTTCTGCAGAGTATATAGGGCAGGCCCCTTACTTTCAAACATCCGATTTACAAACGACTCCTACTTACAAACGGAGGGAGACAACAAGAAGTGTGAGGAAATCTACCCCTAGGAAGGGAAATTCTCTCCTGTAAGAGTTAATATGGGAAAAAGGTATCTCCTCCACTGATGCTTTATCATCAATCCTTGTTTCCCTAAAAACCCCAAATTTTCAAAATCCAATTGTCATTGGGACAGAAAGTGAGGTGAAATCCTTTGAATAGGGGCACATATAGCAAAACAAATGTTACAGGGGTGATAACCCTTCCCTGTTTTCCAAAAAGCTTAAAAATAGATTTTTTCGTTGGAGCTACACTTACAAAATGTATCTGTTCCAAATTACAAACAGATTCAACTTAAGAATAAACCTACAGTCCCCGTCTTTCTTGGGACCACCTGTATACTGATGTTCATAGTATATAGGGCCTGAGGCCCCACGCCTTTTCTTTTTTTAATTTGGGTGTGGGGTTCCCCTTAATATCCATACAAGACCCAAAGAGCCTGGTAATGGGTTGCTGGGTTACCCATGCCATTTTTCTCAATAATTTTTATCCATATTGCCGGGACCCGACATTACATTACAGCCGCAAGCAGTTTTAGATTACTTTTATTCATTTAGAAATGTCATTTTGTGCAGGGACTGTTCTAAACACGGGAAACACGCGCCACTTTACAGGCATACTATAGACACCCCCCCCCCAGGTACGATATTTAAAGGAATATTTCACTTTTATTTTTTCACTTTAAGCATTATTAAAATCACTGCTCCCAAAAAAACTGACGTTTTTAAAACTTTTTTTGCATTGATACATATCCCCTGGGGCAGGACCTGGGTCCCTAAACCATTTTTAGGACAATAACTTGCATATTAGCCTTTAAAATCCGCACTTTTGATTTCTCACGTTCGAGTCCCATAGACTTTAACGGTGTTCGAAAGTTTGTGCAAACTTTCGGTCCGTTGGCATGTTCTGGATGCGAACCAAACCGTGGGGTGTTCGGCTCATTCCTAGTAAGGGGTATATTGTACCCCCACCATTTCACAAAAAAAGTGTAAAAAAAAAATGGTAAAAAAGACAAGAGACAGCTTGGGACAAGTCCTTTATTAAAAACTAAAAAAATAAAAATTTCCCGCAATGTAAATCCACATCACCCGACGGACCGAAAAAGAAGAAAAAAAAAAAGCAGCAACGGTTCCACCATGGGAGGCTCCCGCTGACTGACGCTTCTTCTGGGTGACAGTTCTTATATAACTGAGGGTGGGGCCACCCGGTGATGTAAATGGGGCGGGGTCACCAGTTTACATCACCAGGTGGCCCTGCCCTCAGCTATATAAGAACTGTCACCCAGAAGAAGTGTCAGTTGGTGGGAGCCTCCCATGGAGGTGGAATGGTTGCGTGGATTTACATCGCGGGACATTTTAATTTTTTTTAGTTTTTAATAAAGGACTTGTCCCAAGCTGTCTCTTGTCTTTTTTACCATTTTTGACACTTTTTTTGTGAAATGGTAGGAGTACAATGTACCCCGTTTCCAATTCACATGGGAGGGCCAGGATTTGGGGGTCCCCTTGTTAAAGGGGGCTTCCAGATTCCGATAAGCCCCCCCACTCACATACCCCCACAACCACCGGGCAAGGGTTGTGGGGATGAGGCCCTTGTCCCCAACAGCATGGGGACAAGGTGCTTTGGGGAGCTACTCCAAAGCACCCTCCCCATGTTGAGGGCATGTGACCTGGTATGGTTCAGGAGGGGGGAACTCTCTCGTCCCCCCTTCTTTTCCTGCGGCCTGCCAGCTTGCGTGTTAGGATAAGGGTATGGATTTTGGGGGGACCCCTACACCATTATTTTTTAATTTTGGCGCAGGGTTCCCCTTAAAATCCATACCAGACCTGAAGGGTTTGGTATGGATTTTGGGGGTTGAACCCTCTGCCATTTTTAAAAAAAAATTGGCGCAGGGTTCCCCTTTATTTTCATGTCAGACCTGAAGTGCCTGGTATGGATTTTAGGGGGACCCCCATGCAATTTTTTTTTAAATTTTGGTTTGGGGTTCCCCTTAATATTCATACCAGACCCAAAGGGCCTGGTAATGGACTGGGGGGAACCCATGCCCTTTTTTTCAATGAGTTTTATCTATATTGCTGAGACCCGACAATTCATTATTAGCTGCGATCAGTTTTAAATTACAATTTTTCCTTTAGAAATGTCATTTTGCTGTGGTACTGTTCTAAACACGGGAAAAATGCGCCACTTTACAGGCATACTATAGACACCCCCCAGGCACGATATTTATTTAAAGGAATATTTCCTTTTTATTGTTTCACTTTAAGCTTTCACTTTAAAAAAATCACTGATCCCGAAAAAACAGACGTTTTAAAAAAATATTTTGCATTGATACGTGTCCCCTGGGGTCCCCAAACACTTTTTATGGCAATACCTTGCATATAAGCTTTTAAAATTAGCACTTTTGATTTTTCATGTTCGTGTCCCATAGACTTTAATGGTGTTCGTGTGTTCTTCCAAATTTTTTGCCTGTTCTGTATGTTCTGGTTCAAACTGAACTGGGGGTGTTCGGCTCATCCCTAAAGTGAATATCTCAAAATTACATGTGATACCCATAGCACTGAATGAAAACATTAAAAAAAACAATTTCTGTGTCCTACGGCTTCTCCTGGGCCCCCCACTCTATAATCAAATATTTGGGCATCAAGCTCACCTCACAAAGCTCCTCCATACACTGATTAAATTATGATGCAGCAATCTTATCACTGAAACAACAAATTAGCAAACTACAGCTAACCCATCTATCATGGGCTGATAGAGTAGCTGTAGTCAAAATGTCACTTCTTCCCACAATATTATACCTCTTCAGGACTCTTCCGATCCCGCTCTCATCATCTTACCTCCAAAAACTTCAATCCACTGTTAACCACTTTATTTGGAATGGGAAGAATCCTAGATTCAAATAATCAATCCTCTACAGACCCAAACTAAACGCAGGAATGGGAGTTCCTAACCTGAAAAGTTACCACCAAGCGGCTGTTCTTGACCAACTAAAATTCTGGTGGTCCCCATAACTGAACCATGTATGGTGTCCCATTGAACACTCATTACTTGGGTCATCCCTACAAGGTACATTAGGAGCAATACTTCTAGGTTTCACTCCCCAACCATCTCCTTACCTAACCACCAGAGCTGCTCTATCCATGTGGAAGAATCTGCGCCACCAACTCCTGAAATCACACTCATCAGAATTAGCCATCTTGCCTCTTGTCTCCCTGGAGCCTTTGTCACCAGACCTATCACTTTCACATTGGATGACTGCTGGAATGTCAACTCTGGGCTGCTTTATGGATTATAACTCACCACGCACCTTCCAAAGCCTGAAACAATCTTATGGATTGCCTAAATCAGACTTCTACATATACCTCTGAACTCAATCTATCCTCACAACTATCAAGAAAGGAACTCACTACATACCAACTGATATAATATCCTTCTTTACCGACGCATCTCCAAAAAACAAAGGCATCTCATTCCTCTACCAGACTATCAACCACAACCTTTTCTAAAACAAAACACCCTCTATGGAATTATGGGAAGGCAAACTCTCACAACAATTCAATAAACACCAATGGCGAAAGGCCTCACAACTACTTACCAATTCCTCGAAATGTAGCACCCATTGGGAATCATCCCTAAAGATTCTTCACAGATGGTACTACTACCCTACTAAATTGGCTAAGATCTTTCCATCCCAGTCACTGTTATGCTGAAGGGAATGCGGAAACCAAGGATCCCTACTACACATATGGTGGGAATGTTCTGTAATAAAGCCATTCTGGAATTATGTCTTCAACTTTCTATCCTCTGTATCAAGAGTCCATATGGAAGGCAACCCTGCAACAGCACTCCTCTTACTACACCACGAATCTTGGGCCTCAAAACAAACCGCTTTCATTGTACATGGCATCATAGCAGCCAGGAGAATGATAGCTGCTGCCTGGAAACAAACCGAGCCTTTAGATCTCTCTCTGTTTCTTCAACACCTGAACACTAGCACACAATTTTAACTGTTGTTTGCCTTTAAAAATGACAAATGTACACCCTTCTGGAAGCATTGGCATAAATGGCTGAATCACTCGGACTGCACAGCAAGTATTTATTAATATAGATTATGCTGGCCTTTTTAAGGCATTATACAGCTCACCCTAGGTATCCCGTAGAGGCCTTTCTTCTTCATCCAAAGTTTTTGTGGTCTGCAAATTACTGTGTTGTTAATAGCACCATCACTCACAGGTTCCCCTCTCCTTTACTCCTTAACCTCTCTTTGCATATGTACCATAATGCTTCAATATTTTAGTACTGTACAAGCTCTGTAATCACTAACTCTGGCGCCGTTTGACACCATGTTTTTTAACTCTCTTCTCCTTACATCCCTAATAAAAACTAAAGATTAAAAAAAAAAGAGATAGGCACTTTAGCTGCATTGGAGAGGTATGGTGATTGGTTGGCAATGGTCTGGACTTTGAAGGGTCTTGGCCCCCAGAGACAATGAGGGTATATAGTATAGTAGACGAGAGGTTTCTATGTGAGGTGGTGAGGCCAGGCTTGCCTGAGGGAGCCAATAGGATGCTACAGTAAACATAACTTGGGAAGAGAGACACAATAAGAGGATTCTAAGAAGGTGACCCATATCAAGGGCCGTGTGCAGAAATGTTCAGTCTGCGATTGAGCTGAGCGGGGGGACAAAGAAGAAGAAAAATGGCTCGTTCGGGCCAGGGATAAGGTCGTTGACTGGTGAGATAGATCAGGATCCTCCAGCTGTTTTTTAATTTGCAGAACACTTTCAGGAGACTACTTGCCAGTCCAGTTGTAGGTGTTCGCCGTGACGTTCTGTTCGCGGTGGTTCTGGTGCAATGCCCCATTGCCTCAGGGACAGCATGCCTTCCTCCAGGGTGTTGAGGTGGGTGATGGTACCATTGTGTGTGACTCGTAGAGTTGCTGGATATTTCCACCTGTGTGTGATCTTGTGGTTTTGCAGGGCTTTTGTCATGGTCGCTAAATTCTGACAGTGTTGAAGGGTGTGTCTAGAGGCTACTGAACAGAGGAATAGGGTTCAGGGAGGCCTTGTAATTGTTGAGTGGTGGACAGGATCTTTTCTTTCCTGTGGAAGAAATGAATCCTTAACAGGATATCCCTCTGAACCTCTTGGTGGAGAAAGGAAGGTTTTGGAGGTCTATGTATTCCGTCGATGAGTAGGTCCGTGGGAGTCAGGGAGGGGACCAGGGTGGAAAAGAGAGTGTGAGCATAATGCATCAGCTGGTCCTGTGGGACTGAGTCTGGGACCCCTCTTAATGTTATGTTGTTTCTTCTGGACCTATCCTCTAGGTCAGCCACTTTGTTTTTCAGCCACGGACATTGACCATAGTGTTAAAGGAGACTGATACCTGGGACATAGATGTTTCTACCCTTTCCACTCTTTCCCCTAGAGCCTGCATTTCAGCTTTGAACACAGGAGAGCATGTCAGAATGGAGGGATGATCGTAGGGATAGGAGCATGTTCTTTAAATCTGTGTCAGATACTGGTTGGCCTTTTGTAGGGAATGCTGCAAAAGGGTCTGTGTGAACTGCAATGCCTGAGGACTGGGTAGGGCTTACCTCCATGTTGTCAGCTGGACTTTCAGTGCTGGGAGACTCTCTGCGGGCTTTGAACTCGGTAGGGGCTCCTTGTAGATGGAGTGGAGGAGCTGGAGGAGCTACCTGTCAGAAGAAGCCTTCGTTCTGGTCCGGTCGTTTTTCAAGTATTCCCGGCGGAACGGCGTTTCGGCGCATGCGTGTTCGCGACTCGGCGTTACGGCGCTCGCGCGCTGGTGCACACCCAACGTGATTCCCTGGACTGTCTCCTGTCTCCTAGCCTGACCTCCTGCTTGTACCTGGACTCTCTTGATCTTGTCACCTTACCTTGCAGATCCTGCAGTGCCATCCTGCAGTCCTGCATAGCACCATCCCAGTGTTTGATCCTCTGCCCAGCTCTGGACCTCCTGCCTGTTGTCTCTGTCTGCACCTGCCTACCAGTACCTGCACAGCGGCTCCTCTCTATCAAGACCCCACCAGCAAGCCACCTACGGTCCATTGGGGAGCTTGTGCCGTTCACTCCCTGTCCCAACTCCAGGGGGCGGACTGCGCTTAGTCGCAAAGGCGAAACCGCTCTCGTCATCTCGGCCTCGGTGAGTACTATCTCTGACAGTACAAACTAGCCATGTCTGAGGCCGACAGAGCGCGTTCCCCATTGGAGATCCTGTGTCAGCAGGTCTCGGCCCTCACTGAGGCCATCCAGAAATTGCAAGACGGCTAAGCCCAAATTGATGGCCGCCTTCAGCAGCTTTCCGGACCATCTCCAGCTCCTGCCGCGGGTTCTGTACCTCCCAGTGGAGCTTCCTCTCCTCAGATGCCAACTAATCCCACTGTGGTCATGGCCGCTCCAGAACCTAGGGTTCCCACACCAGAGCGTTTTTCCGGCAATCGCAAGAAGCTCAGGGCTTTTAAAAACGCTTGCTCTCTGTATTTGGCTCTGCAACCCAGGACCTTTTCGTCAGAGGTGGTAAAAGTTGGGTTCATCATTTCTCTCTTGGCCGATGAACCACAAGCTTGGGCTCATAGCCTAATGGAACAGAGGAACCCTATCCTGAATTCAGTAGATGCCTTCTTCGAAGGTATGGCACAACTTTACGACGACCCCCAGCGCACGGCCACGGCCGAAACCTTATTGCATAACCTGAGCCAAGGACGAAGGCCTGTAGAGGACTATATCGTAGAGTTCCGGAAATGTTCAGCTGATACTGGCTGGAATGTACCTGCCCTTAAATACCAGTTCCGTCAAGGGCTGTCTGAAGCACTGAAGGATAAGCTGGCCAGGATTGAGACCCCTGATTCTTTGGAAGACCTCATCCAAATTACCACTAAATTGGATCGTCGCATGCGTGAGCGACGCACAGAGCGCTTTCAGACTCCTCGCCCTACCTGGATGATGCCTAAACCGACTCCTGTCCATCCACCTTACACAGCTCCACCGGTTCCTACCACTCCTGAAGCTGAACCAATGCAGCTTGGTCTAGTCCGTGCCCCACTCACTTCAGAGGAAAGACTACGTAGACGCCAGGGCAATCTGTGCCTTTACTGTGGGGGTTCTGGACACTTCCTTCGTTCTTGCCCCGTGAGACCCAGTAAGTTCTACCTACGGCCTGCTATTAATCAACAAGTTACCGGGTCTTCTCAGCCTTATGTTACTCTTTTTGTCTCCTTACAGCTCCCGGAAAAGGAGGTTCACCTACCCGCTATAATTGACTCCGGAGCCTGTAGCTGTTTTTTGGATGCCTCATTAGCCGCAAGCTTGCATGTTCCTTTGACCACGAAGAACCAAAGTCTACGGATCCACGTAGCCGATGGGTCTCTTCCCCGCTCTGGCCCCATCATGCAGGAAACCAGACCCATCCTTACCACCACTGATACTGGCCACCAGGAATACCTCCGCTTCGATATTATCTCTTCTCCAATGTTCCCCATAATCCTGGGACTCCCATGGCTTCAAGCCCACGAACCACAGATCAACTGGAATAAGAGAGAAGTCTCTTTCTCATCCCAATATTGCTCCAGACATTGCCTTCTCCCGGCCCCAGCTTCTGTTTCTACCATTGCAACCACGTCCGATAGTCTGCAACATGTACCCGAAAGCTACCTAGAATTCAGAGATGTATTTGATAAACAACAGGCAGACTGTCTACCACCTCATCGGCCTTACGACTGCCCCATAGACCTATTGCCGGGTGCTGAAATTCCTTTTGGTCGCATTTTTCCTTTGTCCGAAACAGAATTAAAGGCTCTTATAACATACATTAACGTAAATCTTGAAAAAGGGTTCATTCGCTCCTCCTCATCACTGCCTGGAGCTGGTATTTTCTTTGTAGAAAAAAAAGATGGATCCCTCCGACCTTGCATCGATTACAGGGAATTAAATAAAATTACCGTCAAGAATCGGTACCCGCTTCCTCTCATCCCGCAATTATTCCAACGCTTCAGATCCGCCCGCATCTTTTCCAAACTAGACTTGCGTGGCGCCTACAATCTCATCCGGATCCGAGCAGGCGATGAATGGAAGACCGCCTTTAGATCCAAGTTTGGACACTATGAGTACCTGGTAATGCCGTTTGGACTCTGTAATGCCCCGACCACGTTCCAACACTTAATGAACGATATCTTTCGTGAATATCTTGACAACTTTCTAGTAGTCTACCTTGACAACATTCTCATTTTTTCAGCCACCATGGAACTCCATCGGGTGCATGTCAAACTGGTTCTCTCGATTCTCAGAAAACACAAATTATACCTCAAGGCAGAGAAATGTGAATTTGAGAAGACTACAGTGCAATTCTTAGGATTCATAATTTCAATTGACGGCGTTGCGATGGACCCCCAGAAGGTCAAAGCAATCCAGGAATGGCCAGCTCCTGTAGACAGAAAAGGGGTACAACGCTTCTTAGGTTTCTCCAACTTCTACCGGAGATTCATTGTAGGGTTTTCAACTATCGTGGCTCCCATTACTCAACTGACACGCCAGCATAGTCATTTTCAATGGTCCTTGGAGGCTCAGGAAGCATTTCTAAAATTGAAAGCACTATTCTCGTCTGCACCAGTCTTACGACACCCGGATCCAGCCCTGCCTTTTATTCTGGAAGTTGATGCCTCAGAGACCGCTACTGGTGCCATCCTCTCACAGAGACAAGGGCTCAAGGCTCTATTACATCCCGTGGCTTTTGCATCCCGGAAATTAAGCATTCCCGAGAGAAACTATGATGTAGGCGATAGAGAGTTACTGGCCATCAAATTCGCCTTAGAGGAGTGGAGATATCTGCTGGAAGGAGCGTCCAATCCTATCATGATCTTTACTGACCACAAAAACCTGGAGTACCTGCGAACTGCTAAACGTCTAAGACCCAGGCAAGCCCGATGGGCTCTCTTGTTTTCCCGATTTAATTTTCACATATCTTATAGACCAGGTTCAAAGAACGGAAAAGCGGACGCACTTTCAAGGATGTTCCATGAAACTTCCCAGGTAACAGAGCAAAGTACCATTTTGTCTCCGCAAAATTTCCTTCTGGTTACTCAAGGAGACCTAATGTCCGCAATCAAATCCACATCCGCTCAATGCTCTGAACCCCAAGTATCTTCTATGGAGAAACGCAATGATTTATTTTGGTCTCATGGAAAAATCTTCGTCCCGCTGGAATCTAGGCTCCTAACCCTACAGTCCTTTCATGACCACAAGATAGCAGGCCATTTTGGGTCACAAAAGACCATGGAATTGATCTCACGTTTCTTTTGGTGGCCAGGCTGGAGACAAGACTGCAAAGACTATGTTTCATCCTGCATCCCGTGCCAGCGCAGCAAGGGCTCAAATACAAAGTCATGGGGCCTGCTCAAACCCTTGTCTATCCCTGAACGCCCATGGGCGGAAATCTCCATGGACTTTATTGTGGATTTACCTCCATCAGGGGGATTCACGACTATATTTGTCGTAATTGATCGACTCTCAAAAATGGCACACTTTCTGCCTATGGTGGGTACTCCCTCTGCCTCTGCTACTGCTAGCATGTTTTTTAAAGAAATTATCAGGCTTCATGGTACCCCAGTGAGCATCACCTCTGACAGAGGGGTTCAATTTACTTCAAAATTTTGGAAGGAATTATGCAAGACCTTGGAAATAAAAATGTGCTTGTCTTCTGCTTATCATCCTCAAAGTAACGGCCAGATGGAGAGGACAAATCAAACCCTGGAACAATACCTCCGATGCTTCTGTTCCGATTCCCAGGATGAATGGTCCTCCCTCCTGCCATATGCAGAATTTGCATATAACAACTCCATCCATTCCGCTACCAACCAGACACCTTTCTGGTCCAATTTTGGATTTCACCCTTCCTTTCTTCCAGTTTCCATCCCTAAATTATCCGTCCCTGCAGTGCAGGACCGAGTAAACTCTATCCAGTTAAATTTTCAAAAGATCAAAGCAGCGATGCAAAAAGCTCAGGATGACTACCGAAAGTACTACAACAAGGGAAGGAAGGAGAACCCGGCCTTTAAAGTAGGCGAAGAAGTGTGGCTATCAACTATCCATCTCAGACTGCCAATTCCCTCCCGGAAACTGGGGCCAAAATGTATAGGTCCTTTTAAAATAAAAAGAGTAATCAACCCAGTCGCTTTTGAATTAGCTCTTCCTGATGCTTACAAGGTGCACCCAGTCTTCCATGCATCCCTCTTAAAACCTATTGCTCCCAGCCCTTTTCCTGACAGAGAAAAACCTCCACCACCACCGTTTCTAATCGACGGAGAAGACGAGTTTGAGGTAGAAAAAATTCTAAATTGCAGGAAAAATGGCAGACAGCTGCAGTATCTAATCAAATGGAAGGGGTATCCTTCTGAGGATAACTCCTGGGAACCAGCCAGGAATCTACATGCTCCTCAACTTCTCCAGGCCTTTCACCGAGAACATCCAGAACTGATGTCAACCTTGGGTGTCCAGAGGCCACCCCTCGGGGGGGGGGGCACTGTCAGAGGAAGCCTTCGTTCCGGTCCGGTCGTTTTTTCACGTATTCCCGGCGGAATGGCGTTTCGGCGCATGCGCGTTCGCAGCTCGGCGTTACGGCGCTCACGCACGCGCACTGGTGCACACCCAACGTAATTCCCTGGGCAGCCTATAAAAGGCGCTCAGAGGATCAAACAAATTGCTGGTTTGTCTCAGCTTCCTGTATTACCTGAACCTGTATCCTGTATCTCTGCCTGACTACCCGATGTGACCCGGATTTGCCTTTGGACTTCTCTTGCCTCTCTCCTGGACCTGACCTCTGCCTGTTTATCGTATTCCCACCTATCTCCTGTGTTTGACCCTCAGCCTGTTACCTGGACTGTCTCCTGTCTCCTAGCCTGACCTCCTGCTTGTACCTGGACTCTCTTGATCTTGTCACCCTACCTTGCAGATCCTGCAGTGCCATAGCACCATCCCAGTGTTTGATCCTCTGCCCAGCTCTGGACCTCCTGCCTGTTGTCTCTGTCTGCACCTGCCTACCAGTACCTGCACAGCGGCTCCCCACCAGCAAGCCACCTACGGTCCATTGGGGAGCTTTTGCCTCTTTGTGCCGTTCACTCCCTGTCCCAACTCCAGGGGGCGGACTGCGCTTAGTCGCAAAGGCGAAACCGCTCTCGGCATCTCGGCCTCGGTGAGTACTATCTCTGACACTACCACTATTGTGTGGAGTGGAGGATGGCAGGGTTTCCCCCGTGCAGCTGCTCGCATGCTGCTTTCCTCCCTGTGTGTTCACACCGCTGCCATTTTGTTGGAGCTCACGGCTCGTTGAAGTAAAAAAACAGCCAGTTTGTGGGGTTGCAGTGGGTCTTTCCTGCAGCGGGTCATGCCCTGGGGTGAGGCGAGTCTCCGGAGGCAGGTGGTGGGGAGATGTGGTGCTGGAGGAGCCCAGTGTGGGTAGTTATCCGCAGCAGTGAAGCGGAGCTCCAGTGACTAGCAGACATACATGAGCGCGGTCTCCACACCCCCGTTGAAGGTTGTTTCTTGAGGTATGCCAGACAATTGTTTTTCGATTTATTCCAGGTCTTGCCATTTTTTCTTCCAGTTAAACATTAAATAACAATATTGTTTAAAATATTTTTGTTCACGTTTCTGGCCCATTGCTATGGAAGATAAATTAGTGATTCTCTTTAAATAAATTTTAGAGATACTAGATTCTAATAATTCATCCATTTACTTCCAGTATTAAACATGATAACTATGAAATGTCCTACCATGTAATGCTACCATTCGCTTACAAAGACTCGACTTGTTTTTTCCGGGCAAAATCTTGGCAACAAAATATATGGAGTATTAATTTTATATCTCATACCTGTGATTTGCATACATGAGTTTCTGTCATTGTGTTTTATATTTGACTTTGTGCTCCTGAAATTTTGAAAGAAATGAATTGGATGTGTCTGTTTTGCATTTTACCTTCCCTTTCTCATCTTTATGAGTTATCTACGGAAAATGCATATGTGTGAATGGATGTATAATAACTTTAGGATTTAAATATATAACCTGAAGGTTTTTTTTTTTATAAAATGCTGCGCACAGCCTCATTTATTTCTTGTGTAGGCAATATAAGTGCCATAGGGCATAGATATCATATGTAACACTTCATAGTTATATTAGATGTACAGTTGTGCCTCTGCAATATATTATTTTTAAAATGTATGCTGACATCTGATTTTAACTCCCTCTGAGGATGTCTAAAATTAAGTTATTTTGATTGAGGACAAGAACTTATTAGCCAACAGCTAAATCAGTAACATCTTACATTTTCCAAGTAAGCAAGCTTATGTAAAATATATCATTTGCAAAGTCTAATTGTCTGCTGTCGTCTGGTTGTTATATTAGGAATGCATTGTAATTAGCATATGTTTACCAAGCAATGTCCATGCAACTTATCTTTGACACTTTGACAAGTTGAGGATATTTTTGATTTGTTAAATAACCCTTTATTACTAACAAGCATGATTGTCACTATGCACTACAATGTTTTTTTGCCAGTTTTCCATATTATATGAATGCATTTAATAGTTGGGGGAGCACCCAATAATGCCTTTGATGATGAATTGCAAGACTTCAGTGTGTCCTCCCCTCTTCAGGGTCATATAAAAGCATACAATTTAGTGGCAACTGCCATTTACAGAGTTTTGCTGGGAAATAATGATGTACAGACATGTTTCCCAACTCCATGTCCAGTATTTTTTGTATGATATTCTGATCATGTGTATCCGGCTTTAGTTGAACAATATATATGCCAAAGTGACGTAAGGGTATAACACAATTAAATGTATTCACAGGACTTGCCCCTTGATGGAATCTGTCAGTGTACAGGCTTAATACAGTATACATTAGGGATATTAACCATAACAATATTACTTCATAACAAACAGAAACACTTTTCTATATTCGTATTCATCAGTTGTTGGATTCCTGTCTTCCAGAAACTGTCATATTATGCCTATTGGCTGCTAAAACTTTGTATGTAGAGTCTACCATAATGTAATTAATGAAATATACTGGGCAAACTAGATACTTGTAATATTTTACATTTCTGTCAGTCTAAGATGTTGACTTTCTTGGGCTAGTAATAATATATTGATAGATAGGCAGTGTGCAAGGTATTAAGCCAAGTTTATATACTTTAACTGTTTCTGTTCTATGAAAAAAACTGTAGCCTTAATTACTGTAATCACATTTATATTTACGAGATATGCATCTGTTGTCAGCTTTGACTATAAGGAGCCAAGTGACTTGGTGGAAACAACCTCCTTCTTTTTCTAGGTTTTTTGTGTTTATTCTGCATCCCTCTGCAACCATATCACTCATTTGCCACACTGAAGCTACATCTCAACACATAAAGCCCCTGCAGCAACATCTTCCTAAGCCTATTTGTGGTAGTAATAGTAGTAATCCCAGCAGCAACTTTGCAAAACAGCTAGGAAATATAAATAGCAGGGGATAATGTGGACATAGATATCCACCCCTTTGGTAAGATGCACTGGTGGCACAGGGCATTCCTAATCCATTGTTATGGTGGGTACTGATCCCTCCCTGGCTATATTAGAAGGGAGGGCCAAGTCTCTCTGCGATAGGATAGGCAACTATTATATTTCCCTTTTTTAAACAGAACTCAAGTCAATTTATGCACCTTTGTGGTGGCAAGATCAAATATTTTATTGCTCTGTTATATATATCAAGAATCAGAGATTGTGTTATAATTCTACTTGATCCATATACATTTGGAAGGCTGCTTCTTTAGAGCTATTGTGATTTTGGTTTTAATTAAGAGTTGTCTTCCTATTTTGTTATGTGAGATCAGCCTGTGTACTGACTCCTAGTACATATGCCTGTCACACATTTATGAGCTGAAGTGTTGATATAATGTCATGGATACATTAGATTAAGATATTTTATATTAATATAGATTATATGCTCTTATGAAATTTGACTTATTATCTGTTGCAGATTCTGATTGACATTGACTATGCACAATGTCAGGGTTAAAAATACATTTTTAATTTTCAGGAAGGACTAGTCACATTTTTGTGGCAGCTAATTTTGATTGATTTATTTTAGGTTTCAATTGTGGATGATCATGTGAATATGGAAAATCTATTTAGTCTTATGAATTTTGCAATTTGCTATAAATGATTTGATTTTCATTATATCAACTTTTCATAATCTTTAGACTGCAATATTTATCAGTGAAGATGGAATTGCCAACATCCTGGTAATGTAGTTATTAATTTTGTTAATCATTGTTATATAATTTCACAATTCAAACCATGCCTATCAAGTGTTATAGGTTGATTTATATTAATTAGGGCTTTACAATTTAAAATATTTTCAAATGTCCAGTTGTCATTGTCATTTTATATATAACATACAGTATATACATATTTTATGAAAATTACATTTAATATATATTTTAATATAAACATATGATGATGAGTTACCATGAGTAAGCCAATGAACAATAGATTTGTTATTGTGTGCTTCTATATCTGACCAACTGCCTAGTTCCAGCATGTTCTCTGCCAACTTATTTTCTTATTAACTGCTAGAAAATCACAAATCTCAGTTGAAAACAAATTCTGCTCATTGGGATTACTTAGATTAGGTGTACAAGTTCTAAATATTATTATTATTATTATTATTATTATAGAAATATAAAATTATAGAAATATTAACAGCTAAAAAGTCTCCAAAATGAATGTAGCCAAAAAATCAATGTAGTTTGTCAAAAGAAAAAAATATTCAAAACAGTAAAGGTCAATTTAAAAGGCATCTATTTGTAAAGTAATGTTTAAATAATAAAATACTGTGCATGTAACAAATTTTTAGAATGTGTATCAGTTTCCGGCAGAACTCTGGAAAGTTTTGTTAAATACTAAGTTAGTAGTATAATGAAGCATTGAGTGAGGTAAACCTTTAGAATGGCAACAACTTTTTGAGTAGAATTGAAGCTTTACTTCCTTGTCCTATTTTTTTTGTTTAAATATATTTTATTAGAGTTTTAAAGTATAAACTACCAGAGTGTTGAAACACCATAGGATAGGGTAACAGTCCTTAAACAAACAAACAATAGAAAAAAAGGTAATAGATTGGTAAACAGGTAGCACTGAACAGACTATACAAGGTAAAAAATAAAGTGCAAACTAATAATAGATTAGGAGACAGGGATGCACTGTCTCAGAAAGGGTACTACCAGCGTAAATGAACAGAAGTCCGAAATGCTGGCCATAGGTAAAGCCAGATGGGACTGTACATGGCATCTACCACTCAGAGAGGGTGATATACTTTATAAAGGAACTACTGAAGAGGAGACTAAAGAGACTAGTATGGATTCATCGCAATTCACATTAATATACAGTAGTAGTACAAGTCAATATAAGTCAGTAATATAAGTCAATGCAGTGCAAATAGAAAAAGACCATAGTGGGGTTAAAACATGTTGGGTTTCCCAGGTAAATCACTAAGCAGATGTTTGAGTAGGTGAGGTCATCCTTAGTTGTGAGAAGAGAGAAGTTGCTTCCGATGTGTAGAAGGTGGGGTCAATAAAGGCTTGTCATCTAGAGGCAAATAGTTTCTTAGAAGTGTTGTGGAACAAATGAATGTCCAGTTTTTGCCGATAGAGAAGTGTTTTCAGCTCTTTCTTGATGTCTGTTCTGGTTGGAGGAGTGGAGGCTGTCCATTTCTTTAAGAGAGCCCTGTATGCAACAAACAAACATATCAGGATCCATTGTGAATGAGAAGGCCTTCTTTTTCTCAACAATGGTAATGGGGTCTTCAGGTTATCATAACCAAAGAGAAGTAGTAAGGGGTCCTTTGGAAACTGGCATTGTCTTACCTAATATAAAGTTGATTACTTGATCCCAAAAATCTGCAATGGGTTGACAGAACCATAAACGATGTGTGAGAGATGGTTTTCGGTGAAATACATAGAGGGCATATAGCAGCCTGCGGATTGGTCCTATCAGATAGGAATGAAACATAAGCTCTATGTATAATCTTGAGTTAGGGTTCTCTCCAAGCTTCATTGGTGATCCGATGAGAGACCTAGTTCTACCCATACAGCATAATGTCAGTGAGTAATTCTGATGGAAAGTCCTTACCCCAATTCACTGCAGAGGATGAGCTGAAGGAATTGGTATAGTGTAGGATGAGAGGCCGGTAGATGTCTGAGATGGAGTATCTCTGAGTGTGAAGAAGGTGGTCAGGCAAGGATAGTTGAAACCTCTTATCATAGCAACAGGATTTTGCATAACTCATGGCTTGCCAGAGGTAAAATAGGTGATTCCTGGGAAGAGCAAACTGGTTGGCGAGATCCTGGAAGGATCATGAGTTACCGAAAGCAAAGTGAAATAGTTGGGAAACCAGTCTTAGACCTCTGGTTTTCCAAGATATAAAGGCCTTGTGTTGTGTTGTAAGGAAACATTGGATTGCCCTGGATAGGTAGATGCCTAGAGATATAGGGTGATAGGCCTAATTTTTTGCAGGTCTCTCTCCAGGCAATAATGGTTTCTTTTACGAGGAGATTGTGTTGATGGTTGGTCGTTATTTGATTCAATTTGCTATGTAGCAACACCCCCAAAGAATAGGGGATCGCCATTTCAGAGTCCAGTTTAAATAACGGGATGAGGAACATAACCAGTCTAGCCCTATATAACAAACAGGCCAAATTATATACCCTGACATTGGGAAGGTTCGCACCCCCTTTTCTCCAGGGGGATACAAGTTTGTTAAAGCTAGGCCTCCTTGAGGGCGCATCAAAAGTCTTCACTATTTGCAAGAAAAGAGGGAAATCACCATGGACGGAGATCACCCTGACTGCCTGAGTCTGCGAGTGTCGCTGTATTAGGACTGTGATCTCATGAATCGTGGCCTCCTTGATGATTGGTAAAACTGAGCTAGAACAAAATAAATAATTTAGCCTAGTAGATCCGTTAAGGGGGGGATTAAAAGGTTAATTCCTTATCTGCCGGGTGGAGAAAAATGCCAGATGTCTACCATGTAAATGGTGTTTATTGTGTCTGCAAGGGCAGTGTATTGTGCAGCATTAAAGTCGCCACCCACTATATGGAGAGGGAGGGGATGGCACAGAAGTTGCATAGTCAAAACGCAATAAAACTTTTTGGGTAAATTGGGTGCATAGACATTAGCAAGTATGAGGTCTCGGGAGGCTGCAAGCAGATGGACAGTGACAAAACATCCCTGCTCATCTTTATGTATAAATTTGATCTGATAGGGGAGGTTTTAGTGGAATAGGATCATGACACTAATTTATCTTATAATTTATTTTAATTTAAAAAAAGTGTAGCTCCTGTCTCCCAGTCATACCGGCTGCATAGGCTCTGTTAGAAGTACCTTGTGGCTGAGAGGAGTGACCTTTTACGGTCAATGGATGAAAGGGGGTAGAGGGAACTGAACTTCCCCAAAGTACAGAACAGCACCACCAGCTGAGTACCTGTATTTGTGGTGAAGTGCAGGCCATAAACTCGCAGACTGGGGGTCACAAAAGGTAGGACCTAAAACCCATGCTGCTGAACTCATGCACATGCACATGAAGGGGGTCATGATTTGGCCCTTTCACTTTGGGTGCTCAAGAACCACAAGGTGCTTCAAGGACCATAGGTGTGTCAACATGCTGGAGAATAATTCAAAGTGTCCTCCTGAAATTTCATATCTTCAGCAACTGTGCATTCCATGTAATATTCTCCATAATACACAGCAAATCAAAAACGTGTGCTCTACCCCTTGTATTTGAACACTATTACAGCTGTGCTCTCACCTCTTACATATATTAAGGTCAATGATAGCCTCTTCCCCTTTAAGGGGTATTGACCACAGTATTCACCTCTCTATCTTTCTCCACTATGTGTCAAGGATGAGTTCAAAATAAAATATATAAACTCCTCCTAGTGCTTTCTGTATTGCTAAAATTATTTTATTAAAGCATTAAAAACACCAAAACAACCAAAGGGTTAATAAATCCATCAGTGGCAATCTGCAACTCATGTGTAGAATGTGGTATAATATTAAACCACGCTTAGATTTCAAATATAAATGATAAAAATTACAAAGCAGCCAGCACTACAAGAGACAGCCTGTGCAAAAAAAATATAAATGGTATAAACAGTGCAGTGCTTAAACATAAATCATACAAATATAAATTTATATGAATCATAAAGTGAAAAAAATATACATGTATATACAACAGATACAGGAGAACTCAAAAACAGTTCATGTTTCAAAAATGAGTCCATACATTTGTGATTCAAATAATGATAGTCAATCACCCATAAAAAAAGGTAAATCACTCACATTTCATTAACTCAGACATCAACAACCATGTGAGTTGCTAAAGGTTATACCTTCATAAATGTAACCATATTGCTACACTTAGAGGCACCTCTCTTCTGTTTTATACTCAGTTGTAACATGACATTAGTCGTATATCAAGACCTCACTTGTTTGTCACGTCAAAATTTATAATAAAAAAATTTGCTTGTCTTGCAAAATTCTCTCAGACCAAGTTACTCTCAATCCAAGGTCTTACTCTCTCTCTCTCTCTCTCTCTCTCTCTCTCTCTCTCTCTCTCTCTCTCTCTCTCTCTCTCTCTCTCTCTCTCTCTCTCTCTCTCTATATATATATATATATATATATATATATATATACACATACACACACACACACTGTGCCTTGAAAAAGTATTCATACCCCTTGAATTTTTCCACATTTTGTCATGTTACAACCAAAAACGTAAATATATTTAATTGGGATTTTATGTGATAGACCAACACAAAGTGGCACATATTTGTGAAGTGGAAATAACATGATAAATGGTTTCCAATTCTTTTTACAAATAAATATGTGAAAAGTTTAGCGTGCATTTGTATTCAGCCCCCCTGAGTCAATACTTTGTAGAGTCACCTTTTGCTGCAATTACAGCTGCAAGTCTTTTTGGGGATGTCCCTACCAGCTTTGCACATCTGGAGAATGACATTTTTTCCCATTGTTCTTTGCAAAATAGCTCAAGCTCTTTCAGATTGGATGGAAAGCATCTGTAAACAACAATTTTAAAGTCCTGCCACAGATTTAGAATTGGATTTAGGTCTGGACTTTGACTGGGCCATTCTAACATATGAATATGTTTTGATCTAAACCATTCCATTGTAGCTCTGGCTGTATGTTTAGGGTCATTGTCCTGCTGGAATGTAAACCTCTGCCCCAGTCTCAAATCTTTTGCTTTTTTTCTTCTAAGATTGCCCTGTATTTGGCTTCATACATCTTCCTATCAACTCTGACCAGCTTCCCTGTCCCTGCTGAAGAAAAACATCCCCACAACATGATGCTGCCACCACCATGTGTGACGGTGAGAATGGTGTGTTCAGGGTGATGTGCAGTGTTAGTTTTCCACCACACATATCATTTTGCTTTTAGGCCAAAAGTAAAATTTTGGTCTCATCTGACCGGAGCTCCTTCTTCCACATGTTTGCTGTGTCCCCACATGGCTTCTCACAAACTGCAAATGGGACTTCTTATGGCTTTCTTTCAACAATGGCTTTTTTCTTGCCACTCTTCCATGAAGGCCAGATTTGTCGAGTGCACGACTAATAGTTGTCCTGTGGAGAGATTCTCCCACCTTAGCTGTGGATCTCTGAAGATCCTCCAGAGTTACTATGTGCCTCTTGGCTGCTTCTCTAATTAATGCTCTTCTTGCCTGGCCTGTCAGTTTAGATGGACAGCCATGTCTTGGTAGGTTTGCAGTTGTGCCATACTCTTTCCATTTTTGGATGATGTATTGAACAGCACTCCGTGAGATGTTCAAAGCTTGGGATATTTTTTTTATATCCTAACCCTGCTTTAAACTTCTCCAAAACTTTATCCCTGACCTGTTTGGTGTGTTCCTTGGCCTTCATGATGCTGTTTTTTCACTAAGATTATGGAATATGAAAAATAAAAAACAAAAAGACACTACACACCAAAATGAGTGAACTACAAATTTATTGAGCAATGGGCTCAAGATCAACAGCATAAAATGCCCTAACTCTCTGCATATAATCCTAACAACTACCTGAGTCCCCCTATCAAACCCTCCCAGACTGGAACCATGGACCACCCTTACAAAAAGTGAAGGATACAGTCCTAAAGTGGAGCTGAGCCCACCCTCCTCTAAACAAAAACCAAAAACCACCTCACCAGAAAACAGAGGTAACACTCATTGAACCGAGTGCGGTGCTCCACCTAAAAGCCACAGTGGGGAATGAGGAACCAGCACTAAATGGGAGAGAGATGCATACCTGCCCAAATGGGGCTACATGCATACAAACTCAAACCCATAAAACCAGTCAGTCAAATGAGTCAATCAATGGCAAAAAGTAAAACCAAATAGCTGCAATGGGAGCTCAAATATCAAAGAATCAGTGTCCAGCTGCTGTGCTGGCAACAAGAGATGTATGAAGGAGCCTTGCACATGACAATCAATTGACTAGTAACTGATTAGATGATCCATGAAGGGATGTGTAGGAGACCAGATATATGCCAGTTATACCAGCATGATAAACATTCCTAGGGAGCGTACTGATAACAGTGGCTGGGAGGGCTGGCAGAGATGAGTGGTGAATTAGTGAGATGGAGCAGGGAGATTCCCAACAAAAAACAGGTAACCTCAACCTGTCAGTAATGCCACCGTTCATGCTCCCCATTTATGCTGTTGATCTTGAGCCCATTGCTCAATAAATTTGTAGTTCACTAATTTTGGTGTGTAGTGTCTTTTTGTTTTTTATTTTTCACATTCCATAGACGTTATCTTTAGACAACACCGCCCTCATTTATAGGGTGAGTACCACCTTTTTTTATTAGTGGGATTACCATTTTTTCTTCTTTGGTACTCTGTTCACTAAGGTTCTCTACATAACACAATCTCCTGCGCTTGGGGGCCAGTCTATAGATAAGTGGTGCTGCCAACCCTCTGGTTAACAAATGGAATGCCTGTGATCTTGCTGCCCTCCTCAGAACAATCAGTGTCCTTAGAACTGAAACAAAGAAAGAGGAAAGGAGGGCGCAACGACCTTGTGCATTGCCAAAGATAAAATGTATCAAAAAACTGTAACAGTAGTAGTCATACTCACAAACAAATGTGTTTAAAAAAGCGCTTATCAATACATCAGCAAATGGAACCGTGTCTCTAGACACCTGCAACCTGGACCGGGTGTTGAAAGGGACCCGATGGCATTGCAAATGGCTAATGCGTTTCAGGGTAGGACCCTCTTCCTCAGAGCCAAAGTGGTGAACGACTGGCCTTCTCTGACTGCCCCATATATATCTCTCTCCACATGCTTATGTCCAGGACGACACCCACCATGCCCATCAGAGTGGACACCACCAATTACATGGATCAATCCAAAATAAAAAAATATATATATATGTAAAAAATATACTTTCAACAAACCATATACATCCCCTATTAGCTTGGAGCTGTCCTTAGTCCATGGTCAAAGAGCCAGAGCCCCACAACCAATTAAGGGTCCCACATAGATGTGCATGGCAGCTACCATCACATTAAAGTGGCATTTTTAGTAAAGATGCTCAATGCTAGTTGTCATTGTTATTGTTGTTAATAGTAATATTGATAATTAATGATTAGTAAACAGTAATAAATAAATAAATAATGGCCCTGTGTGGCACACCTACCCATCTCTGTAGTTTTTCCTCCAGATGTGTCACTTGGTGATTTTCATACAAGGTATGGGGGGGAGGGAGATGAAGAGGGGGGGAAGATGGGAGGAATGGAGACACTCATAGGATACCTATGATAATGCTACTTAGCGCAGCCGCCACATTGGTTGTGTGGCACGCACGCCGCAATACAACCAGGAAGTGCAAGTGGATTTACATTCCACCCGCCACTTCCGGACGTTGCAGACGTCACTTACGGTCTAAGGTCATTTCCGGCGTGGCACATTTGTGGCGCGTACACACACACTCACCGGCTAGCACATTTGACTCTTCTCCACCTAATGGCTAGGCAGGTAAGAGCAGGTGGGCTAGTTCAAACCACACACGCACCTTCTGCCTCATCCCATAGATAAGGAGAGTGAGACAACGACTTCCCAGGTACAGGGGCCAATCTAACCCAGTGGCTACCTCACGTATCCCAAGCTTCCACCAACATTCCACAATAGGGGTATCCGTGGCCACCCCCCTGGGGGAACATAATTTAATGGTTTATTGGAAAAGTACATATATACCACAATATACAAATATATATATATATATATATATATATATATATATATATATATATATATATATGTGCATATATTAGCCACTTGCCGCCCACCCTATTACAAAATGATGGCGGCAAAGTGGTTTGAAAACCCTGACCGGATGTCATATGACGTGATCAGGATATCGAGCCGCTGAGCGCCCCCAGGGCCCAGGACCACTGGGGAAGCCTCCCAGGACCACCAGGATGGCCACCACACTGGACCACCAGGTATGACCCCTAGACCCCCAGGGAAAATACCAATATGTGCCCAGGCAGCTGCCAATTAGTGCCCACTTCAGTGCCTACCACTGCCAGTGCCACCAGGGATGCCTATCAGTGCCTCATATCAGTGCCGCATATCAGTGCCCATCAGTGCCACGTATCAGTGCCCATCAGTGCCCAGCAGTGCCGCCTATCAGTGCCCATCAGTGCCCAGCAGTGCCACCTATCAGTGCCACCTATCAGTGCCGCCTATCAGTGCCCAGCAGTGCCGCCTTTCAGTGCCCATCAGTGTTGCCTATCAGTGCCCATCAGTGCCACCCAGTGCCACCCATGAGTGCCCATCAGTGCCGCCTATCAATGCCCATCAGTGCTGCATATCAATGCCACCCATCAGTGCCGCCTACCCGTGCCCATCAGTGCCGCATATCAGTGCCAATCCTCAGTGCCCGTCAGTGCCCACTCATTGGTGCTACCTCATCGGTGCAACTGTATCAGTGCCTGTCAGTGCCGCCTTATCAGTGCCCATCAGTGCCCATCAGTAAAAGAGAAAACTTACTTATTTACACATTTTTTTAACAGAAACAAAAGCAAAACTTTTATTTTTTTCAAAATTTTCGGTCTTTTTTTATTTGTTTAGCAAAAAATAAAAACCTCAGAGGTGATCAAATACCACCAAAAGAAAGCTCTATTTGTGGTAACAAAATGATAAAAATTTAGTTTGGGTACAGTGTAGCATTACCGCGCAATTGTCATTCAAACTGCGACAGCGCTGAAGGCTGAAAATTGGTCTGGGCAGGAAGGTGTCTATGTGCACTGTATTGAAGTGGATAAATATCTAAAAAATATAAAATAAATAAATATGATCCTATTATCCATGTAGATAAGTATAGGGTGCGAGGCTCCTTCCAATAGATATCGCCAAGGAGTTCCGGGTCCCCTACATCATAGTTCCTTTCGGATGGGGACAACTTCCTGGAAAAGAAGGCAACAAGATGCAACATAGCTGTAGTTTCATGGCACTGAGAAAGGACTGCCCCAAACGCAATCTCTGAAGCATCGACCTCCAACACGTAAGGCAGGGCTGGGTCATGATGACGAAGGTCTGGGGCAGAGGTGAATTGCTTCTTGAGTTTGTCGAAAGCCGTTTGTGCAGAGGGGGACCACAGAAAACAGCTGTTTTGCTTGATGAGTTGTGTGATAGGTGAAATTATTGACGAGAAGCCTTTGTTGAATCTTCTATAAAAATTGGCGAATCCCACGAACCTCTGGACGCTCTTACGGTCCAAGGGTACTGGCCATTCAAGAACTGCAGTTACCTTCTGGGGGTCCATGGATATGCCAGAAATTGAAATAATAAGGACAAGGAATTGTAAGGTATCTTTCTCAAACTCATATTTTTCAAGCTTGGAGTAGAGTTTATGGGCTCGGAGGCGAAAAAGGACTTTTCGCATGTGGATGTGATGTGCCTCGAGGGAAGGTGAAAAATACAAGGATGTCATCTAAGTACACTATCATGAAGAAAATCCCGAAAGATGTTGTTCACCAAGTGTTGGAAAGTTACTGGGGCATTACACAACCCAAATGGCATGACCGAATACTCAAAATGGCCAAACCTAGTATGAAAGGCCGTTTTCCATTCATCGCCCCCTCTTATCGGTGTAGCGCCCACCACCTTTAGGTGGGTGCTATAAGGTTAAAAGACAGGTTAAATTACCAGTGCCTTACTTTTTGTACAGGTCTGGAGGTTTTGATTTGGGTTAGGGTGGAGTTGTAGGTTAGAGGGGGGTGTGACCACCTGTTCATCATCACCCTGGAAAACCCTCTCTTGCTTCTCCAAAGTAATGTTCTGGAAAGGAGGCGGGTCAGGGCTTGAAGGACAGGCAGTGTGTGTGGCCCTGGTCCAGTGGTTAATTTGTTTGGGCAGGGGTGGTTTCATACATATATACTGGAGGTCACATGCTCCTGGGGGATTCTAGATTTTGGAAAAAAGGAAGAAGACAGCATGTAGAAGCTGGTGCAGCTCGGGCGCTCTCCCCTCTAGGGAGGGGGACGTGCCATGCGGGGAGGAGAGATGGAGGAGCCATCAGGAGAAAGTTGCTACTGCTAGCATGAGGAAGACTAGGAGATTGACCCTCCGTGGAAAACATGGATTCTTGATCAAGATTACAAGTGAGTGGAAACCCAGAGAAACAGTTCTCCCAAAAGACATAAAGGTGTTAAAGTGCGGGTCCTGGAGGAGATACAGATCTTTGGCCTTAGAGAATCAATACCTTAAAAAGAGTGTTGGAGTGCGGGTCAATAAAGAAGTCTGTGCAAGGAGTTGGGCCTTAGAGAATTAATACCCCGAGAAATCCAATCACTCAGCCCAAAGAGCTTTATTCAGAGTATCGTTCTTTGGGTATACTTGGAAGTGCTGTACGGTTGGGAAGTAACAGTAAACAGGAGGGAGGAAAGCTGCAAATTATAGCTGGAAGATTCTAATTACTCGTGCAGTTTAGACAAGAGGCAACTTATATCTGTTGGCTTCATTCATGTAACACAACTGCCGAATCAGGAATAAAAGTTATTGTTTGAGCTGTTCAACGGTGTCTGTGATTACTACAGCGGGGTGGAAGAAGGGGTTAAACCAGCATGTACTGTAATGAACTAACTAGCAGCTCCTACGGGGGTAGTGCGCTATATCCGTATTAAATTGTAGGCCCCCGTAGGTCCAATTTGAGAAGACCTTTGGTGGTGCAGAACATCTGAACGAGCTCAGGGACTAGAGGCAACGGGTATCAATTCTTGATTGTGATACTGTTCAATTCTCTGTAGCCGATACATGGTCTTAAAGAATGGTCCTTGTTTTCCACAAAGAAGAGTCCAGCACCAGAAGGAGAGGTAGAGGGCCGGTTGAACCCTTTCCTAAGATTGTCGTCAATGTATTTTTGGAGGACTTCTAATTCAGGCTCAGAGAGTGGGAAGATCCTCCCAAATGGTATTGCAGAACCAGGAAGAAGCTCAATGGGGCAATCATACGGCTGGTGAGGTGGTAGGGATTCAGCCCCCTTCTTGTCAAAGACATCCAGGAAGTCTCTGTAAACCTGGGGGAGAAGAGTGTTGTCAACTGTGGAAATGGGTTGAACCAAACAGGCTTGTTGTGGGAAACAGTGGTGTAATCAATAGGGTGAGCTGAAAGATACAACTTCAGTGGTCCAATCAATCTGTGGCTGGTGCTGTCGAAGCCACAGTAACCCCAAAATAACTGGAAAAATGGGGGAAGAAATCACGTCCAGCTGAAGATATTCCCGATGGTCTGCTTCGGTGGTGGCCAATATGAGGGTGGTCTCATTGGTTATGGGACCCAAGGTTGGTGTGGAGCCATGTACCAGATGAACGGTAAATTGCTGGGGCTTCTTGCATAGTGGGATTCCATACTTTTTGGAGAGGTGGATGTCAATAAAGCAGCTGCAAGCCCCAGAGTCAATAATGGATGCTACTCGGATTATCTTTCCCGGTATCTGCAAAGAGAGACAGAGAGTGAGATGCGAGGATTTAACAACGCACAGTGAAACAGATGGGGGTTCGATCCACTTACTCGGCCTAATGGGACATCCCTGAAGAAAGTGACCCGCTCCACCACAATACAGGCATAGATTGATCAGGCAACGGCATTATCGCTCTTCGGATGTGAGGGGTGCACCAACTAAGCTGAGTTGCATTGGTTTTGCGTCATGAATTGGGGTTGATGCGTGGGTCTCAGGGGTTCTCAGGTGTGGAGCCATGGGTACTCATGGGAGCGGCCATACTGGATCATTCCCTGTGACGTTCTCTGAGTCTGTGATCAAGCTGGATAGCCAACTGAATTGTAGGTTACAATGTATCAGGGAGCCCCACTCTTGCTAATTTGTCTTTGAGGGGCTCGGACAGGCCCAAGCGAAACTGATGGCGCAAGGCAGCATCGTTTCATGCAGCGTCTGCAGCCCACTTGCGGAATTCCATTACGTAGTCCTCAACAGGTCATCTCCCCTGTTGTAGAGGTCAACACTGTTTCAGCCGTGGTGGATCGTTGTGGGTCATCATAGAGCATTGCCATGGCATCGAAGAAAGAAGACAGTGAGTGCAGTATAAGACTCTCCCTTTCCAATAGCTGGTGAGCCCATGCTTGAGGTTCTTCTGTTAGTAAGGCTACTATGAATCTGACCTTTGTATTCTCTGAAGAGAAGGTCCTAGGCTGTAAGGTAAAGTATAGCTGTCATGAAATGGTTCACCAGTTGGTGTCACTGTCGGTCTCTTGGATCGCAGTACCAGTGTCCACCAGCAGGTGTCTTCCAACATCCAGGACCTGTAGTAAGAGGACTCACCTGCTGGTGGCACTGTTGCATCCTTGGGCCGTAGTACCGGTGTCCACCAGCGGGTGTACTCCGGCAGTGTGGAGCAGACAGCACCCTCTGCGCTCAGGTGTAACATGAGGTCAATTACTGCAGCCTTATAAATACCTGGCAAGCCCTCACATGCTTGCCTTGGTATCTTTCTTCCTTGCGCCCTGACCTGTAACCTGTATCTGTAACTGTATCTGAACCTGAACCTGAGCCTGCTCCTGAGCCTGTATCCGATACCATCCTGATCCTGTCCCTCCTGTGTTCCTATTCCCTTGTAGCCATATTCCATCCATTATCTCCCTCTCCTATCCTGCCCTTGTTCAGATGCTGATCCCCTGTGTATGACCCTGGCCTGGCTTACATGTTTGATTTCGGTACTTCCCTTTGGCTGCATATATTATCTGTTGTCTGTGGGTTTCTGTTGGTTGGTTGAGCACTATTTGTATTTGGGGTGTTTGTTTATTTATATCACTTATCTTAAATAAACATTCTTCTTATTCACTTTACATGCATTTTGGTTTCCTCTTTGCAGTCCATACAATCTGGTCCCACCTGTTCATGACAATAGCTGACAGGCATTCCTGAAAGCCCAGTACTTGTGGCGAACCTGTCATAGGAACCCGTGGTTCAGGAGCTGGAGTAAAGATGGGCTGCTCCATAGCAATAACAGGTGGTTCCGCAGGGCTCAAAACTGAGGTATTGGCCATTACAGTCAGCCGATCTTTCAGTTGAAAGTACCCCTCTTGTATGGACATCAGGGCCTGAGACACAGAGGCCACTTGTTGGCACAGGGCCTCGAAGGTGGAAGCACGCCCCTCAGTCTCAGACATGGCTGGATTATTCTGTCACAAGGGCCAAGTACCTGATGTGAAACCAAAGTAGTGGGGAGGCCTCCCTTTTCCCCTTAAGTCCTTGAAGCCTCTGGAGATGGAGACAGAGACTTGGTGGATACCAAGTGGCACGGGTGACAGGCGTGCAGAGCACCGTGCAAGCCTTAGTCCGAGATCCAAGCCGAGGTCAAGTCCAGTTTGGCAACAAAGTATAAAAGGGTTAATCAGAAGAAGAATGGTCGAGATCCAAGCTGGGGTCGCTTCCAATCTGGCAGCTGAGTACAAAAGGGGCAAAGAAGTAGAATGGTCAAGGTACAAATCCGAGGTCTATAGCAAGCAGCAATCAAGAGTAGTCAAATAGGTTTCCAGGTCACAACAAGTTCAGACAGATCACACACTAGCACAGGAACAAGGGGGAACTGAAGATAATCCAGCAATTCGGCAGTGTCTGGGCTGGGCTTATATAGGGACGTTTGAGGTCACTTCCTGTGCACCTCCTGGGCATTTTCCTGCCTTTTTCCATCAGGTTGAGCTCACATCCTGTGCGCCTCCTCAGCATTTTCCCACCTTTTTCCATCAGGTTGAGGTCACTTCCTGTGCACCTCCTGGGTATTTTCCTGCCTTTTTCCATCAAGTATTCTGCGCAGGTGTGGGTTGGAGCACTGAGGCGTCTTTGGGGCATGCTCAGTTGGCACGGATTTCCTCTTGCGGCAACGCACCATTGGTGCAAGTGTAGTAAGCCCGGACTCTTACATAGATTCATATGAAATGACAAAGTCGATTATAGACATTGTTGTTGAATATTATGCAAAAAGTTGTTGATCTAGTGTACCCTACCTAGAACTCTCATGGATAGCAGGCATTCCATCTGTTATCCAGAGGGTTGGCTGCACCACTTATCTATAGACTGGCCCCAAGCGCAGGAGATTGTGTTGTGTTGTTTAATTTGTATTTGGGGACTCCAGCAGCTGGGTGCACAGTCAATGTGGTGTAGAACACTTAATTGCCAACCAGTGGAAATGGTTCTGATTATAGAAGAAAGGCAGCTAAGGAGAGCCTCTTTGGCAAAAGGTTTCTTGAACAGCATCGACAATTATGAACAGCAACCAGAAGGATTAGCTAACACCAAGACTAAGCATGACATAGCGAGCAAAGAGGAAATAATGGTATCGGCATTTTACAAACTAAAACATTTATTAGAAAATTAAAAGACTCAATGGTGGGATTTGTATTGTATATCTAGAAAATAATAGGATTCCTAGAGGGCTAAGAATCACAAAATGATGTAGCTTTTTATATGAGGACATTAACCAAGAATGGACTAGAGAGATGTGGTTATTTAATAGGTCTTGGCTAGAACTTATTATTAAGCAAAGGGAGAGGAACTTAGCAACCATCAAAATAGACATTACAAATATACAAGAAGTATTGGCTGTGTATACAGCTTTAAAGTCTTTTTGGGTATGGGATACTAGAATCAATAAGCAGACAACTGAATTTGAGGCAGATCTGATAACTAGGAAATCAGGAAAATTTGAGAGGGATAGGCAGGATTACATTTTGGGTTGCGAGTTCAATTGGAAGAGAGATAAAACATCCACACTTCCAATGGACGAGCAGGATGAAATGGGAGAAAATTGTACTAGACGTCCTAACCAAACTTATTAACAGAGTGAGGAACTATGAAATGCCCCCTTGGTTAATACTTATCCTAAAGGAGAGATTAGGAATAACAATAGGAACAGAAATAAAAATAAGAATACATATTGGAATAGAAGTAAGAACAAGAACTACTATGATTGGCCCAATGGAGAGTTCATAGGTAGAGCACAACCTCTGGATGGGAGAACCGCAAGGCAGAAAGGAGTAGGAGGGCCTTGCATCCGTTGGCCACGGGAAGACCAAAACAGCCCAAATGGGGTGGGGTAGGGGGGATGGAAAAGGGGGGGGTGGTAGGGGAGCCTCTCTGAACCAGACCCAGGCTGATAGTGGAAGCGATGTCACACCTATAAAAAGATTTAATATACTAAGAGAAATCAAGCAACTTAAGGCAGAAGTAGTCTTCTTGCAGGAGACACATTTCTCCCATGAAACTAATCTTAAAATAATCTCAAATGATTTCCCAGTATGGTACTATGGTGATTCTAGAACTAAACAGGCAAAGGGAGTAGCCATAGGATTTACCAGAGGAGTAAGGTTTACCCTGGAGGAGAGATTGGCAGACCCAGACCTGTTTCTGAGGGGAAGAATATGTGAAATGGATTGCACCATGGCAAATATCTATTGCCCCAATAAAAACCCAATAAAATTCCTAAAGGGGGTTACAGAGAAGTTAATGGAGTTTAAGAAAGGAGGAGTAATTATGGTTGGAGACTAACTTCTGCATGGATGGATAGCGGACAGGAAATGTACAGTGCAAGATGTTAAAAAATAAGCTACATAAAAACCAACTGATGGATATATGGAGAATACAACATGCTAAAACATGAGACATTACATTCCACTCCTCTGTACATGGGACGTACTCAAGAATTGATTATTTTCGGATTGAACATAGGCTGCTGGAGTCAGTGATTAGTACGTTCATTGAAATTACAACCTTCTCAGACCATGCCCCAGTGACAATGAAAATGAAGATAGAGGGGGTCCAAAATAAGACTAATATATGGAGACTAAATGAAGAACTAATCCAGGATAAAGTAGCTGAAGATAGGATAAAAAAAGAGCCAGAGCAGTACTTTAAAATAAATTATAACAAAAAAATATCAGAAGCCACATTATGGGAAGCCCATAAGGCTTATATAAGAAGAATCTTGATTGCGATGGGAGCGGAAAGAAAAAGGAGAGAGTAAGGAAAAGGGAATTCCCATCAACAAAATATCTCATATATTGTGTCAACATTGAAACAACACAATGTATTCTAAACCCAAATATTAACAAAACACCATTGTGACTAAATAAATAGTTAATCAAAAATTGATGAATATTGTGACTGTAATATTAAAATCTATTAAAGCAAATGAATCCTCAAAAAGTGATAAAAAAGATGAGTCCGTGACTGATAGTGACTTCAATAAAAACAGTCCATAACATAAATGATTCCACCAGTAGTGATTGAAGGCTTAATTGACAAACACCCCGTGAGAAGGATCCACCACCTATAATGATGTACGCTTACCAGAGGCAAGCTTTATTAAAGCTTATGTTAGAAATCCACTCTGCGGGGACACCACCATCGGTCTCAGCACAGGGAGAGGACAACCCAGAACTCTCCGTCAAAGAAGCCAAAACTCAGCAAGAGGAACCCAGGGAAATGAAAGACACATCCTCCATAGTGTGAATCCGCATAGACAATTTAATAAATAAAAGTAGCAAACTTACATGGAAGTATCGAATAAAACAGCATGTATCGTATAACAGCCGGCCGGCCTGCATGCACCCGTTCACAGTGGGATAGAAACGATGACGTCAGCGCGTCTGCCTTCCGACGTACGTTTCGTCCTATTGGACGTTGTCATAGGAACGGGCGACGCACTGACTCATCGCTCCTTAAATACAAATGTAAAACCACACCTCGTTCTGATACTCTGGTGGCCACATCCTATCTTCCAGAAAACCAGGAAGTACTATAGATAAAACCAAGCCTCACTCCAGCATTTGAATAATGACGCTGATCAACCCTATCTTAACAGGAAACCAGGGAATAATACACATAGAACCAAACCTCACCCCAGCGCTCAAACAATGAAATTTCTCAATCACTGGAGGGGCCGGAACCGCATGTATATATCCCTAAACGTTTTATTACTGGGCAACACTAAATAAATCACACAAAATAATGTTACCAAAATATTATCCATCCAATAAATATAACTAATTCAAAAACATCCTTTGAAGAATATATCTGTAAAAAATTGGAAAAACGCCATCTAGTGGGGAATGTTAGAATACATGTGTCCCTAAATGGCACACACCATTTACATAGATGTCAATGAAGGCAAATTTAATTATAACATTCTCAGAGTCATATACCACTCTATAATAAAGCTCAACTGATATCATATACTCCCCTAATAACACAATCAGAAATATAAAAAGAACGGAGGGTAAAAAAGCCTCATAGAATAAATATGCCTCCATGTAAGAAAATTTACCAAACAACTATTATAAAAATAATAATAAGGAGGACGAAAAGGCCTCATGCATAGGCTGAGCCTTCCCAAATTATTAATAGAACTACGCATTCCACATAGTAAATAATAATTAACAGGTAGGACCAAATACTAAAAAAATCTAATACTAAAAAATAAAATACTGAAAAAATCTTAAAAAATCAAAAACTAAAAAGACACATAAGTCCTCCATCACAGGGGTGTGTGACACCCTAAAGCCATAATTATCAATCATGACACTAAAAGGTTATGCCAATAGAAGTTTGTAACAAAAAAAAGGATAAAACCACTAATGGCTACTTAACAATAGCTTAATACTATTAAAACCAGGCCACCAGAGGTTCAAAGCGGGTTCACACCAAGGCAATAAATTCAAAGTGAGACCGCTAGTGGCTAATAATCGCATATTATGTTTAGGTTCTTCTTTATAATCATATAACACTCACATCCCAATATATGTAGTATGGAGAATGTAAATTCATGAATTATCTAAGAAGGCATTAAGGTCTACCTCAACGTTGAGCCCAAATGGGGTATAGCACCTTAATTTGTATATCCAGGCCATCTCAAGTCTAGAAATCCCCCTTAGAAGGGAGCCCCCCCTCCAAGGTGTGGTATATCTATCGATCCCCAAAAAGATGGTCTTTCTAGGGTCTCGATTATGTGTCTCGAGATAATGTCTAGAGACCGGGTGCTTAGGGAAACCTGTCAGGATGTTGGTTACATGTTCGTTAAGCCTTACAGAGAGAGGACGTTTCGTCCTCCCTACGTATTGCAATCCGCAAGGGCATTGCAATAGATATACCACGCGCTCAGTAGAACAAGTAATGAATGATTTAATTTCAAATTCAACCGAAGTACTGGTAGAGGTGAACTTATGTGTTCTTCTATGCGTACACCCACTTAGGGAACATACTCTACATTTTTTACACTGGTAGAAACCCGTCATATACTCAAAAAAACCCTTCTTAATAGGGGGAGGATCAAGAATATTAGGGGCCACTCTCCCTCTGAGTGAAGGGGCACCTTTATATACCATTTGTGGTTTAACTGGAAGGATGGTACCCAATATATGATTGTTTCTAAGAACATGCCAATATTTCTTAACCAGCTTCGCCACATTCCTGTGTTGTAAGGAATAAGTGGTAATGAATGGAACAGACGGTACCCTATCCATATTGGGAGCTTTATCCTTAAGTAGAATACCCCTATCAAGAGTAGTAACCTCATCCAATGTGGTTTTTAGAGACGCCTCAGGGTAACCTTTCTCGTGAAAACGTCTTATTAGGACATCAGCCTGAGCCAAAAACTCCTCATGATCGGAGCAATTACGTTTCAGGCGTATGAGTTGGCATTTCGGCACTGACTTTAGCCAGGCTTCATGATGGCAACTATCGGTAGATATGTAAGAATTACAATCAGTATTCTTAAAGAAAGTTGCCGTAGTAAATTGTCCATCTCTAATTCCTCTCTTGAGATCTAAGAAATTAATCTCGGTTTGGCTTGCCTCATATGAGAGTCGTATACCCCAATTGTTGTCATTTAACTCACTCATAAAGGAGTCTAAATCGTGGCGATCTCCATTCCACAGGAGGAGGATGGAGGAGGATGTCATCTATGTATCTAGCCCACAAGACCACCTGGGGTCTCTGGTGGGCATAGATGACATCCTCCTCCCATAGGGCCATAAAGAGGTTTGCCAAACTAGGGGCGTATTTAGCCCCCATGGCAACCCCTCTATCTTGTCTATAGAACTGACCCCCAAACCAAAAGTAGTTCCGGGTGGCTACAAAATGAAGTAATTGTATGATGAAACAAATCTGTTCATCAAATAATGTGGAATCACGCCTCAAATAATATTCCACTGCAAATAGCCCCAAATTGTGTGGTATCACCGTGTATAATGAGACGACATCAGCTGTCACCAGCCACCACCCTGAATTGGGGGTAAAATTGGAGAGTAAATTAATCACATGGCGGGAGTCTTTCAAATGTGACGGCATCTTGAAGACCAACGGTTGTAAGAAGAAATCAATATACCTGCCCACCCGGGATGAGATGGAATCAATGCCACTAACAATGGGGCGTCCCGGGGGGCAGGTAGGATGCTTATGAATTTTCGGCAGATAATAAATCACCGAGGTACGTGGAGCCCTGGGTACCAAATAGGATTTCTCCTTACCATTCAAAATACCTTGATCAAAACCATATTGGACAGTTGCTTTGAGCTCCTTCTTATACTGAGCCTTAGGATCCGATCTGAGGGGGGTATATGTGTCTCGGTCCCCTAATATCTTGGACATCTCAGCAAGATAGTCCTTCTTATCTAAGACAATAATACCCCCCCCCTTTGTCGGCAGGTCTAATTACTAGGTTCTTATTCTCACATAAGGAATTCAAACCAGACTTCAAATCCTTTTTAAAATGTATTTTTCTCAGGGGTAGTTGTTCCAAATCCCTAAGCATTAGGTCCCTAAACACCCTCAAAGAGGGAGCCATAGTACCAGGGGGGTTAAATAGAGACGCATTCGCCAACCCCGAATGGCGGTAATCACTAGAGCTAGTCACAGTAATTAAAATGGGATTAAATGCCATATATCTTTTGATATTAACTTTACGTACAAATTTATGTATGTCTATATAGGTCTGGAATTTATCCAAACCACGAACGTGGTTTGGATATTCTTGATCCTCCCCCTATTAAGAGGGTTTTTTTTGAGTATATGACGGGTTAATACCAGTGTAAAAAATGTAGGGTATGTTCCCTAAGTGGGTGTACGCATAGAAGAACACATAAGTTCACCTCTACCAGTACTTCGGTTGAATTTGAAATTAAATCATTCATTACTTGTTCTACTGAGCGCGTGGTATATCTATTGCAATGCCCTTGCGGATTGCAATACGTAGAGAGGACGAAACGTCCTCTCTCTGTAAGGCTTAACGAACATGTAACCAACATCCTGACAGGTTTCCCTAAGCACCCGGTCTCTAGACATTATCTCGAGACACATAATCGAGACCCTAGAAAGACCATCTTTTTGGGGATCGATAGATATACCACACCTTGGAGGGGGGGCTCCCTTCTAAGGGGGATTTCTAGACTTGAGATGGCCTGGATATACAAATTAAGGTGCTATACCCCATTTGGGCTCAACGTTGAGGTAGACCTTAATGCCTTCTTAGATAATTCATGAATTTACATTCTCCATACTACATATATTGGGATGTGAGTGTTATATGATTATAAAGAAGAACCTAAACATAATATGCGATTATTAGCCACTAGCGGTCTCACTTTGAATTTATTGCCTTGGTGTGAACCCGCTTTGAACCTCTGGTGGCCTGGTTTTAATAGTATTAAGCTATTGTTAAGTAGCCATTAGTGGTTTTATCCTTTTTTTTTGTTACAAACTTCTATTGGCATAACCTTTAGTGTCATGATTGATAATTATGGCTTTAGGGTGTCACACACCCCTGTGATGGAGGACTTATGTGTCTTTCTAGTTTTTAATTTAAGATTTTTTCAGTATTTTATTTTTTAGTATTAGATTTTTTTAGTATTCGGTCCTACCTGTTAATTATTATTTACTATGTGGAATGCGTAGTTCTATTAATAATTTGGGAAGGCTCAGCCTATGCATGAGGCCTTTTCGTCCTCATTATTATTTTTATAATAGTTGTTTGGTAAATTTTCTTACATGGAGGCATATTTATTCTATGAGGCTTTTTTTACCCTCCGTCCTTTTTATATTTCTGATTGTGTTATTAGGGGAGTATATGATATCAGTTGAGCTTTATTATAGAGTGGTATATGACTCTGAGAATGTTATAATTAAATTTGCCTTCATTGACATCTATGTAAATGGTGTGTGCCATTTAGGGACACATGTATTCTAACATTCCCCACTAGATGGCGTTTTTCCAATTTTTTACGGATATATTCTTCAAAGGATGTTTTTGAATTAGTTATTTTTATTGGATGGATAATATTTTGGTAACATTATTTTGTGCGATTTATTTAGTGTTGCCCAGTAATAAAACGTTTAGGGATATATACATGCGGTTCCGGCCCCTCCAGTGATCGAGAAATTTCATTGAGCGCTGGGGTGAGGTTTGGTTCTATGTGTATTATTCCCTGGTTTCCTGTTAAGATAGGGTTGATCAGCGTCATTATTCAAATGCTGGAGTGAGGCTTGGTTTTATCTATAGTACTTCCTGGTTTTCTGGAAGATAGGATGTGGCCACCAGAGTATCAGAACGAGGTGTGGTTTTACATTTGTATTTAAGGAGCGATGAGTCAGTGCGTCGCCCGTTCCTATGACAACGTCCAATAGGACGAAACGTACGTCGGAAGGCAGACGCGCTGACGTCATCGTTTCTATCCCACTGTGAACGGGTGCATGCAGGCCGGCTGGCTGTTATACGATACATGCTGTTTTATTCGATACTTCCGTGTAAGTGTGCTACTTTTATTTATTAAATTGTCTATGCGGATTCACACTATGGAGGATGTGTCTTTCATTTCCCTGGGTTCCTCTTGCTGAGTTTTGGCTTCTTTGACGGAGAGTTCCGGGTTGTCCTCCCCCTGTGCTGAGACCGATGGTGGTATCCCCGCAGAGTGGATTTCTAACATAAGCTTTAATAAAGCTTGCCTCTGGTAAGCGTACATCATTATAGGTGGTGGATCCTTCTCACGGGGTGTTTGTCAATTAAGCCTTCAATCACTACTGGTGGAATCATTTATGTTATGTACTGTTTTTATTGAAGTCACTATCAGTCACGGACTCATCTTTTTTATCACTTTTTGAGGATTCATTTGCTTTAATAGATTTTAATATTACAGTCACAATATTCATCAATTTTTGATTAACTATTTATTTAGTCACAATGGTGTTTTGTTAATATTTGGGTTTAGAATACATTGTGTTGTTTCAATCTTGACACAATATATGAGATATTTTGTTGATGGGAATTCTACTTGTTATAGATTATTTGCGATTATATGAAATATCTCCACATTAGCGCGGTTCTGTTAATTGTTCTAATTTATTTGATTTTTGTACCTACAAATTAGAACTGCAGCTTGGGGTTGTAGGGAAGCGCAGTCATTTTTTATTTTTAAGGAAAAGGGAAGTATTATCCAAAGAAATGTTTGACTTAGAACAGCAACATAAAAAAAAGGGTGAATGTGAAATATTACAGGCAGCCACCTTAAAAAGGGAGGAACTAAAAGAGCTAATAGAACAGGAAACCCGAACGGCCTTTAATAGAATCAAGAAAGAGAGGTATCAATGAGGAAATAAGTCAGGGAAGCTCCTGGCTAAAATATTAAAGAAAAAAAACAGTTAACTACATAGAGAAAATACAAACTAGCACTGGGGACAACAACAACAGCTGAAATAGCAAGGGTATTTCAAAAATATTATTGTAAATTGTACTTGATTAACCAAAAGGAGAAATCAGGAAGTGAAAAAGAGAGGTTAGAAAAAACTAAAATAAATCTTCTAAAAGAAATAGGTCTAAATAAGATCTCGGAAGATAAACTTAGTGTCCTAGAGGATACCATAACAGAAGAAGAGATTAATAAGATCTTAAAGATCTTAAAAGACTCACCTGCAGGGAAAAGCCCAGGCCCAGATGGGCTGACAACATATTATTACAAAAAGTTTAGGGATATTTTAATCCCCAAACTATGCTCCTATATGATGGGACAGGAACAAACAGGGGGGTGAGGAGGGAGGCTGTGGAGGCCGCAATCACTGTCATCCCAAAGGAAGGAAAAAATGCTTCAATATGTTCAAGTTATAGACCCATCTCACTGCTGAGCGCCGATATGAAATTATTCGCCAAGGTATTGGCCGGTAGGATGAAAATGGTAATGAGCGACTTGGTACATGCAGACCAGGTGGGATTCATCCCAGGAAGAGAAAGTAGAGTTAATGGAATTAGAACGCTCCTATTAGTGCAGAAAATAAAAGAAAGTAAATCCCCAGAACTGCTGCTTTCAATAGACACCAAAAAAGTGTTTGATAGATTAGACTGGGGATTTATGCAGAGCACATTAAAGGTAATCGGATTAGGCCCAAAGATGACCCACTGGAAAGCACTATACAAGCAGCCCACAGCAAGGATAAAGGTAAACGGTACAGTCTCTGGGCCTTTCGAGATGTACAACGGGATGAGACAGGGGTGCCCCCTGTCCTCCCTGTTTGTTCTGTCGTTAGAACTGCTTTTGGCAGGGATTAGACAGAACCCAGACATAAGGGGGATTAAGATAGGTTACGAGGAACACAAATTGGCGGCTTACGCCTATGATATCCTGTTTTATATAACTAGTCCCAGGATAACCCTGCCCAACTTAATGAAAGCTTTAAAAACATACTGAGATATATCAAACTTTAAAATGAACTCTTCAAAATCAGAGATCCTAACTATTAATGTGAGGAAACAGGACGAGCAGATATACCAACATGAGTTCCCATTTATTTGGAGAAAAACAGATTTAAAATACTTAGGAGTAAAAATAACACCATCCACTGAGACAATATACCAAACGAATTTCATCCCGCTACTGAACAAAATAAAAACAGAATTAGATAAAGATCACAACAAGATACCTGTCTTGGATAGGCAGAATAAACATTTTTAAAATGCTTATTTTACAAAAGATTATGTATAAGATGCAAATGCTACCAATCCTGGTCCCACAGGTATATTTTAAACCACTAAAAACGATACTCTTAAGGTTTATTTGGCAGAAAAAGAAGCCTTGTATAAATTGACAGTACTGACTAAGGAGAAGGGGCAAGGGGGACTGGGGGTACCAGACTTTAAAAGGGGTTGTAGAGGTTTGTGTTTTTTGACCTTAAAGCATGCTATGCATTAAGGTGAAAAGACATCTGTCAGTGACCGGCCCCCAGCCCCCCCCCCCGTTTTACTTACCTGAACATGTCCCACAGGGATGCACCATCTCTCTGCTAGGGGGTTATTGGCTGTTGATTGGATAGATTGATAGCAGCGCAGCTATTGGCTCCTGCTGCTGTCAATCAAATCCAATGACGCGGCCACCAGGGGCGGGGCTGAGTCCTGCATTCGATGTCTATGGACACCAAATGCTGGACTCGGGAGCACGCCAGCAAGGTAACCCCCCGGGAGAGCTCTTCTCCCAGAGTGTTATCTGATGCAGGGAGGAGCCGAGAGAGCCACAGAGGGACCCCAGAAGACCAGGTTTGGGGCCACTCTGTGCAAAACCAGTTACACAGTGGAGGTAAGTATGATATGTTTGTTATTTTAAAAAAAAATTACCTTTAGTGTCACTTTAAGAACTATTACAATACTATTCTACTATCATGGGTGTTAGAATGGGCAAAAAACAATAAAGAAAAAAGATGGGTTAAATTGGAAAACACGATTAGTAGTGCTACACTAGGGAAAATAATATGGATACCCGCACAACTAAGAGAACTGAGTGAGAACACACAAAATATAACACAGAAAGCACTGGCAATCTGGGATATGATGCACAAAAGGGAAAAATAGGAATTTAATTCACGTTTGATACCACTAATGCCGCGTACACACGGTCGGACTTTTCGTCTACAAAAGTCCAACGGACGCTGACGGACTAAAGCTGGCTGGTAATCCGATCGTGTGTGGGCTTCTCCGGACTTTCAACGTACTTTTTTAGCCTCAAATCCGACGTACTTTAGATTTGAAACATGCTTCAAATCTTTACGTCGTAACTACGACGGACCCCGAAATCCGCTCGTCTGTGTGCTAGTCCGACGGACAAAAAGCCACGCTAGGGCACCTATTGGCTACTGGCTGTGAACTTCCTTATTTTAGTCCAGTGTACGTCATCACGTACGAATCCGTCGGACTTTTGTGTGGTCGTGTGTAGGCAAGTCCGTTCGTTAGAAAGTATGCCGCAAGTCCGCCGCAAGTCCGCCGAAAGTCTGCCGGAAGTCTGTCGGAAGTCTGTCGGACAGGCTGTCTGACTTTTGTAGACGAAAAGTCCGACCGTGTGTACGCGGCATTAGAGACACAAATTACTTTCCATCAGGGAAAGGGAGACTGTTCGGAAATTGGATAAAAAAAGATAATGCACAATTAAAAGATATAATAGAGAAAAGTAAAATATGCACATTTCAGGATTTAAAACACAAAAAAAGACTTATTGGTAATAGCTGAATGGCGGTACTCCCAGTTGAAACATTTTGTTGCTACATTGCCCCAACCAATTAGATCCGAAGAGAACCTACAGCCGTTTGAGCGGCTATGTACAGTTACAGGTACAAAGAAGAGGATCTCAAGGAATTTATTGATGGGACTGAAAGGGCCGGAAATACCATAATTTATCGGAAAATGGAAAGAAGAATTGGGAACGTGAGAGAAAGACCTAGATTTAGGGAAAATACTGAGGCTGGCACACACCACGGCAATAGACATTAACACTATAGAAATGAATGAAGAGAAAAGAAGAGAAGGGGTTAGTGGGACTTTAGATGAGGTAACAGGGGCCGTTCAACTCCCCTCCTCCATCCCGATTCAAAACATAAAAAATGGGAGAACAAGAAGCGGGACTTTAAATGAAGCACACAGAGGCAGAAAAAATAAATTAAACATAACAATTTTTAATTCAATTCCAGATTACCATACATTTTTTTATTTAACTAACTGCATTATGCTAAATGTCAAAAAGTTTATACAGTTCATTAGAACCACACAATATGTTCGTTAATATTTCAACAAGGAGTTGTTACATGTTATGCAAATACACCGAATAATTGATGCATGATTATACACATAGTAGAAAATTACAGGTTATTGACGCACTACAGCATAGCTTAAAACAGGTAAAGGAAGAAATCATCATACACAAAATAGAAAATACCTGTTAAAGGATATCGACGCACTAAAGCATAGCTTGAAACAGGTAGGGGGAATAATAATTATACACATGATAAAATATACCTGTTATAGGGTTACAGGTTATTGATGCACTAAAGCGTAGCTTAACCGCTAGCCGACCGCCGGCCGTCAATTGACGGCCAGGCGGCGCAGCTCTCGTTGCGGGCGGGCATCATATGACGTCCTCGCTTTCCTAGGCCACCAGGGGACGCGCGCGCGCCGCCGCCCGCGATCGCACGCGCCTGCCGTGTCACTAGGCACCCGGTGCGAGTGCCCGGCGGCCGCGATGTCCGCCGGGCACCCGCGATTACCGGTAACACAGCAGGACAGTGGATCTGTGTGTGTAAACACACAGATCCACAGTCCTGTCAGAGGAGAGGAGACCGATGGTATGTTCCCAGTACAGCGGAACACCGATCGGTCTCCTCCCCTAGTGAGTCCCCGCCCCCTACAGTTAGAATCACTCCCTAGCAACACAGTTAACCCCTCGATCACTACCTAGTGTTAACCCTTTCACTGCCTGTCACATTTATACAGTAATCAATGCATTTTTATAGCACGGATCGCTGTATAAATGTGAATGGTCCCAAATATGTGTCAAAAGTGTCCGATGTGTCCGCCGCAATATCGCAGTCACGATAAAAATCGCAGATCGCCGCCATTACTAGTAAAAAATAAAAAAAAATAAAAATGTTATAAAACTATCCCCTATTTTGTAGACGCTATAACTTTTGCGCAACCAATCTATATACGCTTATTGCAATTTTTTTTTACCAAAAATATGTACAAGAATACATATCGGCCTAAACTGAGAAAAAATTTGTTTTAAAGAAAAAAAATTGGATATTTATTATCGCAAAAGGTAAAAATTATTGTGTTTTTTTTTTTAATTGTCACTCTTCTTTTGTTTATAGCGCAAAAAATAAAAACCGCAGAGGTGATCAAATACCACCAAAAGAAAGCTCTCTTTGTGGGGAAAAAATGATAACAATTTCATCTGGGTACAGTGTTGTATGACCGCGCAATTCTCATTCAAAGTGCAACAGCGCTGAAAGCTGAAAAATGGCTTGGGCAGGAAGGGGGCGAAAATGCCCAGTACTGAGGTGGTTAAAACAGGTAAAAGAAAAATTAAGGACATGAATAAGAACGGCCATAAGAAATTCATGAATTAGCTCTACGCATTTAGAGACCTTAGGGCCACTCGTCAGGAGCAATACCATGTTGATCATCTATGGATAAGAGAAACAGTCATATTATAGATAGTCTAGAGGGATCATGTGGGCAAATATACAATATAGGAGAAACCCCCACATAGCAACTGAACCCACGCACTTACAAGTGAATCTGCGCAAAGGTGGTGCGGCCGCGAGAGTCCCAGACCAGCCAGGAACGCCACTGCCAGGAGCCAAGGGGGAGTGAGGGGCGACTGCAACCCACACAAACAGCATCCTGATTGGGCCAGTGTGTAGAGAGTAGCACCGATAGGGGTTGGATAAGGTGATCCCGGGAATGGGGAACCTGAAGTAGGAAAGTGACAAAAAATATATATATATTATATATGAATGGTGAATTTTATAGGAAATGTTGGTAGTGTAGAAAAGTGTGAGGAAAGTAAGTGCAGGAGAAAGGAGAGTGACGAGGAGAAAAGGAATGAAGGGATGAAAAAAGCAACATTGGTGAGTGAAAGTGAGAGTGAAGGAAATAGGTGACCTGTGAAGAAGTGGATGAGAACTAAGGTGCCGTGATGCATCATGTCGGACAAAAAAATTATGATGGTGGATCTGTGTAAGGGGCCCAACAAGGGGGGAAGCCTATATAGGGAGCACCGTCACAAACACACCCCCAACGTCACGTCAAGGCACATGCGGGGAGGAGAGGAGGGCGAGACCAAACCAGGCAGCCAAGCCAATAAGGCCACCCAGTGGGAAGTGCCCACGCCAATCCCGTCCAACATGCTGTTGGATGGAATGCACTATAGAAATGAACTACAAGTGCCTGGCACACTGGTATATAACACTGGATAAGGTACACAAATGCCAAAAAGAGGTTTTGCAGTTATGTTGGAGGGGGTGTAAGGTACTTGGAACCATGGCCCACATATGGTGGACATGTCCTAAAATAAAAAAATACTAGAGAGAGGTGCTGAAGATAATAAAGGAAATAACCAGCATAGAAATACCAGAGGACCCGTGGGGGTGTCTGTTCCATGGGGTTAGAATTCCAATCAAACAATATACAAGAACATTGGTCCGCCAGTTATTAAACGCAGCCAAAAGTTTAATCCCTCGACAGTGGCAGGAGCTAGAAAGTCCCACAATGAGGAGTTGGTGTAGTAAAATAAACAAATAATTATAATATGGAATATCTAAGGTTCAGTGGCAGGGAGGGAAAGGAAGGTTTCGAATAGAAGTGGAGAGTTTGGATAAAGTTTAAGAAATTAGATTTGCTGAAATGATGGGAGCGTGTGGCGACTTTTATTGGGGTGGCACTTGTCCCTCTCTGCCTTCTATGTATGGGCACCCTCTTATGCCGTGTACACACAAGCGGACTTTTCGTCGGACTCAAGTCCGAAGGACTTTTCGACGGAGTTCCGATGGAATTCCGACGGAGTTCCGCTGAAACGGACTTGCCTACACACGATGTCACGTACCTGGTAGGTAGAGCCCAAAATGCAGGGAACAACCTCTCGTATACCTCTGGCTCGGGAACCCCTGGTAGTGTTGACAGGGGCTCGAGAGTACAAAGGGGCACAAGTGCCTGACTGGAAGGCTGGTGTAGAGGGCTGGATCCTGAAGTCAGCAGGGAGGTGCACCGTAGTCTGGCAGCAGGATGCAGACAGCAGGGAGGTATACTGTAGTCCAGCAGCAGTAGGCAGACAGCAGGGAGGTGTGTGGTAGTCCAGCAGCAGGAAGCAGACACCAGGTAGGTGTTCTGTAGTGCAGCAGCAGGATGCGGACAGCAGGGAGGTGTGCGGTAGTCCAGCAGCAGGAAGCAGACAGCAGGGAGGTGTCCTGTAGTCCAGCAGCAGGATGCAGACAGCAGGGAGGTGTGCTGTAGTCCAGCAGCAGAATGCAGACAGGCCGAGTCAAAACACAGGCAGGCTGATCAGGTACAGAAGGGCAATCCAAAAGAGTAGTCAAAGTCCAAGCTGGGATCGGGGCAGGCAGCAAGCAGGGAAGTCAGGAACAAGCCAAGTAAGGTAATAGATTCAGGTAACAAGTAACAGGGCAGCAGGGATCTTCAGGAAATGCTGTAGACTGGACAGCAAGGCAGCAAGGCATCAGTCCCCTTTAAATAGCACATCTTGGCGGCAAGTGCTGTCACAAGGAGCATGTTCCCGCACGCGCCCGTGCGCCGCTATTCGCGCTATTGCACATGCGCGTGCACCGGACGGTCCTTCTGTGCACAGGCATTCTTCTGGCATTCAGATTGCTAGAACGTTTGCAGGAAGGCCTTGACACAAGATCACACCAAAGTCCGACCGTCTATAACGCGGTGACGTACGCCAGGTCTGACAAGGCTATAAAATGGAAGGTCAATTGCAAGTGTGCCACCCTTTGGGCCCCTTCTGCTAATTTTGTGTTTATCTCGTGTTAGTATAAGTTTGGTGAGAGATGATTCACGCTTTTCAGACTCATGTTTTTTCAGATCGTTTAACTGTTGTTCAGTTTGTGCTTGTGGGGTTTGTATTTGCTTTTCAGTGCATGTAGTCAGTTTGCATTGGTTTATTCAGTGCGTTCTTGTCCGCTCGTTGCTGATTTTCAGCTCATTCTTCACAGGCCTTGCTGTTCTTCAGTGCATTCTGTTTAAGTTCGTTCTGACCAGCTGACCGTTTTAAAGCCATGTTGCGTGTACGTACTCATCGTAGAGTTCGTGCTTTGCTTGGGCTTGGTGTTGTAGTTAATTCTTCGACCCAAGCCCAGTCCATGAACAGGGTGGGGAGGAGTTCATGGACCAAGAATTGGTTGCTCCAGCGTGACCAATTCTCTCACATGCCTTTGCTTCGAGAGATCCGTGAGAATAATCCTGACGATTTCAGGAACTTTCTCAGGATGACAGACCCCATTTCTCAGTGTTTGTTGGCTTTGCTGACCACTTATATCAGCAGGCAGGATACCTGCAGGAGGCAAGCCATCACTCTGGAGCAGAGGCTAGTCGCCACGTTGCGGTACTTGGTGACTGGGAGAAGCCTGCAGGACCTTAAGTTCTCGACAGGCATCTCCCCCCAGGCTCTGGGTATCATTATTCCAGAGACCTGTTCTGCTATAATTCAGATCCTGCAGAAGGACTATATTAAGGTAAAATTTATCCTTTAATATCATCACATTTTATTGTATTTAATGTTTGCTAATGTATTGTATTTCTTTCCTCAATCCCTAATTACCATGATTGCAATATGTTGTGAATGTCCCCTTTGTCCTCATGCATGCTGTAATCTTTTAATGCTACTTTTTTGTCCTTCATGCATATTTGCCTTCACTAACTTCCCCAGCATGCTATGCTGGGCCCATATCCACCTAGTCTAGTCACTTAACAATGTATTTTGTGAGCTCCATTGTAGTGCTTTACCCTAAACACCCCCTTAAAATGTTTCCGAATGGTCTGTGTGTCCTTAAATTAATTTATAAGCCCCCCTTAAAATGTGTCCAAATGGTATGTGTGTCCTTAAATTAATTTTTAAGCCCCCCCCCTTAAAATGTGTCCAAATGGTATGTATGTCCTTAAATTAATTTATAACCCCCCCCTTAAAATGTGTCTAAATGGTATGTGTATCCTTTAATTAATTTATAAGCCCCCCCTTAAAATGTGTCCAAATGGTCTGTGTGCCCGTAAATTAATTTATAAGCCCCCCCTTAAAATGTGTCTAAATGGTCTGTGTGTCCTTAAATTTATAAGCCCCCCCTTTAAAATGTGTCCAAATGGTCTGTGTGTCCTTAAATTAATTTATAACCCCCCCTTAAAATGCGTCCAAATGGTATGTGTGTCCTTAAATTAATTTATAAGCCCCCCTTAAATTTTATCAATGGGCCATCAGAGGGGGTGAGGAATCTGATAATTGGGCCTTATATTTTATTCTTTAAATAATAATTCAAAAAAATGTTTTACTGATGTTGGGCAAGAATGTTTTGTGTGTAATCTGCTTGCGAAGTTATGTACAAAAGTACTTTTTTTTTTCTTGTTTCATTCCCCAGTTTCCTTCAACGCCACAGGAATGTCAGACTGTGGCATCCCATTTTGCCACCCGTTGGGACTTTCCCAACTGTGGAGGGGCTATAGATGGGAAGCACGTCCACATCGTGCCACCACCCTATTCGGAGTCATACTATTTTAATTATAAGGGGTTTCATAGTATTGTGTTAATGGCGGTGGTGTCGGCACAATATGAATTTCTGTATGTGGACGTGGGGAAGACTGGCCGGATGTCGGATGGAGGAGTCTTCGCCCAGATGGAGTTCTACCAGTGTCTCCAGAGTGGTGGCCTGAGATTGCCACCTGATGCGGATAACGTGGAAGGACTCCCCTTTGTCTTCATTGCAGATGAAGCCTTCGGTCTGGGCGAGCACCTGATGAGGCCATTCCCCCAAAGGACCCTCACCCCTACGCATGGTTCAGGACACATTCTGGACCTCATCTTCAAACAAAATATGGACGTCAACATATTCGATAACCTACCACTACCATGGACGGATCACCACGCTATCAAATTTAAAATCGCTACCAACACCTCCCTCCAAAAACGGAAACACGCAATAACAACACGCTGGACAAGATCACAGAAGAAACTACACTCCGAACTCTTCAAAACCACATTAACAAACAAAATAGCAACGGTAAACTTCAACCACTCAACGGAACAAACACTCAACTCCTTAAACAAGGCATTACTACAAACAGTGGACTCAGTGGCTCCAAAACGCAGAACACACATCCGCAAAATAAACTCTGGATGGTTTAATGGCACTCTTACTTTACTAAAGCAGGAACGCAGAAGAGATGAAAGAGCTTGGGGAAGAAACTCCACAAAGGAAAACCACACAAACTACAAAGCACTCATGGAGAAATATCACAAAGCAATCTTCAAAGCAAAAAAGGAACATTTCTCAAACACCATCTCAACAGCCTTAAACCGCCCTCGGGAACTCTTTAAAATAGTCGCCAAGACAATGAACCCTACCTGCCTAGAGCCCCCAGGAAACGAAACCCAAGAATTCTGCAATAAGTTATTGGATTTTTTTATCGACAAAATCAACAACATCCAGAAAAAAATAACCAATCCCATTCAACTAAAGCAAAAAGAAAAAAATTGATTCGATCATCACACAATCACCAAATTTTTCACTGATCCCAATCAACACTGACACCACCAAAAACATCATCAGAAGCCTCAGAGACAGCACATCACCAAATGACATAATTCCCACAAAACTCCTGAAAGAATGCTCCGACATCTTGGCTCCTACTATAACACACCTCATAAACCAGTCGTTCAAAGAAAGGACTGTTCCGATCGCCCTCAAGCATGGCATTGTCAAACCCCTGCTAAAGAAACCCAACCTCGACCCTAAGGACCCTAACTATCGCAGACCGATAACAAGCCTTAACACCATCTCCAAGATTATGGAGAAAGCAGTAGTACAACAGCTACAACACCACCTGGACACACACAAACTCTTGGACCCTCTGCAATCAGGCTTCCGCCCAGGTCATGGCACAGGAACGGCACTTCTCAAAATTTGGGATGACGCCCTCAAAGCAGCTGATCAAGGAGAATCATGTCTCTTGGTACTGTTGGACCTCAGTGCAGCATTTGATACAGTGGACCACAATACTCTACTCATCCGCCTCACAGAAGCAGCAGGAGTCACAGATCCAGATCTACAATGGTTCGCATCCTTCTTAGGAAATTGTTCTCAGACAGTGAAACTAGGAGCATTCACCTCGGAAACCCGTGCAATCTCTTGTGGAGTCCCTCAAGGTTCACCCTTGTCACCAGTACTCTTCAACATCTACATCCGCCCACTCCTCAAAATTATTAGAAAATCGGACCTCTGCTTCCACTCATACGCTGATGATACCCAACTCTACCTTCGCATCACCGGAGAAAAAGACCATCATCAGCGACTAGACAAATGCCTCACTTTAATAGACGACTGGATGACCACTAGCTCTCTTAAACTCAACGGATCAAAAACAGAGCTTCTTCTCCTACACGCAAACCAAAATTCCAAAACTAAGACCCCATGGACACCTCCCACCATCTTTGGACAGACCATCTCTCCAAGCACCAAAGCCAAGAGTCTCAGAGTCTTTTTTGACTCAGAAATGTCAATGGATGCACAAATAGGATCAGTAGTCAGCGGATCTCACCATCTCCTCCGAATGCTACGTAGACTCATCCCCTTCGTCCCAGAAAAGGACAAAAGCAGCAGTAGTTGGAACAATCATCAATTCCAGACTTGACTACGCAAACTCCCTCTACATAGGACTAACCCAATATCAGCTTGCGCGCTTACAACTCATCCAAAACACGGCGGCAAGACTGTTAACAGGAAAAAAACCCTGGGAATCCATCTCCCCTTCCCTGAGGAGCCTACATTGGCTAACCGTAAAGAATCGAATCACTTTCAAGACCCTCTGCCTCACCCACAAATGTATACAGGGAAACGCCCCTCAATACCTATGCAAGAAAATAAAACGCTACACACCCAATTGCAGACTTTGATCTTCTAACCAAAACCTCCTTCTTATTCCGAAAACCCGCTACAAAACGAAGGGAGAACGAAAATTCGCAGTCCAAGGACCACGGCTATGGAACGCTCTACCTACTCACATTCGCATGGAAGAAAACCATCAGGCCTTCAGAAAAAAACTCAAGACCTACCTCTTCTAAGAGTTTGGACAACACAGGACGGATCTAGCACCTTGAGGCAATTCAGTTCACATTTGCAGCGCTATACAAATCATTCATTCATTCATTCACCCCGGAGAGGAGGGTTTTTAACTACCGGCTGGCCAGAGCAAGAAGAGTTGTGGAGAATGCCTTTGGGATAATGGCCAGCCGGTTCCGCCTGTTTCTGACAGCAATCCATCTGGCAGAATACAAACTTTATCATATTGTCCTAGCATGCTGCATCCTGCATAATTTTTTAAGAAAAAATGCAAGAAATTATATTGCATCCATTGGGCCTGAGGCCGGACTTACAGACAATCCTCTGACGGGCCTGGATACTGACCATACTGGCTTGGCCCCCCAAATCGCCTGTGAAGTTAGGGAGAAATATGTTCATTATTTTATGGGTAGGGGGGCCATTGCAATGCCAGACAATGTCTGATTTTTATTAATAAAAAAATAATGATCAGATAAAATCTCGAAACGTATTTATTGCTTGCTTTTCTTTTTGACTGTCTCCTAGGTTCTCCTAGTGCACTTGTAGTGCCAAGTGGATTTTCCTTTGGTAAATAAGCCCCATTGTCACTGTAAACACAAAATTACTTACAAAACTGGTATTGAGCATTGAAAGAAGAAGCCACACATTGCTGATCAGCAAACTTTTTAATCTGTGCACATTCACATGTGTGTTTATAATATATATATTTTTTTAAATATATATTTCTTTTTTTAACAATATGATTTTTTTTAAATATATATTTCTTTTTTTAACGATATAATTTTTTTTTATAAAAGTTTTTATTATTTTTTTTAAAAAACTTTTTTTTTTTTTTAACTTTTTTTATTTATTTATTTTTTGTACAAACAGGCATGTCTTAAAATATAACATACATACAACTCTGGAACTTACAAAGTTCAACATCTAGGGGTGACAGGTGATGTCACCCTTGTAAAAGCTAAATTTTGAAGATGCACACAAATTGGGATTCCAAATGGGTTATGTCAACATTTGCTATCTCCCATCATGGGGGATCAATGGATGTGTTTTGTGGGTGCAAGCCCTTCCTCTCACCTACTAGCTTTACGAGGAAGGGGTTGCACCCACAAAACACATACATTGAGATCCCCTGATGGCAGATAGCACACGTTGACACACCGTGTGCATCTTCAAAATTTGGCTTTTAACATTAAAAAAAATGTAAAATCCCAGAATGTGGGCATCTAAAAAGGAAATGAAGAACATTTCCTTCCCATGTTGTCCATTTCCTCCACCACTCCTTTGTCCACATCCTCGGGGGGGCTGGGGCTTAGTTGCCATTCAGGCTGTCGAGGTCGGGGGTCCCCAGGATCCTGTTGTCTGAGTCTTTTCTCTACTATGAGAATGAAACCAAAGGTATATTTAGCACACAGATACTTGAGTCCAGAAATAGAAATATGAAATATTGCTTTGAAGTGGTGTACAATTGTCTTTTTGGGAAGAGATCTAAGTTGAAGACATGATTAAAATTCCCTTTTTTACCAAGATGTAATACTTACCTTTTTCGGCCAAGTTTCACAGATGGAGACACCCCAAGTATCCACTGGAGCACCTGTGTGGGTTACCCTAAAAAATGTGCTCTGGTGTCCCACACTAGTGCTCCTGAGTCCAGATGTGTAAACAGCTGCTGAGTGTCCTCTCCTTACATTCCACTGAATCAAGTTTGCATTTCATTCAAGTTTCAAAGACATCTAGACTACAATGTCCTAGACAAATTAGCAAGACCAAAAATGTATTTAAAACCCTGTATCAACTAAATACATTGTATATATTGTCAAACGATGTTTCTTTTGAACGAGGTTTCCTACTAATGATGTTTCCTACGAACGAATACTGTGTCCACAAACTTGAAAGTAGCCATTTAAAATGGTACAACAGTAAAGAAAAGCACATGGAGCAGCATGCAAGTTAATAATCAGAATAGGAACACACGACAAGTACTTACTTTTTTTAAGTACTTTCTTTATTCTTCTGTACTGATCCGGCTCCCTCAGTTTAAGGTCGGACCAGCGTTTCCTTGCTTCCCATCATAGTCGTTCCTCCGCAAGATGTCCACCATCTCCACCATTTCCTCAAAGGCCATATTGGAGGCCTTAAATCTCTTCTTCCCGGATCAGGACGTTTCGGGCTCCGGGCTTTCCTTGATACCAGAATAATTTCCAAACACCTACTGTGTCTCTGCCATCTTGCTCCTAACTGCGCACCGTAGAGAGAAGGAGCAGGGAATATTTGTGAAAAAGAACATTAGAGCCAGCGACGCAGGCGGAGTTTCACGCATGCGCAGTGTATATAAAGCTAACACGAATGTGCCGTACTTATGTTCTGTGCGTAGAGGGAAGAGGAACTGAAGTTGCGAGCGTCCGAAACAAAGGTAAATTTTATTAAATTTGGAACATCAGTGGCCTATACTGCTTAAAGATTGAGGCCTATGTTGGGATAAGATTTTCAGAGTTTAGGCTAACATTAGTGTTTTTGTCTTGTGTATTGTCTTACAGAAAAAATGAATAATAAGTTTAAGGACCCTGAATTCATGTTCCAATTTATTGACAAGTACAGGGAGATGAGGAATCTGTGGGAGGTCAAACACAGTGCATATTACAATAAACCAGTAAGGAAGGAAACACTGGAGAGACTTCTGGCATTTGTGCAGACTATGATCCCAGAAGCAACCATGAAGATTTTGGAACGTAAAATTGGGATCTTGAGGAATATGTATAGGAGGGAGCATAACAAGATCCAAGCTTCCCTGAGATCAGGAGCATCAGCAGATGATGTATATGTACCCAGGCTGTGGTACTTCGAAAAACTGCGTTTTCTTGATGACCAGACTGAAGCCAGGGAATCTCTTTCAATCCTTCCCTCCACCCTTCCCTGCAGCCTTCCCTCCACCCTTCCCTCAGCAGAGGCTGACGAGGAACAATCTGGGCCTTCCATCCTGGAAGAACCGGATGCGCCCAGCTGGAGCCAGGTATATTATTTTTAGACATATTTAGTGTCCTAATGTTAATGATGTTATAATTGATTACCTATTAAGGATTTTATCCAAAATATGATGTATACATATCAATTGACAGTAGTGGCCAAAAATGTTGGTCACCAGCTTGAAAAAATGCTGGGGTCAGAATGATACTCTTTTATATGAATTTACATTGAATTTGCAAGTCATGAGCTGAAAATTGTGTGTGATTGATGAACCAAAAACTAAAACTATGTCCCTTTTTTATACACTGGATGAGCTCAACCAGGAGGAAGGTGTGGAAAGTGGCAGGCAGGAGGAGGCCAGGCCCAGTGACAGCCAGGAGGTGACCGTGCCCAGTGTCAGCCAGGAGGTGAGCGGGCCCAGTGTCAGCCAGGAGGTGGGCGGGCCCAGTGTCAGCCAGGAGGTGGCCGGGCCCAGTAGAAGCCTCACCCAATCGCAGGTGCCTCCCCTCCGCCTTCATACAAAAAGGCCCAGGACGGGGACGGTGACAGAGGAGGCATTACTGCGCCTCATTAGAGAAGCTACGAATGTCCTCATGAGCCCCCCCAACCGTGAAGAGGCCTATGGCTGCTATATAGCAACCAGGTTGGTCGAATTGGAGAAGGGCCAACGCCTCCTCTGTGAAAGAATTCTTTTTGATGCCCTTCACAATGGGCTGAGGGGCGAGTTAACTGCCAACAGCCAAATATATGAGCAAGCCCATCCTCCTCCTCCTCCTAACACAAGTCCACCACCAGAGCCACAGCCTCCAAGGAATGGTGCAGGGAAGGCTGTAGGGCAGCATGGAGGGAAGGCTGCAACGAAGAGAAGAAAGTTATGGCCTGGGTTCAGTCTGTTCTGACAGAAGACGCAGGCTGGAGTAGTACCACAGCCTGGGGACATCTGCTGCTGTCATCTGCTGCTGGTCTTGATCTCTGGGATTCCTGGACCAGATTGTGCTCCCTATTATATGGGCTCCTCAAGATCCCAATTTTCTTTTCCACAGAATTGATGTGTGCCCTGGGGCCAAAAGGCTTCACAGATTCCAAAAGTTTCTTGGGCGTTGCCTTCATCTTTATTTTGTTAACCAGAATAAATGGATATTTTATTTTCTGAAAATAATTGCCTATGTGTTTTTATTCAAATACATTTCTAAAAGACAATGTCACCTCCTTGAGGTTACAAAAAAAACAAATAGATAATGTTATTGTGTTAACTTGACACACAAAAAATAAAACATTAATAATGTTATTGTGCTAATTTGACACAAAAAAAAATATGGAGATCACTAGAAAATAAATAATTTTTAAATAATCATAAAAAAAGATCTTGATGAAATAAAAAATAATAAAAGATGACTCAAAAAATAAATTTGTAAACATTATTATGGACATTGGGCTTTTAAAAAATACAATATCATTCATGAGATCAAGAGAAATAATCCAGAAATCTGTTTGTGAGAACTCTGTGTGAATATGAGCAGCAAAACAACTTCGTTCTTCTAGCATTATAAAGAAGACAATAATGCGCTGCATTAAACGATCACAGAATTTGCAGCGTGAGGAATGTGCTAGCTCCAATACGAACACTAGTTTTACCAGAGCGAGCGCTTCCGTCTCGTACTTGCTTCAGAGCATGCATAGTTTTTTGTCCCTCGGACCAGCATACAGGCGAGCGGATTTCTCGATAGGAACTGGATCCGGCGGAGTTCCAACGGAAAGATTTAAAACATGTTCTATTTCTAAAGTCTGTCTGATTTTCCGACAGCAAAAGTCCGATGAAGCCCACACACGATCGAATTGTCCGACGGATTCATTCCATTGGACCTTTGCTGTCGAAAAATCAGCTTGTGGGTACACGGCATTACTGTCCAAACGTAGCTTTGCTTATTTCCCCATGTACTCTGCATGCCTTATTTTGTCAGTTTCAGTACTAACATTCCCATATGACTGCAGCAAGTTCCTACTCTCTTTCTGTAGAGCAGACCAACCCCCTTGCCATTCAAAGGATTTTAAGTCAGGTGCCACCTTTAAGGATCCTAGCTCTTTATCCAAGTTTTCCTTCTAGAGCAGGTAAGCTATTTAATGTAATTTCTTTCCCTGGCACTGAATAAATTGTGGGAAATCTTTCCTGAAACTACCTTCCTGAACCTGTAGGGAGCCTACTTCTATGGCACCTTTTACATCTGCTGTGCATTTGCCCTTACTTGGCGCTTCCATCTTGTGAGCGATATCATCTGCAGTAGCAAGTGCACCCGTGCATATAAGTTGCTCTGCAGGTCCTTCATCTGGCACCGCAGAAATAATGTCTGCGACGCTGTTACCAACAGAGGTCTTTTCCAATAAAGCTAACAGGTTTGCTCCCGTCAGTGTGTGGGATGGTCAGGTAGTTCAGTGTATGTATCAGGTAGGTGGGTCAGTTTATGTGTCAGGTAAGTGGGTCAGTGTGTGTGTGTCAGGTAGGTAGGTCAGTGTATGTGTAATGGTCAGGTAGGTGGGTCAGTGTGTGTGTAATGGTCAGGTAGGTCAGTGTATGTGTCAGGTAGGTGGGTCAGTTTGTGTGTCATGTAGGTGGGTCAGTGTGTGTGTGTGTCAGGTAGGTCGGTCAGTGTTGGTGTGTCAGGTAGGTGGGTCAGTGTGTGTGTGTGACAGGTAGGTAGGTCAGTGTATGTGTAATGGTCGGGTAGGTCAGTGTATGTGTCAGGTAGGTGGGTCAGTGTGTCAGGTAGGTCAGTGTGTGTGTAATAGTCAGGTAGGTCAGTGTGTGTGTAATGGTCAGTTGGGTCATTGTATGTGTCTGGTAAGTGGGTCAGTGTATGTGTAATGATCAGGTAGGTGGGTCAGTGTGTGTGTAATGGTCAGGTAGGTCAGTGTACAGTGGGGACGGAAAGTATTCAGACCCCCTTAAATTTTTCATTCTTTGTTATATTGCAGCTATTTGCTAAAATCATTTAAGTTCATTTTTTTCCTCATTAATGTACACACAGCACCCCATATTGACAGAAAAACACAGAATTGTTGACAATCAAGCCAAAGGGAGGGAGTACAGGGATTATGGCGTTGCCAAGAGAAACACAATGTACTCAAAATAAAATCAAGATTATTTTTATTAACATAAATTATCAAAACTAGACATGAAAATCACAAAAACAAGGTGTGCATAATCTATAAAATCAATTCTGTAGCAAATTTTTTTTTTTTTTTTTTCAAAAAAAGCTTTATGAAAGAGCAGTGCAGTACATTGAAGAACATAATATACAAAGGTATATTGAAAAATCCCTTGTAAATACGGGATAGATATTATGCATGTATAAAGCTAGTAAACATAGGTTCATATCCATTTACATTTGCCGTTGAAACAGTAGGTAAGACCATTGTTGATGTACCCTGTGTGGGTTGACAATCCCAACACCCCTAACGGGAACACACTGTGTTAGGATTCCACCCCCCACAGGGAAAGTATTGAGGCTAACCCATAACCCCCACTGTCCCCACTCCCAGGGACCTGCCACCGCCCCAAAGGTGGGGATAGAAACCCCTAAGGAGGCCAATAGACCCCTCCATCAGAATCCCTTCAACTAGCAGTAATCCATTCTGAGTCTGGAACTTGAACTCATTAAAGACAATCTGATGGTGACAAGGGAGATTCTACCATTATGTAAATCAGAAACTAGAACATAACTGGTACACTGCTAAATTGAAATCTATTTGTTGTAAAAAACAGAGAGATAGGGTGAAGAAGAAGAAAAGAAGAGAAGAAGAAGAAAGAGATCGCTATCATGGGAGTTGTAATTGTATCCAGTCCAAGGTGTTTTTTTTTTTTTTCCCTTTTTTTTTTTTTTTTAATTTAAATATTTATTTTTTATTATTAGACTCATCTTGGCTGAGTCATTTGAATACCTGGGATAAGGGAAATGCCTAAGTGACCAGCCCAGGGCTTCCAAGTCGCCTCAAATGACTTAGTGGTGTCCATCATAGAGCTGACCATTTTTTCTAGGGACATAATCCACGAAATCTTCCTTTTGGCTGCCTGGAAAGACACTGTGGGTTGCTTCCAGGCTTTGGCTAAAGTAGTCTTAGCTCCCAATAGCATAAAGGAAATTAATTTTTGAGAGTGTTTCGTTGTTTTAGGGGATGGTGCATTAAGTAGGGCCACTTGGGCTGATTTAGTGATAGGAAGATCCGTTACTTTTCGGATCAATGCGAATATTTTGTTCCAAAAACCTCTTATTTTCGGACACTCCCACCAGATATGAATCATAGAGCCCTGGGCTTGACACCCTCTAAAGCATAACGGGGAAACAGAAGTGAACATAGTTGCAAGTCTGGTGGGTACTAGGTACCATCGCATAAGCACTTTTAGATTAGCTTCTATCAATGCTGTATTTAGAATACCTTTAAAGGCTGTGGATCCTCTCTGATGCCATTCCTCCAGGCTCCAGGTCTCCTGCAGATCCTTCTCCCACGAGTCCATGTATGAAAATTTTGTGGTGGGTTCCACAAGGGTCGCGCAAATGAGAGATATACCCCCCTTTGTGTCTAGTGCTTGGCCGCACCAACGCTCGTAAGATGTAAATTCCAATGGGAGTGTCTGTCCCTTCGTTAGGGAGGAAAGAAAATGGGATATCTGGGCAAATCTAAACCTCTCTGTACCTGGGAGTTTAAGTTTAGTTATGCAATGCTTTAGCGTAATTGGACCAGAGGGTGAGAGGAAGTGGCCTATACGGTACATCCCCTTGTCTAACCACCATTTAAAGGACTTGATGTCCATACCCGGTACAAAACGGGGGTTATGAAAAATGTGGTCCAAAGGGCGGGAAGGTGAGGTCAAAGCTGATAAGCATTTCACTGAGTCCCATAATTTAAAGGATTGAGACAGTGTTGGGGCTAAAATGGTGGGCCTCAATTTCATGGGGCACCAGAGCAGGTAGTCCAAGGTGTATGTCGGAACAGCTTGTCTCTCTATTTCTATCCAATCGGGTTTCTCGACTTTGAAGTATACCATAGACAGTTGGGCCAATCTTGCAGCTTGGTAGTAGCTGAACAAATCTGGTAAACCCAGTCCCCCTTTGGTTTTGGGGCTAAAAAGCACATTGCGGGCTATCCTATATCCTTTTTTACCCCAAACAAATTTTATTATTTTTCCTTGTAGGGGTTTAAGATGGTGTTTTCTAATGTCTATCGGGAGTGATCTAAACAAGTAAAGGAGCTTGGGCAGTAGCGTCATTTTGATAGAATTAATTCTACCGAGCCATGATATATTGAATTTGGACCATGTTTGGATGTCAGATTCTAGTGTGCGGAACATGGGAGGGAAATTAGCCTGGAAAAGTCGCTCAAACTTGGGGGTAAGGTTTATCCCTAGATATCGGATCGAAGAATCGCTCCATTTAAATTTGAATGCGGGCTTGAGCCTATCTACATCTGCGTCTGGTAGAGAAATATTTAATGCCTGTGACTTATCCATGTTGACCTTTAAACCCGACAAGGATCCAAATGTCCTCAAGAGATTACATATATTGGGTAGTGAGGTAGTTGGGGAAGTGACAAATAAAAGGATATCATCCGCAAACAGGGCACATTTGTGGGAATGCGCTCCGCATTTAACCCCCTTAATATTTTGGTTAGACCTGATCACAATTGCCAGGATCTCTATGGCTAAAGCGAAGATCACAGGAGATAGGGGACACCCCTGTCTGGTTCCCCTGGTAATTTGAATGGGATCCGAATAGAAGCCGTGTAATTTGACCTTGGCGCTCGGAGTGGAGTATAGTGCTTTCAGGATATTTATAACGTTTTCTCCAAATCCCCATCGCCCCAGGACTGAAAATAGGAAGGTCCATGATAAAGAATCGAAGGCCTTTTGGAGGTCCAACGACAGCAATAAACCTTCCTGCTTTGGGCCTCCATCCCATCCCGATTGTAATAAAGAGACTATGTCAACCGCCCTTCTGACCTGATCCGGGCCTTGTCTTCCCGGCATAAAGCCCACTTGATCTTTATTTATATATTGATTGATGAAGGAGTTGATTCTGTTAGCCAGGATTTTAGTAAGTATTTTCAGGTCGTTGTTAATCAACGAGATCGGTCTGTAATTCTCGACTAGAGATGGATCCTTGTCGGGCTTGGGGATGACCGAGATAAATGCCAAATTTAGTTGTGTCTCAAGGGGTGTCCCTTCCCTTTTGGAATTGAAGAATTTTGTAATATGGGGTGCCAAAGTTTTCTTGAATGTTTTATAGTATTGATTGGAGAAACCATCGGGGCCAGGAGCTGAGCTCCCTTTTAAGTTTTTAATTACCTCTAATGTTTCTTCCATGGTGAAGGGAGCTTCCATGATATCCTTATGATCTTTACTTAGAGTTGGTATGTTAATACTATCTAGGAATGATTTCAAGGAAGAGTCGGACATTATGTCATTTTGCTGATACAATTTAGAGTAGAAGGACTGAAAAGCTTGCAGGATTTTTGGGGGGTTAAGGGTTGAGGTGCCATCCTGAAGTCTAATATTTGGGATGGTGAAGTTAGTGACTTTGGGAAATAGCTTTCTTGCTAGAAGGGTACTCATCTTGTCTCTCTGAACATAGAATTTCGCGCTATTCCATTTCAAGTGTGTCTCTGCCCTCACTGTGTGGGCCAGGTTTAATGCTATTCTGGCTGCATCTAGTTGAGCTATTTTGACCGAAGGAGGGTCCCGTTTATGTTGCTTGCAAAGGGCCTTGAATTCCCTCTCTAGTTTCTCTATCTCCGCTTTCTGCTCTTTCTTTTTTCTGGAAGATATTTGAATGAGCTTTCCCCTTATGGTCGCTTTATGAGCGGCCCAAAGAGTCAGTGCTGAAATCCCCTCCACATTGTTCCTCAAAAAATAATCTTTTATGTCTTTCTCAATCTCTATGACTGAAATATGGTCATTAAGCAAAGTGTCGTTGAGTCTCCACTGGGTATTGGGTGGTTTGTGGGAACCGCCCCTTAGTGTGACGATCACCATGGCGTGATCTGAAAGGGCTGTGTCCTTGATGTAGGCCTTAAGACCATAGGGTATATGTATTACTGACAGGAGTATATGGTCGATCCTGGAATATGTTTTGTGAGGGTTTGAAAAATGTGTATAATCCCTCTTTGTGGGATTGAGTTCTCTCCAAATATCGGCTAGGCATTGTTGATATATTAATTTCGCGATCTTGGAGCTTGTTTTTGTGGGGCGGATTGATTGAGCTTTTAATGGTTTGGATTTGTCTAAACCTGGGTCGAAGGCCACGTTGGAGTCACCTCCGAAAATTACAGTTCCTTCTAATAGTGGGCTTAGAGTTTGTAGCATTGCTTGGAAGAATTTTGTTTGACCCTTATTGGGGGAGTAGTAAGAAATGAAAGAAAAAAGGCTTTCATCTATTTTACCCTTAACCAATAAGAATCTGCCATCTGGATCTCTGTGCACTAAATCGTGCTTAAATTTACACTGTTTTGCGAATATTACCGCTACACCTCTGGTCTTATCTTCTGCATTCGCTAGGAAGAATGTGGGGTATTGAGCATGTAGAAATGTTGGGTTATATTTGGAAGGGAAATGTGTTTCCTGGATCATGACTACCGCCAATTTTTGTTCGTGGTAAGATTGGAGTAATTTACGCCTCTTTACCGCTGAATTTAACCCCTGGGCATTATGGGAGGCTAATTTAAAGGACGGAAGAAACAAGTTGTCACTAGGCATATTGGCTATTTGGGGAGAACGTATGTGGTGCGGCATCTCTTACCTCCTCTGGAGTGTGGTGGAGCCTGGTTATTCGGATCGTGAGATAGGATCTGGAGCCTGGAGGAAAGTGGACCGACCAAGAATCCTGTGGACTGTCACAAAAAAAAATAGGGTTAGAGAAAAAGACAGAAAGGAAAGAGAAAATGAGAGAAAGTAAATGCACGTGTTCTCGTGAGAATAGTCCCAAGAGGAACCTGCGGCATCGAGCGGATACAAAGATCCCCTCCATGTCGCCCAACAATAAACAAAAGTAGCCCTCCAAAGGGGCTATCAGTCCATCTCCCGACCATGGGGATCCCATTATCTTGAGATGGATGGAGGCGCATGACTGCTACCCCAGTCAGTGCCTGCCCGATTGGTAATCCTATAGTAAATAATTAACAAAACCCTGTGAGGAAAACCATTTCAACACTATAACATTGCAAACTGTGTGTATCGAAGCCAGCCGGCTTAATAAAAAACAAAACAAAAAGAAAGTCCTGCTGTAGGCCTATTACGCCCAGGGGGGAAGTGTGAAGGGAAAGGGGGGAGGGAGGGTGGAGAGAAAAGGATAGGAGGGGGAACGGGGAATAAGGATAAGTCTAAGAGGGGGGAGAATTGTAGGAACTGTATAAAGCCCTATTGGGAGCTATCCTTTCCCAATAGACCGGTGTGTCATTGTGTCCGTCTCCTGGTCCACCACACCACCAGCCGGCGGTGAGGAAGACCCGTAGGTGGGAAGTCCCAAGAACTTGCTCTTCGGTGTTCGTTGATAAGTTGATTGTAGGAGATCCAGACGCCATCTGTGGGAAGGGATGGGAGCTGAGTGTTTGCGAGTCGCTTGAATAGGTACGGATGATCCATTGGGAGAAATCGCATGACAAAGCGACTAATTTTTCTGGTGCGGGGTGACCTAACAGGTCCGAGGTGTCGTGTTCTGGTGAAGTCCATATGGAGGTGGAAGTCCGGTATCCCTGATGGGTTCAGGGTTCGTACATCCTAATCCTAAGTGGTTCAAGATGGTCTTTTAGGGTTATAGACGACTTGGAATGTTTCCTGAGGAATGTATCCGGGTACTGCCCGGACGTGTTCATATGATTCAGGAGGGCATCGGTTCCCTTACTCGTCTACTTTTTGTGGTTTTCCATAAAGGGGAGACTGGGCTGGTTGGAGTCTGTCTCTTATAAGATCCGGATTGCGCATTTGATGTGTCCATCTCTAAGTCCTGAGATATCAGCTTCAGTGAGAGAAGGATCCGCTCTCCTTCAGGCAGATTAGGAGTGTGTCTTGCCTTTGTAGGTGAATTTTAAAGCAAAGGGGAAAGCCCACCAGTATCTTATTTCCTTTTGTGTCAGGATTAGTAGTAGAGGTTTGAGGGTTCTGCGTTTTTGGATCGTCATAGGCGATATGTCCGCAAATATTTGAACATCATGGTCTTGGAATGATATGTGTGGTTGCTGGCGGGAGAGCTTCATGATGTTCTCTTTCACTCCGTAGTGGTGCGGCTTCACCACTATGTCCCTGGGAGACCCGTCCTTCCTGGGGGGACCCAGAGATCTGTGGGCTCTGTCTAACTCCAGGTTATGTGTAGAGATATCAGGGATAAGGGATTTGATCAATTCTTGCACTGCTGAAGGGACATCCGTGCAAGATTCTGGGATGCCTCTGACCCTGAAGTACTCCCTTCTCGATCGGTTTTCCAAATCGTCGATCCTACTTAAGGCCACATCCAACTGTTCCTGCACAATCTGAATGTGGTCAGAGTTTTGATTGGTTCTTGAGACTGTGTAATCCAGTTTTTGTTCAATCGCTTCTATTCTGGTGCCCAGATTCTGGAAGTCAGATCGAATGTCATTTGTTATTTTGTGGGCTGTATTAGCTAAGCCCCTTTCCAGTAAGTCAGATAGTTTGAGGAAGAGGTCCCCTGCATTCTGGGGCATGTCTGTGTCTGTGCCTCCCATATTGTCATTATTGTGCTGAGGGAAAGGAGAATGTCCCATAGGAGATAGCAAGGGGGCTGCCAGGGGGCTCTCATTCGGGTAAACCGAGTTGTGGCCTGAGGGGGATGTGGTGGGATGGGATAAGGAGATTGCAGAGGTAGGGTATGGGAGAGTAGCAGGAGCGATCACTTGCCTGGCTTCTTGCATTCCCCCTGATGCTGCCTGTGTCTGAGGCGCGGCCGCCATCTTGGATTCAGCCTGTATTTTCTCTGCCTCAAAGCGGGGTCCCAGGTCCTTTTTTGCTGCCGTGGATGGCATGGGTGGGGAACCGCTGTGTTCCCCCAACCGATTCTGCTGTGCACGGGCTTGCAGCGGGTTCTGATACGGCGCTAGGGCGGCTGGCTGGCTGGGGTAGTGAGGAGCTCCCGGCTTACGCGGCCATCTTGGAGTCCCTCGCGCATGCGCCTTCGTAGCAAATTTTTTTCACGTGACTTGGCCTGAAGAGCGTGGCGGCCAGTTCAGTGGGTAGGTATTTTAGATATCCAACATGTTTCACCAGTGATGGCTTCCTCAGGGACAGATGTTTAATACCTATAGTGCTACAGTTCACTCTATAGAGAGAAATATAACAATCAATAAAAGTTCTAAGACAATTGTTACATTAGATACAGAAAAAAGTATACATATGTTTGCGAACTGTCAGAGTAAACCACTGACCACCACCCAAGGTAAGCCCTAACAGGTCCCCCATGCGTCAGGGTGCCAATGGGAACCCCGACCAGGCTATCTAAAGATGGTAAACATGTACCTGCAAGTCACCAGGGATAAGTGCCACATGCATCCGGGACAGGGCCTCAAACAGAGATTACAATGGGTAGCTGCAGGGGGCAATCAGAAAGGCCTGGCGGAGTATGTGTCTAAAAAATAGAATTGTATATAATTGAATACATTTGGGTAGGTCCTGGAGAAGCCTCATAACGGCCCATCAATTAAAAAAAGGAAAACATAATATAGGACTAACATAGTCTCTAATTTCTACTTACATTCATTCTATTTTAAGTGAATAGCAGGACACCGGAAAGCAATCAATGTTGAAGATAATTGGCCAAAGGGTATGGGATGGAGCATGTATCTCTGAGGGTTAATGGGAAAAAATTATATAGCACATAACATTGTCCCGAAGATACTAAATCCAAAAATGCAGGTTGCAGACTAGCTGTGTCAACAAATGACACAGACTAAGTAAATGCAAAGGTAGTTTTACATTCACCAATAAGTATAATACAGGATGGAATAGGTGGCTGAAAAAGAACTTACAGCCAATTGCGACGCCCGATGGAGCAAGCTGAAGAACAAAAGACACTATCAGCATGGTGTAAACAGGCCAATAGGGAACAAGAGAGACTGAGTCTCCAAGCATGAGTGATAAATGGTAATGCCTACCGAACCGGAGTACAACTGGTGCAACGGTGTCCTGTAGATCCCTGGCGTGTGTAATGGCCTGGGATGCCGGCGTTCTTATGCCCCCCACACACGTGCAGCGTATAACGTCGCCGCACGTGTGAGCGGACGAAAAGGAGCCACTGCACATGCGCCGCTCGCAATTGCGTCTGGGCCTACAAGGTCCAGAAGGCATTGCGGTGGTGTCTATAGTGACGTGTAAGTAAACACATCACGGACACCACGCAGTATTCCATCGCCGCAGCTTGCAGCGCGATACCTGGGAGATGTGAAAAATTTCCCAGTGTGCAGTGGCTGAGGCGGGCAGAGGAATAACCAGTGCCCTTGGGTGTCCATACAGCTAAAGTATATCTCATGTGAGAGGCCCAAGAGTACCAGACGCAGTGTGCACTGACCACAGAGACCCACAGGGACCGGTGGGCAACTTGTACCCAACAGGTAATAAGAGGGCATGGAGGGGGAGACATATAGCATCCAAAGGCGCAGGGGCCCGAAAGGGGCACAAATGGAAAGGTGGGCGTGGGTAGGAACAAGTCAGGGATCCAAGTAAAGCCCCAAAGAGGCGCCTGCACACAAGGCATGAACAAGGACTGTAGCGAAGTAGGAAACAAAAATAGAGGGGGGCATGGTCCCTGGCGAGTGCCCACGCAAGTCACCCTGACAGTTCGCAAAGTATAACTAAGATTATTAAAGTGGTTGTATACCCTTTTTGTTAACTTTTACCTACAGGTAAGCCTATAATAAGGCTTACCTGTAGGTAAAAAAAATATCTCCTAAACCTATACGGTTTAGGAGATATTCCCCTCGCAATGAGCCGCTGACTCCAGCGGCGCATGCGCACAGGGGATTCTCGGCTGACAGCCCGGCAAACTCCGGAGCTTGCCGGGCAGAAGTCTCCTGCGCGCATGCGCGGGAGTGACGACATCGCGGCTCCGGCCACTCACAGTGCCGGAGCCGCGATACCCGGAAGACACGCCGAGGGGAGATGTCAGCTCCCTCGGCGTGGACAGGATGAGATGCCGGCGCCTCGTTCTAAGGTAAGTATATCATAATGAGCTAGTATGCGGTGCATACTAGCTCATTATGCCTTTTCCCTTGCAGGTATAGGAAAAAAAAAAAAAAAACGCGGGTATACAACCGCTTTAACACAGTATATTCGTCCTAGGGTCATAATAAACAGGAATAACAGTAATGATAACATAGAGGCAATGGAACCATATAAGTATCACAATGAACAAACAAACTGGTATTTCATTAATATGTCTATACACTATATATCTAATCGTATAGGTGACAAATTGAGAAATTGTGTAAGGATAAAGCTAAATCCTGATCCATCAGGGCCGATCTCTAAAGTGGGAAAGAGCCGTGGGGAGGAGTATGAAAAATTCAAGCAGTGTATACAGGAACTAAAGAATTTTTTTAAAAGTAAATTAAATCAGCCCCGAATAGGTATCTACCTATAAAAATGGCTTGAAACGAATACATTCATTGAGCCCTGGATAAGTCGTGGCCTCCAAAGTGTGTATCCATTTAGTCTCTAATTGAAGTAGTTTTTGATCTATATCCCCACCTCTCACATGTGCAGGGATATGTTCCAATGCTGTAAATCCCACAACATGGGGGTCAAAATTGTGGTAATTAGCAACATGTCGATTGACAGAGGTGGAGGTCTTACCTTTATATAAGGGTTTAATGTGATCATGGATCCGTACACAAAATTGACGTTTAGTTTTACCGACATAGTAGCTGCCACATACACATGTGGCCAGATATACTACTCCGATAGTCTGACACGTCACTTTATGTTTAATTTTGTGTGTTTGGCCATTTGGGAGCGGATTCTCGCGTGCATCATAAATAAACTCACATATATCACAATGGCCACAAGGGAATGTGCCAAACGCTGTTGAAAGAAACTCTGGTTTAGGTGCATGGTGACTGGCTGTAATTTTATCTCGTAAAGATGGAGAGCGACGGTAGGTAATCTGAGGCTGGGATTGGATATATTTTTTAATGGTGTTGTCTGCTGTAAGGAGGGGCCAATACTTGTTCAGAATATCCCTCACCTCATTGTGATGTTGGGAAAATTGGGTTATAACCCGGACGGGCTGAAAACCATCCTTGTTTTTAGTGGAATATATCAGTTTTTTCTGATCCAATTTTTTTACTTTGTTAAAGGCCTGTTTTAACAATTTATGACTATACCCTCTTCTTTTTAGTCTCTCGTAAAGATCCTGAGAGGCCACAAAGAAGTCCTTGTCATCCGTGCAATTCCGTTTAATGCGTAAATATTGGCTGTATGGAATACTATTTAGCAATGGTTTGGGATGAGCGCTTTTAGCGTGTAATATAGTGTTCCCAGACGTTTCTTTACGATACAGGGACGAGGAAAGGTTCCCATCAGAGTCCAGTCGTGTGAACTTGAGATTATATTAATTTACAGCCAAAGTTTCCATGAATCTCGAGAGATGTTCCCAAGTACCAGACCAAAAAAAGATGATATCATCGATATACCTGTGCCACGAAATCACGTGGCACAGGAAATCAACAAGATCAGAATTGGAGAACAAATCCATTTCCCACCCCCCCAGGTACAAATTAGCGTAGGATGGCGCACATTTAGTGCCCATAGCTACGCCTTGCACCTGGAGGCAGAATTGTTGACATTTTTGCAGATTTATTAAAAAAGAAAATTGAAATATCACATGGTCCTATGTATTCAGACCCTTTGCTCAGTATTTTGTAGAAGCACCCTTTTGATCTAATACAGCCATGAGTCTTTTTGGGAAAGATGCAACAAGTTTGTCACACCTGTATTTGGGGATCCTCTGCCATTCCTCCTTGCAGATCCTCTCCAGTTCTGTCAGGTTGGATGGTAAACGTTGGTGGACGGCCATTTTTAGGTCTCTCCAGAGATGCTCAATTGGGTTTAAGGCAGGGCTCTGGCTGGGCCATTCAAGAACAGTCACGGAGTTGTTGTGAAGCCACTCCTTCATTATTTTAGCTGTGTGCTTAGGGTCATTGTTTTGTTGGAAGGTAAACCTTCGGCCCAGTCTGAGGTCCTGAGCACTCTGGAGAAGGTTTTCATCCAGGATATCCCTGTACTTGGCCACATTTATCTTTCCCTCGATTGCAACCAATCGTCCTGTCCCTGCAGCTGAAAAACACCCTCACAAGCATGATGGTGCCACCACCATGCTTCACTGTTGGGACTGTATTGGACACATGATGAGCAGTTCCAGGTTTTCTCCACACATACCGCTTAGAATTAAGGCCAAAAAGTTCTAGCTTGGTCTCATCAGACCAGAGAATCTTATTTCTCACCATCTTGGAGTTCTTCAGGTGTTTTTTTAGCAAACTTAATGCAGGCTTTCATGTGTCTTGCACTGAGGAGAGGCTTCTGTCGGGCAACTCTGCCATAAAGCCCCCACTGGTGGAGGGCTGCAGTGATGGTTGACTTTCTACAACTTTCTCCCATCTCCCGACTGCATCTCTGGAGCTCAGCCACAGTGATCTTTGGGTTCTTTTTTACCTCTCTCACCAAGGCTCTTCTACCCCAATAGCTCTGTTTGGCCGGACGGACAGCTCTAGGAAGGGTTCTGGTCATCCCAAACGTCTTCCATTTAAGGATTATGGAGGCCACTATGCTCTTAGGAACCTTAAGTGAAGCAGAAATTTTTTTGTAACCTTGGCCAGATCTGTGCCTTGCCACAATTCTGTCTCTGAGCTCTTCAGGCAGTTCCTTTGACCTCATGTTTCTCATTTTGCTCTGACATGCACTGTGAGCTGTAAGGTCTTATATAGACAGGTGTGTGGCTTTCCTAATCAAGTCCAATCAGCATAATCAAACACAGCTGGACTCAAATTAAGGTGTAGAACCATCTCAAGGATGATCAGAAGAAACGGACAGCACCTGAGTTAAAAATATGAGTGTCACAGCAAAGGGTCTGAATACTTAGGACCATGTGATTTTTTTTTTTTTTTAATAAATCTGCAAAAATGTCAACAATTCTGTGTTTTTCTGTCAATATGGGGTGCTGTGTGTACAATAATGAGGAAAAAAAATGAACTTAAATGATTTTAGCAAATAGCTGCAATATAACAAAGAGTGAAACATTTAAGGGGGTCTGAATACTCCCCACTGTATGTGACAGGTAGGTGGGTCAGTGTATGTGTCAGGTAGGTGAGTCAGTGTATGTGTCAGGTAGGTGGGTCAGTGTATGTGTCAGGTAGGTAGGTCAGTGTATGTGTTATGGTCAGGTATGTCAGTGTATGTGTCAGGTAGGTAGGTCAGTGTGTGTGTAATGGTCAGGTAGGTCAGTGTGTGTGTAATGGTCAGTTGGGTCATCGTATGTGTCAGGTAGGTAGTTCAGTGTATGTAATGGTCAGGTAGGTCACATATTGCAAAGGGGGTGGAGTCATGGGCAGAGCCAATGGGGGCGGCAAGATGAGGTTTCACCTTTGGCGTAAAAAATTCTTGCACCAGCCCTGTCCCCATCTGTCCCAATCCACTTTCTCTGTGTTCCCATCACAGGTACTACGCAGTACCGCTCCAACTACCGAAGACACAGTACAGAGTGACTCAGCAACAGACACCTTGCACGCATCAGTTTTGTTCAAACTAGACTGTGGTAATACATTTTTAACCACAACATGTTGCAGTACCCCACCCTCACCATTGTGAGTAGATGAAGCTTCTTTCAACACATCAACCTTTACATTTTCATTGGCAGACTGCATTACCCATTATCACCATAAGCATTTTTAAACATTTCAGATTGGCATTTAACAAATTCTCATCACCAGGTTCAAGTACCCTCTTGTTCATCAGAGTGGCACCTGTTCCGGGCAACGTCAGGCTCAAACACACAGAGCTCCCTGGAGGTTTCTAGAGACACCTCTGCAGCCTTATATACTGTTTCTAGGGGGAACAGCATATCCTGCTTAGTGATCACCATTGCTTTGTTCACTTGGATACATTGACTTTCTTCTGATGCACTTCTACTGGCCAACTCTCCCTGGTGGCCACAGGATGAAACTACAGCAGGCATCTCTGGCTGTTTAGCACCCCTCGCAGGCACAACAGAAATTTCCTCTCTGTTGCCAGGGGTGACTGAAAACATTTTTAAACAGGAATCTGGGCTTGTAGACAAAGACTTTTGCCCAGTAGCATTATCACCAGCTGTATTCCACAACCTGGGACAAGAAAAAATGCCATGCCCTAGTTGACCACATTCCAGGCATGGTACTTGCTGAATTTCTTCTGTTGCTAAGGGAGATGGCACTCGCCCAATATGCAGAAAGTCACTGGCATCTCTATGGGGATAGTGGGCTACCTCTACCCTGTAGCTCCTCCTTCTGGTTGGCACATTTTCCCCTGTTAACAGAAACGGCGCTCTCCCAGATGCACTTTGCTGGCTCTCCCAAACACATAGACTTCTCTCTCCATGAACCGGTGTTGCTTTAAACTTGCCACAATTCTCTGTAGGCAATATCTTTGTCTTGCGGTCCACAGACCTGACAGAACCACAGTTGCTATGGGCAACCACACTCCTCTTAAACTTCTGGTAAGCCTGTTGCTCACTCCTGGCACATGGAGCAGGCTTACCAAACACAGATGCAGTCCTTTGCTTTGGTAGACAACTTTTCACTGGAGGCTGGGACAAAGGGCACTTGAAGACTGCATGCCCCCACTCACTGCCCCGCAAACAACGCTCTTCCCTGAGTGTCTTGTCCAGGATTTCTACACTGCATTCTCTTGCAAGCTTAGGGCTCTGCACATTGATAACTGGTCTCCTTGTACCAGAGTTACTAGGGACAAGAGCAGCCATATCCTGCCTTGGCAAACTCTGTACAGGCATGTATGGGGCTCTTCCTGTTGGTAACAACCCCTGCAGCCACAGAGCTCTGTCTCTCATCTCAGCCATTCTTGCTTCTTTTTTGTTTTGACTGCCCCATTTTCACAGTTACTCCACAACACTTCTTCACAGGTCAGCAACAAAATGGAGCACTGTCTCTTTAACCACTAGCCGCCTGCCCACTGTCATATGACGGTGGGATGAGGCAGCTCTCTTTCTGGGAGGATGTCATATGACGTGATCGCCTTCCCGAGCCACTAGGGGGCGTGCACGCGCCGCCTGCGGCGCAGGCGCGTGCCTGACGCGTCACTGGGGACCCTATGCGTGTGCCCGGCGGCCGCGATGTCCACCGGGCACCCGCGATGTCTGCCGGGCACCCGCGATTGCCCAGTAACTGAGCAGGACCGTGGATCTGTGTGTGTAAACACACAGATGCACGTCCTGTCAGAGGAGAGGAGACCGATGGTGTGTCCCTTCTACATAGGGACACCAATCGGTCACCTCCCCCAGTCAGTCCCCTCCCCCCACAGTTAGAATCACCTGCCTAGGACACACATTTAACCCCTCAATCACCCCCTAGTGTTACCCCCTTCCCTGCCAGTCACATTTACACAGTAATCAATGCATTTGTATAGCACGAATCGCCGTATAAATGTGAATGGTCCCAAAAATGTGTCAAAAGTGTCCGATATGTCCGCCTCAATATCGCAGTCTCAATAAAAATCGCAGATCGCCGCCATGACTAGTAAAAAAAAAAAAATAATAATAAAAATGCTATAAATCTATCCCCTATATTGTAGACGCTATAACTTTTGCGCAAACCAATCAATATACGCTTATTGCAATTTTTTTTACCAAAAATATGTAGAAGAATACATATCGGCCTAAACTGAGGAAAAAATGTAAAACATATATATATTTATTCCCACGCTATCATGTGTAAAACACTGGGCCCAATTGGAAAAGCTGCTTGCACCGAAACAGGTACAGAACGACCCTGTGGGTGAGTTATAAATTAGCTATGTGGTGCCGCGCTAGTCCTGGGTGAATGTCTGAATAACTTGAATTGTTAAAAATACAACGTACAGGGTAGAGATATGGTGTAAATTAAAAGGTGATACTCTCAGCTGTGATAACAATCTAAGTAGCTGAGGTAGCAGTTCTAGTGGTAATGGACATCTGTGCTATTAATAGTAAATACCTATATCTCATCAGTGTGCATAAATAATACAAAATTTAGCAAAAATAAACAATCAGTGACTTATTTGCATCATGTTCATAAAAAAATCATAGTAATAATAAACAATGACAATTAATAATAATAAAGTGCATAGTGCAATAGACGATAACTCATTATACAACTCAACCATGCAACACATCGAGTGACATATGTGCAATGGTGTACTCAATAATAATAAAGATAGTGTCCCAAAGAGGAAAGAAATAATTAATGAAACGTAAATGCTATTGACTCTAACGTGTTTAAATTGTCCAAACATGCACAAAAATGTGAATAATAGTGTAGTGAAGAGTATCCATAAACAAGTTCTTCTTAATGTAACGTGATTGCAGCGTCCTGACATGCAGCAAATAGCAGTGCAGTGCTCAAAGTAGATCACAGGGTGCACATCTTCGTGTCTAGACACCTATGTGTGAAATGGCCCCTTACCTTAGGGTAATAGGGCAAGCGCATTGACCTAAGCTTATTTTGGGGGGAGTCCTCCTAGGGGTGTAAAACGTTATCCTCGTAGTCCTAGTCCCATGGGGTAGGTCCCTCGATGGTAATGTGGATAAAAAAAATGGGGAGTCCCAATAGTGTAGTATCGTTTAAGTAAACAATTTTTATTAGGTAAAACAGGGTACTCACATAACAAACTTTAAAAACGATCCTCTCTCCAACGAGCGGCGAGCTCGTAAGCCTATTGCAGCATGCACAGCCTGTCCCGTCCCTAGGCGTGACGTCACACCACACGTGACTTCATCAGGGGATGAATACAGGCTAGAATCGTGTCCTTAAATATGCTTATAATGGGCGCCAATGGGCGGCCATTTTCCCGAAGCCCTATGATTCTAATTACGGCGGCCATTTTCCAAGAGATCACCCGGCGCGGCCATATTGCAGATGTTAAATGCACTCGACAAGCATAATTGTCAGCTGATCCCGGCAGCCAATCCCACAGGGCGAACGCTACCACATCTCTCGCACTGTCAGCAAGGGAGGGCAAACATCACGGAGCTCAATTCAGCGGTCCCCATAGCGGACAGCCTGAGTGCACGAGTGAGATAAGAAAATGATAGATGGAATTAGCTGTTAGCCTCCAGGGAAAGGGAATAGGGAATAGGATTGGGGTATGCTCCACATGCCCAGATGGACCAGAGGGGACTCTGATCAGCATGGTCTATTAAATAGTGGAATATAGCCAAATAAAAACCTTTATTAAAAATTGGTAAAAATTGGTGGAGTTCGAAATTAAAATTAAAACGAAATTAAAAAAAAAAAAAAAAAAATTTAAAAAAGGGGGTACATAGAAGGGAGAAGCGGTCATGTTGCCATAGGTACATCTCTGCATCAGCCCTACATTTTATCCTTTAGACCAGGTATACAAATACATAACATGAAACACATAATTGACATGTGGTAAAATAAATACAGAGGGAAGATCATGAAGCACAAGATTAGCATTTAGTGGGTTAAATCATGGCAAAAAATGGATTAAAATAAATAAATAAATAGATAAAGGAATAAATAAATACTTATATTCTGGAATCCCATGGATTGCTAATAAAATCAAAACTAATTTCAAACTCTAAGATTGGAACGAGATAAAACTAGCTACTAAACACTACCGTGAGAGGAAGGCTAGTATTAAGAGAGAGCGGCACTAACTTTAAATCCATAAATGACTGAATTGACAGGTAGAGATACAAGATAAAAATCAAAAAAAGTGGTTTAAAAGTCACTAAGAAAACAATTAAGATCGAAATCGATATTTAGACCACGGGGCGAGAAAGTATCCAAGGTAAAAATCCATTTGGATTCAAGTTTACTTAGAGTCCTCACCTTATGTCCACCCCGCCAATGTTTAATATATGGTGTGATACCCCAAAACTTCAAATGGGTGGGGTCCTTATTATGGTACTTCAGAAAGTGTTTAGATACACTATGCTTGTCATAGCCGCTAAGGATATTTTTGACATGCTCTTTGATGCGCACTCTTAGAGGTCTTTTGGTACGACCCACATATTGCAGGCCGCAACTACATTCAAGAGCATATACCGCCCCTTCGGTATTACAGCAAATAAAATCCTTCACCATATACGTGTCACCTGTGCTTGTAGAGGTGAAGTTGAAGATCTTTTCGTTTGGGCGCTTAGTCCTTAGACACGCAAAACATCTCTTGCATGGAAAAAATCAATTTCCGGTAAAGAATGAAAAAGGTTTCTTTGGTGGATCCACCACATTTTTAACTACTATGTCTCGAATTGTAGGTGCCTTTTTGTATATGAACTTCGGATCCCTGGTGAGAATATCATCTAGCTGTCTTTCTGCCAATAAGATATGCCAGTGGCGTTTTATTATCTTCTCAATTCTTTTATGTTGTATATTAAAATCTAGGACCAGCGGTATTCCCTCTAGTGAGTTTCTTGGTGTATCCTTTTCTTTAATCAGATCTTTCCGGTCAATCTTCGAGATTTCAGTGATTTTGGACTTGATAAATTGGCGGTCGTAACCTTTTGCGATAAATCTCTCTCCCATTTTTTCGGCTTGTTCAAAAAACGTCTCTATTTTGGTACAATTTCTTTTTATCCGCATTAATTGGCCCTTTGGGATATTAAACACCCAGTTTTTGTGATGACAACTACCTATTGGGAGGTAGCTATTCCTATCAACGCTCTTAAAGTGCGTCTTAGTGCTAAATGTAGAATTTTCAAGTGTAATCTCAAGGTCTAGAAAGTTGACTTTATTCTTGCTAATGTCCCAAGTTAGTTCAATATTTCTGTCGCTGACATTCAATTTTTCAAGGAACTCTGTTAGTTCACTTGCTTCACCTTCCCATAGTATAAAAATGTCATCAATATACCTTTTATATATAACTAGTCCCTTTGGGCGATCATTAAAAACATTTTCCTCCTCCCATTTTGCCATGAAGAGGCCAGCTATGCTTGGGGCAAATCTTGCTCCCATAGCAACTCCCGTTTGTTGATGGTAATAAGTCTTGTTGTACCAAAAGTAGTTGTTCTTGAGGCTAAATTCAAGGCATTTTATTAAGAACTTTCTCTGCATACATGGGAGCTTAGTATATTTCCTTAAGCCCCATTTTGCGGCTTCACAAGCTCGATGGTGGGGGATCACCGTATATAGGGATGATACATCCGCAGTGGCCAAAACCCATGGTCTATCATCTCCTGGGAAGTTTTCCATTATTTGCAGCATCTGTTTCGTATCTCTCAAGTATGCTTCTGTCTTTTGAACCGCTGGCTGTAGGTAAACATCAATGTACTGTCCCATCCTTGAAGTCAGTGACTCTATGCCATTTACTATCGGCCTTGGAGGTGGGTCTGATCTGTTCTTGTGAATTTTCGGTACTAGATATATAATTGGCGTGCGACAGGAATCCGGTATGAGAAATCTAGCTTCTTTTTTATTCAATATGGATTTTTTTAAACCTAAGTGCACAATCTGTTCAAGTGCTTTCCGGCAACTAAATACAGGGTTCTTCAGCAGCTTGGTATACGTCTCAGTATCATCCAGCATCTGCATCATTGAGCTATGATATTGTTCTTTTGAAAGAACTACGATCCCTCCCCCCTTATCTGCTGGCCGGATCACAATATCACGTCTTTTTGTCAACTTCCGAATACCATTTTTAATAAAATTGGGGTCCTCTCGCTTTTTTATCTTTAGGTCTTTGATTTCTTCTAAAACAATTTTCTTAAAAACATCAATGTGTTTACTATCTTTAATTGGGGGGTTAAAAGTGGATTTATTCCTTAGTGAGCTGTGTAAAACGTCATCATTCGTGGATACTGTCAGTTTGGGTATTGGGGGGTTGCCTACTAAATATTTTTGAATATTCAATTTGCGCACAAATTTCTGAATCCTGATATATGTTTCAAGTTTGTTGAGGTTTTTTGTGGGTGCATATTTCAACCCTTTGTCCAATACTCCAACCTCTTCATGCGTCAGTTCATGGCCGCTAAGGTTGAAGATACCTTCTCCTTTTACTCTCTCTTTTGTTGTCTCTTTCCGGCCCTTCGTCCTCTCTTCTTTCTGGACTTTTTCTTGAAGCTCGCATCTCTTCTAGGTTTCTCACTGGATGATTTTCTCTGTTCCGGTCTAAAAAAGCTCTATTGGAATTTTGGTCTCCATAGTAGGGAGGATATTGTCTGCCTGATCTTTCTTCTCCTTCTCTATTCATTAGGGGGGCATAGTGATTATACGTGGGAAAAGGGCTTCTATCCTCTTGGCGGTAATTTCTCTGTGGTGGCCCCCTTCTATCATCATATTTGTATTCTTGGATGGGGCTCCTGTCCCTTGGTCTGTAATAATCATATCCCGAATCTCTGTTCTCTCTGTAATCTTGTATGGGTCTTCTCTGATCATATCCCGAATCTCTGTTTTCTCTGTAATCTTGTATGGGTCTTCTCTGATCCCTCTGGTCATTGGGTGGTCCCCTGTAATCTCGCTCTCCATAAGGGGGTCTATGCCAATTGTTCCTATTCTGGGGCCTTCTGTTTCTCCAGTAATGTTGCTTCCTTCCTCCATTTTGTGGTGTTCAGTAGTTCTGTTGGGGTCTCCTCTCGTTCCGGTATGGAGTGTTCGCGTAGTGGTCTGTATTTCTCCTATCGTTATCTCTATGTCCTGGGGTCATACCGCGATTTTCTTCTCTGGGATCTTGATGTCTTGTATTTTCCATAGTGGGCCTGGGTTGTACACTATGTTGTTGAGGGTACATTCTTACTACTTTTTCTGGTGTGGAGTATGCGGATGAACTTTCAGTTTTACCTAGCTGGCTTTGCCATTTAAAGACTTGGTCATTGTAGAAATCATTGGTGTCTCTAATGTGCTTCTTACTTTTCCTTTGTTGGACCTCTTTATCTTTTTTAACGAGATCTTTATTTAATTGAGTCATTAGGGTGTTATATTCGGTAGTGTCTTTGTGTGATTCTAATTCTACTCTTAGGTCAGCAATAGTCTGGTCTATTTTCTTACTTTTTCTTTGTTTCCTTTCTAACAGGATCCCTATGAGTTCCAGGCCCTTATCATTAAAAAATTTAAACCATTCTTGGTTTGATTCTTGGTCTATCAGGCCATCATTCGGGGGGACGTCCCACCTCAACCTTCTTGGGACTATACTTTCTTTAAGGTATGTCTCAAAGGTGCAGATGTCCCACCATAAGCTTACTTTCTTTTCCATGTTATGTCCTAATTTTCTCATTAAGCTTTCTAGGTTTAAATTAGTGTTGGATTTTACATTGGTGACATTAAACACTTCCTCTAAGTTAACTCTCCTTTTTTCCATATAGGAAAACACATCCATGATTGCTGCAGGAATGGATGGTACGTACACAGTAAACTTGATATATATATATATTTATTCCCACGCTATCATGTGCAAAACACTGGGCCCAATTGGAAAAGCTGCTTGCACCGAAAGAGGTACAGACCGACCCTGTGGGTGAGTTATAAATTAGCTATATGGTGCCGCGCTAGTCCTGGGTGAATGTCTGAATAACTTGAATTGTTAAAAATACAACGTGCAGGGTAGAGATATGGTGTAAATTAAAAGGTGATACTCTCAGCTATGATAACAATCTAAGTAGCTGAGGTAGCAGTTCTAGTGGTAATGGACATCTGTGCTATTAGTAGTAAATACCTATATCTCATCAGTGTGCATAAATAATACAAAATTTAGCAAAAATAAACAATCAGTGACTTATTTGCATCATGTTCATAAAAAAATCATAGTAATAATAAACAATGACAATTAATAATAATAAAGTGCATAGTGCAATAGACGATGACTCATTATACAACTCAACCATGCAACACATCGAGTGACATATGTGCAATAGCGTACTCAAAAATAATAAAGATAGTGTCCCAAAGAGGAAAGAAATAATTAATGAAACATAAATGCTATTGACTCTAATGTGATTAAATTGTCCAAACATGCACAAAAATGTGAATAATAGTGTAGTGAAGAGTATCCATAAACAAGTTCTTCTTAATGTAACGTAATTGCAGCGTCCTGGCATGCAGCAAATAGCAGAGCAGTGCTCAAAATAGATCACAGGGTGCACATCTTCGTGTCTAGACACCTATGTGTGAAATGGCCCCTTACCATAGGGTAAGAGAGTAAAAGGAGAAGGTATCTTCAACCTTAGCGGCCATGAACTGACGCATGAAGAGGTTGGAGTATTGGACAAAGGGTTGAAATATGCACCCACAAAAAACCTCAACAAACTTGAAACATATATCGGGATTCAGAAATTTGTGCGCAAATTGAATATTCAAAAATATTTAGTAGGCAACCCCCCAATACCCAAACTGACAGTATCCACGAATGATGACGTTTTACACAGCTCACTAAGGAATAAATCCACTTTTAACCCCCCAATTAAAGATAGTAAACACATTGCTGTTTTTAAGAAAATTGTTTTAGAAGAAATCAAAGACCTAAAGATAAAAAAGAGAGAGGACCCCAATTTTATTAAAAATGGTATTCGGAAGTTGACAAAAAGACGTGATATTGTGATCCGGCCAGCAGATAAGGGGGGAGGGATCGTAGTTCTTTCAAAAGAGCAATATCATAGCTCAATGATGCAGATGCTAGATGATACTGAGACGTATACCAAGCTGCTGAAGAACCCCGTATTTAGTTGCCGGAAAGCACTTGAACAGATTGTGCACTTAGGTTTAAAAAAATCCATATTGAATAAAAAAGAAGCTAGATTTCTCATACAGGATTCCTGTCGCACGCCAATTATATATCTAGTACCGAAAATTCACAAGAACAGATCAGACCCACCTCCAAGGCCGATAGTAAATGGCATAGGGTAATAGGGCAAGCGCATTGACCAAAGCTTATTTTGGGGGGAGTCCTCCTAGGGGTGTAAAACGTTATCCTCGTAGTCCTAGTCCCATGGGGTAGGTCCCTCGATGGTAATGTGGATAAAAAAAGGGGGAGTCCCAATAGTGTAGTATCGTTTAAGTAAACAATTTTTATTAGGTAAAACAGGGTACTCACATAACAAACTTTAAAAACGATCCTCTCTCCAATGAGCGGCGAGCTCGTAAGCCTATTGCAGCATGTACAGCCTGTCCCGTCCCTACGTGTGACGTCACACCACACGTGACTTCATCAGGGGTGAATACAGGCTAGAATCGTGTCCTTAAATATGCTTATAATGGGCGCCAATGGGCGGCCATTTTCCCGAAGCCCTATGATTCTAATTACGGCGGCCATTTTCCAAGAGATCACCCGGCGCGGCCATATTGCAGATGTTAAATGCACTCGACAAGCATAATTGTCAGCTGATCCCGGCAGCCAATCCCACAGAGCGAACGCTACCACATCTCTCGCACTGTCAGCAAGGGAGGGCAAACATTACAGAGCTCAATTCAGCGGTCCCCATAGCGGACAGCCTGAGTGCACGAGTGAGATAAGAAAATGATAGATGGAATTAGCTGTTAGCCTCCAGGGAAAGGCAATAGGGAATAGGATTGGGGTATGCTCCACATGCCCAGATGGACCAGAGGGGACTCTGATCAGCATGGTCTATTAAATAGCGGAATATAGCCAAATAAAAACCTTTATTAAAAATTGGTAAAAATTGGTGGAGAGCGAAATTAAAATTAAAACGAAATTTAAAAAAAAAAAAAATTAAAAAAGGGGGAACGTAGAAGGGAGAAGCGGTCATGTTGCCATAGGTACATCTCTGCATCAGCCCTACATTTTATCCTTTAGACCAGGTATACAAATACATAACGTGAAACACATAATTGACATGTGGTAAAATAAATACAGAGGGAAGATCATGAAGCACAAGATTAGCATTTAGTGGGTTAAATCATGGCAAAAAATGGATTAAAATAAATAAATAAATAGATAAAGGAATAAATAAATACTTATATTCTGGAATCCCATGGATTGCTAATAAAATCAAAACTAATTACAAACTCTAAGATTTGAGCGAAATAAAACTAGCTACTAAACACTACCGTGAGAGGAAGGCTAGTATTAAGAGAGAGCGGCACTAACTTTAAATCCATAAATGACTGAACTGACAGGTAGAGATACAAGATAAAAAATCAAAAAAAAGTGGTTTAAAAGTCACTAAGAAAATAATTAGGATCGAAATCGATATTTAGACCACGGGGCGAGAAAGTATCCAAGGTAAAAATCCATTTGGATTCAAGTTTACTTAGAGTCCTCACCTTATGTCCACCCCGCCAATGTTTAATATATGGTGTGATACCCCAAAATTTCAAATGGGTGGGGTCCTTATTATGGTACTTCAGAAAGTGTTTAGATACACTATGCTTGTCATAGCCGCTAAGGATATTTTTGACATGCTCTTTGATGCGCACTCTTAGAGGTCTTTTGGTACGACCCACATATTGCAGGCCGCAACTACTTTCAAGAGCATATACCGCCCCTTCGGTATTACAGCAAATAAAATCCTTCACCTGTGCTTGTAGAGGTGAAGTTGAAGACCTTTTCGTTTGGGCGCTTAGTCCTTAGACACGCAAAACATCTCTTGCATGGAAAAAATCAATTTCCGGTAAAGAATGAAAAAGGTTTCTTTGGTGGATCCACCACATTTTTAACTACTATGTCTTGAATTGTAGGTGCCTTTTTGTATATGAACTTCGGATCCCTGGTGAGAATCTCATCTAGCTGTCTGTCTGCCAATAAGATATGCCAGTGGCGTTTTATTATCTTCTCAATTCTTTTATGTTGTATATTAAAATCTAGGACCAGCGGTATTCCCTCTAGTGAGTTTCTTGGTGTATCCTTTTCTTTAATCAGATCTTTCCGGTCAATCTTCGAGATTTCAGTGATTTTGGACTTGATAAATTGGCGGTCGTAACCTTTTGCGATAAATCTCTCTCCCATTTTTTCGGCTTGTTCAAAAAACGTCTCTATTTTGGTACAATTTCTTTTTATCCGCATTAATTGGCCCTTTGGGATATTAAACACCCAGTTTTTGTGATGACAACTACCTATTGGGAGGTAGCTATTTCTATCAACGCTCTTAAAGTGCGTCTTAGTGCTAAATGTAGAATTTTCAAGTGTAATCTCAAGGTCTAGAAAGTTGACTTTATTCTTGCTAATGTCCCAAGTTAGTTCGATATTTCTGTCGTTGACATTCAATTTTTCAAGGAACTCTGTTAGTTCACTTGCTTCACCTTCCCATAGTATAAAAATGTCATCAATATACCTTTTATATATAACTAGTCCCTTTGGGCGATCATTAAAAACATTTTCCTCCTCCCATTTTGCCATGAAGAGGCCAGCTATGCTTGGGGCAAATCTCGCTCCCATAGCAACTCCTGTTTGTTGATGGTAATAAGTCTTGTTGTACCAAAAGTAGTTGTTCTTGAGGCTAAATTCAAGGCATTTTATTAAGAACTTTCTCTGCATACATAGGAGCTTAGTATATTTCCTTAAGCCCCATTTTGCGGCTTCACAAGCTCGATGGTGGGGGATCACCGTATATAGGGATGATACATGCGCAGTGGCCAAAACCCATGGTCTATCATCTCCTGGGAAGTTTTCCATTATTTGCAGCATCTGTGTCGTATCTCTCAAGTATGCTTCTGTCTTTTGAACCGCTGGCTGTAGGTAAACATCAATGTACTGTCCCATCCTTGAAGTCAGTGACTCTATGCCATTTACTATCGGCCTTGGAGGTGGGTCTGATCTGTTCTTGTGAATTTTCGGTACTAGATATATAATTGGCGTGCGACAGGAATCCGGTATGAGAAATCTAGCTTCTTTTATATTCAATATGGATTTTTTTAAACCTAAGTGCACAATTTGTTCAAGTGCTTGCCGGCAACTAAATACGGGGTTCTTCAGCAGCTTGGTATACGTCTCAGTATCATCCAGCATCTGCATCATTGAGCCTATGATATTGCTCTTTTGAAAGAACTACGATCCCTCCCCCCTTATCTGCTGACCGGATCACAATATCACGTCTTTTTGTCAACTTCCGAATACCATTTTTAATAAAATTGGGGTCCTCTCTCTTTTTTATCTTTAGGTCTTTGATTTCATCTAAAACAATTTTCTTAAAAACATCAATGTGTTTACTATCTTTAATTGGGGGGTTAAAAGTGGATTTATTCCTTAGTGAGCTGTGTAAAACGTCATCATTCGTGGATACTGTCAGTTTGGGTATTGGGGGGTTGCCTACTAAATATTTTTGAATATTCAATTTGCGCACAAATTTCTGAATCCCGATATATGTTTCAAATTTGTTGAGGTTTTTTGTGGGTTCATATTTCAACCCTTTGTCCAATACTCCAACCTCTTCATGCGTCAGTTCATGGCCGCTAAGGTTGAAGATACCTTCTCCTTTTACTCTCTTACCCTAAGGTAAGGGGCCATTTCACACATAGGTGTCTAGACAGGAAGATGTGCACCCTGTGATCTACTTTGAGCACTGCACTGCTATTTGCTGCATGCCAGGACGCTGCAATCACGTTACATTAAGAAGAACTTGTTTATGGATACTCTTCACTACACTATTATTCACATTTTTGTGCATGTTTGGACAATTTAATCAAGTTAGAGTCAATAGCATTTGTTTCATTAATTATTTCTTTCCTCTTTGGTAAACTATTTTTAATATTTTTGAGTACACCATTGCACATATGTCACTCGATGTGTTGCATGGTTGAGTTGTATAATGAGTCATCGTCTATTGCACTATGCACTTTATTATTATTAATGGTCATTGTTTATTATTACTATGATTTTTTTATGAACATGATGCAAATAAGTCACTGATTGTTTATTTTTGCTAAATTTTGTATTATTTATGCACACTGATGAAATATAGGTATTTACTATTAATAGCACAGATGTCCATTACCACTAGAACTGCTACCTCAGCTACTTAGATTGTTATTACAGCTGAGAGTATCACCTTTTAATTTACACCATATCTCTACCCTGCACGTTGTATTTTTAACAATTGAGGAGAAAATTTGTTTTAAAAAAAAATTGGATATTGGTGTGTTTTTTCAAACTTGTCACTATTCTTTTGTTTATAGCGCAATAAATAAAAACCGCAGGGGTGATCAAATACCACCAAAAGAAAGCTCTATTTGTGGGGAAAAATGATAAAAATTTCATTAGGGTGCAGTGTTGCATGACCGTGCAATTGTCATTCAAAGTGCGACAGTGCTGAAAGCTTTAAAATGGCTTGGGCAGGAAGGGGGTGAAAGTGCCCTGTATTGAGGTGGTTAAGGTTAGTTGCTTTTCTCTTGCAGGTTCTCCTCACCTGCACACACAGATTGTGCAGTCTCATGCACCAAAACACAGTTCATATAACAGATGTGAGAACTAGCAATAATTGTAGAGCTTTTAAGGACACCGCCACTTGCTTTTCTTATTTTAAAGGTTTTTCTTGCCCATGTTTATTAAAAAAAAGTTCAGCAAACACAAACATGAGTTTCCCTTGCAGGGTTATTCTACATTCCTTCTTCTTCAACATAAACAGCATTCAGCCCTTCTGGCTTGTACTTGCAGCACTGTGGCTCCAGGCCCTTGTCTGTCTCCTACAGACTGTTCACTGACCAACTTGGTGCACACAGCTAGCAGCCTCTTGCTGCACTGGCTCCCACGTGGAGCCCTTCTGACAACTGTGCCAGATCTCCTGTCTGCTGAGGTGGAGCCCAGAACGATGATCAGGTCATTACTAAAAGCCCAGCACATGCCTAACCTTTTAGTATTGTCACGTACCTGGTTCATGAGCCTGACGTGTAGAGGAAAGCCTCTCGTACCACACCAGCTTGTGGGCCACTGAGGTTGAGACAGCAGCCACAGAAGCACAGTGACGTAGGAGTGCCTAGGATCAGTCCAGGATTCAGTATGGCTGGTTGTTCATGGCTGGATATGCAACAGGCAGACCGATAAAGGCTAAGCAGGCCAGAATTTTGGCAGGCTAAGATCACAGCAGGAGCAGGAACCGGATGTGATTCGCAGAGCCATAGCAGGCTGGAAGAGCAGATGCAGGGTCAGGCTGGCCGGGTCGGTAATGTTCAGGCAGAACAGCCGAGCAGCAGGCAGAAGAGAAGTCCAAAACAAGCAGGGGTTGGGGTATCAAGCAGACAGCGTTAGTGGGAACAAGCCGGATCAAGATCAGAGGTCAGCACAGATAACAGATCAGAACACACAGGAGCTGCAGACCAAACAGGAAAGAGTCTTTGGTGCACTCACTTTGAATAGCCCCTTTGGTGCCAATGATGGTGACAGGCGCATGTGTGCGTGTGCGTGCCAATGCACTGTGCACGTGCGTGCCTGCCGTGCAATTCCTGCTGTATGGCTATGCCTTTCCTGACATTGCCCCCCCCACGGGCAACCTCTGGATGCCCAACTGGCTTCTCTTCCATGCAAGGCTATGAAAAAATGCACAAAACAAGTCTGCTGCGTGCACATTACTACTGGGTTCCCAAGAGTTCTCCTCTGGACCATAACCTCTCCATTTAATCAAGTACTGTATTTGCTCCCTTCTTTTCCTGAAGTCTGTAATGTCCTTGACTTCAAACTCCTCATCCCCATTAATGGGAATAGGTGCAGGGGTCCTGAACTGCAATTGGGAAATGGATCTGGTACTGCTGGTTTTAACAGGAATACATGAAATACTGGATGTACTTTGAGGGACTCAAGTAATGTTAACTCATAAGACACATCATTCGTTTTCCTCCTTACCGGAAATGGTCAAATGAATTTCGGTGCCAACTTCTTAGATGGGCAAGTCAACCTTAAGTTCGCTGTGGGGAGCCATACCTGGTCCCCTGGTTGCAGCAACAGTTCCCCTCTTCTCCTTCTGTCAAACATTCTTTTGTTGTCCTTCTGAGCCTTCTTGACTGCCTCCTGTAACAACAAATTATTAGAAGAAAAAAAATCCAGAGTACTATGGACAGCAGGAACAGGATTTTCATGAATCAGGTCTGATAGAAAGGTTGGGTGGAACCCATAATTTGCAAAAAATGGGGATTTTTTGCTGGCAGAAAGACTGGCGTTATTTTATGCAAATTCTGCTGGTGGTAAAAGAGATACCCAGTCATCTTTGGCAAAGGACGTGAAATATCGGATATTCTGCTCCAGGGTTTGATTGGTTCATTCTGTTTGTCCGTTTGTCTTGGGATGGTAAGCTGAAGAAAAGGATAGTTCAACTTTTAGGGATCCACATAATGCTTTCCAGAAACTTGATGTTAACTGGACTCCATGGTCTAATACAATGTTCATCAGGATGCCATGAAGTCTGACAACCTCTTTAATAAAGATCTGAGTGGTCTCGACAGCAGACGGGGTCCCCTTCAGGGGTAGGAAGTGCGCCAATTTTGATAAACAATCCACCACCACAAAAATAGCAGAACAGTCTTCAGAAGGTGGAAGCTCGACAACAAAGTCCATGGCGATCATCTTCCAAGGCCTGTCAGGAACAAGTAAGGGTCTGAGTAAGCCCCAAGCATTATTTCGGGTACACTTGCAGACAGTGCATGCATTGACATAAGCCTTGCAGTCCTTCTCCAACCCAGGACAACAGAATGTACGTTTCACCAATTATATGGTCTTGTGGGTTCCACAATGGCCTGCTAATGGGTGGTCATGACAGAATCCTAGGACAGCTACTCTAGCGGTTTCTGGTTCAAAAATTTGCTCCTCTTTCCATAATAGGCCGTACCTTGCCTGCAATGTGACCCCTAAAGGACTGGATGTACCTGCTGAGGCTTGCTGCTAGGGATGAGCCGAACACCCTCCTGTTCGGTTTGCACCAGAACATGCGAACAGGAGAAAAGTTCGTTCGAACACTCGAACACCGTTAAAGTCTATGGGACACGAACATGAATAATCAAAAGTGCTAATTTTAAAGGCTTATATGCATGGTATTGTCATAAAAAGTGTTTGGGGACCTGGGTCCTGCCCCAGGGGACATGGATCAATGCAAAAAAAGTTTTAAAAACGGACGTTTTTTCAGGAGCAGTGATTTTAATAATGCTTAAAGTCAAACAATAAAAGTGTAATATCCCTTTAAATTTCGTAGCTGGGGGGTGTCTATAGTATGCCTGTAAAGGGGCGCATGTTTCCCGTGTTTAGAACAGTCTGATTGCAAAATGACATTTCAAAGGAAAAAACCCATTTAAAACTACTCGCGGCTATTGCATTGCCAACAATACACATAGAAGTTCATTGATAAAAATGGCATGGGAATTCCCCACAGGGGAACCCCGAACCAAAATTAAAAAAAAAAAAGACGTGGGAGTCCCCCTAAATTCCATACCAGGCCCTTCAGGTCTGGTATGGATATTAAGGGGAACCCCGGCCAAAATTTAAAAAAAAAATGACGTGGGGTTCCCCCTAAATTCCATACCAGACCCTTCAGGTCTGGTATGGATTTTAAGGGGAACCCCTTGCCAAAAAAAACAAAAACCGGCGTGGGGTCCCCCCAAAAATCCATACTAGACCCTTATCTGAGCACGCAACCTGGCAGGCCGCAGGAAAAGGGGGGGGACGAGAGTGCACCCCCCCTCCTGAACCGTACCAGGCCACATGCCCTCAACATTGGGAGGGTGCTTTGGGGTAGCCCCCCAAAACACCTTGTCCCCATGTTGATGAGGACAAGGGCCTCATCCCCACAACCCTGGCCGGTGGTTGTGGGGGTCTGCGGGTGGGGGGCTTATCGGAATCTGGAAGACCCCCAGATTCCGGCCCCCCCCTGTGTGAAATGGTAAGGGGGTACTTACCCCTACCATTTCACTAAAAAACTGTCAAAAATGTTAAAAATGACAGGAGACAGTTTTTGACAATTCCTTTATTTAAATGCTTCTTCTTTCTTCTATCTTCCTTCATCTTTTTCTTCTGGTTCTTCTGGCTCTTCTGGTTCTTCCTCCGGCGTTCTCATTCAGCATCTCCTCCGCGGCGTCTTCTATCTTCTTCTCCTCGGGCCGCTCCGCACCCATGGCATGGGGGGAGGCTCCTCCTCTTCTCTTCATTTTCTTTTTCTTCTCTTCTTCCTTCTTCTCTTCTTCTCTTCTTCATTTTCTTCTCCGGGCCGCTCCGCACCCATGCTGGCATGGAGGGAGGCTCCCGCTGTGTCACGGCGTCTCCTCATCTGATGGTTCTTAAATAAGGGGGAGCGGGGCCACCCGTTGACCCTGCCCCCTCTGACGCACGGTGACTTGACGGGACTTCCCTGTGACGTCACGGGGAATGCCACAGGGAAGTCCCGTCATGTCCCGTGCGTCATTATTTAAGAACCGTCAGACAAGGAGACGCCATCACACAGCGGGAGCCTCCCTCCATGCCAGCATGGATGCGGAGCGGCCCGGAGAAGAAAATGAAGAAGAGAAGAAGTGTCAGAGAAGCAATAAGAAAAGAGCTTGCCAATATCAGAAGGTTCCTGTGCGTTTGCGCGGCGGAGCCGCGCTTCGGCGCATGCGCGTTAGCAAAGTAGCGGCACACACGGGTTCACTACACGGCGTAATGGCGTATGAACGTTCGTTCGTCAGCGTTACGCCCCCTTTCTGGCCTATATAAGGACTGATCTGTTCTCTGTTTAATTGCTGGTTTGTCTTTCAGCTTCCTGTGTTCCGTTCCTGATTCCTGCTACCTGTGTTTACCTGTTTGACCCGGATTTGCCTGACCTACCTTGCTTCTCTCCAGTGTTTGACCTCGGCTTGTTTTAAGGACTTCTCTACCATCTGCTTCCAGTGTTTGACCCTCGGCCTGTCTTTGGATTCTCCTGCCTTCCTGTGTATGACCCCGGCTTGTTTAACGGACTCCTCTGCTGACATCTCCAGTGCACTACCTCTGGCTTGCCTTCAGGACTTCTCTGTTTACAGTCTGCTGTGTTTGACCCTCGGCCTGTTGAAAGGACTTCCTTATCTACCAGTTTCCAGTATATGCTCCCGGCCTGTACCACAGACTTTCCATTACTGGGTTCTCTGATCTCCTGCACCTCACTCAGCTCCCGTTGTGTTTAAGGGTTAGAACCCCAGCCAGGTCTTCTTCTCCAGTTCCAGGGGCAGAGTCACTGCTGCTCTCATCTCCACGCTACAGAAGTCCTCCTCTCAAGAGCTACCTGCCTGCTGGCGACCCGTGCCTCTCTGTGCCCTATTCCCTCTGTACCATCACCAGGGGTATAGTACGCTTAGCTGCAAGGGAAGCCACTCCCAGCATCTCGGCTTCGGTGAGTACCCGTGATAGTACAAACCAGCCAAATGTCTGAGGCCGACAGAGCGGGTTCCCCTCTCGAGGCTCTATGCCAGCAGGTAACAGCCCTTACGCAAGCAGTCCAGAGGTTACAAGATGGCTATTTCCAACTAGAAGGTCGTATCCAGCACCTAACTTTATCTCCTGGAGATGCAGCCTCCGCATCCCCCAGTGGGGCCAGCTCTTCGCAAGATCACTCCAGCTCAGCTCCTGCGGTTGTTATGACTCTTCCAGAACCTAGGGTGCCCACACCCGAACGATTTTCCGGAAATCGGAAGAGGTTTAGAGCATTTAAGAACGCCTGCTTGTTATACCTGGCTCTTCAGCCTAAGACTTTCAGTTCTGAGACAGTAAAAGTAGGGTTCATTATTTCCTTATTGTCCAAAGAACCCCAAGCCTGGGCTCACAACCTCCTGGAACAGAAAAGCCCTTTACTAAACTCTGTGGAAACCTTCTTTGAATCTATGGGAAGATTATATGATGATCCCCAACGCACAGCCACGGCCGAGTCCATCTTACATACCTTAGTCCAGGGGAAGAGACCGGTGGAGGACTATACAGTCGAATTTCGAAAATGGTCTGGGGACACTGGAAGGAATGAGGCGGCTCTCAAATACCAGTACCGCCAGGGACTCTCAGAGACTCTCAAAGATGAATTAGCACACGTTGATTCTCCTTCTACCCTGGAGGAGTTGATCCAGCTAGCCATAAAACTAGATAGACGTCTATGGGAACGACGTTCTGAACGTTTTCAATCTCCCCGGCCTACATGGATGCTACCCAGGGTCCCTACAGGTCACCCTCCTCCTGCAGTCCCTTCTTCCTCTACTCTGGAAAGTGAGCCAATGCAACTGGGCCTGATCCGGGCCCCACTCACGCCTGATGAGAAACAACACCGGCGGGAAGCCAACCTCTGCCTGTACTGTGGAGGGTCAGGCCACTTCTTGCGCAATTGTCCTATAAGACCCAGTAAGTCCCATCCACAAACAGCTATGAACTTTCAAGTTAATGGTCCAAGTTCAACTCACCTTGTCCTTTCTGTCTCTCTACAGGTGGCAGACGAGGAGATCCGGCTACCAGCCATTATTGATTCTGGCGCCTGCAGCTGCTTCCTGGATACATCTCTAGCCCGAAGCTTACGCATCCCTCTGCAAAATAAAAGACAAAGTCTCCAAATCCACCTGGCCGATGGATCATCCCCCTCTTCCAGGCCTGTTACCCAAGAAACTAAACCCACTCTCACCATCACAGATTCAGGACATCAAGAATTTCTTTGCTTTGACATCATATGCTCTCCCATGTTCCCTATCATCCTGGGACTTCCATGGTTGCAAGCTCACGACCCCCATATTAATTGGAGTGAAAAGAAGATCTCCTTCTCTTCGGCCTACTGCTCCCAGCACTGCTTCACCTCTGGTTCCGTCTGCACAGCTTCCTGTCTGGCCATACAGCCAGTTCCTGATCATCTTCAGCACGTCCCTGCAGCCTACCGTGAATTCATGGACATTTTTGACAAAAGGAGAGCCGACAGTTTGCCTCCTCACCGACCATACGACTGTCCCATTGATCTCTTACCTGGCTCCGAGATTCCTTTTGGTCGTATATTTCCTCTATCAGAAAAGGAGTTGGAAGCTCTTCGGTCCTACATCAACGAAAACCTTGAAAAGGGATTCATTCGTCCATCTTCCTCTCCAGCTGGAGCAGGGATTTTCTTCATTGAAAAAAGAGATGGTACTCTAAGGCCTTGTGTGGACTACAGGGAACTCAACAAGATCACCATTAAAAACCGCTATCCACTTCACCTCATCCCAGAACTGTTCTAACGGTTCCGAACCGCACAAGTTTTCTCTAAACTTGACCTAAGGGGCGCCTACAACTTGGTTCGGATACGCCCAGGGGACGAGTGGAAAATGGCTTTTAGGTCTAGATTCGGACATTTCGAGTATCTAGTGATGCCATTCGGCCTATGCAATGCCCCAGCTACATTCCAACATCTAGTGAATGATATTTTTCGTGAATACTTAGACAACTTTGTGAACGTTTACCTTGACGATATTCTGATTTTCTCTACTACCATTGAGCTGCATCAAGTCCATGTGAAGAAGGTACTCACGGTCCTCAGGAAGCACAGACTTTATCTAAAGGGAGAGAAATGTGAATTTGAAAGAACGGTAGTCCAATTCCTAGGGTTCATTATCTCCACTGAAGGGGTCGCAATGGACCCTCAGAAAGTGAAGTCTATCCAAGAATGGCCAGCCCCTACAGATAAAAAGGGGGTCCAACGATTTGTGGGCTTTGCCAACTTTTATCGCAGGTTTATAAAAGCATTCTCATCGATCATTTCACCCATAACCCAATTGACTCGCCAGCAAAGCCGATTCCAGTGGTCTCCAGAAACTCAGGAAGCATTTGACAAACTGAAGGATCTATTTACTTCTGCCCCGGTACTACTGCATCCAGACCCCGCTTTTCCCTATGTGTTGGAAGTAGACGCCTCAGAGTCAGCTTTAGGAGCAATTCTATCTCAAAGGCGAGGCCAGAAGGCCCTTCTTCACCCTGTGGCATTTGCCTCCCGGAAACTGTCCCCGCCAGAAAGGAACTAAGACGTTGGGGAGCGTGAACTACTGGCCATCAAATTTGCTCTTGAGGAGTGGAGATACCTTTTGGAGGGTGCTTCTCACCCCATTATGATCTTCACAGATCACAAGAACCTGGAGTACCTTAGAACAGCAAAACGCCTCAGACCCCGGTAAGCTCGCTGGGCTTTGTTCTTCTCCAGGTTCAACTTTCACATTTCCTATCGGCCAGGTTCCAAGAATGGGAAAGCGGACGCTCTATCTCGGATGTTCCCAGAAACCTCTCAAACAGCAGAACCTGGTACTATTCTGTCCTCACAGAATTTTCTTTGTTTAATCCAGCCAGATCTAAGAACTGCCATTGAACAGGCCTCCAGCCAATGCTTAAACCCTGAAGTACCCACACTGAGGAAACAGGATGGTTTGTTATGGGCCCAAGACAAAATATTTGTCCCAGCACAAGTAAGGCCCTTGGTACTAAGAACATTTCATGATAACAAGTTTGCAGGACATTTTGGGGTACAAAAGACCTCTGAACTAATACATTGTTCCTTCTGGTGGCCAGGGTGGAGTCAGGATTGTAAAAACTATGTAAAATCTTGTATTGTTTGCCAACGCAGCAAGGGGTCCAATGCGAAAGCTTGGGGTCTGTTAAGACCATTACCCATACCAGAGCAACTCTGGAAGGAAGTGTCTATGGACTTTATCGTCCACCTACCACCTGCTGAGGGGTTCTCCACCATTCTGGTAGTGGTCGACCGCCTTTCGAAGATGGCCCACTTCTTACCTATGAAGGGCACACCCTCTGCTTCAGATACTGCGAATATATTCATTATGGAAGTGGTTAGACTCCATGGAGTACCCGTTAGCATTGTGTCTGACAGAGGAGTCCAGTTCACCTCAAAATTTTGGAGAGACCTTTGCAAATCCTTAGAAATAAAGGTATGCCTGTCCTCAGCGTATCATCCCCAAAGTAATGGCCAAACAGAGAGGACGAACCAAACGCTGGAACAATATCTGCGCTGCTTTTGCTCATGCTCTCAAGACAACTGGGTTTCGCTCCTCCCCTGTGCAGAATTTGCCTACAATAATTCCATACACACAGCAACCAACCAAACTCCTTTCTGGGCCAATTATGGATTTCACCCTTCTTTTCTGCCTAACTCTTTTCCAGAGGTATCAGTTCCTGCGGTGCAAGACCGAATACATTTCATTCAAACCAATTTCCAATTAATTCAGGAAGCTATGAAGAAAGCTCAGGACAGCTACAAGAAATACTAGGACAGGGGGGGGGGAGCAACCCAACTTTTAAGATTGGGGATGAAGTCTGGCTATCTGCAACAAACCTTAAACTTTCTTGTCCCTCACGCAAATTGGGCCCAAAATTTATTGGTACCTTCAAAGTAAAAAGAGTAGTGAACCCCGTGGCCTTTGAACTCTCTTTACCTAGCTCTTACAGAATACATCCTGTTTTCCATACTTCTCTTTTGAAACCAATGACTCCCAGTTCTCTCCCAGGAAGGGAAGAGTTCCCACCTCCCCCAATTAATATTGAAGGGGAAGATGAATTCGAGGTGGAGGCTATCATGGACTGTAGAATAAGGAGGGGGGGTCATGTCCAGTATTTGGTCAAGTGGAAAGGGTACCCCCCAGAAGATAATTCTTGGGAACCTTCCTCCAATATACACGCCCCACGGTTAATACAAATGTTTCACAAGAAATATCTGGGAGTACTGGCCAGATTGGGCATCTGGAGGCTGCCCCTTGGGGGGGGGGCACTGTCAGAGAAGCAATAAGAAAAGAGCTTGCCAATATCGGAAGGTTCCCGTGCGTTTGCGCGGCGGAGCCGCGCTTCGGCGCATGCGCGTTAGCAAAGTAGCGGCACACACGGGTTCACTACATGGCGTAATGGCGTACAAACGTTCGTTCGTCAGCGTTACGCCCCCTTTCTGGCCTATATAAGGACTGATCTCTTCTCTGTTTAATTGCTGGTTTGTCTTTCAGCTTCCTGTGTTCCGTTCCTGATTCCTGCTACCTGTGTTTACCTGTTTGACCCGGATTTGCCTGACCTACCTTGCTTCTCTCCAGTGTTTGACCTCGGCTTGTTTTAAGGACTTCTCTACCATCTGCTTCCAGTGTTTGACCCTCGGCCTCTCTTTGGATTCTCCTGCCTTCCTGTGTATGACCCCCGGCTTGTTTAACGGACTCCTCTGCTGACATCTCCAGTGCACTACCTCTGGCTTGCCTTCAGGACTTCTCTGTTTACAGTCTGCTGTGTTTGACCCTCGGCCTGTTGAAAGGACTTCCTTATCTACCAGTTTCCAGTATATGCTCCTGGCCTGCACCACAGACTTTCCATTACTGGGTTCTCCGTGCCTGATCTCCTGCACCTCACTCAGCTCCCGTTGTGTTTACGGGTTAGAACCCCAGCCGGGTCTTCTTATCCAGTTCCAGGGGCAGAGTCACCGCTGCTCTCATCTCCACGCTACAGAAGTCCTCCTCTCAAGAGCTACCTGCCTGCTGGTGACCCGTGCCTCTCTGTGCCCTATACCCTCTGTACCATCACCAGGGGTATAGTACGCTTAGCTGCAAGGGAAGCCACTCCCAGCATCTCGGCTTCGGTGAGTACCCATGATAAGAAGGAAGAAGAGAAGAAGAAGAAGATGAAGAGAAGAGCGGGAGCCTCCCCCCATGCCATGGATGCAGAGCGGCCCGAGGAGAAGAAGATAGAAGACGCCGCGGAGGAGATGCTGGACGAGAACCAGAAGATGAAGGAAGATAGAAGAAAGAAGAAGCATTTAAATAAAGGAATTGTGAAAAACTGTCTCTTGTCATTTTTAACATTTTTGACAGTTTTTTAGTGAAATGGTAGGGGTAAGTACCCCCTTACCATTTCACACAGGGGGGGCCGGGATCTGGGGGTCCCCTTGTTAAAGGGGGCTTCCAGATTCCGATAAGCCCCCCGCCCGCAGACCCCCACAACCACCGGCCAGGGTTGTGGGGATGAGGCCCTTGTCCTCATCAACATGGGGACAAGGTGTTTTGGGGGGCTACCCCAAAGCACCCTCCCAATGTTGAGGGCATGTGGCCTGGTACGGTTCAGGAGGGGGGGCGCACTCTCATCCCACCCTCTTTTCCTGTGGTCTGCCAGGTTGCGTGCTCGGATAAGGGTCTGGTATGGATTTTTGGGGGGACCCCACGCCGTTTTTTTTTTTTTTTGGCGCGGGGTTCCCCTTAAAATCCATACCAGACCTGAAGGGCCTGGTATGGAATTTAGGGGGACTCCCACATCATTTTTTTTTTTTAATTTTGGTTCGGGGTTCCCCTGTGGGGAATTCCCATGCCGTTTTTATCAATGAACTTCTATGTGTATTGTCGGCAATGCAATAGCCGCGGGTAGTTTTAAATGGGTTTTTTTCTTCAAAATGTCATTTTGCTGTCAGACTGTTCTAAACATGGGAAACATACGCCCCTTTACAGGCATACTATAGACACCCCCCAGCTACGAAATTTAAAGGGATATTACACTTTTTTGTTTGACTTTAAGCATTATTAAAATCACTGCTCCTGAAAAAACGGCCGTTTTTAAAACTTTTTTTTTGCATTGATTCATGTCCCCTGGGGCAGGACCCGGGTCCCCAAACACTTTTTATGACAATAACTTGCATATAAGCCTTTAAAATTAGCATTTTTGATTTCTCCCATAGACTTTTAAAGAGTGTTCCGCAGCATTCGAATTTGCCGCGAACACCCCAAATTGTTCACTGTTCGAGTCGAACATGAGTTTGACTCGAACTCAAAGCTCATCCCTACTTGCTGCAATCGTGGTAATAGGCCTGACTGTAACAGAATAAAGTTTCCGGCTGTTAAGATTGTATCTGGTGAAGGTATGTCCTTTGGATCCTCACACATGTGTGATAACGCGTCAGGTTTGGTGTTCTTTGATCCGGGTCTGTAGGTAATATGGAAAGCGAACCTTGAGAAAAAGAGTGCCCAAAGGGCCTGACGTGGCCTGAGACGTTTTGCAGTCCTTAAGTACTCAAGGTTCTTATGGTCTGTGAAGATTAATATTGGATGAGTGGTTCCTTCCAGCAGGTACCTCCACTCCTTCAATGCTGCCTTGAATGCCAGAAGCTCCCTATCTCCCACGTCATAATTCCTTTCTGGTTAAGTAAGTTTCCAAGAAAAGAATGAGACCTGATGGATCACATCCTTGGGGCGACAAGACTGGTCCAACTGCACTTTCTGATGCATCTTTTTCTAAGATGTAGGACAGGGTGGACAGAATCTGGATGACTTAGAAGAGGAGCAGTGGTAAATCGTTCCTTCAAGGTTTCTAATGCAGTTTGTGCTTCAGCAGACCAGTGAAAACAGATGCCTTGTTTGGTAAGTTGGGTGATAGGGGAAATAATAGCTGAGAAGTTACTGATGAATTTACAATAAAAATTGGCGAAGCCTACAAAGCGTTGGATTCCTTTTTTATCGGTGGGAGCAAGCCAATCCATGATTGTGGATGCCTATTGGGGATCCATCCTGATTCCCTCAGTGGAGATAGTTAACCCAAGGAATTGGATGCTCTGCTGTTCAAAGTTGCACTTCTCAGCTTTGGCGTAGAGTCCGTGCTGGCGGAGTCGGAGTACACTCTTGACATGCCCTCGGTGTATCTCTAATGAGATGGAAAATATCAAAATGTCATCCAAGTATACAATGACAAAGATATTAAGGAAGTCTCTGAAGATATTGTTGACAAAGTGTTGAAAAGTGGCTGGTGCGTTGCATAGGCCGAACGACATGACCAGATACTCATAGTGACCAAAGCAGGTACAAAAGACAGTCTTCCACTCATCGCCTTCCCTGATCTGGACTAGGTTATAGGCTCCTTGTAAGTCAAATTTAGTAAATACCCTGGCAGACTTGAGTCTCTGAAAGAGTTCAGGAACTAAGGGCAGGGGGTAGCGGTTCCTTACTGTGATCTTATTTATGTTACGGTAATCCACACATGGCCTCAGGGACTGGTCCTTTTTCTCCACAAAAAATATACCTGCTCCTGCCGGTCAAGTTGAGGAGCGAATGAACCCTTTCCGTAGGTTCTCTTCAATGTAGTCCTTCAGAACCTCTAACTTACGCTCAGACAGGGGAAAGATACATCCAAAAGGGAATTTCTGCCCCCCGGAAGAAGTTCAATGGGACAGTCATATGGTCTGTGTGGAGGAAGGGTATCTGCGCCCCGTTTACTGAACACATCTAGGAATTCATGGTAGCATTTGGGGACTACCTGACACAGTTCGGCATGCGATTCCAAACATAGTAAAGAAGCAGGAGGTTGAGGTAGTGCTGGACAACACTGTTTCTGATAGTAAGGTGAAAGGAACACTATTCTTCCAGATTCCCATTCGATATGTGGGTTGTGAGCCTGCAACCAAGGGAGGCCCAAGATGAATGGGAAAAGAGGTGAAGAAATCGCATCCAAGCAAAGTAGTTCCTGGTGGTTGGTATTGGTAATAGTTAGAAGTGGGAAAGTCTCTTTGGTCACAAGTCCTGATTTAAGGCAAGATCCATCTGCCAGGAACACAGTGAGACCTTGGTTCTTAGGTTGTAGTAGGATGTGCTGCTGGGCCGCAAAGGACAGATCAATGAAGTAACTGCAAGCTGCCGAATCAATGATTGCAGTCACTGGCACGGTTCTTCCAGGAAGCTGAAATGAGATAGGCAAGACTATGTGAGCTGAATTGGCAGATATGTTTGGTTGTTTAGCTGAAGAAAGTGAAAGGCATTTACGTAGCTTAGCCGGGCAGGTGCGTACGTAATGATCAGACTCCCCACAGTAGAAACAGAGGTTGTTCATCCGTCGACATTGGCATTTTTCTGGGGTTTGTGATGGGCGGATCCAGCCCAACTGCCTTGGTTCAGGTGCCTTTGGAACAGGTGGGGCAGGATTTCCAAACACGGGGTCAGCAGGCCTGGGTGCTTTGGGTAACATCCATGTTGGTCTGAACTGCTGCGATGATCTCTCAGATCTACGCTCGTGTAATCGGCGATCGATTTGTATCGATAGCGTGATCAAAGTCTCTAGTGTGTTTGCTACACCTACCCGGGCCAGCTCATCCCTAAGTTCTTCTGAGAGGCCCAAATGGAACTGGTGACGCAGGGCTGCATTGTTCCAGTAGGTGTCTGCACTCCAACTTCTGAAATCCGCAACGTAATCTTCGACTGGTCTGCAACCTTGCTGAAGGGTATGTAAGGCAGATTCAGCAGTGGTGGTTTGTTGCGAGTCATTGTACAGTTGTGACATGGCCGTAAAGAATAGTTGCAGGGTATTTAACTGTGTGTTGTTTCCTTCCAGTAGACGATGAGCCCAGGACTGTGGTTCTCCTTGGAGCAGGGAAATGGTAAATCCCACCTTTGTAGCTTCTAGAGAAAATGTCCTTGGCTGAAGAGCAAAATAGAGCTGACAGGCATTGCAAAAGGCTCTAAACTTGCTTCAGTCACCGGAGAACCTCTGGGGCTGGAACTCGAGGTTCGGGGGGTAGCATCATTATTAGAGAGCTGGAAGAGACCCCAGTGGATGTAGCAGGCACAGGTGTAATGGAGGATGCAGCAGAAGTCGCAACAGGTGTAGTCAGTACCTGAACACAGCCCTCCAGTCGAGTATAGCCTTCCTGCAGGGATGTCCTCACCTGGGAGAGTGAAGTAAAATGCTGGCAGATTTCCTCCAAGGGAGAGGATCCTCGTGCAGGCTCAGTCATGGCTGTTTGGTACTGTCACGTACCTGGTTTGTGAGCCTGACATGTAGAGGAGAGCCTCTCGTGCCACACCAGCTTGTGGGCCACTGAGGTTGAGACAGCAGCCACAGAAGCATGGTGACATAGGAGTGCCTAAGATCAGTCCAGTATTCAGTATGTCTGGTTGTCCGTGGCTGGATATGCAGCAGGCAGACTGGTAAAGGCTAGGCAGACCAGAACTGTGGCAGGCTGAGATCACAGCAGGAACAGGAACCGGATGCGATTCGCAGAGCAGAGCCGTAGCAGGCTGGAAGAGCAGATGCAGGGTCAGGCAGGCCACATCGGTAATGTTCAGGCAGATCAGCAGGCAGAAGAGAAGTCCAAAATAAGCCGGGGTCGGGAACAAGCCGGATCAAGATCAGAGGTCAGCACAGATAACAGGTCAGAACACACAGAAGCTGCAGACCAAACAGCAAAGAGTCTTTAGTGCACTCACTTTAAATAGCCCCTTTGGCGCCAAGATTGGTGACAGGCGCAAGTGCGCGCGTGCATGCGTGCCGATGCACCGTGAATATGCGTGCCTGCCATGCAATTCCTACTGCACGGCTATGCCTTTCCTGACAAGTATGCTGGCTGTTCTGAATATCTGGACCCAGGATTAAAGATTTCCTCCCACCTTTGAAATCTCCAGGCTCCAGGTCCCAAAAGGGACTTTAAAAAACCATGAGGAAACTGAAAAGCCAGTTTCCTCTGCATTAAGCAAACCCCCTGGAGCCCCTCAACCCACTTAGTTGAGAATTCTGGGTCAAAATTGCTTTCTAAACCCTAAAGAAAAGAACTAAAGAAATGACACTTTGCTAATGTAATGTAATGTAAAGTAGTGAGTGTACAGCTTGGATAACAGTGTAAATTTGCCATCATGTCTAAACCACTGGCAACAAAAGTGAGAACAACCCCTAAGTTAAAAAGGTCCAAATTGGGCCCAATTAGCCATTTTCCCTCCCCGGTGTCATGTGACATGTTAGTGTTACAAGGCCTCAGGTGTGAATGGGAGCAGGTGTGTTAAATTTGGTGTTATTGCTCTCACTCTCTCATACTGCTCAGACAAAGTTCAAAATGGCACCTCATGGCAAAGAACTCTCTGAGGATCTGAAAGAAAAAGAATTGTTGCTCTACATAAAGATGGCCTAGGCTATAAGAAGATTTCCAAGACTCTAAAACTGAGCTGCAGCGTGGTAGCCAAGCCCATACAGCTGTTTAACAGGACAGGTTCCACTCAGAACAGGCCTCGTCATGGTCGACCAAATAGGTTGTGTGCACGTGCTCATCATCATATCCAGAGGTTGTCTTTGGGAAATAGACGTATGAGTGCTGCCAGCATTGCTGCAGAGTAGGGATGAGCCGAACACCCCCCCCCCCCGGTTCGGTTCGCAGCAGAACATGCGAGCAGGCAAAAAATTTGTTCAAACACGCAAACACTGTTACAGTCTATGGGACACGAACATGAATAATCAAAAGTGCTAATTTTAAAGGCTTATATGCAAGTTATTGACATAAAAATTGTTGGGGACCTGGGTCCTGCCCCAGGGGATATGTATCAATGCAAACAAAAGTTTTAAAAACGGCCATTTTTTCAGGAGCAGTGATTATAATAATGCTTAAAGTGAAACAATAAAAGTGAAATATTCCGGGGCATGGCCAGCAGCCGAGGAGAATGGCCGCAGTGTGAGAGATCTCCGTCATCCACGGACATACCGTAGCACATGACACGACTCCTGAGCCTCAGAGAGCGGCGATTCTTACCTACAACAGTTTGGGCACATCCTGGGAACATGTCCAGGAAAAGAAAGGAGACCGGGAAGCTCAGCAGAATGACAAACTTCTACACGCTTCCCCGCAGCACAAAAGCCCAAGATGGCGCCGGTAAGCATAACGGCAGAGAGCGTGGCAGGCTCTCTGGTCACAGCAGCAACACACAGCGCTCCATGTCTCACCCACACAAGGGTCACAAGGGAAACTATACTCATTCCCAGTCATCTTCCTCCTCATCCAGCCCTGTCAAGGCGAAACAACAACACATGCAAGGAGGAATTATGACAGAGGAGGAAACAGACACTTCTCTTAATGACACCAGGAAGCTCCAGGACTCCATCTTGGAATTCCCTACTAAAAATCAACCAGTAATTGACACAACATTGAAGGACATGTTGGTGTCCCTCCGTAGCACTTTACATGCGGATATATTAACCCTTACAAGTTATTTCAAGACAGAAATTAAAGCTGTCAATAACAGGGTTACCCATATAGAACTTAAGATAGGAGAATTTGCTGGTGCCATCAATGAAGTGATTGACGCCCACAATGAAAAGGAAGACGAACTACATCAATTAAAGACCAAAATGGCCGATCTCGAAGATCGTTCGAGAAGAAATAACATTAAAATCCGGGGGATACCTGAGTCGGTAAAACCACCAGAATTAAACGCCTACTTTCAAAAAATCCTCCAAGAAATACTTCCCGAAGCTTCATTAACAGACCTATCTATTGATAGGATTCATAGACTACCAAAACCTAAGCATTTACCTGAACATTTGCCAAGAGATACGATTGCGCGGATTCACTTTTACCAAACTAAAGAGAAATTTCTTCAGTGCATGAGAAATCCTGACAATGCATTGCCCTGCATCCAAGGCCTTTCCTTCTATCCTGATCTGTCGGCATACACAATGCAAAGAAGGAAGAATATGGCCATCATTACCAAACCACTGAGGAACCACCACATGGTTGGTTCAATTATTTTTTTGTACCCACACTGTATTTGTCACTCATTTCATAGTTTTTTTATACGTTTTAGGCAATTTTGTTTCTTCAGTTTATTCAGATTTAGTGCTCATGAGATTGCACTTTATTTATACTTTTATATTTTGTATATTTTTTTCATTTTGCCTTTTGGAATTGATGACTCATTGTTTGAGCACTTTGTACTACAAGGCGGTGGGACTGTTCACCATTTATTTATTTACTTGGAGTCACCATTAAGTATTTGCTGAGTTACCACATATGTGCTAGTATGATACTAGCCCTTTTGCACTGAGATTTTTCTTTTGATATGTATTTGCTGAGTTACCACATATGTGCTAGTATGATACTAGCCCTTTTGCACTGAGATTTTTATTTTCTTCTGTTTCAGTATTTACAATAATTTTTATGTGCTAGTATGATACTAGCCTTCATGCTCATTATACCTTTATATTTTGTATATTTTTTACATTTTTCATTCACCTCTCTATACATTTGAGCTAGCCCCTTCCCCTTCCTTTTCCTTCCTTCCCCCTTTTTATCACAGCGCAATCACCACTTACTTTATTCACACCACTTTTGTCTGTTTGGATCAGCCATTTAGATGTTGCAGCAGTGCCCCTTAGCATAGGTATTTCTGACAGTGCAGGAGTTTCTTCATTATTTATCCATACTACAAAGTAAAACGCAACAAAATCTAATTTACTTGCCATAAATATAGAAGAAAAACTTTGTAATTCCCTTTCTTCACGATTTCCATACCCATGGGCTGATAAGCCTATTCAATACCTGGGTATTCAGCTGACGACTCCAAGCCGTAATCTATTTAAAGCGAATCTCGTACCCTTCATCTCTTCTATCCAACCTGAATTAACCAGGTTAAAATCCTTTTGCTTGTCTTGGATGGGAAGACTGGCGGCATACAAAATGCTTATTTTACCAAAAATACTTTATTACTTCAGAGCTCTTCCAATTTTCATACCAGCAAAATTTTTCAAAACAGCTCAAACTCAGCTACACAAGTTTGTATGGGCAGATAAAAAACCAAGATGCTCTCAGTCTTCCCTATCAAAACATAGAAAAGCTGGAGGGATGGGACTCCCAATTTTAAGAGATTACTTTGCTGCTAGTATACTAGATCAAACAAAATATTGGTTCCAAAATCATTCTTCTAAACACTGGGCTACCATAGAGCAAACCTGGTTAAATCCTAATTCCTTGAGATCCACATTACTAGCAAACTCATTCTCAAATACTCACCTCAAATCCACTTATCCCATTATACAACTAGTACTAGACACATGGAAAAAATTCTGCTCCGAATCAAGGCAAAATACAGAACTTACAGAAATACCTACCCCTCTGACTTCCATTTGTACACACATTAGCGATCTAAAGACAACACATTGGGAAAACAAAGGAATTACCTTAATCTCAGATCTGTTAGATCGAGGAAAAATCATTCCCTTCAATATACTAGCCCAAAAGTATTCTCTCTCCACTTCTGATTATTATATGTACATAAGAATTACGACATTCTTAAAAACACACCCTCTACAACCTACTAAAATTCCACATAAGGCATGGACCTACTGGAACGACACATCTAACACAAAAAAAGGAATTTCCTTATTCTACACTCTAATACAAACAAAAAAACTTTCAATAAACTACCATCACACCAAAAATGGGAATCAGAACTCTCTACGACTTTTTCAGAAAAGTAATGGCTGGACGCTATTAAATCTAACAACTGTTTCACAAGATCCACAGCACACTGGGAAACAGCTCAAAAACTTTTACTCAGATGGTATTATACCCCCTATATAACTGCAAAATTTTCTAAAAACAGCTCCAATGAGTGTTGGTGAGGTTGTGGCAAAGTAGGCACACTTCTCCACATGCTATGGGAGTGCCCCAACCTTTGGAGTTTTTGGAAAGCCGTATTCCGATTAGTATCAAAAATCACAGGCTTTATTAGGAAAGGTGAAGCAGAATTGCCCATACTAAGTATACATATAGACCATTACCCACCTTCTCTTAGACCAATGGTGTTACATATTTTGATGGCAGCCAGATTAACAATCACTAGCAAATGGAAGTCTACCAACTCACCAAATATCAGTGATGTCGTTAGAAAAGTAGATGAAGCTTATAAATATTAACAGATTATGGCAAATATGCATGGAAATACGCCCCATTTGTATAAACAATGGGATCCTTGGATTAGATATAGGCAAATTACATAAAAAATTTGATTGCCTCCTCTCTTCTGTGTACTTTCCTTTTTTTTATGATAGGGAGCCAGAGTCCCTACTCTTTCTATTAAAAATGTTTCCTTTACTCTTTGATATTTTATTATTCTTAGATACATATTCTCCAGTTCAAACTATTGCTTGGCAACATATCAATATGTTGAATATAAACAATCAACGCATGTCTAAGCACAAGACGTTGTTATCGCTTTAAGATCTTATGAAGATATGTTAACCGATCTTGTTCAATTGTTATACTATTTCTGAAATACCTTGCATGGTATATTATTGTGAATTGTAATTTGAAAATCTTTAATAAAAAATATTTGAAAAAAAAAAAGTGAAACATTCCTTTAAATTTCGTACCTGGGGGGTGTCTATAGTATGTATGTAAATTGGCGCATGTTTCCGGTTTTTACAACAGTCCCTGCACAAAATAACATTTCTAATGGAAAAAAAGTCATTTAATAGTACTCGCGGCTATAATTGTTGGTCCCGGCAATACACATAAAAGTCACTGAAAAAAACGGCATGGGATTCCCCCACAGTCCATTACCAGGCCCTTTGGGTCTGGTATGAATATTAAGGGGAACCCCGAACCAAAATTTTTAAAAAAATTGCGTGGGGTCCCCCCAAATTCCATGCCAGGCCCTTCAGGTCTGGTATGGATATTAAGGGGAACCCCGCGCCAACATTTTTTAAAAAATGGCATGGGGATCCCCCTCAAAATCCATACCAGACCTAAGGGTCTGGTATGGATTTTAAAGGGAACCCCGCCCCAAAATTTTAAAAAAATGGCGTGGGGGTTCCCCCAAAAATCCATACCAGACCCTTATCCGAGCACGCAACCTGGCAGGCCGCAGGAAAAGAGGGGGGGACGAATCGGCGGAGCGAGAGAAGAAGATGAATGGACTTTGTGGGACATTTTTTTTTTTTTTTAATAAAGGACTTGTCCCAAGCTGTGTCTTGTCATTTTTACCATTTTGACACTTTTTTTGTGAAATGGTAGGGGTACGTTTGTACCCCATTACCATTTCACACAGGGGGGAGGCCGGGATCTGGGGGTCCCCTTGTTAAAGGGGGCTTCCAGATTCTGATAAGCCCCCCCGGCCGCAGACCCCCACAACCAACGGGCAAGGGTTGAGGGCATGTGGCCTGGTATGGTTCAGGAGGGGGGGCGCTCTCTCATCCCCCCTCTTTTCCTGTGGCCTGCCAGGTTGCTTGCTCAGCTAAGGGTCTGGTATGGATTTTTGGGGGACCCCCACGCCTTTTTTAAAAAATTTTGGTGCAGGATTCCCCTTAAAATCCATGCCAGACCTGAAGGGTCTGATATGGATTTTGAAGGGGACCCCAACACCATTTTTTTTATTTTGGCACGGGGTTCTCCTTAATTTCCATACCAGACCTGAAGGGCCTGGTATGGAATTTAGGGGGACCCCCATGCAATTGTTTTTTTTAATTTTGGTTTGGGGTTCCCTTAATATTCATACCATACCAGAAGAGCCTGGTAATGGACTGTGGGGGAATCCCGTGCCGTTTTTTTCAATGACTTTTATGTTTATTGCCGGGACCGACAATTCATTATAGCCGCGAGTACTTTTAAATGACTTTTTTTCCTTTAGAAATGTAATTTTGTGCAGGGACTGTTGTAAAAACAGGAAACATGCACCACTTTACAGGCATACTATAGACACCCTCCAGGTATGAACTTTAAAGGAATATTTCACTTTTATTGTTTCACTTTAAGCATTATTAAAATCGCTGCTCCCACAAAAACTGACATTTTTAAAACTTTTTTTTGCATTGATACATGTCCCCTGGGGCAGGACCCAGGTCCCCAAATACTTTTTTATGACAATACCATGCATATAAGCCTTTAAAATTAGTACTTTTGATTTCTCCCATAGACTTTTAAAGGATGTTCCGCGGCTTTCAAATTTGCCGCGAACACCCCAAATTGTTCGCTATTCGGCGAACAGGCGAACACCCGATGTTCAAGTCGAACTTGCGTTCAACTCAAACATCTGGCTCATCCCTACTGCAGAGGTCTAAAGGGTGGGGGGTCAGCCTGTCAGTGCTCAGACCATACGCCGCACACTGCATCAAATTGGTCTGCATGGCTGTCGTCCCAGAAGGAAGCCTCTTCCAAAGATGATGCACAAGAAAGCCCGCCAACAGTTTGCTGAAGACAAGGACAGGAACCATGTCCTGTGGTCTGATGAGAGCAAGACAAACTTATTTGGTTCAGATGGTGTCAAGCGTGTGTGGTGGCAACCAGGTGAGGAGTACAAAGACAAGTGTGTCCTGCCTACAGTCAAGTATGGTGGTGGGAGTGTCATGTCTGTGGCTGCATGAGTGCTGCGTGCACTGGGGAGCTACAGTTCATTGAGGGTACCATGAATGCCAACATGTACTGTGACATACTGAAGCAGAGCATGATTCCCTCCCTTCAGATACTGGGCCCTCTGGGCAGTATTCCAACATGATAACGACCCCAAACACCACCAGGTTGACCACTGCCTTGCAAAAGAAGCTGAGGGTAAAGGTGATGGACTGGCCAAGCATGTCTCCAGACCATGATGTCCTCATGGAGGAGTGGACTCCAGTGGCAACCTGTGAGGCTCTGGTGATCTCCATGCCCAAGGGGGTTAAGGCAGTGCTGGAAAATAATGGTGGCCTCACAAAATATTGACACTTTGGGCCGATTTGGACATTTTCACTTACTGATGTACTCACTTTTGTTGCCAGCAGTTTGGACATTAATGGCTGTGTGTTGAGTTATTCTGAGTGGACAGAAAATGTACAATGTTATGCAAGCTGTACACTCACTACTTTACATTGTAGCAAATTATCATTTCTTCAGTGTTGTTACAATAAAAGATATAATAAAATATTTACAAAAATGTGAGGGGTGTACTCACTTTTGTGAGCTACTGTATATAGTAACATGGGGGACCATTAGCTCTAGTGGTAGGTGCATTTTCTAGTGATTCACTGTAGTCAGGAACTATATTTTAAGGGCCTGGTAGCCTATTTTTATTAAAAGGCAAATAAAAAGTCAGTAACATAAAGGTTTCCCACACAGGGGTTCTTCTCCAGTAAATTCACAAACAGAAAATGCTAGCCCACCTGTCTCTCTTAAGCAGTACTTCTGCTCTTTATGCTGGTCACACAGACCACAGGATTCTTCAGTGTGGAGGACTTTACTCTAGCGCCCATAGCTCTGCTCTGGCCTTAGTCCTCAGGCCATTTACTGCCTCTTGCAGACACACACACACACATGTGCTCTGGCTGCCACCTGCAGCCTCTGACTCCTCGAGACTTCCTGTCTCTCTTGGTGGAGATGTCTCCAACTGGGAGCCATGAGGAATTCCCATAGCTTCATTATAAGGAGTGTGCTCACCTGAGCACACACCCCACTGGTCATTAGGGATGGGCCGAACAGACCCCTGTTCGGTTAGCACCAGAACATTCGAACACCACGATAGTTCGGACCCGAATAACGAACCTCATTAATATCAATGGGACCGAACATCATCAAAAATCAAAATGGCCCATTTTGAAGGCTTATATGCAAGTAATGGGGCATACAAACTGTCAGTAACGCACACACAAAACTATATGGCGTTAAACTGTCAGTAACGCACACAGAAGTAAATGGCGTTAAACTGGCAGTAACGCACACAAAACTATATGGTGTTAAACTGGCAGTAAAGTACGCAAAACTATATGGCGTTAAAGTGGTAGTAACGCAATCAAATAGACGTCCCTACTCTAGCTGCACACTATGCAAAGCTGAATGATGGTCCTCCTCACTACACTCACACTATCCCTAGACTGACAGTAAACTAATATTCTACACTTACAATTGAAGTAAAATATCACAGTATAGCACACTAACTAACTGACAGCACTGAACAGAGCCCTGTTCTATCACTCTCCACGCCAAAATCACACTGAAAATGGCTGCCATTGAAAAAATACTTTTATACTTTGGGGCGGGAATGAGCCATGATTGGATAAAGTCATGATGACAGTGTCCAAGCATGACTCTGACAGTGCCCTGTGCCCTGATTGGCTGAAGTTTTCACTGCTTCAGCCAATCAGGGCTTGCAATGCACTGTTCAGCTCCGCAATGAACTGTGGTCGGTTCGGGGGGCTAACCAAAGGGTCGAACGACCCATTTGGCTGTTGCTGAACGACTGAACAATGAAAGTTTGGCCCGAACTTATGCTCAGGTCGAACCGTTCACCCATCTCTAGTGGTCATCTACAAAACCTGGACACAGGGTTGGAGATTCCGTCCCAACCAAGACACTATGGAGTCTCCCAACTACAGAGCCCCATTCAGGTATAGCAAAACCTGGAGAAAGCTGCAAAAGCAGCTTTCTTCACTCCACAGCTACAGTCTGTAGTCCTGCACTGAGCCAATGTGCACACTCTGTGTCCTTTAAATCACCAAATTCATAGTGACAGTGTCTTATCCTGTCACATTATATATATATATATATATATATATACTCATACATATATATATATATATATATATATATATATATATATATATATATATATATATATATATATATATATATATATATATATATATATACAGTGGGGACGGAAAGTATTCAGACCCCCTTACATTTTTCACTTTTTGTTATATTGCAGCCATTTGCTAAAATCATTTCAGTTCATTTTTTTTCCCTCATTAATGTACACACAGCACCCCATATTGACAGAAAAACACAGAATTGTTGACATTTTTGCAGATTTATTAAAAAAGAAAAAAACTGAAATATCACATGGTCCTAAGTATTCAGACCCTTTGCTCAGTATTTAGTAGAAGCACCTTTTTGATCTAATACAGCCATGAGTCTTTTTGGGAAAGATGTAACAAGTTTTTCACACCTGGATTTGGGGATCCTCTGCCATTCCTCCTTGCAGATCCTCTCCAGGTCTGTCAGGTTGGATGGTAAACGTTGGTGGACAGCCATTTTTAGGTCTCTCCAGAGATGCTCAATTGGGTTTAAGTCAAGGCTCTGGCTGGGCCATTTAGGAACAGTCACGGAGTTGTTGTGAAACCACTCCTTCGTTATTTTAGCTGTGTGCTTAGGGTCATTGTCTTGTTGGAAGGCAAACCTTCGGCCCAGTCTGAGGTCCTGAGCACTCTGGAGAAGGTTTTCATCCAGGATATCCCAGTACTTGGTCGCATTCATCTTTCCCTCGATTGCAACCACTCGTCCTGTCCCTGCAGCTGAAAAACACCCCCACAAGCATGATCGTGCCACTACCATGCTTCACTGTTGAGACTGTATTGGACAGGTGATGAGCAGTGCCTGGTTTTCTCCACACATACCGCTTAGAATTAAGGCCAAAAAGTTGTATCTTGGTCTCATCAGACCAGAGAATCTTATTTCTCACCATCTTGGAGTACTTAAGGTGTTTTTTAGCAAACTCCATGTGGGCTTTCATGTGTCTTGCACCGAGGAGAGGCTTCCGTTGGGCCACTCTGCCATAAATCCCCGGCTGGTGGAGGGCTGCAGTGGTGGTTGACTTTCTACAACTTTCTCCCATCTCCCGACTGCATCTCTGGAGCTCAGCCACAGTGAACTTTGGGTTCTTCTTTACCTCTCCCCAAGGCTCTTCTCCCCCGATAGCTCAGTTTGGCCAGACGGCCAGCTCTAGGAAGGGTTCTGGTCATCCCAAACGTCTTCCATTTAAGGATTATGGAGGCCACTGTGCTCTTAGGAACCTTAAGTGCAGCAGAATTTTTTTGTAACCTTGGCCAGATCTGTGCCTTGCCACAATTCTGTCTCTGAGCTCTTCAGGCAGTTCCTTTGACCTCATGATTCTCATTTGCTCTGACATGCACTGTGAGCTGTAATGTCTTATATATAGACAGGTGTGTGGCTTTCCTAATCAAGTCCAATCTGTATAATCAAACACAGCTGGACTCAAATGAAGGTGTAGAACCATCTCAAGGATGATCAGAAGAAATGGACAGCACCTGAGTTAAATATATGAGTGTCACAGCAAAGGGTCTGAATACTTAGGACCATGCAATATTTCAGTTTTTCTTTAATAAATCTGCAAAAATGTCAACAATTGTGCGTTTTTCTGTCAATATGGGGTGCTGTGTGTACATTAATAAGGGGGAAAAAAAATGAACTGAAATGATTTTAGCAAATAGCTGCAATATAACAAAGAGTGAAAAATTTCAGGGGGTCTGAATACTTTCCGTCCCTACTGTATATATATATATATATATACATATATATGTAGTCAGAGTCTGGATACTGGATTGAACATGACCCCCAACCCTGGCGACCTGAGGTGTGCCATGGCCGCCCGTGAGAGTATGCTTAAAAGAGGGCATACCCTGAGTGTAAATGAATAAAAAATGGGGAATGGGTGGGAGGGAACCCGGAAATGCAAGCCGACGAGAGCATAGGGGAAGAGGGGGAGATTATGAAGCCCCACACTCCTCCTACAAATGCAGGCTAGCCACTGGCCAGCCTTCTAACTTGTAGTCAGAGACTGGATATTGGATTGAACATGACCCCCAACCCTGGTGACCTGAGGTGTGCCATGGCCGCCCATGAGAGTATTCTTAAAAGAGGGCAAAGAGACACCAACTAGGTACAGTAAGTGAATTTAATGAAAACCAACATAATAATAATGAATCCAACAGCATTGCTGAGGACGTCTAACGCGTACGACGGAGCCACGCACACCATGTCACTTCCGTGTTTACGAGAGGGTGGAACGCAGCTGGAGCGCAATAGCTGCTGCTATCCCCCATCTCAGTACATGGTTGTTTTTTACTCGTTGGAACCGGCATTACATGCTTTTTTACCTACGTGTGGTACCGATTGGGAACACACGGCTTTTTGGATGTCATGCTTGCTGTTCATTTTATGTTTTTAATTGAATAAATTGACTTATCTTGATTTTACTACACCATGGGAGCTCTTTTTCCTTTTTTGGCATATGAGGGATTTAACCTATGGGCACATCAGAATTCATCAACCAACAAGGATACACTTGGGATACCCACCGAAGACACCAGGGAGCAGTGACCTCCATAGTAAGCACTACATGCCCATTACCCCTGTAGGGGTGTCTGGATTCGGTGAGTAGGAATTCTGAAGGGGGAGCACAGAAGTCACCTGGAATCACCTTTAAGCACTAAAGTCACCCTGATGCTGTTTTAGATCTGATGCAGATATTACTGTGCATGTGGGACTACTACACATCATCCTTATCTTGCATATTATAGACTTTTTGCTTTCCAGCTGACAGCCCCATTGTCTAGGGGCCACTGTACTGAGTATTGAACACTGGTGGCAAAGCCCTACCTGGATGATACCATACTCGCATATAGATGTGATAGCTTTACTGAGGCATGTGTATGGGGTTTTTTGTTGTATGTATATTGATTTATCTCCTACACATAGCATTGTAACACCTGTATTCGCTATACCATTTCTTTCTCTTACCGTATACCATTTTACCACTTGAAACCATTGCTTGGGTATATAGGCTTATGTGACATAATTTACTCTATTTTACCTATTGTATATGGTTTATACTGTCAGGTAGTATCCATAATCACACATCCCCTAGCCCTACATACACTGTATGGGCACAGCTGGTAAATAACTCTCATACATAATAATATCCTTTTTGGATTTTCCCCACTATGCAGCAGCATCTGGGTTTTTTTAGGTAGCGCCAATCACCCCATATTTTCTTCTTTCCAACCATGTCAATGTGCGCATGAATGCCATGATCAAGAGAGACCCTGACCTCCCTTTGTTGACAATCTTAGGGTGGCAACGTTGTCCGTAAAAAAGATGACAGTCTGCCCAGACCACGAGGGTCCCCAAGTGAAAGCTGCGGCCACAATGGGGAAAATCTCAAACAGTGCAGACATCCGGGAAAATCCCAGAATATCCAACACCTCCTAAGGCCAGGGGCCCGCGAGCCACTGGCCCCCAAAAATGGCTGAGAAACCTACTGATGCGGCCGCATCCGAAAATACCCTGGGGGAGGCTGTCATGGGTGAATGAATGAACATGGAAATCCCGTTCCACTCACACAAGAACTGATCCCACGTTAGAAGATCAGCCCTAGCGTCGGCCTGTAACCGCACCACCGAGTCAGCGTCTTGGAAGAGGAAGGAGAGCCAGAAGTCTGGACACAAATGATCTGCCCTGAGGAATGATCCTCATGGCAAAATTGAGCATGCCTAAGAGAGAGTGTAACTCTTGCATGCAGGACTATGCAATGTACAACAGTGTATACATTTTAGGGGTGTGAAATATTTAATGTGCAACATAGCTCATAAAATGCATGATCAGAGTGTGGGGGGGATTAGCTCAGCATGCAAAGTGAATTGGTCATAAATAAGTGCCTCCTGTGTCAGCTTACCCCACTATTCATTGCCAGCATCTCCACAGAACAGCAGAGAAAACAAACCAGCCCAAAGGATCAAGTCTAGGATTAGGCAAAGCACTTCACAGCATTCAAAGTCAATCAAGTTAAACTAGAAAATGTACAGCACAGCATAACGCTTAAGGCAAATGGAACAGGGAACATACAGCTTAGAACATGTAGTAGATACTACCTGAGTAGCAGAAGTGTAAAAAAAAGAACCCAGCAATCTGTTCCTTATCATAGCTTTTTACCGTAGAAACTGGAGAATACAAACAACTTGACCGGCAGGCACTTCATAATTAAGCTGTACAGTTCTTATAAAATACCAGGCAAAGTACTTCTTTCTTAAACATTTAACAATTTTGTTACCAAGGGAACCTTAAAATACTAGACAGTTCTTCTGATTAAAACCCTTTAGACAGAACACCCCATAGGGTATCTGGGGTCTAAGTTTGCCATATCTCCTGGATTCCCATACAATCCCAATTTTCAGGTCTATCCTATTCCAAAGCCTGGCTATTCAATATAAACAGGTTCCTTTCACTAACTACAATACTTTCCTGTCCCTACCATACAGGTTTCTCTTCCTACTTATACGTCCCACTCTTGGGCCCTTTGACACAGGCTCTCCAAGATGGCACCTGAAGCCCATAGCAGAGGACAAAATAGTAATGGTAGTAGTAAGCAGAAGTCCCATAACCGCTTTGTTTACTACTAAACACAAGGGGGAAGTGGTTTAACAATTCCAGAACTACTGCATCACTCCCCAGCACAGTTAACCTTACCCAACATCATCATTCCTTGGATCTAGCTTACGCTGCTCATAGAATGAGGTGGTATGGAATAGGGAATGTACAGTGCAGTGTGCATAATAGGAGAGTGTAGTGTAGGGAAGGTAAAGAACAGCATATATAATAAAGTGGTGTGGAAAAGGGAAAGTACAGCACAGTGTACAGAATGAGCCTGTGTAATTAGGAAATGTACAACAGTGCAGCCTACAGAATGTGACAGTGTGAAAAAGGGGAAATGTAGCACAATGTACGTGACAAAGAGTGTACAGTACAGCACACATGCACACATGAGGTGGAGTAGAATAGAGTTGCAAATGTGTTTTGTGGTATGCTTTTATAAATATACAGGAGGGAATTCAATATGGAAGCTACAACACTCTTACACATAATGCATCATCATTTGAACTCTTAAAGACCAATAGTTTTGATCACTGCTGATTAGCAGCTTTTGGAAACAATGAAATGCTCTGAATGGCTATATTTATAGATATTCCATATCCAAGCTGCGCTCCTACTGCTAGTGAATGAAACACATTCTGTAATTTAATGTAGGTAATAACATGAAAATATAAATTCCACAGTAAAGAAATCATTATCTTTTTTTTTTTTTTTTTAGTAAAAAGTTCAAGTGGTATTGGATAAAGTACAAAGCAGAAAAACCCTTTTAAGCTCTACTACAGTAATACGCTCTATTCTTGACTATTAAGAGACACCTTAACATGAAAGTTTCTGTAAAGATACAAACATTTAGCATGGATAAGAGAAAGTGATTATGGACTATTTCAATGGGATAATACTTCTGATGGTAAAATATTATGTGAAGTCTGTGTCTTTTCATAAAAAGGAAGCTAAGCTGTTTAATATGCTGACAGAAAGTGAAGCAAACGGCAACATTTTTTTTATTTTAAAATCTGCTCCTATTTTCGTCTTTGCATAAAGTATTCGTGTTAGCTTTTCCAAAGTTGAATGCTTTGCTGCCATCATCAGGCATGCTGTGTTTTTACACAAATAGTCCAATTTTTGTTTTATAGCCTAGAATATGAAACCTGCGTTTACAATAAGATGTAAGATTACAGTTTTTATTCACTGTCATTCTCATTATTTTTCACACAATGAACACATAATGATGATAGCACAGATGTCTTGAAAACCTTCAATCATTCTGTCATATATAATAAAGAGTATTTAGGGCAATGTAGGTGCAAGAAAATGTTCAATATGATGCATTTCAAATTGAGTAAAAGTATACAGTATATGTTGTTTTTAAATCTGCTTTACATGATATATGTTTTTATTATGTGGTGCAAATTTGTCATAATATGAAATAATGCGCATTCCTGGTGATGTTGAACATGCTCCGCCCAATGCTGTCTTGCATGCTCTAATATCTACCCCTGTGTCTTGCCATCCTTTCCAACAGATAGGAAATGTTATACCAGAAAATATAATTCTCATGAACAATGCTTCAATAGCAACTAGATATGTGCAATTTGTTTCGGTAGGAATTTAAATGAGGACATTTTTAGTTATTTGGAGATTCGGATGTATCCGAATCTCCGAATAAAATAGTAAAACATTTCGTTAAAATTTGTTTTATTTATTTGTTTTCAAATGAATTCCAAATTTCTCGAACAATTTGAGTTTGGATCAGTCGAAAAATTATCAACCGATTTCAAATTCTGTGTGAAGAATAGCTGGTTGTTAGGAGTAGGTCGGGAAGCCAGCCGCAGAATCTCCCTAACAACTGATGGCTCATCAGCTGTCAGCAAGCTTCTCCGCTGAGAGCAATAATGTAAACAAAAGAATGTGGGTAAGTGCTTGTCAGGAGGCGCATGTGCGGAGGCTGCCAATATGGCTGCGATCATCTAGAGCTCCATGCCGCCACAGTCTAAGGACACCCGCCGCAGCCGACTGAGAGCTCATTCCGGGTGCTCCAGGAGCGACAGCGGGGGGAAAACCCCAGGATCACCCTGATGTCAGCAGGCACTGCAAGACGGGACCTATCCCGTTCGTTGAACGCGACTCCTGAGCCACACAGCCATTCCAAGATGGCGGCCACGAGTACACAGGGCAAGGGGACAGGGGAGGAAGACTCCATCGTGGACCAAGATGCAGTGAGTGCTGCCTACAGGATGACACCCTCACCCACATCCACTGAATCACTAATAGGGAGAACACTTGATAGCCTTCTCCTGGTCCCAATGTCTGATCTCATGGCACCACTAGAGGCTTGTGAGGGGGCACTACAGGGCCTTCCACCTACACCTACTGACTTTTCTTCCATGATGTCAGCATTCTCCAAAATGCTATCCAGGGAGCGAGCGCAAAACGCTGCTCAAATAACCTCATCAATAAATGCTGATTTACAACAACTGGGTATGCTCATAGAACACATTGAAAGAAAGGCAGATCAATCAGTAGTCAGAATTAACCAAAACTCTGCCAGAATTAAGGATGTACAGGACCAGTTAGAGACTGCTTTATCAAAAATAGATGACTTGGAAAACAGGTCCAGGCATTACAATTTTAAGGTACGGGGTCTCCCTGAAATGGTGAAGGAGGTTCAGCCGGTAATCTGGGAGCTTATCAAAGACTTAATCCCTGACTTCCCAGACCATCGCCTAGAATTAGACAGGACCCGCAGAGCCCTACAACCTCCATGTTCAGACGACCTCCCAAGGGATATCATTTTAACACCACATGTTTACACAGTGAAAGAAGAGGTAATAAAAAGTGTGCATGCAGCAGAAAACCTGACATTCCAAGGGCAACCTATCCAAATTTTTGCAGACCTCTCAGCCTACACTGTACAGAAAAGAAGAGCCTTGAAACCCCTTCTCCAAGTCTTGACGCAAAATGAAATTACCTACAGATGGTCTTTTCCACTCCGCCTGAACTTCTCATTTCAAAGTTATGGCTTCTCATCATTTGCTGAAGGTGAGCGTATTCTACTACAAATGGATTTATTATTGTAAGAACCGCAACCTTCATAGGCCGGTAAAGGCGCAACTCCCTCAGCGAAATGCCCGCCCCCGGCAAGTCCTCTTAAGCCGGTGTGGCAAAAGCACCACTCCAAAAGATCCAAGGACTCCCTTCCACCCTGAGGACCGATGCAGATTCAATCAATGTGTTATGAACACCCTATTTTGTTCCCCCTGTTGTTGCTGACCCCATCCAAATTGAACTACACTCCTCCTCTATTATGGAGGGGTCAACCCTTTGGGAAAAATATGAAGGATGGGAAGGGACAAGGGACACACCTAATGGTCACTCTGTTATCAAGGGCACTTTTCCTTTTTTTTTATTTTAGGTTGTACTTCAGTTACAGTAGCAAACTAGAGCCACTGGCCAGGGGGCCCCCTTCTTTGAAAATGTTCCGGTTACGAAGTCTACATATCCCTGAAGTTTAATATTGCCTAGCTCTCCCCCTTAGGGGGGAGACACCAGGAATGTACTATTATATCCCACTATACAATTCCTTTATATAGTCAGGTCCATAAATATTGGGACATCAACACAATTGTAATCTTTTTGGCTCTATACACCACCATAATGGATTTGAAATGAAACTGCAGACTTTCAGCTTTAATTTGAGGGTATTTACATCCAAATCAGGTGAACGGTGTAGGAATTACAACAGTTTGTATATGTGCCTCCCACTTTTTAAAGGATTAAAAGTAATGGGACAATTGGCTGCTCAGCTGTTCCATGGCCAGGTGTGTTTTAGTCCCTCATTATCCCATTTACAAGGAGCAGATAAAAGGTCCAGAGTTCATTTCAAGTGTGCTATTTGCATTTGGAATCTGTTGCTGTCAACTCTCAATGTGAGATCCAAAGAGCTGTCACTATCAGTGAAGCAAGCCATCATTAGGCTGAAAAAACAAAACAAACCCATCAGAGATATAGCAAAAACATTAGGTGTGGCCAAATCAACTGTTTGGAACATCCTTAAAAAGAAAGAACGCAGCAACACCAAAAGACCCGGAAGACCACGGAACACAACTGTGGTGGATGACCGAAGAATTCTTTCCCTGGTGAAGAAAACACCCTTCACAACAGTTCGCCAGATCAAGAACAATCTCCAGGAGGTAGGTGTATGTGTGTCAAAGTCAACAATCAAGAGAAGACTTCACCAGAGTGAATACAGAGGGTTCACCACAAGATGTAAACAATTGGTGAGCCTCAAAAACAGGAAGGCCAGATTAGAGTTTGCCAGACAACATCTAAAAAAGCCTTCACAGTTCTGGAACAACATCCTATGGACAGATGAGACCAAGATCAACTTGTACCAGAGTGATGGGAAGAGAAGAGTATGGAGAAGGAAAGGAACTACTCATGATCCAAAGCATACCACCTCATCAGTGAAGGATGCTGGTGGTAGTGTCATGGCGTGGGCATGTATGGCTGCCAATGGAACTGGTTCTCTTGTATTTATTGATGATGTGACTGCTGACAAAAGCAGCAGGATGAATTCTGAAGTGTTTTGGGCAATATTATCCGCTCATATTCAGCAAAATACTTCAGAACTCATTGGATGGCGCATCACAGTGCAGATGGACAATGACCCGTAGCATACTGCGAAAGCAACCAAAGACTTTTTTAAGGGAAAGAAGTGGAATGCTATGCAATGGCCAAGTCAATCACCTGACCTGAATCCGACTGAGCATGCATTTCACATGCTGAAGACAAAACTGAGGGGAAAATGCTCCAAGAACAAGCAGGAACTGAAGACAGTTGCAGTAGAGGCCTGGCAGAGCATCACCAGGGATGAAACCTAGCTTCTGGTGATGTCTATGCATTCCAGACTTCAGGCTGTAATTGACTGCAAAGTATTTGCAACCAAGTATTAAAAAGTGAAAGTTTGATGGATGATTGTTAATCTGTCCCATTACTTTTGGTCCTTTAAAAAGTGGGAGGCACATATAAAAACTGTTGTAATTCCTACACCGTTCACCTGAATTGGATGTAAATACCCTCAAATTAAAGCTGAAAGTCTCCAGTTAAAGTACATCTTGTTCGTTTCATTTCAAATCCATTGTGGTGGTGTATAGAGCCAAAAAGATTAGAATTGTGTCGATGTCCCAATATTTATGAACCTGACTGTAGTACGCTAAGCCTGTTGATCCAATTGCCAAATTTATGTGGGGTACAGGATGGTAGACACTCTGCGGGCCGAGACCCTCACAGGGGGGTACCCATGTTCTGGAGGTGCCCCTGGCAAGGGGGGGGGGGGAGTCTGGGCCAGCTGAAGGTCCATTCACCCAGTTTCTGGCCCAATTATCTTCACAGGGAATGAGAGTCGGTCCATATGTCATTGACAGTACTTGTTTAAATGGCGGTGAGACCGTGGCAGATGCAATGCACCTCCACCAACCTTTGAGGAGTGTTTACTTTCTCTCGAAGGCTGACAGAGGTGCCCCTACCCAGGGGACCTTTTAGTTATGGGTGAGGAAGAGGCTGGACCTTTTCTGCCCCAGGGGGATATGGGGAATATAGAATGTGCTATAACAAGTTTATTCAGTTTGTCTCTCTAACATTTTCTCTTTTCCTTCTGATTTTTATTTCCCACCTTTTTTTCTATCCACCATCTTTTCCTGTAGGAGTCCTGGGAGGTTATATGTCATTTGCTCCCCAGCCCGAACAGCAGCACCCATCGCCAATACTCATGGCTGCTGGTGGACCCGTCTACATTGGGTAAGGTACAGTGTATTCCCGAGATACACCAAACTCTGATCCATGTCTAGCACAACCCCTGCCAACTTGACCTTGTGCATAATCTCACATAATACACAAGGGCTGAACTCGCTGGTCAAAAGGCGGAAACTGCTCCAACTGTACCACTCTATGAAATCAGATACTCCTTTTACAAGACCCTCTTCCCCATTTCCTACCAGCCCACCTTTCTACACCAACGGTACCCCCAATTTTTTCTCGCCAATGTGGACAACAAAACCAAAGGGGTAGAATCAGCTTCTCAAAACACCTACATTTCTCACCAACCAAGGTTCTTAAGGACCCAGCAGGGCGCTATGTGTTAGTGACAGGCACCATCGATGGAGAGACCTACACTTTTGCTTCCTACTATACACCCAACAAAGGGCAGGCACATTTTTTTGACTCCCTAGCACACACAATACAGAAACACTGTCACGGTTTTAGTAGAAGGTGATTCGAATATAGCATTTGACCTCTCTCAAGACAAAACGGTGACCGGGAAACCTAGATCCAAGTGCTCATCCAGACAATGTTTAAAAATCGCTCAGCTACTATTCAGCAGGTTTGGTGGATATCTGGATGGAAGTCAACCCACATAAAAAAGACTATACACATTTTTCTGCACCACATAACACCCATGCCAGGATTGACCACATCTTTATGCAATCACACTCAATCCTACTAGTCCTGTTTGCCAAAATTAGTGACACTTCCCTCTCAGACCACTCTATTGTGGTACTTGGGACACAGCGCCCTTTAGGAACATCCGCCCCTTTTAAAAGGCGACTTAATGAAGCCTTACTAAGTGATCTGGTATAGAGCACGATACTGGAAAGGACATTGAAAGACTATTTCAATGAGAACAACAATAACACAGTTAAACCCGAAACCCTATGGGCAGCCCACAAATATGTGATTAGAGGGAAACTCATACAGATAGTGTCCAAACTGAAACATGAACATGGAGCAGATATCCAAAAACGCACAGAGAACTTCCTTTCACTGAGCAAAACCCACAAACGAAACCCCACACATAACACCCTGCCCGCTTGTACACAGCCCAAATTAATCTTAATTTAGCTTTAACAACCAAAGTTGACCCCCCAGGCACTACATTCAAAGGAATTTTTCCTTTTTATGCTTTCACTGTAAACATCCATAAATCACTGCTCGTTTAAAAGTGACATTTTTTGCAAACTTTTTTTCATTGATGTCCTCTAGGGCAGTACCCGGACCCCCATAACCATTGTATGCCCAATTACTTGCATATAAGCCTTCAAAATGGGCACTTTTGGTTTTTCACTTTCGGGTCCCATAGACTTCAATGGGGTCATTATTCGGTTCTGAACTTTTGCTAAGTTCTGGTGCCAACCGCACTGGGGGTCGTTCAGCCTATCCCTATAAATGAGTTCAAGATTCAGTCTAAAGACAGGTTCAAACTTTGCCTGTTTTGGTGTTCATCCAAAGGCTGGACGTTTTGCTCATTTGGTGGCAGCCAGGCATGTTGGTATTTTTACTGGTAACTTATTTGATGTGCACCCACTGCATCCTTAGCAACCAATGATGTCATCTGTCACTGGGGTCAGCTACAGCAATGGCAGTACGAATCATGACAGCTTTCCTTTGTTTGCACAAGTCATTGAGGTGCAGTTTTGTCCATAGCACCACAGTTTACAGTGCACCCAAGCGCCACCTCCCCCATACAATTCTTTCAATAGCGGTAAAAGAAAGTATAAAAATATGCCCCAAATGATCATCATCATGTCTGGCATGCCTACAGGGAGATGTATATGTTTACGTGCAGCTATGAGCAAATAAGTAGCCTCTGTATCCACAGACCTAAGCAGTGGTCATGGGCATGGTTTATGATCTGCAGGCAAGGCATGTTTGCCACTTAAACAGCCAACGCACACAGAGGAGGTGGTGGAGTGGTTAACCAAGTCTTCCTCATATTTCTCCTCTGTCACCCAGGTTCTCAAGGAACCTAATGGGAGGGGACACCAGGCAGGGTGAACCAGTTGGCACTGATGTTCCCACAGCTGCAGCATACTGGCAAGTAGGCTTCAATATTGTGGAGAGAGGTGATAAGGTCTCTGACCATACCTGGGTGCCCAAAATAGCAGATGAGGAAAGTGAGGCAGATTCACAACTCCAGCAATGCAGGATATCATCCAGGGGCAGCTTGCAGAGAAGTGGAGGCAGAAGCCCCTCTGTTCCACTGGGTGGCAGAGCTCCATCGGTGCAGGACACTGCTTACCTGTGTGGATAATTTTCAGCAGATGTGTAGCAGACTATACTGTTGTTGTTTTCAGTCTCCAGTGTATCAAGAATGACAATACCATTGATTATTTGGACACCATGTGTATGAAGAGACATCTAACCTCTCACAATGCAGCTTACTGGGGATAACACCAGGATGCTATTTGATGGGAAAAGGGCCAAACTCTTTCCTTACCTCTCTCCAGCTCCTCTAATTCCACCTCCATCTTGATTGTTCATGATTCCCTCTGAGCAGCCTCCAGTGATAGGGATGATGGTATATCAAAGGGGGTCAAAGATCTACCCTATGGCTTCTCCAGTAGGGAAGAGGGTCTGCATAGGGCCACGTAGTGTAAGGACAAGCATAGGCTGCAACCTTCCTCTGATTCTGCCAAACCCACCGCACCAGCTGTAGCATTGAACAGACAGCTGTTCACTTTGCAAATAAAGTTGCATTTTGCAGGGGAATTTCTCCAGAGCTTAGGGAATGCAGTGAAATTTAACTTTACAAAGAATACCAATTACCGATACATTTAAGGAAAATAAAACTATATTTTTGGTTACCGAGCTTCACCTTATTAACTAAACTCTGGAGGAAATGTCATTGCAAAGTACAGTTTCCCCTGCAAAGTGGAAACTCTATTTGTCTTTTGTAAATTAATCCCATTTTCATCTCAAAAGTGCTCAGGACCGATGGACCACAAAGTTGGTGGACAAGAGAGACATCATATCCAAATTTCCTAAACGTACTCCTTTAACTCAAATACATAAATCTGAACCTCAGTCACCAACAAACCCAAATGGCCAAGCCTTACACCTGTTATAGGGCGTACACACGGTCGGACTTTGTTCGGACATTCCGACAACAAAATCCTAGGATTTTTTCAGACGGATGTTGGCTCAAACTTGTTTTGTCTACACACGGTCGCACAAAGTTGTCGGAAAATCCGATCGTTCTAAACGCGGTGACATAAAACACGTACGTCGGGACTATAAACAGGGCAGTGGCCAATAGCTTTCATCTCTTTATTTATTCTGAGCATGCGTGGCACTTTGTCCGTCGGATTTGTGTACACACGATCGGAATTTCCGACAACGGATTTTGTTGTCGGAAAATTTTATCTCCTGCTCTCCAACTTTGTGTGTCGGAAAATCCAATGGAAAATGTCCGATGGAGCCCACACACGGTCGGAATTTCCGACAACACGCTCCGATCGGACATTTTCCATCAGAAAATCCGACCGTGTGTACGGGGCATTAGACTGTAGGCGTCAAAAACAATATAAACAATCTTAAGCCACTAAGAAAGTAAGAATTAGTGACAGTATTTAGTAAAGATTTAGTAAATGCAACATAACTGTTCATGGCACTGAGCTAGACATGACAAGAATTTGTGAGCAGAAATAATTCCCACTGTACACAATCAATAGCAAATCTATAACTATATGACTAGTGAAGACTTTGAGCAGCTCTGAGAGGAATTCTCCAGTTCCAGTGCAAGTGGGCATAAAAGATCATTTGTGAGAACAAAAAAGGAAAAAATTGCGATAGTCTGCTATATAAACCTGAAGTTTATAGTTTATATATATATATATATATATATATATTTATGGTTGAAGCCCTATGGCTGATACAGATATGAACAACATAGACTTACCATAAGACTTACAATATGTAATGGACCTGAAGTGTGCCCTGGTCTGATGGACAGTATGCCAAAATAAGGGGGCATACCCAAGATTAGAAATGGATATTTTGTGAACAAAAATGAATTTGAGAAATGCCCTGAAAAGGGGATGGGAGGGCGGGTATCGCGCACAGGAAACCAACAGAGACCACAGGCGAGTGGGCTGGTTAAATACCCCCGGCTCCTCCCATAAATTCAGGCCACCATACTGTCCTTCTTACTTATGGTTGAAGCCCTATGGATACGGATATGAACAACATAGACTTACCATAAGACTTACAACATGAAATGGACCTGAAGTGTGCCCTGGTCTGATGGACGGTATGCCAAAATAAGAGGGCAAAAACATTCAGGTAGGGGTGTAGTTTTATTAGTTTTCAGTGTTATTCATTGAGCAAGTTTGGTGAATGCTTGTGCCATTTCCACCTGAGGATTGGGGATGTACTAGGCGAAGCAGGCAGACTTCCACCTGCCTAGTCTCTTAATGACATGATCTGGGACCCCATGCCGAGACGCGGTTGAGGCTGCTTCGATAAGGAAAGAGTGACCGGAGTATTGACTGGGGTTGAGGTGTAAGTTGTGAAGAAGAATTCTCACATGTTTGATGAACTGGCAGGCACTCAAGGGTTTGGTCGGAAAAGGTAGTAGGGGACTAGCGTTTGACTGTTGTGGTAGGAGTGACAGTAGGCAGTCAAGTATGGTTACTGGACACCAGACATTGTTTATTTTATAGAGGTGAATGTCTACCCCAGAGCCTGATTGCTGGGTTTTAGATACTGCAAGGTGGAGGATGAAATGGTCTTGGTAGCGAGCCAGGTGACGTCTACACAAAACTTGGCCGGCAGAGTTGCTGCAAGTAAACTCGCTAGGCCGCAAGAACCCATAGTAGGCTAGATAGATGGCCGCTTGTATGACCAGGCTGGTTAGAAGGCGAAATGGCAAACTAGCAAGAATAGTAGACATGTCTTAGAAGATGACATTTGTTATAGGCAGACGTTTGGCATTGCTCATGGATTGTCATTTTTTTTAATGCGTAAGATGGCTCGGATCACATGGGATGCGACTAAAGATGGTTTTGGGGGATCTCATAAGGCCAGAAAGTGCTGCACACTGGCTAAGTATATTTAGGAGTATCTCTGGAGGCCATGGTCCTGTAAACCAATGGTGGTCAAAAATTGCAGTGAAGCCTGTGGAGGCTGTGGCATCTGTCACTACCTGAGGTGATAGGGGCGATATTGACGGTATAAACATTGATATACCTTTCCATGTAGTACGGAACCCTCCCACATTGATAGGTCCGCTACTGCCGTGGTGTCTAAATAAGTATCTGATTGGGGTCCTGTGTCTGGAAGAGGAAGACCAGGAGGCGTGACACAAAAGATGGACCCTGGGGAATGACCCGTATAGCAAAATTGCCAAGAGAGACTGAAGCTGCTTCTTAGTACACCCCCCTGTATGGGTGAAGACTTGGAGAACTGACCTGATGCGGGTCAGCTTGTCAAGGGGGAGGCTGGCTTGCATGGAGTTGTTAGTTTGAAAGAGGGTAATGTAGACCTCGGGTCCCGATTGTTGAGTTTTTGAGACCGCAAGCTGACGGACGTAATGATTTTAAATGCGAGTCAGGTGGTGTCCATAAAGTACCTGGCTGCCAATACCACTAAAGATTAATTTGCTGGGCCATGGAAAACCATAGAGGGCTAGGTAGATGGCTGCTTGGATGACTAGACTGGGGAACGTGCAAGGATTTTTGACCTTAAAGATGGCAGTTGTGATGGGCAAGCATTTGCCATTGGCTATGGGCTGATGCTTCTGGATGCCATGTAGAAGGAATCTTACCGTATGGGCCGTAAACACAGACGGCTCTCCGGGGTCCTGTAAGGACAGGAAATGCTGGATGCTGGCTAGGTATAGCCTGATAGTGTTACGAGAAGGAGCCAACTGCGTGTGGCAATACGATACCTGGTGCAGGATGGAACCTGAACTCAACTGACCTAAGGGAGAAATGACGGACAGAAAATAGTGAGTGGCTCATATGAAAATGCCACTGGAGACAAGTGGCCGATTAAGTGTCACTGAAAATGATGTGTGGCTGTTTGTGTGTCACTGGGAATGTGCTTGCAACGGTTGCAAGAAGTTATGCTATGATGCGTGCCTTGCAATGATTGCAAGAGTTGTGCTTAAATGTGTGCTTGCAATGATTGCAAGGGAGTTTATGTCACTGGAGATGTGTAGTGATTGTGAGAAGTTCGTATTACTGCATGTGCTTGCAACAATTGCAAGGAGTTATGCTTGGATGTGTGCTTGCAATGATTGCAAGAAGTTGTGCTTGGATGTATGCTTGCAATGATTGCAGGGAGTTATGCTTGGATGCGTGCTTACAACGATTGCAAGAAGTTGTGATTGGATGCGTGTTTGCAGTGATTACAAGAAGTTGTGCTTGAATGTGTATGAAATTAATCCGATATGGATCGCTTGTAAGTATATGAATTGAATCCAATACGAATTGGTTGTATGAAATGAATCTGATACGAACCACCGGTTGTAGAGTGTATGAAATTAATTTGATATAAATCGGACTGTGGGGAGTATGAAATGGATCCCATACGAATCGTTATGCCGTCGACGAGACTGGATTTGAATCAGGCTGTAACGTGTATGAAATGAAACCGATACGAATCTTTTGTAAATTGCATGCAATGAATCCTGATACGAATCGGTTGTAAAGTGTATGAAATTAAACCAACATGAATCAGATTATGCGACTATAAGGGGAAGTATCAGTGAGGCAAAGGTTTTAACGAATGAATTGAGACCATGACTGAACTTCGAAGGAAGACGGAGCGTGTTTTTTTTTTGTGTTGTAGAGGCATCAGAGGTCGAACATCCGTGGAGCTGTGTTTAAGAAAATAGAGAATCCATGAAGGACTCGATATGAAGTGACTGCTGGACCTGGGAGGGAATGACGGACAACATGCGAACGATACCTGTAAGGCTGAAATGATGAGTGCGAATCGTTGCGTTGTTGGTTTGAGTGGATTCGACTCAAGCGATAAGTGTGTGAAATTAAATGAGTGAAATGTTTTGCTATGATATAGGCACGAATCGGTATGCCGCGACTGCGACAAACAATGAGTCGAACTGTGGAGCACAGAATGAAATGAGGCCAAGACAACTGGGGCGCACCGGGACGAATCGGTGCATCTCGGATGCTACTGGATTCTAATCGGGGCGCGGTACGTGACAGTGAAATGAGTGAAATGATTTGCCATGACAGAGGCAAGAGTCGGTTGTGCCGCAGCTGCGACTGACAACGAACAGGACTCTGGAGCATGTACTGAAATGAGGCCAAACAACTTGGGCACGCCGGAATGAATCGATGCATCACGGATGCGACTGGATTCAAATTGGAGCGCAGTACGTGACAGTGAAATGTATGAAATGAATTGCCATGACATGACATCGGTGCATCACAGATGCGACTGGATTCGAATCAGGACGCGGTACCTGACAGAGCAATGAGTAAAAATGAATTGCCATGACAGAGGCACGAATCGGCGTGCCGCAACTGCGGCTGACAAAGAACTGGACTCTGGAGCATGTACTGAAATGAAGCCAAAAAATACCTGGGGCACGCCGGAACAAATCGGTGCATCACAGATGCGACTGGATTTGAATCGGAACGTGATACATGACAGTGAAATGATTTGCCATGACAGAGGCACATATCGGTGAGCCGCAAACTGCAACTGACAACGAACCGGACTCTGGAGCATGTACTGAAATGAGGCCGAAAAAATAACGGGGGGTGCGCCGGAACGAATCGGTGCATCATGGATGAGACTGGATTTGAATCAGAACGTGGTAGGTGACAGTGAAATGAGTGAAATGATTTGCCATGACAGAGGCACGAATTGGTGTGCCGCGACTGCCAACGAACCGAACTCTGGAGCATGTACTGAAATGAGGCCGAAAAAAACACTGGGAGCACGGTACGTGACAGTGAAATGAGTGAGGTGATTAAGCCATGACTGAGGCACTAATCGGTGTGCCGCGATTGCGACTGACAACGAACCGGACTGTGGAGCATGGTATGAAACATGAGACAAGAACAACTGAGACACGCTTGAATGAACCGGTGCGAAGCGGACGCGACTGGATTTGAATCAGAGTGAGGTACGTAAAAATGAAATGTCTTAGGCATGATAGAGGCACGAATTGGTGGCTACGGCTATGTACAGGGTTTCCTTAATGAATGACTCGTAAGTTTCGTATCGGGGTTTGGGTGACACGCGATATCTAGCAAATGGTGATGCATGAAATGAAGAAATGTCAATGTAGCCCTACCTGCGACAGCCGAGCCAGACACGTTGTATGAAAAACTGCGAACGGGAACCAAAAACCTCTGAGAGTTTTGAACGTGCAACTCACGAACGCCAACAAGTTGGAAGAGTTGGCCTAGTGACGTAACTAATCGCGCACAGGAAACCGACAGAAACCACAGGCGAGCGGGCTGCTTAAATACCCCTCGGGCTCCTCCCATAAATTCAGGCCACCATACTGGCCTTTTTACACAAATTATATATATATATATATATATATATATATATATATATATATAAATAAGCATGCTTTTCATAGTGCAACACCATAAAACAACAACATTTATTGATTAAAACCCATTAAATTTAGTTGTTTTATGGTATTGCACTATGGGAAGCATGCTATTTTTTTACATGGAAACGCTGGATGTTAAAATGGCCATATATCATGGCTCATGGACGAGGATCACGGCACAGACGATCAGGGTTTCATCTGCTGTGAGGGGCTTGCTTTAATATAATCACAATGGTAGAGAATCTACATGTAAAGCTGTTATGACCACTCTGTAATCTGAGGGTCATATTCCTCTGGTAATCCTCCTTTACACAAGGGTGGTGTGCACTGGTTTGGCTTTAGTGTCCACTTTCTGGATTCAGATCTCAATCATTAATAAGATTAGAATTTCCACAAGATGTGATCTATTGGAATCGGGACCTTTTTCTCACATCAACTTTTATCACATGTATTAGTTTTATTTACTGAATGTATATGTTTTTTTAAAAGTATTTTTTATTATTTTTTTTTTTTATGCAACAAACACAGATGAGCGAACATCGCTCAAAACAACAACAGACAATGTAACAAACAAATGTCTGTTCTGTATATCATTATAGCAGGTTACACAGGGCACGACCAGTAAGAATAAGACACACTAAGGTATTAGGAGCCATATGGTAGGTATATAAAGATAATAAAACAATCAAGGGGAGCACAAAAAAAAAGGCATAAAATACATAAACACTTTACTCAGAGTGTTATTAAAGCCACAACAGTAAAATCAGTCTGTATATGCAGTAAAGCATGTTTGTTATACTCACCGTGGAACCTAAGAGGTTAATCCTGTTTGAGGCTGTTTGATCCTGCCTTCTCTGATCCTCTCCTTCTTCCACTGTCCCCAATCCATCTCCTTATAAAACAGAGCCTTGGGGGCACTCTGCACATGCTCAGTTTGGTGTGTGTTGCTAGAGTTTTACTTTTTCTTGGGAGGGTGCATGTGATCCACACAAAGCCAATCAGCACTGTACAGACAGAGGATCAGGGTTCCTGCAGCCTCATAGAACATTTAGAGTAGAATGAAAACTCCTCCTACAAGCTTTAACCAGTGCTCAACTGCACACTGATAGAAGTCATAAGACTGCTATATACTGCTGATGAGAAAAGGTATTTAGCAGTTTATATTTACTAAAATAATTGCATTTCCATGTTCTGTGTACTGTGGGAGACCAGATATAGTTAACCACTTGCCGCCCACCATATAGCAAAATGATGGCGACAAAGTGGAGAATGGGGGCAGCCCTATCTGGTGTCCTGTGAAATTACAAATAGTTCAGAAATAAAATTGTTTACCCGCATACTGGCCTGTGGTCTATAGTAGAGTAACTTAACCCAATGAAGAAATATATTCCTAAAGCCAAACTTCACCAGAACCTCCTGTAGATATGGCCATTCAACCAAATCAAAAGCTATGTGGGTATCCAGGGCCAGTACAACCCTGGAGCCCACGGCATCATGCATGGCTTGTATGTTAGTAAAAAGCCTCCACAAATTAATGGAGGTAGACCGTCCAGGCATAAATCCAATCTGGTCAGATAATTGTAAGAAATTCACCTTGTTCAATCTGCATGCAAGAACTTTGGCAAAAATTTTGCCATCCGAGTTTATTAGTGAAATAGGATAATATGACCCACAGTAGAGGTGAACCTTATGTGGTTTTGGAATGAGAACTATTGTCAGCCTCTGACATAGAAGGAAGGAGGCTTCCCATTTCTAGGGCATAATTGAAGATTCTAACCACACGAGGAACTAGGATGTCTTTGTATTGGGTATACCATTCTATAGAAAACCCATCTAGGCCTGGTGTTTTATTACATGCAAAAGAGAGCATGGCTATTTCAATTTCTTAGGCCATTAAGGAAGCTTTCAGGAATGAACTCTGGCTTGCGGACAATATAGGCAAGTGGATATTGTAGAGATAGTCATCCAGTTTAAGAATAGTATAATGTGCTCTAGTAGTATATAAATCTGCATAGAAGGACACAAAAGCCTCCACTATCTCTTTGGTTTGTTCAACTATAGTACACGATGATCCCATAGTTCTAGGGATAGTACAGGATTGGAAATCCAGACAAGAGAGGTATGCCAAAAGGCAACTATTTTTATTTTCCAGTTCAATTTTGGTATAGAAGTTTTTTCTGAGTGTGTTCCAACAAAATTAAATTCAGGGCCCTTACCTTACTCTTTCAATGAGCATAAGTATCAGAATTATGAGTAGTGGAAAGTTGTGATTCAGCAGCCTGAGGAGCTCGCTCTGCTTCTACCTGCAAAGATCAGGAGGCCTTACAGGCTGCCCCAATAGTGACTGCAAAAGTGTCCTGCATGGTGGCCTTAAAAGCATCCCAGGCCACTGGCACCTGAGCATTGTTGGAGTTCAGCAACCAATAAGAATTCATCCCAACCAAACATTGATCCACCACAGCAGGATCAGCTAGCCACAATGGGCTGACTCTCCATATCTTATAGTTAGCAGCCATTCCCAGGGTGAGACACAACAAAAAGGAGAGTGGTCGCATAACGCTCTGGGATCAAAGAACCAAGCAACTCTTGTAAAAGTAAACAGACAGCAATATGCAAGAATGTACCATGAGTATCAGAGTGACAACAGTATTCCCTGGCGTGAAAGTGTTTCCATCTCCAGTCATCTACAAGGTCAAATTTATCCAAATAGGAACCTAAAGTGGTTGGAGGATGAGTCATGCCCCCAAGTCTATCTACGGAGTTGTCCAAAACCGTTTTGAAATTACCTGCTATTATAAGGGGCCCCTTAGTAATTTCCAGAACTACCCCCAAAATACGTTCAAAAACAGTTTTGGTAAATGAATGATGGATATATAAATTCACCAATATGTACGGTTTACTCATATATTCAAACACAAGGACAATAAAATAGCCCCCAGGATCCATTTTAATATGCTTAATGGTAGGGATGAGCTTCGTGTTCGAGTCGAACCCATGTTCGACTCGAACATCGGCTGTTCGACCGTCCGTCGAATTGCGAACGTTATGGGCCGTTCGCGCCAAATTCGTGTGGCGCGTCACGGCCCATAATTCACTGCGGCATCGCAGTGCATTGCTGGCTGATGATTGGCCAAGCATGCACTATGACCCGCATGCTTGGCCAATCACAGCGCCGTCAGTAGAGAGAGCTGTAATTGGCCAAAGCCAGGGTGGCTTTGGCCAATTATGGCTCAGGGGATTTAGTACACGCCCCACACTATATAAGGCCGCCTGCACGGCGGCCCTGTGTAGTGTGTTCCGGTGTGCTGATAGAGAGAGAGACAGACAGTGTCATTTGATTTGAGTTAGATAGATTAGGCTAGATCTGTTCCTGCTATTTACATTTAGTGCAGTGTGTCCTGCTCACAGTGTTCAGCTAGATCCGTTCCTGCTATTTACATTTAGTGCAGTGCGTCCTGCTCACAGTGTTCAGCTAGATCTGTTCCTGCTATTTACATTTAGTGCAGTGCGTCCTGCTCACAGTGTTCAGCTAGATCCGTTCCTGCTATTTACATTTAGTGCAGTGCGTCCTGCTCACAGTGTTCAGCTAGATCTGTTCCTGCTATTTACATTTAGTGCAGTGCGTCCTGCTCACAGTGTTCAGCTAGATCTGTTCCTGCTATTTACATTTAGTGCAGTGCGTCCTGCTCACAGTGTTCAGCTAGATCCGTTCCTGCTATTTACATTTAGTGCAGTGCGTCCTGCTCACAGTGTTCAGCTAGATCTGTTCCTGCTATTTACATTTAGTGCAGTGCGTCCTGCTCACAGTGTTCAGCTAGATCTGTTCCTGCTATTTACATTTAGTGCAGTGCGTCCTGCTCACAGTGTTCAGCTAGATCCGTTCCTGCTATTTACATTTAGTGCAGTGCGTCCTGCTCACAGTGTTCAGCTAGATCTGTTCCTGCTATTTACATTTAGTGCAGTGCGTCCTGCTCACAGTGTTCAGCTAGATCTGTTCCTGCTATTTACATTTAGTGCAGTGCGTCCTGCTCACAGTGTTCAGCTAGATCTGTTCCTGCTATTTACATTTAGTGCAGTCAGTGCGTCCTGCTCACAGTGTTCAGCTAGATCCGTACCTGCTATTTACATTTAGTGCAGTCAGTGCGTCCTGCTCACAGTGTTCAGCTAGATCTGTTCCTGTTATTTACATTTAGTGCAGTCAGTGCGTCCTGCTCACAGTGTTCAGCTAGATCCGTTCCTGCTATTTACATTTAGTGCAGTCAGTGCGTCCTGCTCACAGTGTTCAGCTAGATCTGTTCCTGCTATTTACATTTAGTGCAGTCAGTGTGTCCTGCTCACAGTGTTCAGCTAGATCCGTTCCTGCTATTTACATTTAGTGCAGTGCGTCCTGCTCACAGTGTTCAGCTAGATCCGTTCCTGCTATTTACATTTAGTGCAGTCAGTGCGTCCTGCTCACAGTGTTCAGCTAGATCCGTTCCTGCTATTTACATTTAGTGCAGTCAGTGCGTCCTGCTCACAGTGTTCAGCTAGATCCGTTCCTGCTATTTACATTTAGTGCAGTGCGTCCTGCTCACAGTGTTCAGCTAGATCCGTTCCTGTTATCTTCCTACTGACAGGCAGGCTTGTCTGGTTACAGTATATAAAGCTACCTGAAGAAAATTACAGGTGTTCTATCCCAGCTTAGTGCAGCTACAGGCCATTAGTATGTCTGGAAGGCCAAGAAGGAGAGGCAGACAGTCACAAGCCAATAAGAGAGGGCAAGCAGGCTCTGTGTCTAGTGCTGGTCGTGGAGACGGTGCATCCTCATCAGCACGTGGCCATGGGACACGCTTGGCCTTTTTTTCGGCAGCTGGCCGTGTTGAGCCGCAACATGCGGAAGACTTGGTCGAGTGGATGACCAAGCCGTCCTCATCCTCCTCATCCTCTCTCACCCATGCCCAGGGTGCTTTGACTGGCAAAGCAGCGGCCTCTTCCCTCAGCTCAATGTCATCAGTGACTCCTTCCCTAGCTCCACCATGTCCTCCTGAGGATTCCCTCGAACTGTTTGACCACAGTGTTGGGTACATGCTCCAGGAGGATGCCCAGCGTTTGGAAGGCTCTGATGATGATACTGAGCTCGATGAAGGCAGTAACATGAGCACGGACAGAGGGGGTGCCCAAGAAGGACAGCAATGTGGCAGTCATGCTCCCCCTGCTGCAGCATACTGCCAGGTTTGCTCCAGTGATGAGGAGGGAGGGGATGATGAGGTCACTGACTCAACGTGGGTGCCTGATAGGAGAGAGGAGGAGGAGGAGGAGGCGGCACATCACCAACGAGGCAGGATGCCCTCCAGGGGCCAGCCTAAGGGCAGCACATTGACTGCATCACACCCCAAAGCTCCACATGTGCAGGGCGCTGCAGTCTCTGCGCATTATTCAAAAAGTTCTTTGGTGTGGGCCTTTTTTGAGACGAGTGCATCAGATCGCACCGCTGCTATTTGCAACATATGTCTCAAGCGTATCTCGCGTGGCCAAAACATCTCCCGCTTGGGCACCACATGCTTGACCAGACATATGTTGACCTGCCATGCAGTTCGTTGGCAAGCGTATCTAAAAGACCCACACCAAAGAACAAAGAGGATCTCTCCTTGCTCCTCATCAGCTGAGATTTCCAACCCCACTAGACCTTCAGTCCTCTCTGAGACCTGCACTGAGAGGAATGAAGGTGTAGAATTAGGTGTGTCACAGCCAAGTACTTGTGGGCAACCTGCTTTCAGTACACCGACGTCAGATTGTACCAGGCAAATTTCCCTGCCCCAGCTGCTGCACCGTCGAAAGAAGTTTGCTCCCAGCCATCCACATGCCCAGCGGTTGAATGCTAGCTTGGCAAAATTGCTAGCACTTCAACTGCTGCCTTTTCAGTTGGTAGACTCTGCCCCCTTCCGTGAGTTTGTGGAATGTGCGGTTCCTCAGTGGCAGGTACCCAAACGCCACTTTTTCTCACGGAAGGCGATTCCGGCTCTCTACCGGCATGTGGAAGGCAATGTCCATGCCTCGCTGGACAGGGCGGTCAGCGGTAAGGTGCATATTACCGCTGACTCATGGTCCAGCAGGCATGGACAGGGACGTTACCTAAGTTTCACGGCGCATTGGGTGACTCTGCTGGCAGCTGGGAAGGATGCAGGACAAGGTGCAGTAGTGTTGGAGGTTGTTCCGCCACCACGCCTCCAAAATGCTGATTGTGACACACCTCTCTCCTCCACCCCCTCCTCTTCTTCTTCCTCCATGGCCTCTTCCTCGGAACCAGCGGTGCTCCGTAGGCGTTCAAGGGGCTACGCAAGTACGCAGGCCAAAAGATGCCATGCGGTGCTTGAGCTGGTGTGCTTGGGGGACAGGAGCCACACTGGGGCAGAGGTTCTGTCAGCTCTGCAGGGGCAGGTTCAGTGGTGGTTGACGCCACGCCAACTTAAGGCAGGAATGGTGGTTCGCGACAATGGCACCAACCTCCTCTCTGCCCTCTGACAGGGACAACTGACCCATGTGCCCTGTTTGGCTCACGTCCTTAACTTGGTGGTGCAGCAGTTCTTGGGCAGGTACCCGGGCTTACAGGATGTCCTGAGGCAGGCCAGGAAAGTCTGTGTGCATTTCCGCCGGTCATATAATGCCAGTGCTCGGCTGACGGACCTCCAAAAGGAGTTTAACCTGCCCAAGAACCGCCTAATCTGTGACATGCCCACCAGGTGGAACTCAACGTTGGCCATGCTGCAGCGGCTGCACATGCAGCAGAGGGCCATCAATGAGTACCTGTGCAACTATGGCACCAGGACAGGGTCAGGGGAGCTTGGTTTTTTTTCCCCACGCCAGTGGGCCATGATCAGGGATGCATGCACTGTCCTGTCACCATTCGAGGAGGCCACGAGGATGGTGAGCACTGACAGTGCATGCATCAGTGACACTGTCCCCCTTGTCCACCTGTTGGAGCACACGCTGCGTGGAATAATGGACAGGGCACTTGAGGCAGAACAGAGGCAGGAAGAGGAGGACTTCCTTAGCTCTCAAGGCCCCCTTTATCCAGACAGTGTTCCTGCGTGCCCGCCGATCACACAGGAAGAGGACGAGGAGGAGGAGAAGGAGGAGGAAGATTGTGTCAGTATGGAGGTGGAACCTGGCACTCAGCATCAGCAGCAGTCTTTAAGGGATCAGTCCCAAGGAACACATGGACTTGTACGTGGCTGGGAGGAGGTGGCTGTGGACGTTGTTGTCCTTAGTGACCCAGAGGACTCCGGACCGAATGCCTCAGCAAACCTACGCTGCATGGCCTCCCTGATCCTGCAAAGCCTGCGTAAGGATCCTCGTATTCGTGGTATCAAGGAGAAGGACCAATACTGGCTGGCAACCCTCCTTGATCCACGTTACAAGGGTAAGGTTGCAGACCTTATCTTGCCATCGCAGAGGGAGCAGAGGATGAAACATCTTCGGGAGGCCTTGCAGAAAGGTCTGTGCAACGCGTTCCCAGAGACTGGGAGGTTACAAACTCCTGTTTCTGGACAACGTGTTGCTGAGGCTTCGGTCAGTCAAAGAAGGAGCGGTGGAGAAGGTGGCCGTCTGACCGATGCGTTCAGACAATTTTTTGGTCCGCAGCCCCAAGGTATGATCGGTTCCAGCAACCATCGCCAGCGTCTGTTTTACATGGTGCAGGAATACCTAGGGGCAAGATCAGACTTGGACACCTTTCCCACCGAAAATCCTCTGGGTTACTGGGTCTTGAGGATGGATCACTGGCCAGAGCTTGCACAGTATGCAATTGAGCTACTGTTACAATTTTTCAGCCCCTGTTTAACAGGGGCGTGTAATTACAATTTTTGATGTAATACTTTGCAGCAGGGCTCGTTCCTGCATTCCAACTAGAGTGTCTGTGAGGGGTTGCAGTGTTGTGGCACCAGCACCAGTGCCTAAGGCCCAATTTCTCTGCCCCTGTCTAACAGGGGCGTGTAATTACAATTTTTGATGCAATACTTTGCAGCAGGGCTCGTTCCTGCGTTCCAACTAGAGTGTCTGTGAGGGGTTGCAGTGTTGTGGCACCAGCACCAGTGCCTAAGGCCCAATTTTTCTGCCCCTGTCTAACAGGGGCGTGTAATTACAATTCTTGATCTAATATTTCACAGCAGGGCCCTGTGAGGGCTTACAGTGTTGTGGCCACAGCAACACCTAAGGCCCAAATTTCTGCTGAGTATATAGGGCAGGACCCTACTTTCAAACATCTAACTTACAAACGACTCCTACTTGCAAACGAGACAACAGGAAGTGAGATGAAATCTACCCCTAGGAAGGGTAATTCTCTCCTGTAAGAGTTAATATGGGAAAAAAATTTCTCCTTTCCACTGATGCTTTCCAATCCTTGTTCTACAAAAAAACCCAAATTTTCAAAAAACATTTTTCATTGGGACAAAAAGTGAGGTGAAATCTTCTGAAGAGGAGGAAAGACAGCAAAACAAATGTCACAGGGGTGATAACCCTTCCCTATGTTTTCCAAAAAGCTTAAAAAAGATTTTTTGGCTGGAGCTAAACACGTTAAAAATGTACCCGTTCAAAATTACAAAGAGATTCTACTTAACAACAAACCTACAGTCCCTGTCTTGTTTGCACCGCCTGTATACTGCTGTTCAGAGTATATAGGGCCTTTCCTTATTTTAATTTGGGTGCGGGGTTCCCCTTAATATCCATACAGGACCCAAAGGGCCTGGTAATGGACTGGGGGGGTACCCATGCCGTTTGTCTCACTGATTTTCATCCATATTGCCATGACCCGACATGACATTAAACCCGCAAGCAGTTTTAAATGAGATTTTTTCCTTTAAAAATGACATTTGGTGCAGGGACTGTTCTAAACATGGGAAACATGCGTCACTTTACAGGCATACTATAGACACCCCCCAGGTACGATATTTAAAGGAATATTTCACTTTTTTTTTTTACTTTAAGCATCATTAAAATCACTGCTCCCGAAAAAACGGCCGTTTTTAAAAGGTTTTTTTGCATTGATACATGTCCCCTGGGGTAGGACCCGGGTCCCCAAACCCTTTTTAGGACAATACCATGCAAATTAGCCTTTAAAATGAGCACTTTTGATTTTGAACGTTCGAGTCCCATAGACGTCAATGGGGTTCTAACGTTCGTGCGAACTTTCGGTCCGTTCGCGGGTTCTGGTGCGAACCGAACCGGGGGGTGTTCGGCTCATCCCTAGTTATGAATAAGAGAGTCTAATGCTCGAGTTTCAGCAACTGTAAGATTGTGTTTATGAATAGGAATGGTGGAGGATGATTGGCAAAGCTTAATAAAGTCAGCATATACCACTCTATAAAAGCTTTCTAAAAAAGGGCCTTTGGACTGAGCAGGGAAAAAGACTGGCTTAGGTTTGAAAGATGAGTGTATGATGGGCGGGGAGGTGGCCAGATGTTGTGTGAAGATATCAAGTAGGTCCTCTTCTTCCCTAATAGAATCTAAGATATCTATGACATCACCGTCATATTCAAAAACATTTGGAGGTGGAATGGATGGGGATGGGCCTGTATCTTCTGTAATGGGTTTGTTCTGTTTGGCATTGAAGAACCTTTTTAGGGTTAAGTTGCGGATATATCGATTTAGATCTTTAAACAAAAGAAAAGAGTTGGGTTTGTTAATGGGGGCAAAATAAGTCCTCTGCACAATAGACTGGTGTCTATCCCCCCCCTCTCCTTAACCCCCCCCATTATCCCCCCTCCCATTATTCCCCCTGTGGATCCCCCCCCTCTCCTTACCCCCCATTATCCCCCCTCCCCTCCCATTATTCCCCCTGTGGATCCCCCCCTCTCCTTACCCCCCCCATTATCCCCCCTCCCCTCCCATTATTTCCACTGTGGACCTTGTTCACCATTAACCATGTTAATGGTGTCCATTCACATAATATCCACGTTTAAATTTGTTTTTAATCTTGTGTTTGCATATTGTTTTTAAAGCGACATCTTGTTTTGAATAGATATATATATGTTTACATTCATGTTTCACATTAGATGCTCATGTACTAGGTTTTATCTTGTCCATGGATATGTATCTGTATATATTTGTATATATCTGTATATATACATGCTTTTTATGGATTCCTTTATGGGTGTATATATGCATATATGTATACTTCATATTATATATGTATTAATATTGTTTTTTTAAAACTTTTACCATTAACTTTTAATCAATTTTTAATTAATTTTTATTCCACTCCTATATGAATTGTGTCTAGTATTGCCTCTAGTTGTAGTGTATTGTTCCTTCTCTCTCCCATATGCATGTGCCATTCTTCTTCATGTTGTTATCTTTGGCCCCGCCCCCTCCAAGACTACAAAAACGACTGCCCTAGTGTCCGCCCCTCATGCTTGAGAAAGGAGTGCCGCTATTCTTACCACCAATAGCGAGCAAACTCAGAAACGCGTCGCATAGCTGTGACGTCACAGCCCAGCGCCGCGCTGTGCTTGCCCTCCAGGCCTCGTTTTGGCTCCCTGCACGGCCATAGCTATCCCATCTCACGGAGCCGTACGAGCCTTACTACACACCGCAGCACGCCCGGTGATCGGCTTTGGCGTCCTTACAGCCTCATCCCTGGAACCCGCAGACAGATGGTCTGTGTCATCCCGAACTCATTTCTAATCCGGAAGCGCCATCTGGAGATCTGAAGGAGCCCCTGCTGTGCCCAGTTACCCCACCCCATCCTCGCCAGGATCCGATGTGGGGTCAGCACTGTACGGACTTGCTGAGACTTGTAGTCCTCCATCTTCTCCTCTACTCAGAGACGTACTGGAACGCAACATTACAGTCTTCCATGAGTGGATATTGTTTGTTGAATAAATGATTGCTGATATATACTCAGAGGCGCCCCTTTTCCTTGTTTATCTCTTCTAGCTTATTGGACCTTGCTTCTGGTCTTTTTTTGGTGGCAGCCCTGACTGACTTCTCCTTATATATTTATATATATATATATACCCATCTTGCCATTGGACTATCTAGGAACAGTTATCTGAGGTATACCTGCATTGCGCCTTTTTTACTTGTCTAACTGGTAATTGCACAGTCATGCAATGTTGTAAACAAACAAAATTTGCATCCTTTTTTCTCCCAAACATAGAGCTTTCTTTTTATGGTGTTTGATTTTTAGTTTTTGCGATATAAACAGAAAAAGACAGAAAATTTTGAAAAAAATTATATTTTCTACATTTTGTTGTAAGAAAAATCCAATAAACTCAATTTTAGTCATACATTTAGGATTCAAATGGATTCAGCCACATGTCTTTGGTAAAAAAAGTCAATAAGCATCAATAAGCGTATATATACTGGTTTGTGGAAAAGTTATATCGTCTACAAACTAGGGTACATTTTCTGGATTTTACGCAGCTTTTAGTTTATGACTGCCTCATTTCTTGAGGTGCTAAAATGACAGGGCAGTAGAAAACTGCCCCCAAATGACCCCATTTTGGAAAGTAGACACCCCAAGGAAATTGCTGAGAGGCATGTTGAGCCCATTGAATATTTCATTTTTTTGTCCCAAGTGATTGAAAAATGACAAAAAAAAATTACAAAAAGTTGTCACTAAATGATATATTGCTCACACATTCCATGGTTATATGTGGAATTACACCCCAAAATACATTTTGCTGCTTGTCCTTAGTACGGGGATACCCGTAGTCATACATTTAGGATTCAAATGGGTTCAGCCACATGTCTTTGGTAAAAAAAATGTCAATAAGCGTCAATAAAGCGTATATTTATTGGTTTGTGGAAAAGTTATATCGTCTACAAACTAGGGTACATTTTCTGGATTTTACGTAGCTTTTAGTTTATGATTGCCTCATTTCTTGAGGTGCTAAAATGACAGGGCAGTAGAAAACTGCCCCCAAATGACCCCCATTTTGGAAAGTAGACACCCCAAGGAAATTGCTGAGAGGCATGTTGAGCCCATTGAATATTTAATTTTTTTTGTCCCAAGTGATTGAAAAATGACAAAAAAAAAAATTACAAAAAGTTGTCACTAAATAATATATTGCTCACACATTCCATGGTTATATGTGGAATTACACCCCAAAATACATTCTGCTGCTTGTCCTTAGTACGGGGATACCACATGTGTGAGCCTTCAGGATTTCTAGGGGTGTACATTTTTGATTTCACTCCTCACTACCTATCACTACCTATCACAGTTTTGAAGTCCATAAAATGCCTAGATGGCAACCTCCCCCCCCCCCCCAAATGACCCTATTTTGCAAAGTAGACACCCCAAGCTATTTGCTGAGAGGCATGTTGAGTCCATGGAATATTTTATATTTTGCCACAATATGACAAACTTTTGCTCAAAAAGGAAAAAGTTGACTCGCACTTAAAAACAAAAAAACTAACACGTGTATGGCTGAAAAGAATACAAAAGTGAACATTATGTAGACATGTAATATAATGTGACAACACCAGATCAGGTTGAGTGACAACGACAGAAGGAGGTGACGCAATGACACCGCTCAGCCCTACGCTGCGTTTCGCAAAAATTTGCGTCTTCCAGGGGCACGGGCTGGAAGACGCAAATTTTTTCGAAACGCAGCGTAGGGCTGAGCGGTGTCATTGCGTCACCTCCTTCTGTCGTTGTCACTCCAGCAGGACGGGCGGCCTGTGAACATCCGGCCGGTGTCACAGACTGTCTCTTCATCAGAGGACGAATTGCTTTTTCTATATGTGAGTGTTTATTATATTTTTTAAATAAATACCATTGGATTTTACACTATGGGAGCCTTCTTTTGTTTCCCCCACATGATGTTAACACTCCATTGAGGGCTGAGCACTATCTTTCCCTGTGGATCCATTCGCACCACAGATCCTGAGGTTCCATTTCGGTTCCATCCTGATTCCTGGGTTGCCCGAAGCAACAAGACTACAATGTCCATTTAGACCCTCTGTAACGGGGGGTCATGGGGTTCCGGTAAGCGGCCAGGCACTTCATCTATGGTGGTGGACCCACACATCTGGGATTTCATATTAATTGGATTTTTTTGCACAATTACAGCACCTTTTGGGGTTTCTTGCATATGGACTTTTTTTATATATAAAATTTTCTACAATTTGATTTATTATTGTATATTTTTTATATATTTACCTAAGGGGAGGTTGTTTTCATTTATCAACCTGATCTGGTGTTGTCACATTATATTACATGTCTACATAATGTTCACTTTTGTATTCTTTTCAGCCATACACGTGTTAGTTTTTTTTGTTTTTAAGCGCGAGTCAACTTTTTCCTTATTCAAATTTGTGTGTTTGTGTCACATATAGGACTCTGCAGCATAGAAGGTCAACATTATTAATCAACAATTTTCGTTGTGCGGTTATTTTTTCACTTTTCTCTTGTAAACTTTTGCTCAAACATGCCATGGGCATATGTGGAATTACACCCCAAAATACATTCTGCTGCTTCTTCTGAGTACGGGCATACCACATGTGTGAGACTTTTTGGGAGCCTAACCGCGTACGGGACCCCGAAAACCAAGCACCGCCTTCAGGCTTTCTAAGGGCGTAATTTTTTTATTTCACGCCTCACTACCTATCACAGTTTCGAAGGCCATAAAATGCCAAGATAGCACAAAACCCCCAAATGACCCTATTTTGGAAAGTAGACACCCCAAGCTATTTGTTGAGAGGCATGTTGAGTCCATGGAATATTTTATATTTTGCCACAAGTTGCGGGAAAATGACAAACTTTTTTTTTTTTTGCACAAAGTTGTCACTAAGTGACATATTGCTCAAACATGCCATGGGCATATGTGGAATTACACCCCAAAATATATTCTGCTGCTTCTCCTGAGTACGGGGATACCACATATGTGGGACTTTTTGGGAGCGTAGTCACGTACGGGGCCCGAAAACCAATCACCACCTTAAGGATTTCTAAGGGCGTAAATTTTTGATTTCACTCCTCACTGCCTATCACAGTTTCAAAGGCCATAAAATGCCAAGATAACACAACCCCCCCCCAAATGACCCCATATTGAAAAGTAGGCACCCCAAGCTATTTGCTGAGAGGCATGGTGAGTATTTTGCAGCTCTCATTTGTTTTTGAAAATGAAGAAAGAAAATAATTTTTTTTTTCTTTTTTCAATTTTCAAAACTTTGTGACAAAAAGGGAGTTCTGAAAAATACTCACCATAACTCTCAGCAAATAGCTTGGGGTGTCTACTTTCCAATTTCCATTTGGGGGGTTTTTGGCATCTGGGCATTCCATGGCCTCTGAAACTGTGATAGGCAGTGAGGAGTGAAATAAAAAATTTACACCCTTAGAAAGCCTGAAGGCGGTGATTGTTTTTGGGGTCCTGTACGTGGCTAGGCTCCCAAAAAGTCTCACACATGTGGTATCTCTGTAATTGGGGTCTATTAGACCCTAGATCTCTCCTCTGCCCCCAAAGCATCTGACCACACCAAGATCGGTGTGATAAAATGCTTTCCCAATTTCCCAATGGCTAGCGGAACCACCGGCAGCATTCTCAGGTTCCCTGTTGGGACAGGAGAGCCAGAGAAAATCATGGAAGATGGTGGGAGGGGGTGTTCCCTCCCACTGCTTGTAAAAGCACCCTAGAGGCTAACTAGCTGCTAGGATTGGTTTTACATGAAAGCCAACCACTGGCTGAAAAGAATGATACCAAGATGATACCTAAACCCGCAAGCATCATTCTGGTATAACCACTCAAAGTCCAGCAACATAACAGTACGTTGCTGGTCCTTGTTGGGTATATATTGTAATCTTTTTTTTTTTTTCACGCAGCCTGTGGGTTGAATGAAACAAAAAGATTAATTGGTGGGTATGCCCACAATTAGAATACCTCCCTTCATCCACCCACTTTTAATGATGGGCATACATGCACCATTTTGTTTTAACTGTGGTGGTGAAATCACCTCCTACAGCGCTGGAATCACGGCTTTATGTATCGTGGGAGCAAACGCTGTTGCTGTCAAGATAAATAAATCTGCGCTGCAACTGAATGGCGTACCTGCTAAGAAAATGATGGTTAACAAAAAAACAAAGTAACATTACAGTAGAACAGTAAGACATACCATACCTGCAAAGCAAATACAAAAAAAAAACCATAGTAAAAAATAAAACATTTTTTAACCCAATCTGTGCCTAAAATATATATATGCTTTAGTATGGGGGCATCTGCCCCAAATGTTAGGAGCAAATCCCTCCACCCCTGCTGCCCCCATGCTTCGGCATATGCTCTTTTTTTAACTGTGGTGGTGAAATCACTTCCTACATGGCTGGAATCACGGCTTTATGTATCTAGGGAGCAAACGCTGTTGCTGTCAAGATAAATAAATTCGCACTGCAGCTGAATGGCGTACCTGAAAACAAAAAAATGGTTAACAATAAAACACAGTAAACAGTAAAGTATAAAAAAATTGCATACCTGAAAAGCAAACATGATAAAACATAATAGCAATAAAACATTGCAGAATAGAATACAGTAAAAAAGAGCAGAACAATAGAGAGAAGAGAGAGAGAGAGAGAGAGAGAGAGAGAGAGAGAGAGAGAGAGAGAGGGAGAACAATAAAACGGCAACTATTTTTTTTTTATCTTATATATCTTATATTTTTGGTGTTTTTTTTTTTTTACTTTTTTTCTTTTTTTTACACTTTTACTTGCAACTGTAACTGTAACAGTTCGGTTCCAGGTTCGGGTCTCTCAAAATGCGATGGCATCTTGTGAAAGTGTGTACTAGTCTGTGCAGTGCTGTACCCTACGCTAAAACTCCACTAGTGTATGTTAGCGTTCAAAACATTCACCAATGCAAAGACCAGGATTGTCAGGACAATAATAGCGGTTGTCACGCCTATATCCGCGCTTGCTACAGACATGACATCTTCTTTGGGGGGCTTGTTGGGTAGGGGTACTAGGGAGGACATACGGAAAATGCCCCTTATGCAGCCGGCTTACTGCATTTGGATTGGGAAGGTGAGGTGAAGCACCGTCTGGAAACAGAAGGGCTCTGATGATCTCTTCCTGGAATTTAGGAAAGGATCCAGTCTGTCCTGAAGCTCTGTATAGCACATGAGCGTTCAGCAAAGCCAATTGAAATAAATAAACAGACACTTTTTTGTACCAGCGTCTGCCTTACGGGCAACTAGGTACATCGCCAACAACTGGTCGCTGAGGTCCACCCCTCCCAGTCGCCATAGGAATTTGGACCGCCGTGTCTGCGTGAAGAGAGGACAGAACAAAAACATTCTTATTATCCCTCCACTTCACAGCGAGCAAGTTATTAGACTTCATGCAGGCTCTCTCCCCCAGCCTAAGACGGGAATCTACAAGCCTCTGGGGTAAGCCTCGGCGATTAGATCGCACGGTGCCACATGCACCAATGTGATGATCAAACAAGTGACTAAAAAGTGGCACGCTTGTGTATTAATTGTCCCCATACAAATGGTACCCCTTTCCGAATAAGGGTGACACCAAGTCCCAGACAATCTTGCCAGCGCTCCCTATGTAATCTGGGCGGTTCCGCGGTTCTACGTGACTATCTCTTCCCTCGTAAACCTTAAAACTATATGTATAGTCTGTGGCCCTGTCACAGAGCTTATACATCTTGACCCTGTATATGGCACGCTTGCTGGGAAGATACTGTTTGAAAGACAAGAGGCCAGAAAATGTATTCAGGGACTCATCAACACAGACAACTTGATCGAGAGTAAACAAGGCTGCAAAACGTTGGTTGAAGTGGTTTACGAAGGGCTGAATTTTGTAGAGCCGATCGTATCCAGGGTCTCCACGAGGACGACAGAGTTCATTGCCCTTGAAGTGCATGAACCGCAAGATCTGCTCCTATCATGCTCTGGCCATGGAAGCAGAAAGCACAGGAGTATGGTGAATTGGTTCAGTGGACCCGTAACTCACTCTTTTTAGTTACGCCCATGAGGAGGGATAGGCCCAGAAAGGTCTTAAATTTGGAAACCGTAATTGGTTTCCAATCTCTGGCAAGTGAGGACAACTGGGGATTAACGGCGATGAATTGACCAGCATACAAATTACTTTGGTCCACAATAGATCTATAGAGATCTTCCGTGAAAAACAGCGAATAAAAATCAAGTGACGTAAAATCAACTGTTTCCACCTGAATACCGGGTTGGCCAGTGAATGGGGGAAGTATGGATGCTGCAAAAGTGGTGGGATCCCAATTAGGATTGGCAAATTCTGCAGGAAGGACACTATGGGCACGACGGGCCTGTCTTTGTCATCTTGGTGGCAGTGGGACACTACTTGTACTTGCCACCTCGCCAGCTTGAACTACACTTATGGGACTTGCCACGTCACCACGTGATTACTGCAGTGCTGGATGTACGACCAGGGTGTACTAGGCCGCTGGTGCTTGCCAGTTCACCAGAAGGATGAGCAGTACTAGTACTTCTCTGCTCCATATGAGAGCCCTGCAGTTCTTGCACTTCAACAATAGCAGAAGAAGATCGGGGTCTGGTATGCCTGACCTTGGCAGAGACCACAACTCCATCGTCAGAGCTATCTGTCATGGAGCCACTGTGGTCTACAGGATCATATTCTGAGCCTGAATCTGACAGATGAGGGACTTCCTCTTCACTATCTGTCATGCTCAGAAGCGTGTAGGCCTCTTCACTAGTATACCTTTGATTTTCCATTTTGGGCTCTAAATTTACTGGTACACTAGTGAGACTCACAGGAAAAAAAAGCTCCTAGGCTGTCAGCAACTGTATCAAATGCTACAAAAAAACCTGTTAGCGAACGCTGCAGTTATGTGTTTAGTGTTTTGTAAGTGACAGTGATTGATCAATACTGCAATACTTAGGTGGGCTGGGCTGGGCAGAGGGGATAAACACAGGTGCTAGCAGGTATCTGGGCTGATCCCACTAACACTGCATTTTTGGGAACCCTAAACTACTGGGGATGCTAGTGTAGACCTGATCAGAATAGATATTGAGCCATTCAGACACTATACCACTAAGGGAGGTGTATGCTGCGTGCGAGGGTGTTAGCGCTACTGGCACTAATCTGACGCTGCCTGGGGCGACGCAGACCCTAACTGACCCTAAAACCTAACTGATATCACCCCCCGGGTGATCGGGGGTTAAAACTTTATTAGGTAATAAACGGCGGGTGCCCTGACGCTATAAAAAGCAAACTAACTAACCAGCGTCACCTGTAACACTTATACAGTGATCACTGGTGACAGGGTTGAAAGGGTTAACTAGGGGGCAATCAGGGGGTTAAAAGCTTTATTAGGTAGTATATGGGGGTACCTGATGCTATAAAAGCCTGACGGTGAACCTAAATAATGAATAGGCTAACTAGCGTTACCCGCGACACTAATACGGCGATCAGAAAAAAGATTGCTTAGTGACACTGGCGACAGGGGGTGAAAGGGTTAACTGGGGGCGATCAAGGGGTTAAACCTTTATTAGGGGGATTAGGGGTACCCTAGACCTAAAGGGGCCTACCACTAACAGCCCTAACACTTATAACAGTCACAAAATGACACTAATGCAGTGATCAGTAAAAAAAATGAAAACTGCTATTGGTGTCACTGTGACAGGGGGTGATAGGGGGTGCAGGGGGGTGATTTGTGTGCCTACGTGTACTGGTGTTAGTGTTCTGTTGGTGTAACTCACTCTGATGTCTTCTCTCCTCGGGCGCTGGTACGAAAAGGCTCTGCCTGCCCGTGCCATTCTGCCGACGTATATCGTCGTGAGGCGATCTGCAAGTGGTTAATACAATTTGAACGAATACTACATAAAGCATTAAAACAGACTTCTGAACAATTAACTAACAGCCTCACTAAGGAGATAAGAGAACTGGGCAACTGTACAGCTGCACTAGGGATTAAAGTGGATGAAATTGAAAATACTACACAGGATTATATGGCTGAATTGGAAAATCTTAAGGAACAAAATGTAATGCTACAATCTAGATTGGAAGACTATGAAAACCGGGCCAGACGTTCCAATCTGCGTATTAGAGGAATTCCTGAAACAATCATCGACTTGCAAGTCACCATAACAGCATTATTAGAAGAGCATCAATCAGCTATTCCAATTGAGCGACTGGAGTTGGACAGAGTACATTGGGCCCTTACGGCCAAAAAAGCAGATGGTACCCCAGGCGATATAATCGCAAAGTTCCATTATTATCGGACAAAAGAGCAACTTTTGGCAGCCGCAAGAGACAAAAATGTCTTAGCTTTCCAAGGTCACAACTATCAGTTGTTTGCTGACCTATCTCAACTAACCATATCAAAATGACATACAATGAAACCTCAGCTAATGGAGCTACAATGCCATAGTATCACCTACCAGTGGGGTTTTCCATTCTCCATCCGTTTTGTCCATCAAGGCTCCAAATACACCTGCAGATCTGCAGAAGAACTTCAACAAGCCCTCCTAAACCTGCACTTGGTAGAACCTTCACCCAATACTGCTTATACGCATAGAAGAACAGCCTCTTCCTTATCTACCAGCAATTCTTTCCAAACCATGGGGAAAAATGGGAACCATCAATCTCATAAGAGAGGTCGCTTTGCCTCTGGACCAGGAAGACTCCATGGACTGACAGAAATCACCTCCACAGAATTCTTCACTATACACTTACTCTGAGAGTAGCCTTTGCAAGTCTTTGATAGATTACCCCTTTACCAAATAAGGCCTACTATTAGAATGACATGATATGCTACATTATCTATCCTAAATAGTTCCTTGACTTATTGTTATAAGTATTTCTATATTCTTTATGACCTTTTACGCCTCATAACCAATTTATGAAGTCCATTTTCTATGTCTGGTTATAGTACCTGCGTGAATGGTACTTGTTTTCCAAACATGGAAAATGTACATGACATACTTATGTTTACACGAGACCAAATTCTTGGTGACCTAATTCCACATTCTTTACATCTCACTGATCTATCTAGCTCCAAACTACCATTAAATTTCCTGAAATAAAATAGGCCACTTTAAAGACCAAGGGTTAAATTTTTACTGTCAAACGTTATATTACTACTGGTTAGAATGTTTATAAGTAATCTTCTTCAGCAACCAGTTTGTTCATATGTCACCTTAAGGAATTTTTACTGTTCTACTTTTATAACTTCATTAGTTCCGTTTACTTAATTACTCTCAGGTTGATGTAGCCCCCAAACTTCAGTCATAGACTTACCAGAACTACTAGCTTGGCTTTTATTTAATTTTATGCCATGCAGCCTAAACACATATACATCTTTATGATGTTCTTATCTGTGTGCCTTACTTTGCCTCCCTCGTTCGTCCACCCATAATATGTGGAAGTCTGACGGAAGCACCTTTCCCCCTGAAATGGATTTTTATCCCTTTTCACGGGCAACCATTGAACCTTTGTTTATGTTGAACCAAAGAATGTGTTATCTAACCTCATATGTTTTTAACATGTTCTTCACTCCAGACCCTACTGGATTTTTCCCTTTCTCCGTCTCCTTCAAGTCCACATTGGTTGACTCATCCAGACAGATTTGCATGTTATTTGGTAAGTTTCATCTCCTTAATCAGAAACCATGGCACCGTTGAACATTCTTTCCCTGAATGTTCAGGGTATTAATATACCTCAGAAATGTACCAAGGTGTTCCGAACCTTTCATGCTCGGAGGCACACATTGTGTGCTTACAAGAAACGCACTTCACTGACAGGTCCACCCCAATCAGCCAAGGCATGCATACACCTTAGGTGGAAACAGACACAACCACCTACTGTGAGTATGTGGCTTAGGAAAGAAGAGGAGGTGAACAGGATGGAAGACCTAGTATGGACAGCAAGGAAAAAAAGAGGAATCTATTTGGAAATTTGGACACCATGGAATTGCTATATTTCTTCAGAGGAAGGAAAAATGAGAATTGATACTATTTAGAGAGGAGGTGGGGGGGGGGGTGAGGAGGTGGGGGAGGGGGGGGGTGAGGAGGTGGGGGGGGTGAGGAGGAGATGAAAATGGGAACTTGGTTTTTTTTTTTTGGTTTTTTTTTTAGGAGGGGGAAGCAAGGAGAGGAATGAAAATGAACTACAAATAAGTTTTGAAATTGGAATACTAGAAGGTAGTAGCCACATACCGGCCAGATCTTGGTATAGTGTTGTCCCAGGATCGGGCATAAAATAACAGTACTGGAGGTGGAATTTAGAGGGGAACATTTCCCCATTTAATCTCCTGTTTTGTTTTGTTTTGTTTCTTGTTTTTGTTTTTTCTTTTCCCCTTCTTGCTTAGTGTTTTTTTTTTTTTTTTGGCCCCATTGGATATCATTATAGGAAAGATCAGGTATAAAGGGAATCGAATGTATTGTGATTGTATTTTATGATGTATATACACAGGAATGGAATGTTAAGCTATGGAAAGATTGTTCATTTAAGTTTTTTGTCCTTGTTTAAAAGAAAGAAAAAGAGAAAAATAAAGAAATTAAAAAAAAAAAAAATTGGACCTCCTTAGCTATCCTTAGACTACATAAACTTATCACTCCCACGTCCTATCTTCCCTTCCCAACTCTCTGTGAGATTTATAAATTACCACATTCTGAATTGTTCAGGTATCTTCAAATTAAAAACTTCTACACACCTTTTATAAACATTGACGCGTCCTTGTCCCAGACTATTAACTTTGAATCCATATGTATGAAGGACCCCCACTCTAGAGAATTGATCTCATCCCTCTAAACCCAACTTTTAGTTAATCCTGACCTAGACAAACCATCCTACACCCGGAGATGGAAGGAGGACCTGGGGCGAACCTTAGATATAGCATATTTGTCTGGGATCTGGTCTGTAACTAAATCATCTTCACCTAACATCTGGCGGTGGAAGCCAATTATAAAGTTTTAACCCATTGGTACCTTGGGCCTTCTAGAGTGACAAAATGTGCGCCTACTCATTCAGCTCATTTCTTTTGTGGCTGCTCTTATTTAGGTACACACCTTCATATTTGGTGGACCTGTCCGATAGCCCAAACTTATTGAAAATACATTTTTGAAATTGCCTCCAGAATGTTTAAACTAATGATACAGCCAGATCCAACCACTGCACTGCTTAATCTGAAACCAGAATGTTTAACACATACCCAATTCAAACACTTTGTTCTACTCCCTACGGCTGCAAAGCAAACAATTGCAAAGGCATGGAAATCCCCTGCTTTGGTGATGGCTGAGACAAAACATAAATTGAATGTGTCCATGTCTCACGTCAAAATAGTGGCGATTGAACAAGATCAACTCTCCAACTTCGAAAAAACATGTTACCCCTGGATAAAATACCACCTTCCGCCAACATTTGATGAATCTGTCCTTCTGCCATGGTAACTGATTTAAATATTTAGATATTTGGATGTTTAGACATCTAGATATTTAATTGTTTGGGAGTGCCTCGAGACTGTCCATAATTTTAAAGGGTGCCTTGAGATTGTCTATAATTTGAAAGGGTGCCTTGACTGAAAAAGTGTTGAGAAACACTGCTTTAAGGCAGCCCTCAAGCATGTTATTTAATTTGATGACCAAATTAAAGGATAGACTCTACTCCCATAGAAGTCAGGGAGATTCACAGCTAGTTACGGATTTGCTGAATGAAAGGATAGATTACTGGACAGCCGACCACCCATAGTAGCCCACAGCAACCTGTCAGAATTCTGGAGACCCCAACACACACAACAGGCAGCTTTCGGTGCAAAGTGAGTCTGAACTCTTTATTAAGAATGATATTTTTTATATGTAAGTTACAACACAAGAGGGGAGGGGTAAACTCGCTTCTGGGTTTCTAAGAGTTAACCAGGCTTCTACAGAGAGATTTTTTCATCATTAGTTTAGGCAGCTGAAAGGAATTTACAAAGTGTCAGGTGAGTACTTACCGAGGCTGAGCTGCTGAGAGCGGTTCGCCCTTGCCTCTATGCGCACCCCGTCCCCTGGAGATGAAACAGGGAATGGGTGGCACTAAGGAGCACGGGCCACCAGCAGGTATGGGTCCCTTGTGGGAAACTGCAGAGCTGGGTTTGGGGATGCAGGAGTCCAGGAACCGGTGGAAGTCCTGTTGCTGGGTGGAGCAGACAAGCTGTAAGCAAGCAGAGGGTCAAACACAGGCAATAAGCAAGGCAAGTCCTTAAAACAGGCCGGGGGTCAAACACTGGTATCGGGTAGAGGAAGTCCGTTAATCAGGCCAGGGGTTAAACACTGGTATCAAGCAGAGGAAGTTTGTTAATCAGGCCGGGGGTCAAACACTGGTATCAAGCAGAGGAAGTCCATTAATCAGGCCGGGGGTCAAACACTGGTATTAAGCAGAGGAAGTCTGTAAATCAGGCCGGGGGTCAATCCAGAGCAGTCTGGGTCACAACAGGAGATCAGGTAAGCATAAGCAGGAAACAGGAAACAGGAAAGAGGAAGCAAAAGGAGCTGAAGACAAACCAGCAACCAGTCTGGGTGCTGGAGCTGATTTAAATAGCCCCTCCAGAGTGTCTTGGTGGGCGTGCATGAGTCACCGCGCGCACCCGTGTGCTATTGCGCACACGCGCGCAGCTCCATCAGGCCGTGCGCACGCATGCACCGAAGCGCCAATCCACCGTGCACGCGCCCAGGGACAGGATGAATGTGACTGGAGAAGACCCTTCTCTGACACAAAGATAGCTTACAGAGGGGGTTTTAGTTAATACTTGGCTCAAGCAAAAAAGTCTAAAACTCCAACGAAAAAGAAGTGTAAGAGAAGGCACATACATTCTTTAAAAACAAGCTTATAAAATGGAGGGGAGATTACAAAATGGAGTTGCAGTTGATTATATAGCTCTATTACAATCCCCTCTTAAGTCATAAAACATGACTTACTTTACTACCGAGTTTCTACTGTAATAAAGACTGAGGTAAGCTTTACTTTCAGCAACTGGGTCAGGGGTTCTAGTGGCTCTAGTAATTAAACACATCATTTTACCTTCATCTCACCATCTCATCAACAGCATAAGACTCTTTCAGCCAATGGACCCCAGACACCGACTAATTACTCGCCACGGAGAGCAGAATAAGTAAGAATAACAGTTTCTTACCGTGGCCACTTGCCTGCTCAACGTGATTTTTGTGTTTCTCTGGCTGGGAGCCCACTGAACTTTATCCGAGTCAAAAAGGCACCATTCTGTAAAATCAGGTTAGGGAGTCTCCAATCAAGACATTCAGATAAGATAATAGATCCAGATCTTTGTAAAATAATATAATTGGGTGACTCTAGTTTACTACATATCCAACATTTCTCATAACCTGATTTTTGTGCATATGAATATTTGAACTTCATCAGTAACATTTTATCATGGAATGTGGTTGACCCTTCCCCTGTTATGCTCCACATATGCCTTTTATGGCACCCTCAGGTGCCTAAGTCCTCAGGGTGATATATACAGTTAGTTATGATCCATGTGGATAGGAACACAAACAAAGTGATCAAGAATAGGAGGCACAAGGCCTTCCCAGAAGTCTGTGGGGAAATAAGCCAGGTAATCTTTTCAGAGTCTTGACCACCTGCTTCACTCACTATTCGAGGATTTTCACTGCTTACTTAACCTCCTTTGTCTTTAATCTTCCTCTTGGGTGTGTTTGGTTCACCCTCTTCACATGACTGGCATGAATCCAGGTCTGTTGTCCCTCTACCAGAATAGCTGTGTGGGTAACTGTGATCACTGTGGTTGGGGGTCTGAAGGGATACTCCTGCTTCTTGGTGCGGTTCAATTGCTGGACCACCTGGAAAAGGTGTGTAGATTCCTGTGAAGAAGAAGGAGAGGTATGAGCAACATTTATTTCAATTTTATCCAAAGTTTCAATGTGTTTTCTTACATATTCTGACCTGAATGAGATCAAGGTCCCCTCTTTCTAACATAAGTGGCTGTCTGGCCCATGGGGTGGGGAATGGCCTACCCATTAGGACTTCAAAAGGAGAGTATCTTGTTTTCTTAGAGGCTGTCATTCTTACCTCAGCTAGAACTGCTGGGAGGACTTTCTTCCAATTGGTATACGTACCTCCAGTGGCCTTCCTGATCTTATCCTTAATAGTTCTGTTCATCCTTTCCACTATACCTGAACTTTGAGGGTGATAAGGTATGTGAAACTTCCAGTCAATTTTGAGCGTTTTTACTAGATCTTGGCAGACTTTGGCCACAAATGCAGGGCCATTATCTGAGTTGATCTGAAGCGGACATCCCCATCTCGGAATGATTTCCTGGGAATGATTTTCCTGTTTGTGCATCTTCCTTTGTTGTGACAAACATTTCTATCCATCTTGAGAACATGTCCACTATTACAAGTAGGTATTCTTGTCTCTTACCTAACTTAGGTGTGTGTGAAATAAATTTGTAAATTAGTTAATGGCGTGGATGGATAGGTTAGGTGTTCATGTTTTGCCTTGTGAGGGTTCCTGGGATTATTCCGGATGCATGTGATGCATCTGGAAACATATGCCTTAACTAAGGAGGGAAGACCAGGGATGAAAATTCTCTATCCAAGAGTTCACATGTAACCTGCCACCCTCTGTGACCTACCCTATGGTATTGTGCAATGAATAAAGGAGCACTTGCTTCACAAATACATGGTCTCCCCTCATGGCAGACAAGCTCAGATTCTGAGCTTTTCTGCACACCTACTTCATTCCATTGTTGGATGTCTTTGTCTGTAGCATATGTTTGGAGATCATGCAATGTTTGATCTAGGAGTGGGATTTCAGGTGAGAGCAATGGCATTTGGATGTCCGCTGGCTGTGTGGATGCTGCCTCTCTTGCTGCTTTGTCAGCTAGAGCATTTCCCTTGGCTATTTCATCTTGCTGACCTGTATGTGCCTTATAGTGCAATTAGGGATGAGCCGAACCCCCCCCCCCCCCGGTTGGTTCACATCTAGAACATGCAAACAGACCGAAAGTTTGCACAAACATTCAAACACCGTTAAAATCGATAGGACTTGAACGTAAGGAATCAAAAAGTGCGAATTTTAATGGCTAATATATAAGTTATTGTCCTAAAAAGGGTTTGGGGACCCGGGTCCTGCTCCAGGGGACATGTATCAATCCAAAAGAAAGTTTTAAAAACGTCCATTTTTTCGGGAGCAGTGATTTTAATGATGCTTAAAGTGAAAAAATAAAAGTGAAATATTCCTTTAAATATCATACCTGGGGGGTGTCTATAGTATGCCTGTAAAGTGGCGTGTGTTTCCCGTGTTTAGAACAGTCCCTGCACAAAATGACATTTCTAAATTAATAAAAGTCATTTAAAACTGCTTGCGGCTGTAATGTAATGTTGGGTCCAGGCAATATGAATGAAAATTATTGAGAAAAATGGCATGGGTACCCCCCCAGCCCATTACCAGGCCCTTTGGGTCTTTTATGGATATTAAGGGGAACCCCGCCCCCATGCTCTATATACTCTGAACAGCAGTATACAGGCGGTCCAAACAAGACAGGGACTGTAGGTTTGTTCTTAAGTTGAATCTGTTTGTAATTTGGAACAGGCACATTTTTTAAGTGTGGCTCCGGCCAAAAAATCTATTTTTAAGCTTTTGGATAACATAGGGAAGTGTTATCATCACCCCTGTAACTTTTGTTTTGCTGTCTGTGCACCTGTTCTGAAGATTTCACCTCACTTTCTGACAATTTAATTTTTATGACAATTGGATTTAGAAAATTTGGGGTTTTTAGGGAAACAAGGATTGATGATAATAAAGCATCAGTAGAGACACCTTTTTCCCATATTAACTCTTACAGGAGAGAATTTTCCTTCCTAGGGGTAGATTTCCTCTCACTTCCTGTTGTCTCCCTCCATTTGTAAGTAGGAGTCGTTTGTAAGTCGGATGTTTGAAAGTAGGGGACCGCCTGTATATACTATACGGCCTGCCCTATATACTCTGCAGAAATTTGGACCTTAGGTGTTGGTGGTACCAGAACACTGTAAGCCCTCACAGTTACTCTTGGTGGGCGCTGGAATGGGCCCTGCTGGGAAATATTATATCAAGAATTGTAATTACATGCCCCTGTTGAACAGGGGCAGAAAAATTGGACCTTTGGTGGTGGTGGTGGTGCCAAAACACAGTAAGCCCTCCCAGTTACAGTTGGTGGGTGCTGGAACAGGCCCTGCTGTTAAATATTAGATCAAGAATTGTAATTACATGCCCTTGTTGAATAGGATCAGAAAAATTGGGCCTTTGGTGGTAGTGTGGTGGTGTTGCCACAATACTGTAAAGCCTCACAGATACTCTTGTTGAGTGCAGGAATGGGCCCTGCTGCAAAATGTTACAGCAAAAATTGTAATTACACACCCCTGTTAAACAGGGGCAGAAAAATTGGGCTTTAGACATTGGTGGTGGTGCCCAGAACCAAAAATGTTCTTAGAAGCTATCAACATGAACATTGAGGAGGAATAGGATAGTCACTCAGCATAACAGGATAAAGAGGCCTCTGACAGAGAGTAGTTATAAGCAGAGGGTGTGCCACATGCCAAAAGTCAAAAGAGACCAAGGCATTCCCTTAGGGCGGGACTTTAAAGGCACTACCATCAATGATACAATATAAGTAAAAAATATATATAATTTTATTACAAAAATCAGAAGAGCAACAAAAGATAAACAAAAATACAAATCAAATACAAACAATATGTACAATGGGATACATCAAAAAGCAAAAACATGTAATTTGGACACAACTGCATCACAATGAGGAGAGAACCAAAAGTGGAAATGTAATAAGTCTCACTGAACCGACGCGTTTCGGGGAATCCTTCTTCAGGGTATGTTAAGTGAGAGTTACCATCTAAGAAATTTTACAAAATTAAAAAAGAAACATTAACATCACACACAAAAAACAGATAGCATTCCCCCCACATCCAGTGAAGGTATATGTGAGAATCATACTCACTTCCAAAATACATGTGCTATAGAAGTATCCAAGGCATAAAATCAGCTTCACAACGGTCTCCCAGGCCATGTGCATGCAAAGAGAGCCAGATCGCGGATCATACAGAGTAAAATTGTAATTACTAGTGCATAGAATGAAATCCCAATGGGTGCTGAAAACCGCCACGCCTAAGATTTGGCGTGGCATTTGTGCGCGGGCTGGGGTCCAAAATTCGCCGGACCTGAAACCAAGGACATAACCCCATGAATGATAATGATTTAGATAATCAATATAAACAATCGTATCTCCTGGGATTGAAAATATATCAAATCCCAGGGTGTGTAAGAAGACATGGGCACGTAAATGTGGGGACTAGCCGCAGGGAACATACCTGTGAACTAGATCCAAAAAGGGGGGGAGAGGAGGGGAGACCCTCCTCTCCCCCCCTTTTTGGATCTAGTTCACAGGTATGTTCCCTGCAGCTAGTCCTCACATATACGTGCCCATGTCTTCTTACACACCATGGGATTTGATATATTTTCAATCCCAGGAGATACGACTGTTTATATTGATTATCTAAATCATTATCATTTATGGGGTTATGTCCTTGGTTTCAGGTCTGGCGAATTTTGGACCCCAGCCTGCGCACAAACACCGCGCCAAATTTTAGGCGCGGCGGTTTTCAGCACCCATTGGGATTTCATTCTATGCACCAGTAATTACAATTTTACTCTGTATGGTCCGCGATCTGGCTCTCTTTGCATGCACATGGCCTGGGAGACCGTTGTGAAGCTGATTTTATGCCTTGGATACTTCTATAGCACATGTATTTTGGAAGTGAGTATGATTCTCACATATACCTTCACTGGATGTGGGGGGAATGCCATCTGTTTTTTGTGTGTGATGTTAATGTTTCTTTTTTAATTTTGTAAACTTTCTTAGATGGTAACTCTCACTTAATGAACCCTGATGAAGGATTCCCCGAAACGCGTCGGTTCAGTGAGACTTATTACATTTCCACTTTTGGTTCTCTCCTCATTGTGATGCAGTTGTGTCCAAATTACATGTTTTTGCTTTTTGATGTATCCCATTGTACACATTGTTTGTATTTGATTTGTATTTTTGTTTATCTTTTGTTGCTCTTCTGATTTTTGTAATAAAATTATATATATTTTTTACTTATATTGTATCATTGATGGTAGTGCCTTTAAAGTCCCACCCTAGGGGAATGCCTTGCTCTCTTCCAACATAACAGGATAGTCACTCAGCATCAGCATAGGCAGTCTTCAAGGGATCTCACATTCATAAAAAAATTAATTGGTTACATCAGCACCAGGTGCTTGGTAGCTGGTGATCCAAGACTGATTCATTTTTATGAAGGTGAGCTGATCAACCGAGTCTGTGGACAGGCGCACTTTGTGATTGGTTACAAAGCCTCCAGCAGCACTGAATGTGCGTTCAGATAGAACGCTGGATGCAGGACAGGCCAGTAGCTCAATTGCATACTGTGCAAGCTCTGGCCAGTGTTCCATCCTCAAGACTCAGTAACCCAGTGGATTTTTGGTTGTAAAGGTCTACAAGTCTGATCTTGCCCCAAGGTATTCCTGCATCATGTAAATCAGATGCTGGTGATGGTTGCTGGAACCGATCAGACCTTGGGGCTGCGGACTAAAAAATTGTCTGAATGCATTGGTCGGACGCCCACCTTCTCCACCGCTCCTTCTGTGACTGACCGAAGCCTCAGCAACACATTGTCCAGGAGGACCAGGAAATTGCAACCTCCCAGGCTCTGGAAACGCATTGCACAAACCTTTCTGCAAGGCCTCCTGAAGATGTTTCATCCTCTGCTCCCTCTGCGAAGGCTGGATTAGTTATGCAACCTTACCCTTGTAACATGGATCAAGAAGGGTTGCCAGCCGGTACTGTTTCCTCTCCTTCATACCACAAATCCGAGGTTCCTTTTGCAGGCTTTGCAGGATCATGGAGGCCATTCAGCGTAGGTTTGCTGAGGCATTTGGTCCGGAGTCTTCTGGGTCACTAAGGACGACATGATCCACAGCCACCTCCTCCCAGCCATATACAAGTCCATGGGTTTCTGGGAACTAAAAAGGATCCCTTGAAGACTGCTGCTGATGCTGAGTGCCAGGCTCCCCCTGCATGTTGACACAATCCTCCTCCTCTTGTGTGATAGGGGGGCCTGCAGGAATACTGTCTGGATAAAGGGGGCCTTGAGAGGTAAGGAAGTCTTCCTCTTCCTCCCGCTGCTCTGCCTCAAGTGCCCTGTCCATTATTCCACACAGCGTGTGCTCCAACAGGAAGACAAGAGGGACAGTATCACTGATGCATGCACTGTCACTGCTCACCATCCTCGTGGCCTCCTCAAATGATGACAGGACAGTGCATGCATCCTTGATCATTAGCCACTGGCATGGCGAAAAAAAGCAGAGCTCCCCTGACCCTGTCCTGGTGCCATAGTCGCACAGGTACTCATTGATGGCCCTCTGCTGCGTGTGCAGCCGCTGCAGCATTGCCAATGTTGAGTTCCACCTGGTAGGCATGTCACACATGAGGCAGTTCTTGGGCAGGTTGCATTCCTTTTGAAGGCCAGCCAGCCGAGCACTGGCATTATATGACTGGCAGAAATGCCCACAGACTTTTCTGGCCTGCCTCAGGAGATCCTGTAAGCCTGGGTACCTGCACAAGAACCGCTGCACCACCAAATTAAGGACATGAGCCAAACAGGGAACATGGGTCAAGTGTCCTTGTCGGAGGGCAGAGAGGAGGTTGGTGCCATTGTCACAAACCACAATTCCTGCCTGAAGCTGGCATAGCATTAACCACCTCTGAACCTGCCCCTACAGAGCTGCCAGAACCTCTGCCCCAGTGTGGCTCCTGTCCCCTAAGCAGACCAACTCAAGCACCGCATGGCATCTTTTTGCCTGAGTGCTTGCATAGCCCCTAGAATGTCTACGGAGCACCGCTGATTCCAAGTTCAAATCTGCACAGGAAGAGGCCATAGAGGAAGAAGAAGAGGAGGGGGTGGAGGAGAGGGGTGTGGCAGAATCACCACTACCAGCATTTTGGAGGCGTGGTGGCGGAACAAGCTCCAACATTACTGCACCCTGTCCTTCATCCTTCCCAGCTGCCACCAGGGTTACCCAGTGCACTGTGAAAGAAATGTAACATCCCTGTCCATGCCTGCTGGACCATGAGTCAGCGGTAATATGCACCTTACCACTCACCGCCCTGTCCAACGAGGCCAAGACATTGCCTTCCACATGCCAGTAGAGAGCCGGAATGGCCTTCCGAGAAAAAAAATGGCATTTGAAATCCTGCCACTGAGGTACCGCACATTTCACAAATTCACAAAAGGGGGCAGCGTCTACCAGCTGAAAAGGCAGCAGTTGGAGTTCTAGCAATTTAGCGAAACTAGCATTCAGCCGCTGAGCATGTGGATGGCTGGGACCAAATTTCTTTCGACAGTTTAGCAACTGGGGTAGGGAAATTTGCCTGCTACAATCGGATTTAGGTATACCACTAGCAGATTGCTCGCAAGTGCTTGGAACACCTAATTCTACACCTTCATTCCTCTCAGTGCAGGTCTCTGAGAGGACTGAAGATTTAGTGGGGTTGGAGATCCCAGCTGATGAGGAACAAGGAGAGGTCCGCCTGTGGGTCTTTTAAGTACTATTGCCAACGCACTGCATGGGAGCTCGACATATGTCTGGTCAAGCATGTGGTGCCCAAGTGGCCGCTGTCTTGGCCACGCTTGATACGTTTCAGACATATGTTGCAAACAGCAACGGTGCGATCTGCTACACACGTCTCAAAAAAGGCCCACACCAAAGAACTTTTGAAAAAACACGCGGAGTCAGCAGTGCTCTGCACATGCAGAGCTCTGCGGTGTGATGCAGTCAGTTGGCTGTCCTTAAGCTGGCCCCTGGAGGGCATCCTGCCTCGTTGGAGATGTGCCTCCTCCTCCTCTCTTCTATCAGGCACCCACGTAGAGTCAGTGACCTCATCATTCCCTCCCTACTCGCCACTGGAGCAAACCTGGCAGTATGCTGCAGCTGGGGGAACATGACTGCCAGTTTGTTGTCCTTCTTGGGCACCCCCTCTCTCTGGGCTCACGTTACTGCCTTCATCCTCTACCTGGGTACCATCATCGGAGCCTTCAAAATGCTGCGCATCCTCCTGCAGCATGTACCCGACACTGTGGTTGAACAGTTCGGGGGACTCCTCAGGACATGATGGTGGGGCTAGGGAATGAGTGACTGATGCCATTGAGCCAATGGAATAGGCCGCATTGGCAGCTGCATTGTCAGCCAGACTTGTCTTAGCCTGGGTGATTGAGGATGAGAAGGATGAGGACGGCTTTGTGATCCACTCTACCAACTCTTCTGCATGTTGTGGCTCAACACGGCCAGCTGTCGAAAAAAAGGACAAGCGTGCCCCACAGCCACGTGCTGAGGATGCACCGTGTCCATGACCAGCACTGTTGGCTGTAGACACAGAGCCTGCTTGCCCTCTTTTAATGGCCTGTGAGCATCTGCCTTTCCTTGGTGGCCTTCCAGACATGCTGTAAAATTGGATTAGCAAAACACCGCCTGAAGTTTACTAGAAAAATTTCACCAGGAATGGCCTGCAGTCAGGTTTAGGCTTGGCTAGACTAGAATACAGTGGATATATATGTAGGGGACTTATATATATCTTTATGCACTGCAGATCAGTGAATCACCTGCCTGCCTGCCTGAAAGTGTCGTTGAAAAGGTACACCCGGAATGGCCTGTAGTCAGGGATAGGCTTGGCTAGACTAGAATGCAGTGGATATATATATGTAGGAGACTGTATATATATCTTTATGCACTGCAGATCACTGAATCACCTGCCTGGCCTGCCTGCCTGCAAGTGTCTTTGAATACGTACACCAGGAATGGCCTATATTCAGGTATAGGCTTGGCTAGACTAGAATGAAGTAGATATATATGTAGGAGACAGTATATATATTTTATGCACTGCAGATCACTGAATCTCTTGCCTGCCTGCCTGAAAGTGTATTTGAAAACGTACACCAGCAATAGCCTGCAGTACGATACAGGCTTGGCTAGACTGGAATGCGGTGGATATATATATGTTGGAGACAGTATATATATATTTTATGCACTGCGGATCACTGAATCACTTGCCTGCCTGGCTGAAAGTGTATTTGAAAATGTACACCAGCGATGGCCTGCAGTCAGATATAGGCTTGGCTAGACTAGAATGCAGTGGATACAGAGCTGTTTGAAGGAATTTGGGGCCCCCAAGCAAAATGGACACGGAGGCCCCCCCAACCCCTCCCCCCCGCATGCACGCAAAGCCTACAGGAATCACAGCATAGCGATACAGTTTAAGTTCACCAACACTTTATATAAATAAAAAAGGTTTACAGTGCAAATACTGCTGTTGCATATAATGTGCATAATATTTGAACATTTTCAACAATTGAACATTTGCAAAAAAACACCACTGTACCATAAAATCAAATATGGTTCGCAACAATTAACAAAGCAGAGAAAAGACTCTACAGTAGAGTGTACTGTAGAGTCTTTTCTCTGCTTTGTAAATTTTTGCAAAAAGCTTTAATAAATATTACCGGATTCAAAAAAGAAGCAATAAGATGGAAATGGGATGGTAAAGAAAGAAGAAAATGGAAAGAAAGCTATGGTAATTGTTTTTATTATGGTCAGCAAACTACCATATTTTTATTACTAAATGGGTCTTGATGACTGCCTCCCCCCCTTACTACTCCCCCCGTGTTCTTTTTAACCCCCCTCCCTACCGCGTACCATGCGGCAGGAGATTCAGTTTTCTGTTCCCGGCCGCGGGACTGAAAGAAAATGAGCACTCAGTGTGTGCACTTCCTGTCAGTCCGGCCGGGAACAGGAAACTGAATCTCCTGTACCGCGCGGACTGCAGGAGGAAGGAAGAGGAGCTCAGCCACTCTACAGGCTGTAGTTTAGAGGAAGCGGCGGCCGGCGGCGCGGCTGGGGCCCCAGGCCAGCTCGGGGCCCCAAGCAATTGCTTGTTTTGCCTGTCCTATTGCGACGGGCCTGAGTGGATATATATGTAGGAGACAGTATATATATTTTATGCACTGCGGATCACTGAATCATTTGCCTGCCTGCCTGAAAGTGTATTTGAAAACGTACACCAGCAATGGCCGGCAGTCAGATATAGGCTTGGCTAGACTGGAATGCAGTGGATATATATATGTTGGAGACTGTATATATATTTAATGTAATGCGGATCACTGAATCACTTGCCTGCCTGCCTGAAAGCGTATTTGAATACGTACACCAGGAACGGTCTGCAGTGAGATCTAGCTAACCTGGATACAGTGTATATATATATATATATATATAAAGCCGGGATGTATATATATATATACTAAATACACTGCAGCTAACTGAATCAACTGCCTGCCTGAAGTATATTAGAAACAGTACAGCAGGAACGGTCTGCAGTGAGATCTAGCTAAACTGGATACAGTGGATATATATGCCAGTCTGACTGTATATATATATTAAATACACTGCAGCTAACTGAATCAACTGCCTGAAGTATATTGGAAACAGTACAGCGGGAACGGTCTGCATTGAGATCTAGCTAACTGAATAAACTGCCTGCTCAAAGTAAATGAAATTACACTCTCTCTATCTCTCTCTCTGCCAGCAACACACTACACAAGGCCAACGTGCAGGCGGCCCTATATAGTGTGGGGTGTGGACTTAACCCCCTGAGCCATAATTGGCCGAAGGCACCCTGCCTTTGGCCAATTATGGCTCTCTTTGCTGACGGTGCTGTGATTGGCCAAAGCATGCGGGTCATAGTGCATGCTTGGCCAATCATCAGCCAGCAATGCCTTGCGACGATGCAGTGCATTATGGGGCGTGACGCACTGCTCGAATTTGGCGCGAACGCCCCATAATGTTCGATCTTCAGCGAGCGATTGAACAGCCGATGTTCGAGTCAAACTCATGTTCTACTCAAACTCATGTTCGACTCAAACTCGAAGCTCATCCCTAAGTGCAATATAGCAATGGATTTTGGTAGTTATATGGCTTCTAACAGGCTTGTGACAAGTGTGGAATGTGAGATGGATTTTCCATCTGCTGCTGTGTGGCCCCTCTTTTTCTATATAACTCTAAAATCGTGCGCAACACTGAATGCATACTTGAAGTCAGTGTAAATGTTTACATCCTGTCCTTCAAAAAGTTGACAAGCTCTAGTAAGAGCTATATGTTCTGCAGCTTGGGCTGATTGGAATGGGACAGGGTTTGCTTCCAGTATTTTATCAGGCAATCGGACAGCAATACCCTGCATGTTATGTGTTATCATTTGGTCTTGAACAAGACCCATCCACAAAGACATTTTGTTCTCCAGGGAGAGCAGTTGAAGACATGTCTGGTCTGGGGATGTGTCTTGGTGGATGAGGTCCATGCATTCATGTTGAGGCACTACCTCATCTTCCTTACCTTTCAAGCCTAGCAAGGCATTCAGGATTGGAGCTGGGCCAGAAGTGGGAGAGGCATATTTTATCTCAAGTTTTGGGTTAGAAAATAAAATTGCTTCATAACTGCTCAGCCTCTGGGCTAACATGTGCTGGATATGAATCTTTATTAGAATGGATACATTGTGAGTGGTGTTTAGTGTGGTGGCATGTCCTAGAGTGAATGATGTAGCCATTTCCACCACCATCGCACAGGATGCCAGAGCTCTGAGACACGCCGGCATGCCCTGTACTGGCCTAGGCACAACCCTTGAAAAAAATGCAATAGGGCGGAGTTTGCCCCATGCTCCTGCGCTAGGAGGACATTGTTTTACAGTTGTCCCTGGCAAACAAGTGAAACATCTTGCCATATTCAGGTAGTCCAAGTCCAGGAGCTGTGACCATTGCAGTTTCAAGATACACAAAAAGATTGTACATTTAATCATTCCATTTCACACAATCTGGCATGTCAGTACCTGTGGTTTGCCTTGGGAGATTATCATAGTAGGAACAATCAGGTATCCATTGGCGGCTGTAACCAATCATACCAAGAAATGATAGCATGTGGGGGGGCAGACCCATGAGAGCCGCAGCTCTCCTGTGACTGATTTTCCTTTCTCCTTTGGAGAGTACAAAACCAAGTTATTGAACAGTGCCCTGACACCATTGCAGCTTTTTCTTAGAAACCTTGTGACCATTATCTGCTAACCAATGTAACAGATCTAAACCATCCTCCTTGCATGCAACCTGGCTTGGCCTACACAACAACAAATCATCAACATTGGAGTAGAACGAAACCATGACGGGGTGTCCAGGACCACAGTGTTGCCTTGAGGACCACTGAGTAGACTACAGGGATATCTACATACCCCTGGGGCATTCTATACCAGGTCATCTGGCGGTCTTTAAAAACAAAAAAAGCCAGGATTGGCTGTGTCTCCTTATCCACAAGGATGCTAAAAAATGCATTTGTTAAATCAATCACAGAAAAATACTCTGCATCGGATGGTATGGAGGTAAGGAGTGATGGCACATTAGGCACTATAGGCACAATGAGCACCACCAGGTTATTTACAGCTCGAAGGTCTTGAACATACCTATAACTGCCATCCGGCTTTTTAACTGGGTTGATGGGTGTGTTGTAGGGGGATACAACTTCTTTTTAGAATGCCTTTCTTTAAAAAGAATGCCTTCCTCTTTTTCTTTTGACAATGGATACTATTTGTGATAAATGGGTTGTGTCCATTCTTTGATGGTGGCCTTGTATGGGGTACAGGAGATGAGCCCAACATCTAGAGCGCTCTCTGACCATACTTTGTCAGAATCACTGGGGAGTCCTGTGTCTGTCTCTTGCACTTGCAGTATTCAACATTATGGGCCGTATCGGGATGTTTTTTAGAGTGAGAAATCAAACCTCCCTGATTGGTTATCTCCATTCTAATCCCCAACTTACCCAGTAAGTCTCTCCCCAAAAGATTGACAGGGCAGTTTGGTATTATCCTGAAACTGTGGTGCAACCACACTGATACCTGTTCTACATTTACTACTGGGAGGGGAGGGGTTTTGAAAGTTTTGGTGAGTATCCCATTAATTCTCATTGAAGGCTCAGCATTCGTTGTCTCTCCTCTGTAGTAGTCCTCACTGAGGCTACTACGAGTAGCTCCTGAATCCAAGAGGAAAGGGGTTAACTTTCCTTGGACATGCAGAGTCACTATTGGTTTTTTATCAAAGGAGTGAGAGACAAGGGGGAATGCTTTAATACTACCTTCTGGGCAGCTTCATTGTTTTTGTGGTTTAGGCTGGGTCCACTGAATGGGGTATTTCACTCCCAGATTTGGCTGAGGGTTCTGTATCTGGACAGGGGCTATTTTCTTGTTGATTGAAAGGTTCATATGGGCATTGATTTCTCCCGTGGCCCTTTTGTCCACAGTTGAAACAACTGGTTCTGGACTGCTGAGGACCCCTAGAAAATTCTCTTCCTCCTCCTCTTTTTATTTGCCTCTTCCCCACTGTCCACCATTACCCTGGGAGGCATTTGCTGTGCCCCTCCTTGGTAATGGACATTTATTGGTTTTTCCTTTGCTATATCAAAACATCCTGCAGCATCCTTTTCTGTTAATGTTTTCTGAAAAACATCTAAAGTACTTGTTGGCCATTCAGAAATCATTTGCTTGACCATTAAGCCCATCTGTGGTTTCAGGTAAGAGATGTAAGTCTGAATCATGAGACTAGTCATATCTGCCTGCAAGGATAACCCAGCCTCTTGATTCAAGGTATCCATCAATCTCTTCCAAAATTCCAGTACTGATTCACTTGACTTTTGTTTGCACTCTATAGCAGTGGGGAGGGAGAACTTGTAATTTCTTTCTTAATTTCTTCCCACATGCCTATGAACTCATAATTTGTACCACAAACCCTAGCTACATAATCTTTACATGTTTTCCCAGGGTTGGGAGGAGGGGAGGAACTTCTTTACCATGTTTTTGACCCATATTGACAGTGGGGAATGACTGTCTTACCTTACAGTCGTCTGATCCACACAACAAACTATCTTATACTAAGTGACAGAAAGAATAAGCAGAAAAGTTTTGGGTCACAGTGGATTTACCTCAGACTATTCTCCTTCCCAAAAGAAGAAACAGTACTGTTTAAATGTTTGTGTCCTCCCAAATGACTTTTAGGTCTGCCAAAGACTTTTTTTCTATTTTAGTCTATGTAGGCATGGTCCGTCTCCTTTCTATACAATTTAAATGGGACTATAGCTTTATCAGGCAAGAAAATAATTTGTCAGATAAGGCAAAAATTCACTTACCGTGGAATGATTGCTTTAATCCCGGATGGGCCCCCATCTGAAAGGATAGATTACTGGACAGCCGACCACCCATAGTAGCCCACAGCGACCTGTCAGAATTCTGGAGACCCAACACACACATAACAGGCAGCTTTCGTGTACAAAGTGAGTCTGAACTCTTTATTAAGAATGATATTTTTTATATGTAAGTTACAACACAAGAGGGGAGGGGTAAACTCGCTTCTAAGTTTCTAAGGGTTAACCAGGCTTCTACAGAGAAATTTTTTCATCATTAGTTTAGGCAGCTGAAAGGATTTTACAAAGATAGCTTATCTGCAAGGACATAAACTACCGAGAATTGGCCTAAACACAATGAGTCATACAAAGGGGGTTTTAGTTAAAACTTGGCTCAAGCAAAAAAGTCTAAAACTGTAACGAAAAAGAAGTGTAAGATAAAGCACATACATTCTTTACCCGCTTGCCAACCAGCTCACGCCGATATACATCAGCAGAAGGGCACGTACAGGCATATTAACGTACCTGTACATTGCCCTTTAAGAAAAGGTTTGCGCATGCGCGCCCACCGCGAGCTCCATGAGTGTGATTGCGGGTCCCGCAGACTCAATGTCCGCAGGGATACCAGCGTTCATCTCATGGAGAGGAAGAATGGGGAAATGCTGATGTAAACAAGCATTTCCCATTCTGCCTAGTGACACTGACACTGATCACAGCTCCCTGTAATCGGGAGCAGTGATCAGTGTCGTGTCACACATAGCCCCTCCCCCCCACAGTTAGACCCACTCCCTAGGGCACACTTAACCCCTACGGCGCCCCCTAGTGGTTAACCCCTTCACTGCCATTCACATTTACACAGTAATCAATCCTTTTTAATTGCACTGATCGCTGTATAAATGTGAATGGTCCCAAAATAGCACCAAAAGTGTCCAATCTGTCCGCCATAATGTCGCAGTCATGATAAAAATCGCTGTTCGCCGCCATTACTAGTAAAAAAAATTAATAAAAATGCCATAAAACTAGCCCCTATTTTGTAAATGCTATAACTTTTGTGCAAACCAATCAATAAACGCTTATTGCGTTTTTTTTACCAAAAATATGTAGAAGAATACGTATCAGCCTAAACTGAGGAAAAAAATGTTTTTTTATACATTTTTTGGGGATATTTATTGTAGCAAAAACTAAAATATAATGCGTTTTTTTCAAAATTGTCACTATTTTTTTTTATTTGTAGCGCAAAAAATCAAACCCACAGAGGTGATAAAATACCACCAAAAGAAAGCTCTATTTGTGGGGAAAAAAAAAGGACATCAATTTTGTTTGGGCGCCACGTCGCTCGACTGTGCAATTGTCAGTTAAAACGACGCAGTGTCGAATCACAAAAAGTGCTCTGGTCCTTGGCCAGCCAAATGGTCCGGGGCTTAAGTGGTTAAAAACAAGCTTATAAAATCGAGGGTAGATTACATACTGGAGGAGAGATTACAAAATGGAGTTGCAGTTGATCATATAGCTCTATATTACACTGAAGGTCCCAAAACCCTTGGCAAATTGCTTACCCCTATCAGTGACCAAAATACAGTTGTCTTTATTAATATAAACCCAATATTCCCAACATACCCATGAGTGGGTGCTACAGGAACAGTTTATTATTTGTTGTAATCTGCAACTACTGTTTGCCATTGTTGGATTTGTGGACTGTGGGCTACATTGATGTTTATTATGATAACATCAACAGTTAGGACGTCTGACAGTTATGACAGGTATCATTTTAAATAATGCATTTATGGTGGGCATAAGACATCATTGTGATGTCAGGCTGTGGGACTGAGCCAGTTCTTTGCTCACTGATTGGTGGATGGTTCTTTAAATAATTTTCTGTTCTGCACTTTGTCATATGCCGGATGAAGGGGTCCTACATTGCTTTTGTAATCATGTGATCACTGAATACATTAAGAAAAGTATAACAGGATTCACACTATTACAGTTACATAGTATAGCGAATGCATTTTTGATAAATATATTAAGTCAGTATAATAATTGTGAATAATCCTTCAAATTCATATCTTTCTTTCTAGCTAGTAAACCTCCAAGAATAAACCTATTCACCCCTAGGGGAGCAAACTGTGAACACGTCTATTCTAACTTGAATAAACAAAAGAGAGAACAGGATGTCGTCTAGTAAATCAATGTATTCTAGCGAGTCAAACCAATCAGGAAATGAAAGCAGCATAAGTCTCTACAAGGAATAAGTGATACCAACAGGCTACCTAGTGGTAGTTAAGACTGAGCGTACAAGTCTTTTAGTACTGTAGATGCTTTATGATGTATGATCCATACATACCAGTGCTTCTTAAAGTGAATTACGTTATAATTTTTAAGTGCTAACAGTAATTCATAGTACGCCTGGGTGTTGACGCTAATGCTCCGTACACACGGTCGGTTCTTACGATGGAAAATCGATCGGAGCGTGTCGTCGGACATTCTGACCGTGTGTGGGCTCCATCGGACATTTTCCATCGGATTTTCCGACACACAAAGTTTGAGAGCAGGCTATAAAATTTTCCGACAACAAAATTCAATCGTGTCAATTCCGACCGTGTGCGGCCAGTTCCGACGCACAAAGTGCCACGCATGCTCAGAAGAAATTCCGAGATGGAACAGCTCGGTCTGGTAAAATTAGCGTTCGCAATGGATACAGCACTTTCGTCACGCTGCAATGTAAAAAATGGTTTAATACAGCGCACTCTCTTCTTCTTTATAATGTGAGAAGAATGAAGTAGTTTTGCTGCTCATATTCACACAGACTTCTCACAGACTTCTTTCTTTATAATTTATTGTGATTCCCTCAATATATTTTGATTTGTCACATCTGACAATTTTTTTTTTTTTGTTGTTTTATTTATTTTTATTTTTTTAAAGGCTGTTTTTTTTTTTTTTTTTTTGGGTTTGTATTTTTTTCAAGGCTGATCTTTGTTTTATTTTAGTTTTAGTTTTACTCCCTAATATTTTTGTGTGTCAAGTTACCACAACACCATTGATATCTTATATTAATTAATCTCAAGAAGGTTGCTTGGTGTTGGTGTCCCTTGTTAATTTCACATTGTATTTTTGAAATGTACCTGAATCCTCACAAACAAACTGTCCTTTTTTAAGGAAAACACACATAGGCGAGTATAATTGAAACAAAAAATCCTTTATTAAGGGCTCAGAACCAAACAAAGAGGGAGGCAACGCTGGAGAAACATCAGGAATTGGCGAAGCCTTGGACCCCCAGTGAAGACATCAATTATTTAACATCAAAATTGGTGGCCTGAGGAGTCCATATCTAAGGGAGTGCAGTCTGGTCCAGGAGTCCCAGAGATCATGAAAGCAGCAGATGACATCTGTGTCCCAGGCTGTGGTACTACAACAGGCTGCATCTTTTGCCAGACCAGACTGGACCCAGGGTCATCACTCTCTGGTCTTCTTTCCACGCTTCCTTCCACGCTGTGGCTCTGGTGTTGCAGATGTGGCAGGAGGAGGAGTAGGACCTGGAGGAGGAGAAGTAGTAGGACCTGGAGGAGGAGGAGGAGGAGGAGGAGGAGTAGTAGGACCTGGAGGAGGAGGAGGACTATGTGTGAGGTCACAAATGTGGGTAGCAGATGTTATTTGGCCCCTCAACCCCTTATTGAGAGCTTCCAAAATTAAGGACTCACACAGGAATCATTGGCCCTCCTCCATCTGCAGCATTTTGCAGGCAGTTAGGCCAGCAAAGTCCTCCTCCACACTGTGGGGGCTTCTCAGGGCCTCTGTAGCCTTCCAAAAGAGGCCTATGGCAGCCTCCTCCAGGTTACTCATCTTCCTGCCACTTTTTCTTTGAAGGTGGAGGGGAGGGACCTGGATATCAGGCAGCCTGCTTGGCCCGGCCACCTCCTGGCTGAGACTTCCCTGTGTATGAAAAAGGGACATGGTTTTAGTTTTTGTATCATCAATCACAATCATAAATTAGTACTCCAAACTAACATCTAGTTAACATCATTGATTGGACAACCAGAAATATTTAGAAGAATGCTATACCTGGCTCAAGCTGGGCTCCTCCACATGTTGCTGCCTCGAAGGCCCAGGTTGGGCGTCAGAAGCCTCAGCTGAGGTGGAAGGAAGCGTGGAAGGAAGAGTGGAGAGTGCTGGCCTGGGTTCAGTCTGACCTGCCAGAAAATGCAGCCTGTCATAGTACCACAGCCTTGGGACATAAATGTCATCTGCAGCTCCAGATCTCTGGGAATCCTGGACCTTCTAAGTGCTCCTCAGGCCACCAATTAGGATCTTCAAAAAGGTCATGTCTGCCATGGGTATCACCGTCTTCACAAATTCCAGCAATTGATCCAGCGCTGCCTTCCTCGTTGTTTGGTTCTTATATTCAGGGTGGTTTATCTCCCACAGACAAGGCAGCTCCCTGAACATATCAATGAAGATTGCCATAAAGTCCTCATCTTTCAAGATATCCATTTTCACTGCAAGACACAACACAAGACAAACCCTAATGTCAGCCTAAAGTTTTCTAAACTTGTGCAAATACAGGCCTCAATGTAGAAGCAGTATAGGCCCAATGTTAAATCTTACCTTCGTTATCACGATCGGCGCCTCCGTTACTCCTTCCTCCGCTCACAGATCGTACGTACTACGCACTCGTGTTACGCTTTATAGACACTGTGCATGAAACTCCGCCCACCCCTGACGTTCTTTCTAGTCTATTCCCCGCCCCTTCTCGTTTGGCGCAGTGGGGAAGAGCACATGGCAGAGTCAGAGCAGGTGTCTGATATTTACACCAACGATGAGGAGGAGGAGGAGGGAGGAGGAAAGCCCAGAGGCAGAAACGTCCCGATCCAGAAGGAGACGATATAAGGCATCAAATATGTCCTTTGGGGAGGTGTTGGAGATGGTCGACATAATGAAGAGGGCCGACTATGACGGGAAGTATGGACCTTACCCCAACCCCAATGTCCGTAAGGCCAAGATCATGGCGAAAGTGGTAAAAAGTCTGCACCAGAAATTCAGGGTACGTCGATCGAAAGATCAGCTCAGGAAGCGGTGGTCGGACCTAAAATTAAGATAGCACGAGCAGTACAGAAAGATCCGGAGAGTGCTGCAAAAAAGTAAGTAGTTGACCTGTGTTCCTATTCTTTTTGTCTTTATTACATTTGTGCTGCTCCATGTGCTTTTCTTAACTGTTAACCCAGTTTAAAATGTCAACTTTCATGTTCATGGGCACATTATTCGTTCGTATCAAACATTTTTCTTTTGGCCTATAAAACACCATTGTTTGGCCCATATGCATTTGCCAACATTTTTTAGGGCCTACTTGTCTGAAAATAATTTGGTTGTGTAGATGTGTTTGTTAATAGAATGAAATACAAACTAGATTCTGTGTAAGGAGAGGACACTCAGCAGCTGTTTAGACATCTTGACGCTGGAGCACTAGTGTGGGACACAAGAACACCCTTTTTATTCAGGGTCCCACACATGTGCTCCAGTGTATACTATAGGGGTGTCTCCATCTGTGAAGCTTGTACAAAACAGGTAAAGTATTGAAGCTTGACAAAGGACACTAAAAATTCTACATCTTGGAACTCTGCCAAAACAGACTATTGTACCCCACTTCCAAGCAATGTTTCATATTTATAGTTCTGCCATCAAATATCTGTGTGCTAAGTATACCATTTTTTTTTACATAGGGGAGAAAAGACTCGGAGGACACCCCTCATCCGAGGAGACCAGAGACCCCCCACCTCTGGAAGAAGGGGAAATCCACCAAAGACAAGAAGAGCAGGAGGAGGAAGACGTGGTGTAAATTGGCACCACAACAGGTGAGTGTCTGCGACCACAGGTTCAGGTAAGAGATGAATGCCGGCATATTTATAATACATGTTTTTTTTTTGTTTCTATCTTTTTAGGTGATCGTGATGTTGTGGATCCAGGGCATTTCATCTCGGAAAGTGCACAGATCCTGATCGGGGAGATCATGGGGTGTAATAGGGACTTGGAAAACATCAAGAAAAACATCAATGATGTTATTCAAAAAAATAAGAACATCATTGGTGTTTTGGGGAGAGTTTAAAACCCCTCCAAATCCTTTTCTTTTATGGTGTGCTACAATTTTAACATTTTTGTCTAATTGGAGAAAAGCCAAATTTTGAGGATGCACACAGTGTGTCAACATGTGCTATCTGCCATCATGGGAGATCAATAGACGCGTTTTGGGGGTGCAACCCCTTCCTCAATAATAAAGTAGCTGTGAGGAAGGGGTTGCTCCCCCAAAACACATCCCTTGATCCCCCATGATGGCAGCTAGCACATGTTGACATTCGGCTATTTGTGTGCATCTTCAAAATTTGGCTTTTCCGGGGGTGACTTCACCCCATCTGAACGCAATATCAAACACAGTTTCTAAATACTCATGTCTGATATTGCCTTCAAGTTCTACCAAATGTGAACTTTGTAAGTTCAAGATTTGTGTCTTTCTTGTGGGTTTTAAACATGCCTGTTTTACCTTAAATGGACATTTCTACTTTTTCTAATGTGACCCCCAAAAATTGTTATACAACAAACATGTTGGTTTGTTTTAAAAACCTTTTCTAAATGCACATGTGAATGTGCAAGTATTAAAAAGATTGTTAATCAAGAATGTGTGGATTATTGTCTCAACGCTACAACACTTTTGGGGTGCTCTAATTGGTGTTTTATGTTACAATGGGTGTTATTTCCTAAGGGCAAATCCACTTTGCACTCCAAGTGCAGTTTCAAGTGCACTTGTAGTGTAAAGTGTCTTTGCCTTTAGTAAATAACACCCAACAGTGCTTTGTATAAGGTTACACAATCACGCCATTTTCAGGACTCAACACATTTCTGTCAGGGTCAGCTAAAACAAACACAAGCAGTAAATGTCACCAAAGATTTGCTTAATGTTTTTTTTTATTTGATAAAGGTTTCACACATTGTCTGGCATATTGATAGCCCCCCTACCCGCAAAGAATTCCAGGTATCTTAGCCGGACATCACGGGCACTCAGGGAGGGCAAGCCAGGACGGCCACTTTAAAGCGCTGTCAGGGTTGGTTCATTTTGAATTCCGGCCTCAGGCCCAACTGAGCCAGCATAGTTGGCAGAATGTTTCTGTAAAAAGTTGTGTAGAACACAGCACGCCAGGATAATATGATTCAGTTTATTCTCCACCACTCTTCTGGCTCTGGCCAGCCGGTAATTAAAAACCCTCTGGTCCGGGGTGAGGGTCCTCATCGGGAATGGGCGCATAAGATGGTCCCCCAGCGCAAAGGCTTCATCCGCAATGAAGACGAATGGGAGTCCTTCCACATTGTCTTCTGGAGGTGGCAAGTCTAAGCTGCCATTCTGGAGACGCCTGTAGAACTCCGTCTGGGCGATGACTCCACCATCGGACATCCGGCCATTCTTCCCAATGTCCACATTCAGGAACTCATAACTAGCCAACACCACTGCCAACATCACAATACTATTGAACCCCTTATAATTATAATAGTACGCCCCCGAGTTGGGTGGTGGGATAATGTGGACGTGTTTCCCATCAATTGCCCCTCCGCAGTTAGGAAAGTCCCACCGCTGGGCAAAGTGGGAGGCCACAGTCTGCCATTCCTGTGGCGTGGAAGGAAACTGGAGGAAAACAAAAAAAAAATTAGTCTTTTTGCACATAAACATGGAAAGCAGATTAGACACAAACATTCTTGGCCAACATAAAGATAACATTTATTTATGGGAATTTTTAAAGACCAAAGTATAAGGTACACCGATCATATTCCCCCTCCCCCCTCTCATGGGCCATTTCTAACATTATGGGGGGGGGGGGCTCTTGGACAGGTAACCCTCTCCACTTCATTGAGAGATGAATGCATACATAATGTGTATTACTTTGAACAGCCCCTCCTTAGTTACACTATTGGCAGCCCATTGGACAGGTAAGAACTGTCATAATACAAAGATATAAATACACATTGTACACATTTGAGCACATTTGGACATTCTGCTATTACCTATGAAGATAATAATAGTATACAAAAACTTTAAACAGTACCATTTGAAAGTATACAGGCAGGCCCTTGCACTACATGCTTTGGAGAATTCATCTATAAATCTGAGCACAAAAGAGATGGGTATAGTGTGTATGGGTTTGGAAAAGTCAGCAGAAAGATTATTATTATTATTATTATACGAGATTTATATAGCGCCAACAGTTTACTCAGCGCTTTACAATGTATAAGGGGGACGACACAATTACAGTACAATACAAAAGGTACAGGAGGGCCCTGCTCGTAGAGCTTACATTCTAAAAGGGAGGGGGTGGTGGTACAAAAGGTAATATCTGCAAAGAATGATTTGATGGGGAAAGATGATTGAGGATAGATAGAGAATTGTTATCAGCTGACTTAGCAGTTGGGGGGAGGGTTCCAAATGATTTGGGGACCCCCCAAAAAAAGCCTCTGGCACTCTGCCTGAATTTAACGCACAAATCACATTTCAACACATTTTAGGGGGTGTTTGGGGTAAAGCACTACTATGGAGCTGATAAAGTGCATTGTTAAGTGAATACACAAAGTGAATATAGGGCCAGGAGACCATGTTAGCAAACATTAAATACAATAAAATGTGATATTAAAGGATACAAATCTTACCTTAATATACTCCTTCTGCAGGACCTGAATGAAGGCAGAACAGGTCTCTGGGATAATGATTCCCAGAGCCTGGGGGAGATGCCTGTCGAGAACTTCAAGTCCTGCAGGCTTCTCCCCGTCGCCAAGTACTGCAGGGTGGCGACTAGCCTCTGCTCCGGAGTGATGGCTTGCCTCATGCAGGAATCCTGCCTGTCAGAAGAAGCCTTCATTCCGGTCAGGTCGTTTCACGTATTCCCGGCGGAACGGCGTTTCGGCGCATGCGCGTTCGCGGCTCGGCGTTACGGCGCTCACGCATGCGCACTGGTGCACACCCAACGTGATTCCCTGGGCAGCCTATAAAAGGCGCTCAGAGGATCAAACAAATTGCTGGTTTGTCTCAGCTTCCTGTATTACCTGAACCTGTATCCTGTATCTCTGCCTGACTACCCGTTGTGACCCGGATTTGCCTTTGGACTTCTCTTGCCTCTCTCCTGGACCTGACCTCTGCCTGTTTATCGGATTCCCACCAATCTCCTGTGTTTGACCCTCGGCCTGTTACCTGGACTGTCTCCTGTCTCCTAGCCTGACCTCCTGCTTGTACCTGGACTCTCTTGATCTTGTCACCTTACCTTGCAGATCCTGCAGTGCCATAGCACCATCCCGGTGTTTGATCCTCTGCCCAGCTCTGGACCTCCTGCCTGTTGTCTCTGTCTGCACCTGCCTACCAGTACCTGCACAGCGGCTCCTCTCTATCAAGACCCCACCAGCAAGCCACCTACGGTCCATTGGGGAGCTTGTGCCTCTTTGTGCCGTTCACTCCCTATCCCAACTCCAGGGGGCGGACTGCGCTTAGTCGCAAAGGCGAAACCGCTCTCGGCATCTCGGCCTCGGTGAGTACTATCTCTGACACTGCCTGCTAATATAAGTGTTCAGCAAAGCCAACAAACGGTGAAATACGGGGTCTGTCATCCGGAGAAAGTTCCTGAAATCATCAGGATTATTCTCACGGATCTCACGGAGCAAAGGCATATGACAGAACTGGTCACGCTGAAACAAACAATTCTTGGTCCATGAACTCCTCCCCACCCTGTTCATGGACTGGACTTGTGTCAAGGTCAGGACCCCAACACCAAGCCCCCGCACAGCACGAACTCTACGAGGAGTACGTATACGCAACATGGCTAGAAAACGGTCGGCTGCTCAGAACGAAGTAACAGAACGCACTGAAGAACAGCAAGGCCTGTGAAGAGCGACCTGAAAAACAGTAACCAAAGAACAAGAACACAATGACAAAGTCACGCGTAGCTTGCTTGAATGCACTGAAGAGCAGATACAAACCCACAAGCACAGACGCACAGTCTGAAAAAGCGCGAATCGTATCTCACCAAACTTTTACTAACACGAGATTAGCAAAAGGAGCCGCTCTTGGTTCTGAACTGGCCTTTTCTAGTCTCGTCGTACGTGGTTTACGTCACCGCGTTCTTGGCGATCGGAAATTCCGACAACTTTGTGCGACCGTGTGTACGCAAAACAAGTTTGAGCCAACATCCGTCGGACAAAATCCTAGGATTTTGTTGTCGGAATGTCCGATCAATGTCCAACCATGTGTACGGGGCATTAGAATGACATCACACAGGTTAGGGGCCTCAATTCATTTCCACATTTTCATTATGGTACGTCTAGCCGCTATAAGAATATTCGCCACTAATATTATGTATTGAAATTGGAAAGTGTCAAGGTTGATACCTAAAAGGGCCATAGCAGGTGATAGTTTTATCAAGTTGCCTGTGAGAGAGGCAATAAAGGTGGATATCGAGTTCCAGAAACTGGTCAGATTTTTACAACTCCATAAAATGTGGAATAAGGAACCAACTTGATCTGTACAACGCCAGCATAGTGATGATGTAGATGGATATATTTTAGCTAATTTGTAAGGAGTTAGGTACCATCTATTCAATATTTTCTGAGAGTTGTCCCAATGCTCTAAGCAGGATCTTGCAGTTTGGTTTATTCTCATAGCATTGTACCAACATTCATCCGAAAAGGATTGTCCTAAATCTTTTTCCCATTTATACATATTAGGGTTTTTCTCATATTTAGGATACTGAGAAAAAACTTTATAGAAGAAAGCTATACTTTTATGTTTTACAGGTTTGTTAATGGTGAGGTGTGACCAAATTAAAGATGGAATTTCAAAATCTTGATGTGGATTTAAGCTTTGCAGATGATTAAGCTTATTTAACTTATCATCAATGGTGGCTTTGTATCCTGAGGGAAGGTGTACGCAAAAGTTATAGCCCTCAGCAATCCATTTGTTCATCGAGAGTCGGCCTCTACAGTAGTCAAGGGCTCTGAGTGGTATAGGTATCTTTTGTAAATGACGTAGAGCATGGAAGTTTGAGACAAGAAACTTCCATGCTAACAGGGTAGCTTTAATGGAAAGCAATTTAGGAACCTTAGGGAATATCATGTAAGCCACTGACAGGGCAAATAAATAATTTCCCTTGGTGATTTCTCTTTCAATGGTTAACCACAGCTTATCGTCATTTGGGAAGAACCAGTATTTCATTTGATCCAAAAGTGTTGCATAGTAGTATTTATGCATATCGGGTAAGTTCATACCCCCTTTGTTTTTAGAAGATGTTAAAATAGAGAAAGCTACCCTTGTTTTTTTGTTATTCCAGACCAGGTTTCTCAATTTAGTATTTAGAATCTTGAAAAAGCTTGAAGGTATTGGAATAGGTATGGCTCTAAAAAGGTAGAGTATCTTGGGTAGGGTTTGCATTTTAAATGCTGCAATTTTGCCTATCCAGGATAGGTGCGTTTGTTTTATATTTTGAAAATCTTTAGAAATCAAGTCTAATAACTTAGGAAAATTAGCTGCATATAGATTTTTTTGCAGGAAATGTAAGGTTGATACCTAGATAGGAGAACGAAGATGCATCCCAATTATAATTATATTTTTCTTTGAGGATGGTAGAGGTATCGTTAGATATATTCATAGGTAGGGCAAGCTTTTCCTATTGTTAATTTTGTAATAAGATACTTTACTAAAGGCGTTAAGAATTGATTGTAGCACATGCAGGGATTTGTTGGGACTAGTTAAAGATAGAATGATGTAATCGGCAAATAGCCCAATTTTATGTATTCTTTCACCTATCTTTATTCCTAAAATATTTTCATTGGACCTAATGGTTTCCGCTAAGGGTTCAATTACCAGAGAAAATATAATAGGTGAGAGTGGGCAACCCTGTCTGGTGCCATTCGTGAGGTTTAAAGTCTTAGACAACATTCCCGAGGTGGAAACTTTTGCTGATGGTTGTGTATAAAGTAGCATAATTGCTTCATGGATAAATCCTGGAAATCCAAACTTCTCAAGAGTCCTGGAGATATAGTTCCAATGCACTCTATCGAATGCCTTCTCTGCGTCCAGACCTAGGAGCAGAGAAGGCGTTTGTGTGTTCTCAACGTAGTTAACCACTTGCCGACCGCCTAACGCAGATATACTGCGGCAGAATGGCACGGGCAGGCAGAATCACGTACCCATACGTGATCTGCCTCCCGCGGGCGGGGGGTCCGATCGGACCCCCCCCGGTGCCAGCGGCGGTCGGCTTGTGACTGGAAGCGATGAGAGGCGAGGGGGAGACCATCCGATCGTGGCCCCCCCACTCCCAGCCAATGGGAATCCTCCTCTGCCTATGTGTAGTTTCACACAGGCAGAGGATGTGATGTCATCTCTCCTCGGCTTGGCAGTTTCCGTTCCAGCGCCGAGGAGAGAAGACATGTGAGTGCACAACACACACACACACACACACACACACACACACACACAGTAGAACATGCCAGGCATACTTTACACCCCCGACCCCCCCCGATCGCCCCCCGATCCCCCCCCAATCACCCCCCCGTCACAAACTGACACCAAGCAGTATTTTTTTTTTTTTTCTGATTACTGCATAGTGTCAGTTTGTGACAGTTAGAAGTGGTAGGGCAGTGAGTATTAGCCCCCTGTAGGTATAGGGTACCCCCGTAACCCCCCCTAATAAAGTTTTAACCCCTTGATCACCCCCGTCACCAGTGTCACTAAGCGATCATTTTTCTGATCGCTGTATTAGTGTCGCTGGTGACGCTAGTTAGGGAGGTAAATATTTAGGTTCGCCGTCAGCGTTTTATAGCGTCAGGGACCCCCATATACTACCTAATAAGTGTTTTAACCCCTTAATTGCCCCCTAGTTAACCCTTTCACCCCTGATCACCTTATAACTGTTACGGGTGACGCTGGTTAGTTCATTTATTTTTTATAGTGTCAGGGCACCCGCCGTTTATTACCGAATAAAGGTTTAGCCCCCTGATTGCCCGGCGGTGATATGCATCGCCCCAGGCAGCGTCAGATTAGCGCCAGTACCGCTAACACCCACGCACGCAGCATACGCCTCCCTTAGTGGTATAGTATCTGAACGGATCAATATCTGATCCGATCAGATCTATACTAGCGTCCCCAGCAGTTTAGGGTTCCCAAAAACGCAGTGTTAGCGGGATCAGCCCAGATACCTGCTAGCACCTGCGTTTTTCCAATCCGCCCGGCCCAGCCCAGCCCACCCAAGTGCAGTATCGATCGATCACTGTCACTTACAAAACACTAAACGCATAACTGCAGCGTTCGCAGAGTCAAGCCTGATCCCTGCGATCGCTAACAGTTTTTTTGGTAGCGTTTTGGTGAACTGGCAAGCACCAGCCCCAGGCAGCGTCAGGTTAGCGCCAGTACCGCTAACACCCACGCACGCACCGTACACCTCCCTTAGTGGTATAGTATCTGAACGGATCAATATCTGATCCGATCAGATCTATACTGGCGTCCCCAGCAGTTTAGGGTTCCCAAACACGCAGTGTTAGCGGGATCAGCCCAGATACCTGCTAGCACCCGCGTTTTGCCCCTCCGCCCGGCCCAGCCAAGCCCACCCAAGTGCAGTATCAATCGATCACTGTCACTTACAGAACACTAAACGCATAACTGCAGCGTTCGCAGAGTCAGGCCTGATCCCTGCGATCGCTAACAGTTTTTTTGGTAGTGTTTTGGTGAACTGGCAAGCACCTGCCCCAGGCAGCTTCAGGTTAGCGCCAGTACCGCTAACACCCACGCACGCAGCATACACCTCCCTTAGTGGTATAGTATCTGAACGGATCAATATCTGATCCGATCAGATCTATACTAGCATCCCTAGCAGTTTAGGGTTCCCACAAACGCAGTGTTAGCGGGATCAGCCCAGATACCTGGTAGCACCTGCGTTTTCCTCTCCGCCCGGCCCAGCCCAGCCCATCCAAGTGCAGTATCGATCGATCACTGTCACTTACAAAACACTAAACACATAACTGCAGCGTTCGCAGAGTCAGGCCTGATCCCTGCGATCGCTAACAGTTTTTTTGGTAGCGTTTTGGTGAACTGGCAAGCACCAGCGGCCTAGTACACCCCGGTCGTAGTCAAACCCGCACTGCAGTAACACTTGGTGACGTGGCGAGTCCCATAAGTGCAGTTCAAGCTGGTGAGGTGGCAAGCACAAGTAGTGTCCCGCTGCCACCAAAAAGACAAACACAGGCCCGTCGTGCCCATAATGCCCTTCCTGCTGCATTCGCCAATCCTAATTGGGAACCCACCACTTCTGCAGCGCCCGTACTTCCCCCACCAAATGCAGTCGGCTGCATGAGAGGCATTTTCTTTATGTCCTCCCGAGTACCCCTACCCAACGAACCCCCCCAAAAAAGATGTTGTGTCTGCAACAAGCGCGGATATAGGCGTGACACCCACTATTATTGTCCCTCCTGTCCTGACAATCCTGGTCTTTGCATTGGTGAATGTTTTGAACGCTACCATGCACTAGTTGAGTATTAGCGTAGGGTACAGCATTGCACAGACTAGGACACACTTTCACAGGGTCTCCCAAGATGCCATCGCATTTTGAGAGACCCGAACCTGGAACCGGCTACAGTTATAAAAGTTACAGTTACAAAGAAAGTGTAAAAAAATAAAAAAAAACACAAACAAAAATATAAAATAAAAAAAAATAGTTGTCATATTATTGTTCTCTCTCTCTATTCTCTCTATTGTTCTGCTCTTTTTTACTGTATTCTATTCTGCAATATTTTATTGTTATTATGTTTTATCATGTTTGTTTTTCAGGTATGCAATTTGTTATACTTTACCGTTTGCTGTGCTTTATTGTTAACCACTTTTTTGTCTTCAGGTACACCATTCACGACTTTGAATGGTTATACCAGAATGATGCCTGCAGGTTTAGGTATCATCTTGGTATCATTCTTTTCAGCCAGCAGTCTGCTTTCATGTAAAAGCAATCCTTGCGGCTAATTAGCCTCTAGACTGCTTTTACAAGCAGTGGGAGGGAATGCCCCCCCCCAACGTCTTCCGTGTTTTTCTCTGGCTCTCCTGTCTCAACAGGGAACCTGAAAATGCAGCCGGTGATTCAGCCAGCTGACCATAGAGCTGATCAGAGACCAGAGTGGCTCCAAACATCTCTATGGCCTAAGAAACCGGAAGCTACGAGCATTTCATGACTTAGATTTAGCCGGATGTAAACAGCGCCATTGGGAAATTGGGAAAGCATTTTATCACACCGATCTTGGTGTGGTCAGATGCTTTGAGGGCAGAGGAGAAATCTAGGGTCTAATAGACCCCAATTTTTTCAAAAAAGAGTACCTGTCACTACCTATTGCTATGATAGGGGATATTTACATTCCCTGAGATAACAATAAAAGTGATTTAAAAAAAAAAAAATGAAAGGAACAGTTTAAAAATAAGATAAAAAAAAAATAATAATGAAAAAAAAAAAAAAAAAAAAAAAAAAAAAAAAGCACCCCTGTCCCCCCTGCTCTCGCGCTAAGGCGAACGCAAGCGTCGGTCTGGCGTCAAATGTAAAAAGCAATTGCACCATGCATGTTAGGTATCACCGCGAAGGTCAGATCGAGGGCAGTAATTTTAGCAGTAGACCTCCTCTGTAAATCTAAAGTGGTAACCTGTAAAGGCTTTTAAAAATGTATTTAGTTTGTCGCCACTGCACGTTTGTGCGCAATTTTAAAGCATGTCATGTTTGGTATCCATGTACTCGGCCTAAGATCATCTTTTTTATTTCATCAAACATTTGGGCAATATAATGTGTTTTAGTGCATTAAAATTTAAAAAAGTGTGTTTTTTCCCCAAAAAAATGCGTTTGAAAAATCACTGCGCAAATACTGTGTGAAAAAAAAAAATTAAACACCCACCATTTTAATCTGTAGGGCATTTGCTTTAAAGAAAATATATTATGTTTGGGGGTTCAAAGTAATTTTCTTGCAAAAAAAAAATTTTTTTATGTAATCAAAAAGTGTCAGAAAGGGCTTTGTCTTCAAGTGGTTAGAAGAGTGGGTGATGTGTGACATAAGCTTCTAGATGTTGTGCATAAAATGCCAGGACAGTTCAAAACCCCCCCAAATGACCCCATTTTGGAAAGTAGACACCCCAAGCTATTTGCTGAGAGGCATGTCGAGTCCATGGAATATTTTATATTGTGACACAAGTTGCGGGAAAGACAATTTTTTTACATTTTTTTTTTTTGCGCAAAGTTGTCACTAAATGATATATTGCTCAAACATGCCATGGGAATATGTGAAATTACACCCCAAAATACATTCTGTTGCTTCTCCTGAGTACGGGGATACCACATGTGTGAGACTTTTTGGGAGCCTAGCCGCGTACGGGACCCCGAAAACCAAGCACCGCCTTCAGGCTTTCTAAGGCCGTAAATTTTTGATTTCACTCTTCACTGCCTATCAGTTTCGGAGGCCATGGAATGCCCAGGTGGCAAAAAAAAAAAACCCAAATGACCCCATTTTGGAAAGTAGACACCCCAAGCTATTTGCTGAGAGGTATAGTGAATATTTTGCAGACCTTACCTTTTGTCACAAAGTTTGAAAAATTGAAAAAATAAAAAAAATAAATACATTTTCTTGTCTTTCTTTATTTTCAAAAACAAATGAGAGCTGCAAAATACTCACCATGCCTCTCAGCAAATAGCTTGGGGTGTCTACTTTCCAAAATGGGGTCATTTGGGGGGGGTTTGTGCCACCTGGGCATTCCATGGCCTCCGAAACTGTGATAGGCAGTGAAGAGTGAAATCAAAAATTTTCACCCTTAGAAATCCTGAAGGCGGTGATTGGTTTTTCGGGGCCCCGTACGCGGCTAGGCTCCCAAAAAGTCCCACACTTGTGGTATCCCCGTACTCAGGAGAAGTAGCTAAATGTATTTTGGGGTGCAATTCCACATATGCCCATGGCCTGTGTGAGCAATATATCATTTAGTGACAACTTTGTGCAAAAAAAAAATAAAAAAAATTGTCACTTTCCCGCAACTTGTGTCAAAATATAAAACATTCCATGGACTCAACATGCCTCAAAGCAAATAGCTTGGGGTGCCTACTTTCCAAAATGGGGTCATTTGGGGGGTTTTATGCCATCTGGGCATTTTATGGCCTTCAAAACTGTGATAGGTAGTGAGGAGTAAAATCAAAAATGTACGCCCTTAGAAATCCTGAAGGCAGTGATTGGTTTTCGGGGCCCCGTACGCGGCTCCCAAAAAGTCCCACATATGAGGTATCCTCATGCTCAGGAGAAGCAGCTAAATGTATTTTGGGGTGCAATTCCACATATGCCCATGGCCTGTGTGAGCAATATATCATTTAGTGACAACTTTTTGTAATTTTTTTTGTCATTATTCAATCACTTGGGACAAAAAAAATGAATATTCAATGGGCTCAACATGCCTCTCAGCAATTTCCTTGGGGTGTCTACTTTCCAAGATGGGGTCATTTGTGGGGGTTTTGTACTACCCTGCCATTTTAGCACCTCAAGAAACGACATAGGCAGTCATAAATTAAAGGCTGTGTAAATTCCAGAAAATGTACCCTAGTTTGTAGGCGCTATAACTTTTGCGCAAACCAATAAATATACACTTATTGACATTTTTTTTACCAAAGACATGTGGCCGAATACATTTTGGCCTAAATGTATGATTAAAATTGAGTTTATTGGATTTTTTTTAGAACAAAAAGTAGAAAATATCATTTTTTTTCAAAATTTTCGGTCTTTTTCCGTGTATAGCGCAAAAAATAAAAACAGCAGAGCTGATCAAACAACATCAAAAGAAAGCTCTATTTGTGGGAAGAAAAGGACGCAAATTTCGCGCAATTAGCAGTTAAAGCGACGCAGTGCCAAATTGTAAAATGTGCTCTGGTCAGGAAGGGGGTAAAACCTTCCGGGGCTGAAGTGGTTAATCAAATTAATCATCCTTCTCGTGCTGTCCGGGGCTTGACGACCCTTAACAAAGCCTACTTGGTCAGAGTCGACTAGGTAAGGGGTAATTTCTAACAAACGATTGGCCAATATTTTGGCATACATTTTAATGTCCGAATTGAGCAGCGAGATTGGTCGATAGTTTAAAGGAGATGTCAAGTCTTTGTCAGATTTCGGGAGAGTAATTATTACCGCTTCTAATAGTTCTTTTGGGCAACATTTGGCTGTAGCTATGCAATTAAACAGGTTTGTTAAGTACGGAGCTAAAATATTAATGAATGTTTTGTAATATTTGTTGGATAGACCGTCATTACCTGGCGATTTATGCAGCGGAAGGTCTTTTATAACTTTCTGGGTTTCCATTAACGATATGGGTTGATTTAGTGCGTCAAGTGTATTAGAGTCAATTTTGGGTAAGTTCACTTTGTCTAAGAATACTGTAATGTCTTTTAACGTTGGTTGGATAGTATCCTTGTCATTTTTTAAGTTGCATAAATGTCCATAATAATCTGAGAAAGCATCTGCTATTTCTTGTGGGTTTATTAAAGCTTTCCCAGATTTATGATGAATTAGTCTATCAATTTTTTGTGTTCTTTGGCGGTGACGTAGTACAGAAGCCATCAATTTGCCTGCCCTATTATTTTGGGAGTAATAATTCAATTTCAGTCGTTTGAGGTATTTGTCATGGTTAGTTAATAAAGTTGTCCTAAGCTCATTCCTTTTGTTGTTGAGTTTTTGTAATAAGTTAGAATTTTCTGGAGATTGCTTATGTTCTTTTTCAAGACTAGATATATCTTTTAAAAGGGTATCAACACATTTTAGCCTTTCTCTTTTATCCCTAGATGCCATCTGGATAAGGATACCCCTAATAAAGGCTTTGTGTGTACACCACAGATTTGTAGTGGATGTAGAGCCATTATCATTAAAACCAAAGATTCGTTCTTCATTGCAGACACGTATCTCTCTTGAGAGAATAGAAATGTATTATTCTTCCAAAGGTTTGATTTTAGGCCTTGTTGGCCTGTTGTAATAGATAAAGTGATTGGTGAATGGTCCGACCAAGTAATATTATGAATTTGTGCATCTGAAATTTTTTGTAAGAGCATTTTGTCTGCAATGAAGAAATCAATTCTGGAATACGTTTAATGTACATTAGAGAAAAATGTGTAGTCTTTTTCAGTAGTATGTAAACACCTCCATGGATCATATAAATCTTCCTCAGCGAAAATATTACCAAGACTCAATCTATTTGTGAAGTCTCTTTCAGTAGTATCTACATTTCTCAACAGTTTACGAATGAATTTTTGTTGATGCTTGTTAGGAGCGTAAATGTTGGCTATTGTGCAAGTAACATTGTCTTTAATAGCAACTAGAATTATATACCGACCATGGTCATCTATTACTGAGTCTAAAAGGTGGAATGAGACTGTCCCTTTGATTGCCGTTATAACACCTTTCTTCTTCTTGAGGTTGTTAGAGCAGAAGATATGTGGGAAAAGAAGATGCGAAAATTTAGGTGCTTTATCTTTCGCAAAATGCGACTCTTGTACACATATGATGTCACTCTGAAGTTTGATAGCATCAGTCCAGAGAGCTTTTCTTTTATGAGGACTGTTAAGCCCGTTGGTGTTCAGAGAAAATTTTTTAGGTTGCGACATTTTTTAAGGTGTTAATGATAAGTAGCAGCGACATCCTATTGTGGATAAGCCAAGACATATAATGATTAGGGATGAGCTTCGTGTTCGAGTCGAACCCATGTTCGACTCGAACATCGGCTGTTCGGTCGTTCGCCGAATTGCGAACGATATGGCATCGCAGTGCATTGCTGGCTGATGATTGGCCAAGCATGCACTATGACCCGCATGCTTGGCCAATCACAGCGCCGCCTGAACAGAGAGCCGTAATTGGCCAAAGCCAAGGAGGCTTTGGCCAATTATGGCTCAGGGGATTTAGTACACGCCCCACACTATATAAGGCCGCCTGCACGGCGGCCCTGTGCAGTGTGTTCCGGTGTGCTGAGAGATAGAGAGAGAGAGAGAGACAGTGTCATTTCATTTGAGTTAGCTAGATTAGGCAGGACAGTCAGTCAGTTAGCTGCACTTACAGTGTATTGTGTATATATATGCATCCCAGGTGTTGCATATATATATATACACTGTATTCAGTTTAGCTAGATCCGTTCCTGTTATCTTCCTACTGACAGGCAGGCTTGTCTTGTTACAGTATTTACAGCTACCTGAAGAACATTACTGGTGTTCTTTTGATCCTATTAGTACCACAGTCAGGCAGCTAGACTATTTACAGTTAGTGCAGTGCATCCTGCTCACAGTGTTCAGCTAGATCCGTTCCTGTTATCTTCTTACTGACAGGCAGGCTTGTCTTGTTACAGTATATAAAGCTACCTGAAAAAAATTACTGGTGTTCTTTTGATCCTATTAGTACCACAGTCAGGCAGCTAGACTATTTACAGTTAGTGCAGTGCGTCCTGCTCACAGTGTTCAGCTAGATCCGTTCCTGTTATCTTCTTACTGACAGGCAGGCTTGTCTTGTTACAGTATATAAAGCTACCTGAAGAAAATTGCTGGTGTTCTTTTGATCCTATTAGTACCACAGTCAGGCAGTTAGACTATTTACAGTTAGTGCAGTGCGTCCTGCTCACAGTGTTCAGCTAGATCCGTTCCTGTTATCTTCTTACTGACAGGCAGGCTTGTCTTGTTACTGTATATAAAGCTACCTGAAGAAAATTACTGGTGTTTTTTTGATCCTTTTAGTACCACAGTCAGGCAGCTAGACTATTTACAGTTCGTGCAGTGCATCCTGCTCACAGTGTTCAGCTAGATCCGTTCCTGTTATCTTCTTACTGACAGGCAGGCTTGTCTTGTTACAGTATATAAAGCTACCTGAAGAAAATTGCTGGTGTTCTTTTGATCCTATTAGTACCACAGTCAGGCAGCTAGACTATTTACAGTTAGTGCAGTGCGTCCTGCTCACAGTGTTCAGCTAGATCCGTTCCTGTTATCTTCTTACTGACAGGCAGGCTTGTCTTGTTACTGTATATAAAGCTACCTGAAGAAAATTACTGGTGTTTTTTTGATCCTTTTAGTACCACAGTCAGGCAGCTAGACTATTTACAGTTAGTGCAGTGCGTCCTGCTCACAGTGTTCAGCTAAACCTACAAGTTAGTGGAGTGCGTCCACCTCACAGTGTTCAGCTAAAGCTACCTGTAGAAGGTTGGTGGTGTTCTCATACTACAGGCAGGCAATTTTGCTAGCTGCAGTATCAGTACATATATATATATATATATATATATATATATATATATATATCCCAGCTTAGTGCAGCTACAGGCCATTAGTATGTCTGGAAGGCCAAGAAGGAGAGGCAGACAGTCACAAGCCAATAAGAGAGGGCAAGCAGGCTCTGTGTCTAGTGCTGGTCGTGGAGACGGTGCATCCTCATCAGCACGTGGCCGTGGGACACGCTTGGCCTTTTTTTCGGCAGCTGGCTGTGTTGAGCCGCAACATGCGGAAGACTTGGTCGAGTGGATGACCAAGCCGTCTTCATCCTCCTCATCCTCTCTCACCCATGCCCAGGGTACTTTGTCTGGCAAAGCAGCGGCCTCTTCCCTCGGCTCAATGTCATCAGTGACTCCTTCCCTAGCCCCACAATGTCCTCCTGAGGAGTCCCTCGAACTGTTTGACCACAGTGTTGGGTACATGCTCCTGGAGGATGCCCAGCATTTGGAAGGCTCTGATGATGATACTGAGCTTGATGAAGGCAGTAACATGAGCACGGACAGAGGGGGTGCCCAAGAAGGACAGCAATCTGACAGTCATGCTCCCCCTGCTGCAGCATACTGCCAGGTTTGCTCCAGTGATGAGGAGGGAGGGGATGATGAGGTCACTGACTCAACGTGGGTGCCTGATAGGAGAGAGGAGGAGGAGGAGGCGGCACATCACCAACAAGGCAGGATGCCCCCCAGGGGCCAGCCTAAGGGCAGCACATTGACTGCATCACACCCCAAATCTCCACATGTGCAGGGCGCTGCAGTCTCTAAGTCTCTCTCTTATTCAAAAAGTTCTTTGATGTGGGCCTTTTTTGAGACGAGTGCATCAGATCGCACCGCTGCTATTTGCAACATATGTCTCAAGCGTATCTCGCGTGGCCAAAACATCTCCCGCTTGGGTACCACATGCTTGACCAGACATATGTTGACCTGCCATGCAGTTCGTTGGCAAGCGTATCTAAAAGACCCACACCAAAGAACAAAGAGGACCTCTCCTTGCTACTCATCAGCTGAGATTTCCAACCCCACTAGACCTTCAGTCCTCTGAGACCTGCACTGAGAGGAATGAAGGTGTAGAATTAGGTGTGTCACAGCCAAGTACTTGTGGGCAATCTGCTTTTGGTACACCGACGTCAGATTGTACCAGGCAAATTTCCCTGCCCCAGCTGCTGCGCCGCCGAAAGAAGTTTGCTCCCAGCCATCCACATGCCCAGCGGTTGAATGCTAGCTTGGCAAAATTGCTAGCACTTCAACTGCTGCCTTTTCAGTTGGTAGACTCTGCCCCCTTCCGTGAGTTTGTGGAATGTGCGGTTCCTCAGTGGCAGGTACCCAAACGCCACTTTTTCTCACGGAAGGCGATTCCGGCTCTCTACCAGCATGTGGAAGGCAATGTCCATGCCTCGCTGGACAGGGCGGTAAGGTGCATATTACCGCTGACTCATGGTCCGGCAGGCATGGACAGGGACGTTACCTAAGTTTCACGGCGCATTGGGTGACTCTGCTGGCAGCTGGGAAGAATGCAGGACAAGGTGCAGTAGTGTTGGAGGTTGTTCCGCCACCACGCCTCCAAAATGCTAATGATTGTGACACACCTCTCTCCTCCTCTTCTTCTTCCTCCATGGCCTCTTCCTGTGCTTTGTCCTCGGAACCAGCGGTGCTCCGTAGCCGTTCAAGGGGCTGCGCAAGTACGCAGGCCAAAAGATGCCATGCGGTGCTTGAGCTGGTGTGCTTGGGGGACAGGAGCCACACTGGGGCAGAGGTTCTGTCAGCTCTGCAGGGGCAGGTTCAGAAGTGGTTGACGCCACGCCAACTTAAGGCAGGAATGGTGGTTTGCAACAATGGCACCAACCTCCTCTCTGCCCTCCGACAGGGACAAATGACCCATGTGCCCTGTTTGGCTCACGTCCTTAACTTGGTGGTGCAGCGGTACTTGGGCAGGTACCCGGGCTTACAGGATGTCCTGAGGCAGGCCAGGAAAGTCTGTGTGCATTTCCGCTGGTCATATAATGCCAGTGCTCGGCTGACGGACCTCCAAAAGGAGTTTAACCTGCCCAAGAACCGCCTAATCTGTGACATGCCCACCAGGTGGAACTCAACGTTGGCCATGCTGCAGCGGCTGCACACGCAGCAGAGGGCCATCAATGAGTACCTGTGCGACTATGGCACCAGGACAGGGTCAGGGGAGCTTGGTTTTTTTTCCCCACGCCAGTGGGCCATGATCAGGGATGCATGCACTGTCCTGTCACCATTTGAGGAGCCCACGAGGATGGTGAGCAGTGACAGTGCATGCATCAGTGACACTGTCCCCCTTGTCCACCTGTTGGAACACACGCTGCGTGGAATAATGGACAGGGCACTTGAGGCAGAACAGAGGCAGGAAGAGGAGGACTTCCTTATCTCTCAAGGCCCCCTTTATCCAGACAGTGTTCCTGCGTGCCCGCCGATCACACAGGAAGAGGACGAGGAGGAGGAGGAAGATTGTGTCAGTATGGAGGTGGAGCCTGGCACTCAGCATCAGCAGCAGTCTTTAAGGGATCAGTCCCAAGAAACACATAGACTTGTACGTGGCTGGGAGGAGGTGGCTGCAGACCATGTCGTCCTTAGTGACCCAGAGGACTCCAGACCGAATACCTCAGCAAACCTACGCTGCATGGCCTCTCTGATCCTGCAAAGCCTGCGTAAGGATCCTCGTATTCGTGGTATCAAGGAGAAGGACCAATACTGGCTGGCAACCCTCCTTGATCCACGTTACAAGGGTAAGGTTGCGGACCTTATCTTGCCATCGCAGAGGGAGCAGAGGATGAAACATCTTCAGGAGGCCTTGCAGAAAGGTCTGTGCAACGCGTTCCCAGAGACTGGGAGGTTACAAACTCCTGTTTCTGGACAACGTGTTGCTGAGGCTTCGGTCAGTCAAAGAAGGAGCGGTGGAGAAGGTGGCCGTCTGACCGATGCGTTCAGACAATTTTTTGGTCCGCAGCCCCAAGGTATGATCGGTTCCAGCAACCATCGCCAGCGTCTGTTTTACATGGTGCAGGAATACCTAGGGGCAAGATCAGACTTGGACACCTTTCCCACCGAAAATCCTCTGGGTTACTGGGTCTTGAGGATGGATCACTGGCCAGAGCTTGCACAGTATGCAATTGAGCTACTGGCCTGTCCTGCATCCAGCGTTCTTTCGGAACGCACATTCAGTGCTGCTGGAGGCGTGGTAACCGATCACAGGGTGCGTCTGTCCACCGACTCGGTCGATCGACTGACCTTCATAAAAATGAATCAGTCTTGGATCACCACCAGCTACCAAGCACCTGATGCTGATGTAACCGAATAATTTTTTTTGAAATCTCAGATCCCTTCAAAGACTGCCTATGCTGATGCTGAGTGACTATCCCTGAGTAATTATCCTCTTCCTCCTCAATCATCACGCTGATAGCTTGTAAGAACATTTTTGGTTCTGGGCGCCACCACCAGTGCCTAAGGCACAATTTTTCTGCCCCTGTTTAACAGGGGCGTGTAATTACAATTTTTGATGCAATACTTTGCAGCAGGGCTCGTTCTCGTTCCTGTGTTCCAACTAGAGTGTCTGTGAGGGGTTGCAGTGTTGTGGCACCAGCACCACCACCACCACCACCACCAAAGGCCCAATTTTTCTGCCCCTGTTCAACAGGGGCATGTAATTACAATTCTTGATCTAATATTTCACAGCAGTCCCCTGTGAGGGCTTACAGTGTTGTGGCCACAACAACACCTAAGGCCCAAATTTCTGCTGAGTATATAGGGCAGGCCCCTACTTTCAAACATCTAACTTACAAACGACTCCTACTTGCAAACGGAAGGAGACAACAGGAAGTGAGATGAAATCTACCCCTAGGAAGGGAAATTCTCTCCTGTAAGAGTTAATATGGGAAAAATATTTCTCCTTTCCACTGATGCTTTCCAATCCTTGTTCCACAAAAAAAAACAAATTCTCAAAAAGCATTTGTCATTGGGACAAAAAGTGAGGTGAAATCTTCTAAAGAGGAGGAAAGACAGCAAAACAAATGTCACAGGGGTGATAACCCTTCCCTATGTTTTCCAAAAAGCTTAAAAAAGATTTTTTGGCTGGAGCTAAACACGTTAAAAATGTTCAAAATGACAAACAGATTCTACTTAACAACAAACCTACAGTCCCTGTATTGTTTGCACCGCCTGTATACTGCTGTTCAGAGTATATAGGGCCTGGTGGCCCCTTAATATCCATACAAGACCCAAAAGGCCTGGTAATGGACTGGGGGGTACCCATGGTGTTTGTCTTACTGATTTTCATCCATATTGCCAGGACCGGACATTACATTAAACCCGCAAGCAGTTTTAAATGAGATTTTTTCCTTAAAAAATGACATTTGGTGCAGGGACTGTTCTAAACATGGGAAACACATGCCACTTTACAGACATACTATAGACACCCCCCAGGTACGATATTTAAAGGAATATTTCACTTTTTTTTTTTACTTTAAGCATCATTAAAATCACTGCTCCCGAAAAAACGGCCGTTTTTAAAAGTTTTTTTGCATTGATACATGTCTCCTGGGGTAGGACCCGGGTCCCCAAACCCTTTTTAGGACAATACCATGCAAATTAGCCTTTAAAATGAGCACTTTTGATTTCGAACGTTCGAGTCCCATAGACGTCAATGGGGTTCTAACGTTCGTGCGAACTTTCGGTCCGTTCGCAGGTTCTGGTGTGAACCGAACCGGGGGGTGTTCGGCTCATCCCTAATAATGATCATGTTCCTGAGTGGAGAGACCAACCTTGAAGGAAAAAATATAGATTCTCATAGAATGTATGAGTAATCTTGAAATCCCATTAGAAAAAAATATAAGTAGACAAAAATAGAAACAATCATAAAAATTCAGAACGTTGAAGAAAAAGTTTGAGTCGCTATGCAACTGTAGGGTGCACCAATGTGCACTTATAGATAGGGGGAAATTTACCATTTCCTTCTGGGGTAAAAGTTTCTCTGAGAACAGATAGGTTTGAGAGTTTAGCAATATAAGCAGTGAACCGTAGTAATCCAGTGAGTTTAGGCATGACCAAGGCGCTTTTCTTGTGCGATTTATACTGCAAATTATTTGCTCTGAGAGTTATCTTCATCCATAGGGAGCAATCCCCATTTCCCCAACAACTTCAGGCCATCATCCAGTATATGAATATTGTAGGAAACACCATTACGATTAACGATCAATTTGGTTGGGAAACCCCATCTATATTTGAGATTATGAGTACGGAGTAACTTGGTAATGTAATTCAGGTTTTTCCGTGCCAATAAAGTTGCTTGTGAAAGGTCTGAGTAGAAAAAAATACCTGCATATGGATCATGTTGTCCTGCGCTTTGCATCAGGAGATCTTTAATAAGATAGAAATTAATTCTCGCAATAACATCTCTCGGGAGTTTTTCTGGTATATGCAAAGGTTTTGGCAATCGATGAGCCCTGTCAATTGTCAGCTCCTGATGCGGGATTTTGTGGAGTAGGTCAGACATCCTTTTTTTCAAAAATCCCTGTAATTCAGTATTTTTGACAGTTTCTGGGATCCCTCTGAATTTTATATTGTTGCATCTGGATCTATCCTCGATTTCTGACACTTTCAGCTTAAGTTGCCTCAATTCTTCTATTAGCTCAAAATGGGAGTCTACCAATTCATTATGCGCGTCAGCGACATTCTCCATTTTGTTTTCTATGTCATCAATTCTTACTCCTATACCTTCTATTGCCACATTAGTTTTGTGCATATATGAGAAAATAGTAAAAACCTTCGCGCCAGTGGTGTCGATAGCAGATAATATATATGAATTACATATACTGGTGATACATCTAGTAAGAAAACATTCCCAACAATAAAGAAAATTTGTGGAAATATATAAACAAACAATCAGTGTAAGCTGCTCCCCAATTTTTGAATAAACAAAAAAATAAATAATCAAAAAAAAGGAATGTAAGAAAGATAGGGGGCGCTAGATACCATAATATTCAAGTGCTCTAAATAAATATATTTCCTGCATTACCAAAAAAATGGAAATGTAAGAAAGCTAGGGGGCGCTAGATACCATACTATTCAAGTGCTCTAAATAAATATATCTCCTGCATTACCAAAAAAATAAAAATCATAATAATGACAAATCATAATTAGATTACACATTGAAGTGCCCACAATAGTGAAAAAAATATATAGTGATTGATTGTCCACATAAAAAAGTGATTGAAGTAGTTGAAGTGATATCTTTCAATATTATCCCAATCTTGTTGCTGTAAACAAAAGGTTTTCCATCACCAAAGGAAAATAAGAAAAGGAAAACACCTCGAAGTAGTAGATATCTGCTTACCAGATACCAATGACTCCTTTAGTTAAAAAGAGAGTCACTAGCGCTTGTGCAGGGTTGTGCCTGCTCACATGGATGGCCGGACTGTGGTTGGTATTATAGGCATGGATCGTTCCCGTCAAGCTCATTCAAGATAGGATAAGGATGCATAGGAAACAAAAACAGTCTCCATAGCGTAAAACCATTTATTAAAAAAGTAAACAAATTTAAAAGCCAAATGGCCGCTTACATTGGTGGGTGCCTACCCGGCACTGGGGCTGCTTGCATGTCAGGGTGACTTCGCAGTCAGAAAAAGCCTTTCATGTCTCCTCCACGCTGGCGTGCGTTCCAGCTCACACAGGGGGGCAGCCAAAGGATCCGGATGTTGTTGGGTGATAGGACATGTGACCACGTACCGCTCCGACGTACGTTTCATAGTGAACGTCTTCAGGGAAGCGCACATTGGTCACTGGAATGGTGGTTTTTATTAGGAACAGGAAGGGGGCGGGTAATTGGCAAATGGGCCACAGGAACTGTGCTCATAGCAATAAAGTTGGAAAGTTCATCTATGGTCTGGAGCTTAGCTCCATCTTGTGGATATTTACTATATTGTTCACAAAAAACTCCTTATTTAAAAACGAATGTGACTTCATATCAAACATCTCCTAGGGGGAGACGACATGTTGTTATAGTCCCCCTACTGGTTAAAAACAGGTAAGTGAATCCACCCATATAGGTGGTGGGGAAGTGGGAAAAAAAAAATAAGTGAATAAAATTAATGGTGGTGTTTTTTGTAGAGAAAAAGGGGGGGACTCATGTAACCCTGAATTCTATAGCAGCCCCAGTCTCGGTTTACATACAAAAATGATTACAAAACTAAATAGCATTTAATAAACCTTAAAAGGCTGCAATATGACCTATCCCCGTCTGACTCGAATAATAAAGGGGACAAAGAAGAGGGGGGGAAGAGTATTCCATCTTGCACCCTGGACAGCTATCTCTGACCACAACCATAATACAAGTGGTGCCTAACTCACTCACATGATCTGAGGTGGACAGATAATAATATTCCTAGACACTCCTGGACTCAATCATTTGTAAGAAAACAATTAAGGTCCAGATCTATGATTCTGTGGGAGGGAACCAAAGAAAGTTTTAATAAGTTTTTGGAGTGTATGAATATGAATAAGTACAATCTAAAGTTCACAGCGGAGTACAGTTTGGCCACGGTGAATTATTTGGATCTAACACTCTTCAAACAAGTTGATCATATTAGTACAAAGACTTTTTTTAAAGAAACTGACCGTAACGCATATGTCCCTACACACAGCTGTCACCATCCGCAATGGATAGGAACTGTACCGAAAGGGCAATACATGCGTATACGGCGAAATTGTGATAATATCTTGGATTATTTCACACAAGCAGCAATTCTCACCACTAGATTTAGAGAAAAGGGATACCCCGCCCATATCTTGACAAAATTGGTCTCACAGGTGGCAAATATGGACAGACAGTCCCTATTGGTCCCCAAACCAAAAAAAGAATATAAGGGTGACTGTGCGTTCATATCGGGCTTTCATCGCCAATACAAAACAGTAGAAGGTATCTTCAAAAAATTCTGGCCTATCCTACTCAAAGATAAAGATCTCCAATCTTCCCTGCCCAATAAACCTAAGTTTATCTACCGAAGGGCCCCTACCCTTAGGAATCGCTTGGCTCCAAATGTACCAGATCCCCCGGGAAACCTCCCACTTTCCTGGATGGTTCTGGGTTTCACTATTGCACTAGATGCAATGCTTGTAAAATAACCAGAAAACCAGGTACCAAGAAAAAGAAGACCCAATTCCAATCTATAGTAACACAACAACAATTTGATATTAAACCTCTCATCACATGCGATTCTGATCACGTAACATATGTTCTGGAATGCCCATGTTCCCTTCAATACGTGGGCAGAACTACACGCCAACTGAAAGTAAGAATAAATGAACATTTAACAAATATTAAAAAGGGATACCCTAACCATAGTGTCTCAAGACACTTCAAACTTTACCATTGTAGTGACCCATCACTATGTACATTCTATGGGATTGACAAAATCTCTAGGGATTGGAGAGGTACCCATATGAAAAGGGCAATATCTAGGAATGAAACGTACTGGCTTTATAAATTACGGACTATGCAACCACATGGGATGAATATAGATCTGGACCTTAATTGTTTTCTTACAAATGATTGAGTCCAGGAGTGTCTAGGAATATTATTATCTGTCCACCTCAGATCATGTGAGTGAGTTAGGCACCACTTGTATTATGGTTGTGGTCAGAGATAGCTGTCCAGGGTGCAAGATGGAATACTCTTCCCCCCCTCTTCTTTGTCCCCTTTATTATTCGAGTCAGACTGGGATAGGTCATATTGCAGCCTTTTAAGGTTTATTAAATGCTATTTAGTTTTGTAATCATTTTTGTATGTAAACCGAGACTGGGGCTGTTATAGAATTCAGGGTTACATGAGTCCCCCCCTTTTTCTCTACAAAAAACACCACCATTAATTTTATTCACTTATATATTTTTTCCCACTTCCCCACCACCTATATGGGTGGATTCACTTACCTGTTTTTAACCAGTAGGGGGACTATAACAACATGTCGTCTCCCCCTAGGAGATGTTTGATATGAAGTCACATTCGTTTTTAAATAAGGAGTTTTTTGTGAACAATATAGTAAATATCCACAAGATGGAGCTAAGCTCCAGACCAAAGTTGAACTTTCCAACTTTATTGCTATGAGCACAGTTCCTGTGGCCCATTTGCCAATTACCCGCCCCCTTCCTGTTCCTAATAAAAACCACCATTCCAGTGACCAACGTGCACTTCCCTGAAGACGTTCACTACGAAACGTACGGCGGAGCGGTACGTGGTCACATGTCCTATCACCCAACAACATCCGGATCCTTTGGCTGCCCCCCTGTGTAAGCTGGAACGCACGCCAGCGTGGAGGAGACATGAAAGGCTTTTTCTGACTGCGAAGTCACCCTGACATGCAAGCAGCCCCAGTGCCGGGTAGGCACCCACCAATGTAAGCGGCCATTTGGCTTTTAAATTTGTTTACTTTTTTAATAAATGGTTTTACGCTATGGAGACTGTTTTTGTTTCCTATGCATCCTTATCCTATCTTGAATGAGCTTGACGGGAACGATCCATGCCTATAATACCAACCACAGTCCGGCCATCCATGTGAGCAGGCACAACCCTGCACAAGCGCTAGTGACTCTCTTTTTAACTAAAGGAGTCATTGGTATCTGGTAAGCAGATATCTACTACTTCGAGGTGTTTTCCTTTTCTTATTTTCCTTTGGTGATGGAAAACCTTTTGTTTACAGCAACAAGATTGGGATAATATTGAAAGATATCACTTCAACTACTTCAATCACTTTTTTATGTGGACAATCAATCACTATATATTTTTTTCACTTTTGTGGGCACTTCAATGTGTAATCTAATTATGATTTGTCATTATTATGATTTTTATTTTTTTGGTAATGCAGGAGATATATTTATTTAGAGCACTTGAATAGTATGGTATCTAGCGCCCCCTAGCTTTCTTACATTTCCATTTTTTTGGTAATGCAGGAAATATATTTATTTAGAGCACTTGAATATTATGGTATCTAGCGCCCCCTATCTTTCTTACATTTGTGCATATATGACTGCACATCTTGTTGAATCGCTCCTCTCAGGGACAGAAGCATTTCTTTGATATCTGTATCAAGTATAGGCTGTCCAGATGTAGGGAAGGCAAGCAGTTTATCAGCACAGGGATTATTAACAGGTGGCTGGTCATAATCAGGCAGTGAACTACTGGCATGTTCATCTGAGGGGAAAATCCTCCTTCTTTGTCTCTGAGGTCCAATAATTTCTTCCCCCCATGTCAGGGTCAGACACATATCTGCCGTTTTCAGTGTTACCAAGCTCACTGTCTGTCACTGCTGTTCAGCCCAGAGTGCTGAGGTAAAGCTGTGCCGTTTTTTCTCACAGAATCACTATAGTGATTCTTAAATGACCCCAATTTCCTGGGTCCTCCGCGGTCTTTCCTTTTCCCAATTGTGACACGTTATTACTCCAGATATTCCAGTATCTTTTTGTGCCCTCAATACCTCTTTTAGTTGCCGTGTGTCGCTTCAGGGAAAGTCAGTGCTGCAGAGCTCAGCTAGATAGCAGCCATCTTCCTCCACTGCTGACCACCCCCCCCCCCAAAAAGAAAATTCTGTTTAGTCATCCCACTGCATACAGAACAAATAACACACAAGTGAAAAAGACATTCATATCTTAAGCTTTGTATGATCTGCTTAGCAATAGGAGGTCATCCAATTCTGGTGAGAGTTCTGTTTGCATATAGGTGTGGACACTGGAGGTAAAATGGAGAAGTGTACCTAATTTGTTTCAAGATTGATCACAAAATATGGACTTTACAAATTAATGACTTTTTACATTATGTGTTATTTGGTGTATGCATTGGGATAATGATCACAATTTAAAATTTTGGGTTATATGTTGTGTGTTTATTAATATTTTTGTAGGCAAGGTGTGTTACTGGTATCACTTACTGTGTGCTGGTATATATACATTTATATTATGCGTTATAAGATGCACTTTTGGTACAGGAACATAAGCCATCTTTGGCAAATGACTTGTTCTAAAACTTTATTTAAATCCACATTAAAAAAAATTGAGGAAAATAAATTTGCAGTAGTCTAAACAGACAAGCAAATGCAGTCAAAATACATACAGTATTAGATCCAAAACCAAAAATTATATATACCGTATTGCAGCTTATCAATTCCTAAATGCTGTGGCTGCATTTGTTTCCTTTTTTAGGCTTTGGTTTCACACACCTTTGGACAGCAGTAGGGATATGGTTAGTTTTAGATGGAATACCAGATTTAGATTCACTAACAAATTGAATCCAAATTCCAGCTATCACTTTAGGTAGTTACAGCAAGTTTTTTTTTTTTCTTTTTTTTGTTTCGAATAAAGATTTTACATAAATAAAAAAATGTGGCTGCTTGACATGTTCAGTCCCCATACCTCTCAGTTCATGGATTTGATGTTTGGATGTAACAAAGTGTACTGGTACTGGTTTATTCAAATCTGTCTCTTCATCCTTCTCAGTCACTCCTATGTTTCTTGAAGTGTCTCTTGGGGGCCAGTTGCTTTACTCACATAGCTCAATGCATAAGTGAGTTGCATTCATTGCAATTATGACACCTTTAACATCCCTCCTCTAATGCCCCGTACACACGGTCTGACATTGATCTGACATTCCGACAACAAAATCCTAGGATTTTTTCAGACGGATGTTGGCTCAAACTTGTACACACGGTCGCACAAAGTTGTCGGATTTTCCGATCGCCAAGAACGCGGTGACGCCAACCACGTACGACGAGACTAGAAAAGGCCAGCTCAGAACCAAGCGCGGCACCCTTTGGGCTCCTTTTGCTAATCTCGTGTTAGTAAAAGTTTGGTGAGAGACAATTCGTGCTTTTTCGGACTCGTGGCTTTCAGATCGTTTTCTGCAGTTCAGTTTGTGCTTGTGGGTTTGTATCTGCTCTTCAGTGCGTGCAAGCAAGCTATGCATGACTTTCATTAGTCATTGTGTTCTTGTTCATTCGTTGCTGTTTTTCAGGTTGCTCTTCACAGGCCTTGCTGTTCTTCAGTGCGTTCTGTTACTTCGTTCTGAGCAGCCGACCGTTTTCTAGCCATGTTGCACATACGTACTCCTCGTAGAGTTCGTGCTGTGCGGGGGCTTGGTGTTGGGGTCCTGACCTTGACACAAGTCCAGTCCATGAACAGAGTGGGAAGGAGTTCATGGACCAAGAATTGGTTGCTTTAGCGTGACCAGTTCTGTCATATGCCTTTGCTCCGTGAGATCCGTGAGAATAATCTTGATAATTTCAGGAACTTTCTCAGAATTATTGACCCCGTATTTCACCGTTTGTTGGCTTTGCTGACCCCCCTATAGCAGGCAGGATACCTGCATGAGGCAAGCCATCACTCCAGAGCAGAGGCTCGTCGCCACCCTGCGGTACTTGGCGACGGGGAGAAGCCTGCAGGACCTCAAGTTCTCGACAGGCATCTCCCCCCAGGCTCTGGGGATCATTATCCCGGAGACCTGTTCTGCCATCATACAGGTCCTGCAGAAGGAGTATATGAAGGTAAGATGTATCCTTGAATATCACATTTTATTGTATTTAATGTTTGATAATATATTGTATTTCTTTCCTCATTCCCTAATTACCATGATTGTAATATGCTGTGAATGTCCCCTTTGTCCTCATTCATGCTGGATTTTTATGTAATTATTTTTGTTGTCCTTCATACATATTTGCCTTCACTTACCTCCCCAGCATGCTCTATATTCACCTCATGTAGTCACTTAACAATGTATTTTATCAGCTCCATAGTAGTGCTTTAACCCAAACACCCCCTAAAATGTTATTAAAAGTGATTTGTGCTTTAAATTCAGGCAGAGTGCCAGAGGCTTTTTTTTGGGGTGTCCCCAAATCATTTTTATTAACCCTCCCTCCCCCCAACTGCTAAGTCAGCTGATAACAATTCTCTATCTATCCTCAATCATCTATCTGCTGACTTTGCCAAACCCATACACACTATACCCATCTCTTTTGTGGTCAGATTTATGGATGAATTCCCCAAAGCATGTAGTGCAAGGGCCTGCCTGTATACTTTCAAATAGTACTGTTTAAGTTTTTGTATTCTATTATTATCTTGATAGGTAATAGCAGAATGTCCAAATGTGCTCAAATGGTACAGTGTGTATTTATATCTTTATATTATGACACTTCTTACCTGTCCAGTGGGCTGCCAATAGTGTAACTAAGGAGGGGCTGTTCAAAGTAATACACATTATTTAGGCATTCATCTCTCAATGAAGTGGAGAGGGTTACCTGTCCAAGAGTCCCCCCCCTTTAATGTTAGAAATGGCCCAGGAGAGGGGGGGGGGGGGATATGATAGGTGTACCTTATACTTTGGTATTGTAAAATTCCCTTTAATAAATGGTATCTTGATGTTGGCCAAGAATGTTTGTGTATAATCTGCTTTCCATGTTTTAATGTGCAAAAAGACTAATTTTTTTTTGTTTTCCTCCACAGTTTCCTTCCACGCCACAGGAATGGCAGACTGTGGCCTCCCACTTTGCCCAGCGGTGGGACTTTCCTAACTGCGAAGGGGCAATTGATGGGAAACATGTCCACATCGTCCCACCACCCAACTCGGGGTCGTATTATTATAATTATAAGGGGTTTAATAGTATTGTGATGTTGGCGGTGGTGTCGGCTAATTATGAGTTCCTGTATGTGGACGTGGGGAAGAATGGCCGGATGTCTGATGGTGGAGTCATCACCCAGATGGAGTTTTACAGGCGTCTCCAGAATGGCAGCTTGGACTTGCCACCTCCAGAAGACAATGTGGAAGGACTCCCATTCGTCTTCGTTGCAGATTAAGCCTTTGCGCTGGGGGACCACCTTATGCGGCCATTCCCGGTGAGGACCCTCACCCCGGACCAGAGGGTTTTTAATTACCGGCTGACCAGAGCCAGAAGAGTGGTGGAGAACACATTTGGAATCATGGCCAGCCGGTTCCGCCTATTTCTTACACCCATCCATATGGCGGAGTATAAACTGAATCATATAATCCTGGCATGCTGTGTTGTACATAACTTTTTACGGCAACATTCTGCCAACTATGTTGGCTCAGTTGGGCCTGAGGCCGGAATTATAAATGAAACAACCCTGACGGCGCTTGAAAGTGGCCGTCCTGGCTTGCCCTCCCTGAGTGCCCGTGATGTCCGGCTAAGATACCTTGAGTTCTTTGTGGGTAGGGGAGCCATCAATAAGCCAGACAATTTGTGAAACCTTGATCAAATAGAAAAAAAAATACGCAAATCTTTGGTGACATTTACTGCTTGTGTTTGTTTTAGCTGACCCTGTGAGAAATTGGTGAGTCCAGAAAATGGCATGATTGTGTAACCTTACAAAGCACTGTTGGATGTTATTTACTAAAGGCAAAGACACTTTGCACTACAAGTGCACTTGAAACTGCACTGAAACTGCACTTGTAGTGCAAAGTGGATTTGCCCTTAGGAAATAACCCCCATTGTCACAGAAAGCAGCAATTAGAGCACCACAAAAGTGTTGTAGCGTTGAGACAATAATCCACACATTCTTGATTAACAATCTTTTTAATACCTGCACAATCACATGTGCATTTAGAAAAGGTTTTTAAAACAAATCAACATGTTTGTTGAATAACAATTTTTGGGGTGGCATTATGAAAAATAGAAATGTCCATTTAAGATAAAACAGGCATGTTTCAAACCAACAAGAAAGACACAAATCTTGAACTTGCAAAGTTCACATTTGGTAGAACTTGAAGGCAATATCAGACATGAGTATTTAGGAACTGTGTTTGATATTGTGTTCAGATGGGGTGAAGTCACCCCAGGAAAAGCCAAATTTTGAAGATACACACCAATTTACGAATGTCAACATGTGCTAGCTGCCATCACGGGGGATTAAGGGACGTGTTTTGGGGGAGCAACCCCTTCCTCTCAGCTACTTTATTATTGAGGAAGGGGTTGCACCCCCAAAACGCCTAAATTGATCTCCCGTGATGGCAGATAGCACATGTTGGCACACTGTGTGCATCTTCAAAATTTGGCTTTTCTAAAAATCGCATAAAAATTTTTAACATTGTAGCACAACAAAAACAAAGGAATTTGGAGGGGTTTTAAACTCTCCCCAAAACATCAATGATGTTCTTATTTTTTAGAATAACATCATTGATGTTTTTCGTGATGTTTTCCAATGCAACATTACACCCCATGATCTCCCCAATCAGGATCTGGGCACTTTCCGAGGTGAAAGGATCTGGATCCACAACATCACGATCACCTAAAAAGAGAGAAACCAAAAAAAAGAACAGGTATTATAAATATGCCGGCATCCATCTCTTACCTGAGCCTGTGGTCGCAGACACTCACCTGTTGTGGTGACTAGTTCCACCACGTCTTCCTCCTCCTGCTCTGCTTGTCTTTGGGGTATTTCCCCTTCTTCCAGAGGTGGGGGGTCTCTGGTATCCTCGGATGAGGGGTGTCCTCCGAGTCTTTTCTCCCCTATGTAAAAAAAAAAAGGTATACTTAGCACACAGATATTTGATGGCAGAACTAAAAATATGAAACATTGCTTGGAAGTGGGGTACAATTGTCTGTTTTGGTAGAGTTCCAAGATGTAGCATTTTCAGTGTCCTTTGTCAAGCTTCAATACTTTACCTGTTTTGTACAAACTTCACAGATGGAGACCCCCCTATAGTATACACTGGAGCACCTGTGTGGGACCCCTAATAAAAAGGGTGTTCTTGTGTCCCACACTAGTGCTACAGCGTCCAGATGTGTAAACAGCTGCTGAATGTCCTCTCCTTACACAGAATCTAGTTTGCTATTCATTCTAGTAACAAACCCATCTACACAACCAAATTATTTTCAGACAAGTTTGCCATCAAAAATGTGGGCAAATGCATATGGCAAAAACAATGGTGTTTTATAGGCCGAAAGACAAATGTTTGATAGGAACGAATAATGTGCCCATGAACATGAAAGTTGCCATTTTAAACTGTACAACAGTTCCTAAAAGCACATGGAGCAGCACGAACGTAATAAACAGAAAAAGAATAGGAACACAGCACAACTACTTACTTTTTTGCAGCACTCTCCGGATCTTTCTGTACTGCTCATGCTCTCTTAATTTCAGGTCCAACCACCGCTTCCTGAGCTGATCTTTCGATCGTCGTACCCTGAAATTCCGGTGCAGACTCTTGACCACTTTCGCCATGATCTTGGCCTTTCTGACATTGGGGTTGGGGTAAGGTCCATACTTCCCATCATATTTGGCCTTCTTCAGGATGTCGACCATCTCCAATATCTCCCCAAAGGACATATTTGAGGCCTTAAATCTTCTCCTTCTGGATCCAGACGTTTCCGGATCCGGGCTTTCCTCCTCCTCATTGCTGTAATTAGCACACACCTCTTGTGTCTCCGCCATGTGCTCTTCCCCCACTGCACAAAACGAAAAGGGGAAAGAACGTCAGGGGCGGGCGGAGTTACACGCATGCGCAGTGTGTATAAAGCGTAACACGTGTGCGTAGTACGTACGATCTGTGAGCGGAGGAAAGAGCATCGGAGGCGCCGATCGTGAGAACGAAGGTAAGATCTAAACTTGGGCCTATACTGCTTCTAAATTGAGGCCTATATTGTCACAAGATTAGGAGAGTTTGGCCTGACATTAGGGTTTGTCTTGTGTTGTGTCTTGCATGGCTTCAACGACCACAATTTCCTCCCCCTGTTCATAGAAAAATACAGGGAGCTGCCCTGTCTGTGGCAGATGAGACACCCCCATTACAACAATAAACAAAAGAGGCAGGCAGCGCTGGAGAAACTGCTGGAGTTGGTGAAGCCGGTGGTCAACACAGCAACCATCCCCTTTTTAAAAACCAAAATTGGTGGCCTGAGGAGCACTTATCTAAGGGAGCGCAAGAAGGTCACAGATTCCCAGAGGTCCGGAGCTGCAGCAGATGACATTTATGTCCCCAGGCTGTGGTACTATGAGAGACTGCGATTTCTGTCAGACCACACTGAAGTCAGGGAATCCCTCTCCACTCTTCCTTCCACTCTTCCTTCCACCCCAGCTGAGGCTTCCGATGTCCAACCTGAGCCTTCCAGCCAGGAAGAAGTGGAGGAGCCCAGCTGGAGCCAGGTATAGCATTGTTCTACTGATTTCTGGTCAATAAATAAATTATGTTTACTAGATGTTATTATTGATTACTAATTGCTGATTTAATAAAGTGTTTTACATATCAAGAGACAGTAGTGGGCAAAAATAATTGGGACAAGAATGAAAAATGCTGGGCTCAGAAGGATAGTCTGTTATATTTGTTAACATTCAATTTGCAACAATCATGAGGTGAAAATTGTGTGTGATTGATGAATAAAAAACTCAAACTATGTCCCTTTTTCATACACAGGAAGACCTCAGCCAGGAGGAGGCTGTGGAATGTGGCAGCCAGGAGGAGGCGGGGTTAGTGGCAGCCAGGAGGAGGCGGGGCTAAGTGTCAGCCAGGAGAAGCCTGGGACAAGTCGAAGCCTGACAGAATCGCAGGTTGCTCCCCTCTGCCTTACATACAAAAGAGCGAGGAAGGCGACTCACATGCAGGATTCTGTGCTCAGGCTAATTCAGGAGGCTTCTGCGTCCCTCCGAGCCTTACCCACTCCTGAAGAGGCCTTTGCCTGCATGGCTGCCACAAAACTGCAGGGCATGCAGGAGGGTCAACGCAAACTATGTGAGGACCTTCTGTATAAAGTCCTAAGTAAGGAGGTGAAAGGTGAACGAACACCCAATACCCACCTGAGTGAGTTGGCCCCTCCCCCTCCTCCTCCTCCTGCCCCAACTCCACCACCAGAGCCACAGCATGGAAGGAAGCGTGGAAGGAAGACCAGAGAGTGATGGCCCTGGGTTCAGTCTGGTCTGACAAAATATGCAGTCTCTTGTATGACCACAGCCTGGGGACACAGATGTCATCTGCTGCTTTCCGGATCTCTGGGACTTCTGGACCAGACTGCACTCCGTTAGATAAGGACTTCTCAGGCCACCAATTTTGCTTGAAAATAGTTGATGTGTGCCCTGGGGGTCCAAGGCTTCACCCATTTCTGCTGTTTCTCGAGCGTTGCCTCCCTCTTTGTTTAGTTGTGAGCCATTAATAAAGGAATTTTTTGTTCAATTATACTCGCCTATGTGTGTTTTCCTTCAAAAAGGACAGTTTGTTTGTGAGGAGGCAGGGACAATTCAAAAATACAATGTGAAATTACCAAGAGACAACAACACCAAACAATCTCCTACAGATTAAATAATACAAGATATCAATGGTGTTGTGGTAACTTGACACACAAAACACACACAAAAATATTATAGCATAAAACACAACAAAAACAACAATAAAAACACAGCCTTGAAAAACAAAACAAACCCCCGAAAAAAACAAAACCAGCCTGGAAGAAAACAAAAAAAATTACAAACAACCAAAAACAAATTTGGGCAGATGTGACAAATCTAAATATATTGAAGGAATCCCAATAAATAATAAAGAAATACGTTTGTGAGAAGTCTGTGTGAATATGAGCAGCAAAACTACTTCATTCTTCTCACATTCAAAAGAAGAAGAGAGTGCGCTGTATTAAACTATTTTTGACATTGCAGCGTGACGAAAGTGCTGTATCCATTCCAAACGCTAATTTTACCAGACCAAGTTGTTCCGTCTCGGAATTTCTTCTGAGCATGCGTGGCACTTTGTGCAACGGAACTGGCCACACGTGGTCGGAATTGACGCGATCGGATTTTGTTGTCTGAAAAATTTATAGCCTGCTCTCAAACTTTGTGTGTCGGAAAATCCGATGGAAAATGTCCGATGGAGCCCACACATGGTCAGAATTTCCGACAACATGCTCCGATCGGACATTTTCCATCTGAAAATCTGACCGTGTGTACGGGGCATAAGAGATTCTGGATGGGGCTTTAGTGTATTTGTGTCTGGGTACAGCCTGCACAAGGTGATCTCGTAAGTTTTGATTGCATTTGTAAGCAACTAGGGGCATCATCCTGAGTTACAGTAGGTAGCCAAAGCAGTTATTAACAAGAACCAGACATTCTAATAGATATTCATTCAGCAAATCTGGCAGATTTCGCCTAGTCAGAAAATGTCCAATGTGTCAAGCTTTTTCTACATTTAATGAAGAGTGGAAGTCTTGAGCTTTTTCAAAAAGTCACTAGTGTCCCTGATGTATGTTGGTAAATCCCTCACCAATGGCTGTTAATGAAAGTCAATGAATTGGGACAACAGCTGGGCAATCTACCCTATATCAGAAACAATCAGTCTAAATGTTAAGGGTGTAGTCCCTTTGTGGATTTTTGGTAGGCCATAAATAACTGGATAACAGGGATAGTAATTGTACAAAAAATCTTCAATCTAGCCATTTATCCAGCCATTGGACCAACCAATATTAATGGGATTGGTCAAACTACTCCTAGTACTCTGCAATGGATTCTTCTTCAACATCATATAACTGGTAGTATCCGCCAACATGGCAAGCATACCTTCCCTATAGTCTATAGTTAATGATTACAATCGACTCAGGCTTATTGTCAGGTTTGCTAATAATGTTCTTATCTCTCGGAGCCCTTTGAGTTATTCCGCGGCACGAGACAGGGCTGCCCGCTCTCCCCCAGCCTGTTCGCTCTGGCGTTGGTGCCACTGGCAATCTCAGTCAGGAGTGCTCCGGATGTCCTGGGCTTGCGGGTGGGTCTGTTGGAAGAGCGGCTGTCTCTGTACGCGGATGACGCGCTTCTATACCTGAATGATGTGGGCCTGTCTCTCCTTGCGGCCTTGAGAATCTTTGACAACTTTGGGGGGGTTATCTGGTATAAGGATCAACTGGACCAAATCAGTACTGTTCCCTCTGGACGATGCAGCTGCCTCTGGGCCACCATCCTCCCCACTACAGTGGGTGACGGAGTTCAAATATTTAGGGATAGTAATCACGAAAAACCCATCAGACTTTATAATTAAAAATTTGAGCCCTATCTTGAGTATGTTGCGTGCAAAGTGTTTGGCCTGGGCTGACTTACCTTTAAATCTATTGGGACGCATCAACCTCCTTAAGATGATGATACTTCCTAAATTTACCTATGTTTTTAGAAACTCCCCGGTATGGGTCCCTGTCTCGTTTTTTAAGGAGGTTGATGGTCTGGTGGGAACCTTTATTTGGGGGGGTGGGAACCCCAGATTGGCGCGCTCTACCCTGTGGCTGCCTGCCTGTTTTGGGGGATTAGCCCTCCCCAACTTTCAGGTTTACTACTGGGCGGCTATGTTGGTGTCGGCCTACTGGGGGTTTCAAGGTTCTAAAATGAATGCGGCAGTCTGCCTTGAGGCAAACTATTTGGGCTCCCTTACTGATCTACGAAACTTTCCCTATCGAGGTCCGGGTGCGTATACGCGAGTTCCCGAACCCACTCGGGCAACGTGGAGGGTGTGGGTGGCTGCAAGACGTAGATTCCTATTACCGGGTCAATTATCGCCAGCGAACCCGTTATGGGGAAATCCAGCTCTTAAACACTTCCGGACTGTGCCTGACCCACAGCTTTGGGCCAGGTTCGGCATTACAACTATAGTACAGATTATGCCCAGAGGGGAATTACTTTCTATCATGGAAATAATGAATAAATTCCAGTTGCCCAGAGGGATGAGGTTTAGATGTTTTCATTTAAGACATGCGGCACGGGCTCAGTTTCCTCAGACACCTTTGCTTCAGGCAGATCCCATTGAGGAGCTATTGGCGTCTGGAGATGTTTCTAAGCCCCTTTCCACCTTGTATATTGTACTCCTAGGCAAGGACTCTCCTAAAATAGCAAAATTATGGGACAGTTGGCACACCGACATTCCATCATTAGACAGAGAGGACTGGGAGGAATGTCTAGATAACGGTCCTAAACTGGTGATTGCATCTAAGGATAAATTAATCCAGGTCAAATTTATTCATAGGATTTACTACACCCCACAGAGACTCCATCGCATATTCCCTGACAGAGACCCTATGTGTAACAAATGTAAGTGTCAAATTGGAACCTTTTTCCACATGTTCTGGGAATGCCCATTGATAGCAAAGTATTGGTGTGCGATATTTGCAGAGATAAATTCCAGGTTGCAAATATCCATACCAATCACTCCGGAGTTGGCCCTTCTTGGGATTCATGACAATGAACAAAGAGCCTATCATTTAAAATTACTTGTTTGCTTTCTGCTTTATTATGCCAAGAAGGAGATACTGATGAAGTGGATAGACCCCTCACCCCCAACCGTGTCGGCCTGGGAAGCACAGATTGAGGCAGCTATACCTATGTATAGAATCACATATATCAATTGAGGTTGTCCATGGAAATTTGAGAAAGTGTGGACACCTTGGCTCTCATCTTAGGGAACCACAGTGGATTTATGTATTATGTGGGGGGGAGGGAGGGGAAGTTCCCGGATACATGAGGTACTTTTATCTGTAATCATCTTGTCTAATATATTAATATATATTGATGTTCACCTCTTGCACATGTATGTCACTGCTATGCGATTGCTCATGCTTATCTGTCATGTAATGTTCTGAATTATGTCAAAAGGTATCCTGTAACTTTCTTCCATATGATACAATAAAGCACACCTGTTTGATAAAAAAAAAATAATGTTCTTATCATCTCTAAGTGGTCTTAGGGCAGAGAATTGCTCTGGGCTCAAGTTATGCCCCGTACACACGATCGGAAATGCCGCCAGCAAAACTCCAATGAGAGCTTTTGGTCGGAAAATGCGACTGTGTGTATGCTCGGACTTTTGCTGGCGGGATTCCAGCCAGCAAAAGATTGAGAGCAGGTTCTTAATTTTTCAGTCGGAAAAAGTTCCTAGCCGAAAATGCGATCATCTGTATGAAAATACAATAAAGGAAGGAACTGCTGCGCCAACCAAAACAAACCAAGTATGTATAGAATACAAAATGTAATAAAAACGATAAGCTGCCAACACCACCAATTAGACTAATTGTGACAATAGATATAAGAAAAAAAGTGTAGCGCTATAATGTGTCAATAGAAAACATTAACATTAAAGTGTACTGATTGACCAGTAGTGTATATCCCAAAAATTAAATAATATTGAAACAAATAAACAAAAAGCAGTAAAGCAGTAGAAATTCAAAGATGTGCAAAGAGAACCACTCTTGTTTAAAACCTTTGAAATATGGCAATATAAAGGGTGTGTATTACACAGATTGAACCCGACCCCCTAAAGCCAACAAAAAGCAGATAGGGATGGGAACAAGTGTTAAGTCCCTGAAGTGAGAGAAGTTCTTGTATTCAGGTAGAGACTTCTTAAAGCATAGATCCAGGTCACATAGAAATAGTTGTTACTGATGGACTCCTCCACTGATCAGCCTGATGCAAAGAGTAATAAAAATGCCCTTACCAGACGCGGTGGACTCACAAGCCATACAGCGGTGAGTCATACGAGCTTGAACCGTGTAGCACGGTAAGGTTAAGGCTGTTCCTGGTCTGCAACCGGATGGACTTAGGAAGGACTCCAATCTCAAGCAGTCTCTCGGTTCGTCCTCCAGCACTCTCTTGGGTCTCAGGTAGTTGGAGATAAGGAGAAAGTGGACAAAAGGAAGCTCCACATAGTGTAAATCCAATCAGGAGATTTATTGTATAAAAAATCTTTTCCAACGAAAAAATTCCAAATAAAAACCAATATTTCATAAAAACGTAATTAGCGCAGTAGACAGATGGTAAAGGTAGCGTCCTACACCCGACGCGTTTCGTCTGAGAAGACATCAACTGGGGTACAGCTAACCTCTCATCTGCTGCGCTATTTAATACAAAAATGCTCTAATCCGCATTGGGGACACCTGCGTAGCGTGACTTCCGGGTTTGCGTCATGTGATGGTATTCGATGTCAGCTGACTTACTATCTGGCCTATCAACAAATTGAATTCAGGATCCAAACCAAGCCTCGGTTTGGATCCCATGTACAGCCAATTATAATTGGGCGAATGAGGACATGTGATCCCCACGTCCAGGCGTCACAGCACGGTGACGCGGAGCCCAATAATAAGCCCTTGTTAGCTGGCTTCTTATGGACGTATGCGTCACCACGCCTCTACGTGGCGACGTCACACGTCCACTATACCCTCTCATTATACAAAATAATGCAGACGAACCGCTCGCATTGCGCAGGCGCAGCAGCACGGAAATCCAAGTCCATCCCACCTAAGTTTATCAAGGGACAGTGTCTTCTGAACGGCCATCGATCAAAAACACTTCCTCACTCCATTCGCCACTCATGTAAATCTCCATCACTGATAGGATTGGCGGACATAGATTTTATGTCATCCAAAGAGAAAATAATCACTGGGGCATAGGAGTAATATAGGTGCATGGACTAATAAAATCATTGAGGAGAACTCTGAATGTGGAACCCTGATAGTCACGACACACATGTTCCCCAATGTTTACAAACATTGTTCTTGAACCAAATGGCACAGTCTCTTACACAGCTGTGTGTTACAAACTATCTAGTTGTGTAAAAATTGTGTAAAAAATGCATAAAAAATGCATATAATATATAATATTGAAAAAGAAGAAGAAAAAAAATATATGCATAAATATATAATCCCAGGAAGTAAAAGTCCACCTGATGAGTTGGTCATGACGACCAAACCCATCTGGGAAGAACCCATGTCCAAAACAGGAGGTATGCAAGCCTCCTATTTGACCTCCTGTATTTGGGTCATGGGTATCTCCTGTTTAAATGTAAACAGAGAAAAGGAAGATAGGGAAAAAAAAAAAAAAAAATGAAGGAATCCAAAACAATTGATCTCGGCCGAGATCCTAAAACAACGCTTTTGCGAAAAGGGATACGATAATTCCCTTATCGCAAAGGAGATCCAACAAGTAGCCTTAATGGATCGGGCCTCTCTACTGACAGCCCAATCAGGTGAACCTAAAAAACAGGGAGATTCCAAGCACAAATGGTCTTTCTTAACGAATTTTTCCACTCAACATAGACAAGTTAGAGACATCATTAAAAAACACTGGAAAGTATTGAAGAGTGATACCATTTTGGGCCCTGTACTACCCGAACAAGCTGCTACTATATTTAGGGGTGCTCCATCAATTAAAGGACAAATCGCACCGAATGTAATAGATTCTCCAAAGAAAATTTCATTCTTCCACAATATGCAGGGATTTTATCCTTGTAGAAGATGCACAGTTTGCAAATGGAATGCTTGCCAAGCACGTAAAATGGATACATTCAATTCTACTACTACAGGCAAAATATACAGTACAAAACAATTCGCTACATGCAAAACCCCATACATTGTATATCTCATTACATGTCCGTGCAAAAAACAATATATTGGTCGGACAATACGGAATTTCACCACTAGGGTGAAAGAACACATCACAGCAATCAAGAAAGGCAAAACTAACCATAGCGTTTCTAAACACTATGCATTACATCACGACCGCAATCCAGTAGGAACCACTTTCCAGGTTATAGACAGGTTCGTTCCACATTGGAGAGGGGAATCTAGCATAAGGGGAGTCTCTAAACTCGAAACCTGGTGGATACACCAAATTAAATGTTATGTACCCCACGGTTTAAACATCGAGTGGGACATAAACGCGTTTATAAATCAGTCTTAAGACCCTCATTACGCCCTCCCTCCACTCTGGAAATGTCTATACATATTTTCTGGTTGACTGTAGGTATTCTAATTTATAGTAGATTTCACCATTTCTACCACAAAGACTCTACAATACATACTATGTCCATTTAATCAAATATTCAATTGTTTTGGATTCCTTCATTTTTTTGTTTCTTTTTTTTTTTTTTTTTTTTTTTCCCTATCTTCCTTTTCTCTGTTTACATTTAAACAGGAGATACCCATGACCCAAATACAGGAGGTCAAATAGGAGGCTTGCATACCTCCTGTTTTGGACATGGGTTCTTCCCAGATGGGTTTGGTCGTCATGACCAACTCATCAGGTGGACTTTTTACTTCCTGGGATTATATATTTATGCATATATTTTTTTTCTTCTTCTTTTTCAATATTATATATTATATGCATTTTTTATGCATTTTTTACACAATTTTTACACAACTAGATAGTTTGTAACACACAGCTGTGTAAGAGACTGTGCCATTTGGTTCAAGAACAATGTTTGTAAACATTGGGGAACATGTGTGTCGTGACTATCAGGGTTCCACATTCAGAGTTCTCCTCAATGATTTTATTAGTCCATGCACCTATATTACTCCTATGCCCCAGTGATTATTTTCTCTTTGGATGACATAAAATCTATGTCCGCCAATCCTATCAGTGATGGAGATTTACATGAGTGGCGAATGGAGTGAGGAAGTGTTTTTGATCGATGGCCGTTCAGAAGACACTGTCCCTTGATAAACTTAGGTGGGATGGACTTGGATTTCCGTGCTGCTGCGCCTGCGCAATGCGAGCGGTTCGTCTGCATTATTTTGTATAATGAGAGGGTATAGTGGACGTGTGACGTCGCCACGTAGAGGCGTGGTGACGCATACGTCCATAAGAAGCCAGCTAACAAGGGCTTATTATTGGGCTCCGCGTCACCGTGCTGTGACGCCTGGACGTGGGGATCACATGTCCTCATTCGCCCAATTATAATTGGCTGTACACGGGATCCAAACCGAGGCTTGGTTTGGATCCTGAATTCAATTTGTTGATAGGCCAGATAGTAAGTCAGCTGACATCGAATACCATCACATGACGCAAACCCGGAAGTCACGCTACGCAGGTGTCCCCAATGCGGATTAGAGCATTTTTGTATTAAATAGCGCAGCAGATGAGAGGTTAGCTGTACCCCAGTTGATGTCTTCTCAGACGAAACGCGTCGGGTGTAGGACGCTACCTTTACCATCTGTCTACTGCGCTAATTACGTTTTTATGAAATATTGGTTTTTATTTGGAATTTTTTCGTTGGAAAAGATTTTTTATACAATAAATCTCCTGATTGGATTTACACTATGTGGAGCTTCCTTTTGTCCACTTTCTCCTTATCTCCAACTACCTGAGACCCAAGAGAGTGCTGGAGGACGAACCGAGAGACTGCTTGAGATTGGAGTCCTTCCTAAGTCCATCCGGTTGCAGACCAGGAACAGCCTTAACCTTACCGTGCTACACCACGGTTCAAGCTCGTACGACTCACCGCTGTATGGCTTGTGAGTCCACCGCGTCTGGTAAGGGCATTTTTATTACTCTTTGCATCAGGCTGATCAGTGGAGGAGTCCATCAGTAACAACTATTTCTATGTGACCTGGATCATCTGTATGCAATTCCGACGCGCCAAAAATCACGCATGCTCAGAATCAAGTACGTAGGGAGGCGCATGCGCGGAGGATCCATGAGCGGTCGCACGTTCTAAGAGCTCCGCTCCAGCCTGCCTTAGCCGCCGCAGCCAGCATTAGAGGAGGAAACAGCTGACCGGACCCCCTCGACAGTCCCTGAGGACCTGAAGGACCCCCCCGTATGACCGGGGGCTCTGCCAGACGGGGTTTATCCCGACTTCTAGAACCCGGCCCTCAGATCGTGGCCTCTGCAAAGATGGCGGCCGCCAGCGCGGCTCGAGGCCTAACACAGCATCTGGAGGAATCCTTGGAAGATTTTCCTCCTCTACACTCCCGCAACACAGGGAAACAACTCCAAACAGTGAGTACCCATCAAGATGGGCTATTTTCTTCCTCCACCTCAGACATCACAAATAGTGGACTCACTGACGGCTCCCCCCTCACACCGATGGATGAAAGTAATTACATCCAGGCTCCCCCAGGCAATCTGAGCAGCCCCCCTGCCCCAATTCCCACAGACTTTTCCTCTTTAATGGAAACCTTCTCAAATATGCTCTCAAAGGGACTGGCCCATACTGCCCCACAAATCACATCTACCATACAGGCAGACCTGCAGCATCTGGGGGCGAGAATTGAAGCGATCGAAGTTAAGACTGATCAAACGATTGCTATGGCCAACCAAAACACTGAAAGGATCCATGACCTACATGAACAGCTAGATATGGCATATGCAAAGCGCGACGATCTCGAGAATCGATCACGCAGATACAATTTCAGACTGAGAGGCCTCCCGGAATCGTTCAAAGACACAGACAAAGTAGTCCGTGTTTTCATCAAAAATTTGATCCCTGACATACCGGATTATAAGCTGGAACTGGATCGAGCACACAGAGCTCTCCAACCCCCCCGCCAAGATGGCCTACCCAGAGACATTGTTGTGAAACCTCACTTCTATAGAGTTAAAGAGGAAGTCATGCATAAAGCCAGGGAAACTGACCTTTCCATTCAAGGGCACTCCATTCAAATTTTCGCTGATCTCTCGCCCTTCACCATACAACGACGAAGATCATTAAAACCCCTCCTACTTATCCTGTCCCAAAAATCGATCACTTATAGGTGGTCATTTCCTTTTCGCCTAAATTTTGCCTACTTGAACAAATCGTACAGCTTTACAAACTTTGGAGATGGGGAACGTCTGATGCTACAACTAGGAATTATATCCCACTCCCCAACTTCTGCGTCTGCTCTGGACCCCAAGACCCCAAACTCTGCGAAAAGACCTCCTCCAACGAGCCCCATCCAACCCCTATGGCACAAGCAACAGGCTAAGAGATCGAAAGATGGTCGCCCACCTTAAGGAATAGTCTGCAATCAACTGTGTTCTTCCCTTACTATGACACGCCCACCTGGCATTGGGACACTGATTTTTGTATGTCCCCCTCTCCCTTCTAGCAGGGTTTGGGCCTTAACTAACACTGGATGAGGTGACTCTGTCAATTTGCCTCATATCCTCATTAAACTTTTTAATTTTTTTTTTTTTTCTCTGTTTTTCCCCTCCCTGCATTTTTCATTGATTGGTCTTGTTTTTTCATCCTTCCTCCTCGAAAATTTTTAGTAGTCGATCTTCTTTTTGGTGGCATGGCTGGAGCGGCTGCACTTCGCCTCCATTTGTCTCGGAGTGGTATTTTTTTTCCCCCCTCACCCACAGACTTTTCCACAACCCCCCTGTTAGGGGTTTTGGTTTTTGGGAAAAAAACCCGTGTAGGAGGCATGAAGTCCTCCCCTCCTACAGGGAAACTTAGGTTACTAATAAGCTGTATGATGAACACCTATACTGTCTTCCTTTATATTGTGCTTGATATGTCCTGTTTTTACTTCTCAGGTTCGACCGTCCTTCCTCCTTTTCTTCCCTTCTCCCACCTATTCCTAGAGTCACTCAGAAGCCCAGCCGAAGGTCTACAGGCTAGGTTCCAAAATTGTCCGGCTTCGGGGGTTTGGACACTTACCCAAATCTTGCTAGCTCAGGTAAGCTCACTTTATATGATGCGTTTATCCCTCCCTCTGATCCATGCACACTGACACACTTATTCCCCCTCCGCCCATTTGTATAGCTTCACATAATGTTCAAGGGATGAACTCCCCGGTTAAGAGACGTAAATTATTTAATCACTACAAATCACAAAAAATAGCAGTCCTATTACTACAAGAAACACACTTCCCATCCTCCTATAGTCCCTCCTTCATACATGAAAACTATCCTCAGTTCTTTCTCTCCAAAGCTGACAACAAAACTAAGGGGGTTGCAATCTGCTTTGCAAAACACCTTAAGTTCTCCCCGACTGATGTCATTAAAGACCAAGCAGGCAGGTTTATCTTACTAAAAGACTCTTTAGAGGGTGACCAATACTCCTTCATTTCTTATTACGCTCCAAACAAAGGTCAGGCCTCCTTTTTCTCCGCTATGATGTCCACGCTAGGCCCACAACTGGAAGGGAAAATAATCATGGGTGGAGACACAAATCTCCCCTTTGACCTCTCACTTGACAAATAGGTGCCAGGCGCCTCTAGATCTAGGAACCCTCCAAAACAAAATACTAAAATAGCCGCTACACTTTGTTCCCATGGCCTCGTGGACATCTGGAGAGAAATGAATCCCAGATCCAAAGATTATACACACTATTCGGCACCACATCGTCTCTACACTAGAATTGATCATATTTTTATTCAAGCCCACAACATCCTGTCGGCTAATAAAGCAGTCATTAGGGACTCCTCCCTCTCAGATCACTCCATAGTCCTATTAGTCTTACAGCATTCTCATGGTAATAGTAAACAATTCATATGGCGCCTTAATGAAGGACTTTTAAGTGATCAAATCAATTGCAAAATCCTAGCACAGGAAATACAAGAATACTTTCGACTAAACAATACCGGGGAGGTTTCCCCAGAAACTATGTGGGCAGCTCATAAAGCGGTACTTAGAGGAAGAATCATCCAAATCACCTCCCACCTTAAAAAAGAACGTACAGCAGACATTAACAACCTCCAATTAAAATTCCAGTCCCTGAGCAGGGCCCATAAAAGGAACCCTACCAGGGAATCCCTAGATGCCCTGGAAGTGACTCGGATTTCCCTAAACCTAGCACTTACCACCGAAGCTGAGAAGCATCTTCGATGGTCTGGGGCTCGTTTCTACTATCAGGCAGACAAAATAGGGACTAAATTAGCAGCCAAACTGTCTCCAAGACCTCGCTCCTTCTCCTTTCCCAAAATCCGCACTCTAACAGGGACACTATCTCAAAATCCGAACCGCATCATGGATGTATTCCATGACTTCTATACTTCGCTATATAAGAAAGAACTCTCAGCAGCCCCGCCCCCCATATCAGACTTCCTAGACAATCTCCCTCTTCCAAAATTATCCTTTGAACATTCGGAGCTCCTAGATGAACCAATCTCGGAATCGGAAGTTCTCGGGGTGATCAAACAGCTCAAACAAAACTCAGCCCCGGGACCAGACGGTTTTTCAGTCGGGTACTATAAGAAATTCGGACCATTACTAGCTCCGTATTTGGTCAAGTTCTTCAATTCTCTCCGGTCTGGTTCTCCCTTGGATAAAGCCCTTAACCTTGCATTCATATCGGTCATACCGAAACCTGGTAAAGATGACTCTTTGGTCTCCAATTACCGTCCCATCTCTTTAATCAATAATGATCTAAAAATTCTTACAAAAGTCTTATCCAACAGACTAGCGTCTTGCATAGCTCTCTACATCCATAGAGACCAGGTGGACTTTATCCCGGGGAGACAAGGACCGGATCAGATCAGAAGGGCAGTCGATATCGTCTCCCTCCTCAACTCCCAATGGGATGGAGGATCCCAACAAAAAGGATACTTGTTATCCATCGACCTACAGAAAGCTTTTCATGCTATTACCTGGCCATACCTATTCAGTGTCCTGGAGCGATGGGGATTTGGTCCAAATTTTTTGGGCACCTTACGAGCCTTGTATTCGGGACCTAGTGCACAGGTCAGAATGCAGGGCTACTACTCCAAACCTCTGTCTATAGAGAAGGGTACCAGGCAGGGCTGCCCCTTGTCCCCCCTCCTTTTCGCCATAGCGATGGAGTCTCTGGCTATTGCTATTAGAAATCATCCGGATATAAAGGGGGTAGTCTGTGGTAAACAAAAGCACAAATGCGCTCTTTTTGCTGACGACTTGCTGCTTTTTGTCACTTCCCCTCTGATATCGACCCCTAATATTTTCTCTCTCCTCGACAAATTTGGTGAAATTTCAGGCCTTCGAGTTAATATCGCTAAATCACTAGCCTTAAATATAACGGTCCCCCCCGACATTCTAAGTAGTTTACAAAACCATTTCCCGTTTTCCTGGAAATCGTCCTCTCTTCCGTACCTAGGGGTTAACCTCTCCACTAGTATAGCTTCCCTCTACTCATCGAATTACCCGGCCATCTTCCGTAAATTAACTTCTGACCTATCTACTTGGAATAAACACAACCTTTCATGGCTAGGCCGTATTCATGCGGTCAAAATGACCCTCCTACCCCGCATACTGTACCTATTTAGGTCCTTACCCATCCCCATCCAAAAGTCTCAAATACAGACTCTTCCATCCAAAATTACACAATTCATTTGGGGATCTAAGGGTAGTCGTTGCTCGAACAGCATTCTATTCAGGCTTAAGTCACATGGGGGATTAGCCGTACCCAACATATGGTGGTACTACCAGGCCGCTCAGCTAGCCCAGATCTCCATAGTGTACTCAAAAGGCCCCAAACCAGACTGGGTATCAATGGAACGCCAAGCTATTCCTCTACATACTATTGACTATCTGATCTGGTCTCCTACTAAGAGGAGACCGCCCATTTTAGCCCCCACGCTTTCTCACTCACTAGCTTTGTGCGACCGATTACATAAAAATCCCTCCCTGATCTCTGACCTTAAGCCCCTGATGCATTTATTTCACAACCCTGATTTTCCGCCGGGAATGAACATCCTAGCTTTCAGTTGGTGGTTAAATAAAGGCTTACTCAGAATAGGCAACTACTTCACATCTACAGGTCCTTTATCTCTTGCCTTCTGCACTAGTAAACTTGAGATGCCCACCGCGGAACATTTTCGGTTCCTGCAAATACAACATTTCCTTAAATCCATCTGGCCAAATAAACCAGACCCTCCTAAGATCACTAGTTATGAATCATGGTGTGCGGGTGCCACGGATCAGAGAGGGGGGATATCCATCATTTATGCCGCTCTAGCCTCGGTGACATCCAAACCTCCCTATGCCATCTCCTGGGAAAAGGACCTTGATATTTCCTGGGAAAAGGATAACTGGTTTTCCTGCTTTCAACGCTCCTTCAAAGGCATTTTAAATATTTCCTTGATTGAAACTAGCCTTAAGATACTAGCCCGGTGGCACAGGGTCCCCTCTCTCCTTGCGAAGATATATCCAGATGCTTCCCCGCTGTGTTTCCGAAGGTGTAACCATATAGGTACAATGTACCATATATGGTGGACTTGCCCAAGAATCAGGAGTTTGTGGAACAAAGTCTTTTCAGTGATTCGAAAAGTAACAACCCTCCCGATTCCTCAATCTCCTTAGATTGCTCTGTTGAATCAGAAGGTAGATAAGGTGGATAAATATACCCAAAAACTGATCTTTTTTATGTTACTCGGCACTAAAATTACAATAGCAGCCTGCTGGAAAAAGCATAGGGTCCCTTTTACTGTGGTGAAGCATAAAATTTCCTGGATTATGTCCCAGGAGAAGATAGTCAGTATAATACAAGACAAAGCACGGTTCTTCGAACTTACCTGGGAACCCTGGGCCAAGTTCTGTAATATCCCCTTATATCCTGGCGTTAGTTATCCTGACCTACCTGCGCTTTGAGTGACTCTGGGGATACGTTCTCTCCCAGACTTTCCTGCTTTTCCCCTCTCTCTTCCTGCCTCTTTCTGTCCCCTTACTTTCCTTTCGTCTTTATCTTTAAACCAAACCGGACATGTTAAATAAATAAGTGATTATCCTGAGACCGTATAAGTAATGCATTGTAGTGGCGGGGGAGTTACCGCTATGCTTCGGAGACCAGGTATTCTGATCCTCTTAGACCTCCCTCCATACAGTCCCATCCTCACCTGTGTTTGAATGGTCACTTGACCATATATAGTTTTAGTTCTAAGTTTACAAGCTACCAACTTAGGTTTGCGTTATAGGATACACCCTGTTGGGGTGATTTAACCTGAGACCCGGGGTCCAGGGGAAGGGGGCGGCTCCATACCCACAGCATGATCCCTTTTCGGGGTGGATGTGGACGCCTCTCCTAATCCTGGCTCCCCTTCAAGCCCCAGGGCTGGTGGTCTATCTTTTCTCTAATACACCACACTGTTTCAATAATTTGCTAGTTCGGCCTTATTAGGTTGATTGAATTCGTAGGCTTATTACTCCAACTCCATCATCGTAGTGGGACCTGACGTCTCTGGTGTTTTTTTTGTTTTTGTTTTTTAGACATGGATAATTGTATCACACAATATGCTACCTGATGTGTTGTTTGAGGTGAATTAGTGATTGCAAAGACTCTTATTAGTATGTCATGCACCTGTTGTTCCCTTTTACCTATAGTACTGATACGCTTGTTGTTCTTGTACTGACCAAATTTGTATCAACATTGATAATTCTGATAATTCTAATAAAAATTATTGAAAGAAAGAATCAAGTACGTAGACGGAAGCGCTCGGTCTGGTAAAACTAGTGTTCGTAATGGAGCTAGCACATTCGTCACGCTGTAAATTTTTGAATCTTTTAATGCAGCGCATTCTTTTGTTCTTTATAATGCTAGAAGAATGAAGCTGTTTTGCTGCTGATATTCGCATGATATTCTCACAAACGTATTTCTTTATTATTTCTCGTGATCTCCTGAATAATATTTTTTGTTTTTAAAGCCAGATCTCCATAATAATGTTTAGAATTATTTTTTTTAGCCATCTTTTTTTATTTTTTAATCAAGATCTCCTGTTTTTTGGATTATTTTTAAATTAGTTTCTAGTGATCTCCATAATTTTATTTTTTGGTGTGTCAAGTTTCCACAATAACATTATTATCTTGTATTTTTATAAAGCAGTTGGAGGTTGGTTGTTGTCACTTGTTAATTTGACATTGTATTTTTGAAATGTACCTGCCTACTCAAAAACAAACTGTCCTATTTGAAGAAAAGCACATAGAAAAGTATTTTCATATTAAAAAAAAAACATTTATTCTGGCTTATAATAACAAAATAAAGAGGAAGGCAACGCTGGAGAAACTGCTTGAATTTGCGAAGCCTTTTGCACCCAGGGCACACATCAACTCTTTGTAAATTAAAATTGGTAGCCTGAGAAGTCCATATAATAGGGAGCACAATCTGGTCCTGGACTCCCAGAGATCACGAACAGCAGCAGATGACATATATGTCCCCAGGCTGTGGTGCTACAACAGCCTGCGTCTTCTGTCAGACCAAACTGAATTCAGGCCATCACTTTCTTGTCTTCCTTGCAGCCTTCCCTCCACGCTTCTCTGCAGCCTTCCCATGCAGCCTTCCTTGGAGGCTGTGGCTCTGGATGTGGACTTGTGGCAGGAGGAGGAGGAGGAGAAGGAGGAGGATGGGCGAGCGCAACTAAGTGAATGTTATCACTAATTTGGTCACTCAACCCCTTATGAATGGCCTCAAAAATAATTTTCTCACACCTGAGACATTGGCCCTCCTCCATTTGCTACAATTTTTCAGCTACATAGCAGCCATACGCCTCTTCAGTGTCGGGAGGGCTTTTCAGTGTCGCATTACCCTCCCTAATGAGGCCCAGTGCTGCCTCCTGCACATTACTCCCCTTCCTGGCCCTTTTTGTAGGAAGGCGGGGGGGAGGCACCTGGGATTGGGTGAGGCTCCTACTGGGCCCAACCACCTCCTGGCTGCCACTTACCCCCGCCACCTCCTGACTGACACTTACCCCCTCCTCCTCCTGTGTGCCACATTCCAGAGCCTCGTCCTGGCTGAGGTCTTCCTGTATATGAAAAAGGGACATAGTTTTAGTTTTTGCTTCATCACACATAATTTTCAGCTCATGACTGTTGCAAATTGAATGTTAATAAATAGAAAAGACTATCATTCTGAGCCCAGCATTTTTCATTCTTGTCACAATCATTTTTGGCCCCTACTGTCTATTGATATGTAAAACACTTTTTGTTCAATCATCCATTTGTTACCAATAATAACATCTAATTGACAACAATAATTTTTGGACAATAAATATGTTCAAAAATACTATACCTGGCTCCAGCTGGGCTCCTCAACTTCTTCCAGGATGGAAGGCCCAGGTTGGTCCTCGGAAGCCTCAGCTGGGGTTGAGGGAAGGGTTGAGGGAAGGCTGGATGGAAGTGTAGAAAGTGATTCCCTGACTTCCATCTGGTCTTCCAGAAACCACATCCTGTTGTAGTACCACAGACTGGGTGCATACACGTCTTCTGCTGCTGCTCCTGATCTCATGGAAGCCTGGCCCTTATTAAGCTCCTTCCTATACGTGCTTTTCAAGCTACCAATTTTCCTCTCCACAAAATCGATGTCTGCGTTGGGGACCTGCGTCTTCACAAATTGCAGTAGTTTCTCCAGCGATGCCTTCCTTGCTGGTTTATTGCAATATAATGAGTTTTTAAACTCCCACAAATTACGCATATACCTGTATTTGTCAATGAAATGGCCCATGAAATCAGGGTCTTTGAATTGTTTCATATTTGCTGCAAGACAAAATACAAGACAAAAACACTAATATCAGGCTAAACTCTCCCAATCTTATCCCAATATAGGCCTTAATCTCGAATCAGTATAGGCCACTGATGTCCCAATTTAAAATGTTACCTTCGTTAGAATGTTCGGCGCTTCCGGTCCTCCTTCTTACGCACACCTCCTTATATACACTGCACATGCGTGAAACTCAACTCGCGTCACCCTCCCCTGAAGTTCTTTCTAGAAAATTCCCTGCCCCGTCTCTTTCGGCGCAGTGGGAGATGAACATGACGGAAACACAGGAGGTGCGTAATAGCAGTAACAAGGAGAAGGAAAGCCCGGAGCCCGAAATGTCCCAATCCCGGAGAAGAAGATTTAAGGCCTCAAATATGGCCTTTGTAGAGATGGTGGAGATAGTGGACATATTGAAGAAGGCCGACTATGATGGCAAGTATGAACCGTACCTAAACCCAAATGTGAGAAAGGCCAAGATCATGACTAAAGTTGTGAAGAGTCTGCACAGGAATTTTGGGGTATGAAGATCCAAGAAGCAATTGAGGAAATGCTGATCAGACCTTAAATTGAGGGAGCAGGATCAGTAGAGAAGGATCAAGAAAGTGCTTCTAAAAAAAAAGTACTTGTCGTGTGTTCCGATTAGTATTATTACTTGCATGCTGCACCATGTGCTTTTCTTTACTGTTGTACAGTTTAAAATTGCAACTTTCAGGCTCGTGGGCACAGTAATCGTTTGTAGTAAACATTGTTTGTTCACCAACGAAATACAATGTTTTAGACAGATACAGGGTTAACTACATTTGGTCATGCTAATTTGTATTAAAATAAGTTTAAGACATTGTTGTCTAGATGTGTTTGTAACTAGAATGAATATCCAACTTGATTCAGTGTAATGTAAGGAGAGGACACTCAGCAGCTGTTTACACATCTGGACTCAGGAGCACTAGTGTGAGACACGAGAACAAACTTTTAAGGGTGTCCCACACGGGTGCTCCAGTGGATACTAGGGGTGTCTCAATGTGTGAAAATTGTACAAAAAAAGGTAAGTATTCCAGCTTTGTTAAGGGAATAATTAATGTTTTCAACTTGGAACTCTACCCAAACAGACAATTGTACCCCACTTCCAAGCAATGTTTCACATTCATATTTCTGGTCACAAATATCTGTGTGCTAAGTATACCTTTTGTTTCATTCACATAGGGGAGAAAACACTCGGGACGTTGGAGGACAACAGGAACCCACCTCCTGAAGAAGGGGAACAGCGGACACAACCTCAGAATTTGGAGGAAGGAGAGGTGGTGGAGATTGTCACCACAACAGGTGAGTGTCTGACACCACAGATTAAGGTAACAGATGTATGCCTGCATATTTATAATACATGGAGTGTATTTTTTCTTTTAGGTGATGTGCATGTTGGGGAAGAACAATCTACTCATTTCATGACCGACAGTGCACAAAGGCTAATCCAGGACATAATGTGGTGTAGCCGGCATTTAAACCTCATCAAGGAAAAAAACAAGGAGATTGAATAAAGAATGAAGAACATGATTGATGTATTAGGGAGAATCTAAATAAAAAAAACTTACACCTTTTTAATTTTTTTCTAAGAACATTTAAATAACCTTTTTTATACATTTTAAAAGCCAAATTTGGAAGATGCATACGGTGTGTCAACATGTGCTATCTGCCATCAGGGAATTTTAATGTACGCATTTTGGGGGTGCAACCCCTTCCTCCCAACTCTAGTAGGTGAGAGGAAGGGGTTGCACCCCCAAAACAGGTCCATTGATCCCCATGATGGGAGATAGCACATGTTGATATTAGGTATTGGATCAGGAGGGAAATCCCCATTTTTACTCCCAATTTGTGTGCATCTGCTAAATTTGGCTTTTACAGGGGGACATCACCCCATCTGATGAAGGCAAGATTAAGACATTTTTGACACTATAATGTTTGACATTGCCTTCAGTTTTTCAATGTTGAACTTTGTAAGTTCCTGAGTTGTGTATGTTATGTTTTGAAACATGCCTGTTTATGTGCCAAAATAATATTTTCAAGGTAAACATTTATAAAACAAAGATGTTATTTTTTTAACAAAAAAGGTTTTACAAAGTGAATGTGCACGGAGTAAAAGGTTTTATACTCAACAATGTGTGGCTTCTTCTTTCAATGCTCAATATCACTTTTTGTATTAAGTTGGTGTTTACAGTGACAATGGGTGTTATTTAATAATGGAAAAAACACTTAGCACGACAAGTGCACTAGGAGAACATAGGAGACAGATAAAAGAAACCCAAGCAGTAAATCAAATTCAAGATTTAATCATATCATTTTTTTTTATTTTGCAAATGTTTAAAAATTTGCTGGCATAGCAATGGCCCCCCTACCCGTAAAATATTCCACATATTTTTGCCGCACTTCACGGGCGTTTTTGGGGGGCAAGCCAGGATGGCCAGCTTCCAGGGCCGTCATTGTTGGTTCATGAAGTCCGGCCTCAGGCCCAACTGAGGCAACATAATTAGTGGCATTTCTCTTTAAAAATTTGTGCAAGATGCAGCAGGCTAACACAATGTGGTTACGTTTGTACTCCGCCATATTTATAGCTATTAGAAATAGGCAGAACCAGCTGGCCATTATTTCAAAGGTGTTCTCCACGACTCATCGGGCTCTGGCCAGCCGGAAATGAAAAACCCTCTTCTCCGGAGTTAGGGTCCTCTGGGGGAATGGCCTCATCATGTGATCACCCAGACCAAACGCTTCATCATCAATAAAAACAAACGGGAGTCCTTCCACATTCTCTTCCGCAGGTGGCAATCCCAAGCCACCACTCTGGAGACGTGTGTAGAACTCAGTCTGGGCAAAGACTCCACCATCCGACATCCAGACCACCATCTTCCCCACTTCCACATAGAGAAACTCATATGTCGCTGACACCACCGCCATCAACACGATACTATTGAAACCCTTATAATTAAAATAGTATGACCCTGAATGGGGTGGTGGGACAATGTGGACATGCTTCCCATCAATTGCCCCTCCACAGTTAGGAAAATCCCAATGGTCGGCAAAGTGGGATGCCACAGTCTGCCATTCCTTTGGCGTTGAAGGAAACTGTGGAGTCAAAACATTAAAAAAACACACTGATACATTGTAATCCTATTGGATTACATTACTAAATAAAATAAAATTGACCTTAGTTTGCCCCCAGTGATTTAGCCAGTGCCCTTGCCTGCAGTTTTACTGTACTTTCTGTCTGGAAACTGCAGAGCGACTATGGCATCAAAAAAGTACATCTCTACCTCAAAAGAGGCATATGACCTGCTGGAAAACAGCGGCAGTGATACAGAGTCGCTTTCAGAATTGAGTCCTATCGATTCGTGGGGAAGTTCGTCATCAGGCATGGAAAGCGATTTCAGCGATGATCCTGCGACTGTGCCCAGTGATGTGCGGACTTGTTGCTTGATTGACTGCGGTACGGAGCACGCAGCACCCCCAAGATTCCCATTTACTGGAGCACCTGGTATCAAAGTGGATGTGGAAGATGACAACCCATTGGCATACCTTCAACTCTTTTTGACCGATAAGGTTATAGAAAAAATTGTTATGGAGACAAATCGGTACCAGGAGCAACAAGCTGCTACGCATCAGAGGTTTGCAAGGAGCAGAAAGTAGGAACCAGTGACCAAAGAGGACATCTGGAAGTTTCTGGGCCTCATAATTCTTCAGGGAGTGGTGGGGAAACCCCTGCAGAAGTGGTATGGACAACCAACAAATTACTAGCCACTCCTTTTTTTGGCACCGTCATGTCGGAGTACAAATTTTCTCTGATAATGAAATATTTGCACATTCAAAATAATGAAGAATTTGATGAGACTTCTCATCCAGCACCAAAACTGAAAAAGATTTGGGAGGTATATAAAATTATTCTGAAAATTTCAGAAAAGCAGACCTATGTACCAGATAGAGACATCAGTATCGATTAAAGTCTAATGGCCTAAAAAGGAAGACTCAGCTGGATACAGTATATCATGTCTAAGAGAGCACTATTTGGCATAAAATCATTCATGCTCTGTGAATCCAGCACTGGTTACATATGGAATTCGGTCCTTTACACCGGGAAAGGAACCAAATTCAATGAAAGATTCAGTAATTATGGAATGGCAACCATTTCTGTTCTTACTTAGATTGAGCCATTTCTGAATCAGGGCTACTGTGTAGCCACAGATAATTTTACACTTCTCCAGAACTCTATGAGTTCCTTCTACAGCAGAAGACGGATGCATATGGGACCGTTAGAGCTAACCGGCAATAAAAAGCTCAAGGCAGGAGAAATAGTTGCCTGTCAGAAAGGCAAAACGATGGTACTGAGATGGTGCAACAAAAAAGATGTGTGCCTAATGAGTACTATTCACAAAACCTCTACTGTCATGGTACATACAAAAGGTGGAAAAGACGCAATAATACCACAAGTCGTGATGGACTACAACAACACCATGGGAGGTGTTGACGGAGCTGACCAGGCCATGACTTTTTATCCAGCCAGGAGAAAGCAAAAAAAAATCTTACAAAAAAATCTTCAGGCATCTTCTTGAACAATGCCTGTGGAATGCTTTCATTATTCTAAAAAAAAGAGTGACAAGCCTGTGGTTCATGCTGACTTTGTTTGGAAAGTTGCCGAACTTATATTTCTCAAGCACCAAACACCAACGACTGTAAATAGATCTGGACGTTGTGCTGCTGGCGTTGTGAACCCGGAACGCCTGACTGGTCGTCACTTTATGGACCACATTCCACCAACGGAAAAGAAGGCAGCCCCCACAAGGATGTGTGTGGTTTGCTGCTCTAAGCGTGACGACAGTGGAAGGAAAATCAGAAAAGAAACCAGGTTCTACTATCCTGACTGTAACCTCGGACATTGTACCGTACCATGTTTTAAAATTTTCCATACCCGGGACGTTTACTGAAGCAATATGACTACAAATATTGCACCCTTGTTTGGCTAAAAAAAATGTCAGTGTTTTTGATTATATTATTTACTAAAATGTATTGAATAAAAAGTATTATTATTATTATTATATTATTTGTTATTATTTATAGTTATTTATTATATTATAATTTATGATTTTGTGTTTCAAACTTTATCATACCCGAGATGTCTACTAGACTCTGGTTTGGACAGATTTAAGTGAGTTATTCCGAAGAATTACAGGCCTACAACATGAAACGAAGTAAGAAAAATGAGGGGAATAACTGCGCTACAGCGAAATACATAAACAATAACAATTATAGCCGCGATTCATCTATGTAACACAAACACAGTGAAATTAAATGAGAAAAAAGGGGGGTTGAATCGCGCTAAAACAGATTGGTGATCATACACATCCTCACCAAACCAAATATTAAGAACTAAGTGAAGAGTTCCCCTTTAGTGTATACATAATATACAAAGCACATGTCAAATGAATAATCAATCCAAAAATAAAATGTTCAAAGTGATAATAAAAAGGCCATGTATAAAAAATAAATAAATCACCCAAGTGATATAAAAGTATCTTAAAAAAGTTCCAAAAAACATAAATTCTTGCTGTGAGAAGAAAAAAGCGTGCTTGCTCCACCACCGTGAAATCAGACTGGCCGCTTACCAGAAACTCATGATCGCCCATTACAGAGGATCAGAGAAAGCTGTTTGTTAATACTGCTTCGAACCACGACCAATGGATCAGAGACCTTATACCGAGATGGGACATCAAAGACTGCAGGGTCAGGCTAAAGATGTTCACACTGACAGGTACTCAGACATCAGCCCACAGCATTGCAGATTTGGTCATAGAAGGAAAAAAGGCTCCATATAGTGTAAAATCATTGACTTTATTGGATAAATAAAAGGTTAAACTCACATGTTAGTAGACAATAGTAGGCATGTAGTGTAGTCTGGAGCGCCGGCCGGAAGCTTACAGACAGCCCGTCCTACTGGAAACAACAGCAGCAATGGGAGGTGACGAGAACACGTCGCTCTGCCCTACGCAGCGTTTCGTGATAGAGTCACATCATCCAGGGGCACGGGCGGCGCGTCTCATTACCTCCCCTTATAGTACTAAGAGCCTGACCAAGCCTCGCTATTACAGTCACAATTAGGTTTATTGGTTCCATTTGATTTAATATATCCATTGGGATTCGTTTTCTGACATGGCTCTACAGTGCTGTGCCAATTTGAATATGGCCACTAGGTGGCCACCGTGCTTTTTATTGACATGTCTCCTTATGTCTTTTATAAGCCGGTTCCTGTCTGTGACACGGACCGTGCTGCTAGATGGGACCTATTTGTTTAGGATTACTTTGAGGATTTTTTGCCTTTATTTTATTTATACAATATAGGTATGACTTCTGTGTGTTCATAAGGATACACAGCTCTATTACCTATAGTTCATTTTATTTCTATTTTCATTTATATATAATTTTGCAATTTTTAATATGGCCACCGGGTGGCCTTTGGGATCAGTTTTCTGACATGGCTCTACAGTGCTGTGCCAATTTGAATATGGCCACTAGGTGGCCACCATGCTTTTTATTGACATGTCTCCTTATGTCTTTTATAAGCTGGTTCCTGTCTGTGACATGGACCGTGCTGCTAGATGGGACCTATTTGTTTAGGATTACTTTGAGGCTGTTTTGCCTTTATTTTATTTATACAAAATAGGTATGACTTCTGTGTGTTCGTAAGGATACACAGCTCGATTACCTATAGTTCATTTTATTTCTATTTTCATTTACATATCTTTTGCAATTTTTAACATGGCCACCGGGTGGCCTTTGTTTATTTTATTTTTAGAATGTCCCCTTATGCGCAAGTCAATTTATGTCCGGTCTGTGACACGGATCGCACTGGTTGACTTGATAATTTTAGTATTTTGTTGACATTTTATTGCTTTTTTGGGGTACCTATCTCCATATGAGTTCTATGGTTCCCAGATACCTGACCTCATACCCCCTTCCAGCCAGCGGTTTATTGCAATTCATGATTAATTCTTTCTCCAGTGATTGTGCACACACTTGCGCACCTGACACCACTCAGTGTTTGGGATTATCCAACCTGGGTAGGCTCCCTGATGATTCGGCATTCACAGCGAGGCTTGGTTTAGTGAGGCACCAATCAGCGCTTGGGACTTTTCAATTTTCTGTGCAAGTCCACCAATGGAGTGGAATTCAAAGCGAAGCTTGGTCAGGCTCTTAGTAGAATATTATTAATATTATTATTAACAAACAGCTTTCTCTGATCCTCTGTAACGGGGGATCATGAGTTTCTGGTAAGCGGCCAGTCTGATTTCACGGTGGTGGAGCAAGCACGCTTTTTTCTTCTCACAGCAAGAATTTATGTTTTTTGGAACTTTTTTAAGATACTTTTATATCACTTGGGTGATTTATTTATTTTTTATACATGGACTTTTTATTATCACTTTGAACATTTTATTTTTGGATTGATTATTCATTTGACATGTGTTTTGTATATTATGTATACACTAAAAGGGAACTCTTCACTTAGTTCTTAATATTTGGTTTGGTGATGATGTGTATGATCACCAATCTGTTTTAGCGCGATTCAACCCCCCCTTTTTTCTCATACAACATGAAACGCCAAATTTCCATGCAAAATAATGGCACCACTTTCAGCACCTAAAATCTTAAATAATCCTACCACCAGGGAGGTTAAAGACAAAGGCATAAGGTCCAATTATCAGATTCTTCACCCTTTTTTATGGCCCATTGGAAAATTTTTAGGGGGGGTTATAAATGAGTTTAAGGACAACAATAACATTTGGACACATTTTAGGGGTGTTTAGGGTAAAGCACTACAATGGAGCTGACAAAATACATTGTTAAGTGACTAGGCTAGGTGTATATGGGCCCAGGATAGCATGCTGAGGGGGGTTAGTGAAGGCAAATATGCATGAAGGACAAAAAAAGGAGCATTAACATCTTCCAGCATGCATGAGGATAAAGAGGACATTCACAGCATATTACAATCATGGTAATTAGGGAATGATGAAAGAAATACAATACATTAGCATACATTAAATACATAGAATGTGATGTTAAAGGAGAAAACGTACCCTAATATAGTGCTTCTGCAGGACCTGAATGATGGCAGAACAGGTCTCTGGAATAATGATCCCCAGAGCCTGGGGGGGGGAGATGCCTGTTGAGAACTTGAGGTCCTGCAGACTTCTCCCTGTCGCCAAGTACCGCAAGGTGGCAACTAGCCTCTAATCCGGAGTGATGGCTTGCTGCATGCAGGTGTCCTGCTTCGCAATATAAGGGGACAGCAAAGCCAACAGATGGTGAAAAACGGGGTCCGTCATCCGGAGAACATTCCTGAATTCATCAGGGTTATTCTCCTGGATCTCACGCAGCAAAGGCATGTGCGAGAATTGGTCATGCTGCAGTAACCAATTCTTGACCCAAGTCCAGTCCATGAACAGGGTGGGGAAGAGTTCATGGACTGGACTTGGGTCAAAGTAATAACTCCAACACCAAGCACCCACATAGCACCAACTCTACGATGAGCAGGTACCTGCAACATGGCTTCAAACCGGTCGGCTGGTCAGAACGAACTAACAGAACACACTGAAAAATAGTAAGGCCTGTGAAGAGCGAGCTGAAAATCAGAAACTAGCGGACAAGAACGCACTGAAAAACGGATACAAACCCACAAGCACAAACTGGAGAGCGGTAACGGACTGAAAAGCACGAAAGCTGAAAAGTGCAAATCGTCTCTCACCAAACTTCTACTAACACGAGATAAACACGAGATAAGGAGAAGGAGCCCAAAGGGTGGCGCAGTGGCTATAGAATATATTGTCATTTCCGCACTTAGGATAAAAGTGGGTTGCAGCCTCCCCTATTAGGTTCCCAAGGGAACTTACAGGAATCAGTATAAAAAATTGGGTGATTGGCGCTACCCTATAGTCACTGAGTAAATACAAAAAGGTTATGAAAAATATGCAGGTGCTAAGCTTATGAACCAACTGTATATATATGTGTCCCACTAGTGGGTGTGGTAACAAGGTGGGCATGTGATAAGTGTATCAAATCATAACTGAAATAATCAAACAGTGAGTGACAATAGAAAAATATAATGATAAGTAGAATATATAAAGTGCGTATGTGTAAATGTGCAACTAGGTAAGGCTGGGAAAGGCATTCAGGTAGTTAATGATAAGGCACACATACTTCCTTAATCAACCGAGCTTCAATTCCTAGTACCACAAACTAAGTGACAGATAGATAGTAACCGCACCACTGGAAATTGAGGTGCAAATAAAGTCCACATCTATACCATAAAAAATGGGCAGTGGCTATTGAACTTCCTTTTTCTAGTGCCGTCATACGTGTTGTACGTCACCGCATTTTTGACAGTCGGAATTTGGTGTGACCGTGTGTATGCAAGACAAGCTTGAGTGGAATCCCGTCGGAAAAGCCATCATACCTTTTTCCGACCAAAATTCTGATTGTGTGTACGCGGCATAAGTGTAGGTATTCCTGGAGGCTCCACTAATGACATCATGTTTAATTGTCCATGTATAACATTTAATGGATAAAAACTGCCATGGTGGAACGAATTTGCTTTTAAGCTTGAACGGACCCTGTCTTACTGTGGACATCGTATTGGGCTGCATGTGGAAAAATAGTTTGATCCTAAAGTGGTTTTAAAGTCAGAAGGTTTTTCTTTGCCTTACTGCATCCTATGCAGAGCAGGGCTCGGGAGCAAGCATGCACAAGTTCTCCCATAGCCAATGACTTGCTGTGGGGGCCCTTGGCGGGGGGTTGAGCCCAAAGTGCCAGTGGGGGACCCCAGAAGAGGACGATCACGGCACAAAGCAGGTAAGTATAACATGTTTGTTATTTTAATCAATAAAAAAAAGCCAAGCTTTACAATCACTTTAAGCGATTGTTCAAATTTGGAGTTTCAATCTCAAAGTTAAACCTGTTAAACCTGGCTACAGGGCAAAAAGAAAGTTCTTTAGATTGAAGTTTCAACTCACCACCCATGACAAGTCTTGAAGATGGGTTGATCACCTGGCACACCTTAATCCCTGTTGACTACTGATACCTAGGGGGTTGCAGTCTTTTAATGCCCCTCCTGGGCTGTTGTTGCCACTGGTGGCTGGAAAACGAGGATGGCTGGTGGTATTGGTAGCGGGTATTGTACCCTCTGTTGTCTAAGATTCACTATTCATTGATGGATTCTCAGCGGGAAAATTGCTGTCTGATGTTGTTGGGTGATACTTCGCTGCTCACATAGCACTGATTTAGCAGACTTTATTTGTTGTTACTTCTTTGATCACAGCCCACTCTAGTTTGATCATCAACAAGGATATGTTAATATGTATGTTATGCTATTTTGGTGGGATTATGACATCATATGACCTCAGAGGACAGGGGATGTCACATTTTTTTCTGATATTGATTGGTGGATAATACCTTAAATATCTCTGCATTACTGTATGCACTTATTACAACCCTGGAGAAGGAGTCCTGCACGGCTCCAAAACATTGCATGGTGATAACATAATATAGTTACAGGATATGGCTTTACACAAAAGTAATTATGCAGTCATTTTCTAGTAATAGTTCCAAATATACTGTAAGCAAAGCTTATGCAAAACTTAAATATTAAAGTACTAAAGTATAGCTAACAAAAATAATATATTTGATATAACACTGACATAAACAGCAGCACACATGTTGCATTACACCAGTACAATAAAGGCCAACCATAATTCTATTTTATTTAAACACAGGTAGGAAATGCATAGCATTCAGCTATTTCAGAATGGCTAAGATACAATAAATGCAGTATAGTCTGGGGCCACTGATGATAGTTGCAAGCTATGCAATAGACACAATATTCTAAGACAGGTGCCAGGAACAATCAGAGATTCACATGACAGGATACAGGATGTCCCAACAGATGTCACAAAGCATTAGAAGACCAAAATGTAGAATACATGACAGATGGTTTAGAATGAAACCTCCACACAAAAAACAAGCATCTAACTTGCAGTAAAAATTGGAGATAGTATATGCAAGATATGAGAATTCAGAACTGTTAACAACAAAAATAATACATACCGTAATTGGATGACAAACATTCTAAGGTGCAGACTTCAAAATCTGCAGCTTGCAGCAAGATCATAACATGATTTCTGGAATAAGAATAGGTTCAGTTAAGTACAATATAGGCATATACATATGTACAGATAGTGCTGGCCTTGGCTTTTTGGGATCCAAAACAAAATTAGACATAAGGCAGTTTAGTATCCATAATGGGTGCAGTACATGTGGTGCGCAGGCCCTAGGGGAGATGTACCCACTGTGCAAACACTGAGGATTTGTTCCAAGAAACGCTGCCAAAAATTGTCTTATGAATTGCAGCTATGCTTATCACTTTCAAGCAATTGGTACAACAGCCCTATTGTTTGTGTTGACTGGAGTTATATAAACATACCCCCCCCCCCCCCCTATGCTTTTGGTTAGTTGACTTACACCTGGAACTCCAGTGCAACTTTCTCCTGGAAGCACTGACAGGAAGTGAATATCTACGGACTCCCTACAGCTGTGGCCCCAGAAATAGTCCTGATGGGCCTGTCAGTCTTATGTGTATAAGTCAGTGGTGGAGGGCTGGCTGCTGGCCCTGGTTGTCCTGCTGTCCAAATGGATGTCAGAGATCCACACACCTCTTAACTCGGTTATCCAGCAGGGTGGGCAGTGCTCCATTCCACTCATCATCGCTGCCCTCCATGAACACAGCAGGGTGATGAAAATGCTGCTGAGCACTACCAGGCACATACCCAGCAGACTGGAAATGTATGCTTTGATGGGTAAGAGGGAGTGGGGTACTGATGACTTGAATATGGGGGTGTACAGAGAAGGGTGAGCTGTAATATGAATACAGAAGCTTGTGACGAGAAGGGATAAAGCTGACCTATGCATATTGCAAAAAGGAAGAGTGTGTGTCGATGCCCATGGAAATCAAACACATGTTCTTTTCATGCTAACTTGTACTTGTAACTTTTAATGTGTTTATTTGATTCCCCATTTTTTATGTCCCTTCACCTCATGTGTTCACCCCCGCTGTTCCCCTGACCGCTCATATGCACTTTATTGCAGCTATATTGCTATGTATGATCTCCCTTTGCTCAGCACAATGGCATCTATTAAAGTAATACTGATAATGTGAAAAGGCTTAATTCTTTCATCAAACATCATGCTTTCTTTAAAGAACCCAAACATCATGCAGTATCCACAGCCTTTCTGCAGGAAACTCATCTGTTGGAGACTGCAAAAGGTTATCCTAAACTCTGCCCACCACTCTCAATGGTTGCATAGCTTCTAAGCAATAGGATAAAAGATCAAAAGGTGTTGCCACTGAAAGATTCTGTTCATAAAAGGTCATATAAACGATGCCAAATAAACCGTTGCCAATTGCCCTAACCACAATTACTACACTTTCCCCTGACAGATTGGTAAATTGAATCAAATTCAAGAAAGGGACTGCAGAAAATTTAGAAAGAGCTGACATATTGTCAACCTCATCCTTAGATCACTCATCAGTTACCGCCCTTTGTCTTACCTTGCCAAGATCCCATAAATCTTCTTACCGGAAGGTAAATAAATCACAGGTAAAAGATTGCATCATGTGAGCCTCCTATTGAGGATTTTAAATTATTTTTTTGCAAACACTGAAACCTCTTAAAGAAAAAGGAAAGGTCATACAAAATTTTAAAGTGATCAAATCAAATCCATCAACTTAATCAATTACATAACAAACCTTACCGTATTTCCCAACCTGGGAAGGCATCAGCTAAGGGCAGCTTAGGCAGCCAATGTATTGGAAGTGTAACCTGCGCTGGGATGTAAAAATAAACCTAAGTGCATATGTTTTTTCCAGTAACAGGAGCTGCTGTCACACTGGTGCCCTCTAGTGAGAATCAAATGTCATTACAGTTAAAACAAGTACCGGTGCTCCGAATCAATGCTCTCAATTAAGTAAATCTGGTGGAAATAAAATTCATTCAAATATTTCCAGAAGACATGCAACCATTAAAATGTTCATTACAATATTCAATAAATCAATTCATCAAAATAATATCTCTCTCCATAATCACTGTGTCAAGCTATCTAGTGCTAATAACTAAATAAGAAACGTGAAAAATCCATATTGTGTCTGTGACTTAAAGTACATAGTTACATAGTTACATAGTAGGTGAGGTTGAAAAAAGACAGAAGTCCATCAAGTCCAACCTATGTGTGTGATTATGTGTCAGTATTACATTATATATCCCTGTATGTTGCGGTCATTCAGGTGCTTATCTAATAGTTTCTTGAAGCTATCAATGCTCCCCGCTGAGACCACCGCCTGTGGAAGGGAATTCCACATCCTTGCCGCTCTTACAGTAAAGAAAGCTCTACGTAGTTTAAGGTTAAACCTCTTTTCTTCTAATTTTAATGAGTGGCCACGAGTCTTGTTAAACTCTCTTTTGCAAAAAAGTTTTATCCCTATTGTGGGGTCACCAGTACGGTATTTGTAAATTGAAATCATATCCCCTCTCAAGCGTCTCTTCTCCAGAGAGAATAATTTCATTGGGAAAAAACACAAGGGGGGGAGGCGCCTCTAGGTGTGGTATGTAAGCCAATTTATTTAAAAAACACTGTACAAACAACTCACATTTTGAAGAATAAAAGACAGCATGTAGTAAGGTTAGGATCCATCATGAAAAGGGTCCATCAGATCGATCACAGATGTCTCTGCTGACTGCCGTGCGTAGGGCTTGCTGTACACCGCTCGAGCCGGCCGCGGTGGTGATGTAATTCAGAGCGAGGCCTGGGACGCTGGTGGAAGGCAGGCTTGATGAAGGAGCGCGGCTACCGTGACATCATAGCCCGTACGCTCAGGAAACGCGTCGCTTTCCAGTGACGTCACAGCTCCGCGTCTGCCTTCCACCAGCGTCCCAGGCCTCGCTCTGAATTACATCACTACCGCGGCCGGCTCGAGTGGTGTACAGCAAGCCCTACGCACGGCAGTCAGCAGAGACATCTGTGATCGATCTGATGGACCCTTTTCATGATGGAACCTAACCTTACTACATGCTGTCTTTTATCCTTCAAAATGTGAGTTGTTTGTACAGTGTTTTTTAAATAAATTGGCTTACATACTACACCTAGAGGCGCCTCCCCCCCTAGTGTTTTTTCCTGCAGATCTTGGAGCTTGGTTTCAGCTCTTCCTGGAAGGCAGCCCTCTGTGTGGATTCTTTAATATCAGCCTGCCTCTTCACATAGACTCTTATGGACTAAATATATTAGTTATATTTACAACTTTAGCCTGCCAGTAGCATGATGGTGATATAAGACTTCCAGTTTTTACGCCTTTACTTGTTTGTAAGAATAATTTCATTGCTCGCAACCTTTCCTCATAACTAAGATCCTCCAGACCCTTTATTAGCTTTGTTGCCCTTCCTTGTACTCACTCCATTTCCAGTACATCCTTCCTGAGGACTGGTGCCCAGAACTGCACAGCATACTCCAGGTGCGGCCGGACCAGAGCCTTGTAGAGTGGGAGAATTATCGTTTTATCTCTGGAGTTGATCCCCCTTTTAATGCATGTCAATATTCTGTTTGCTTTGTTAGCAGCAGCTTGGCAAAAGCCACTTAAGAATAATAGCCTTTTGGTGACAGCTGATGTCGGTTCATTGTATACGATTATTGGACATCATGATGCGGCCCAATCTGTACAATGGGCTTTAGGCAAATCCGATCTTCCTTCCCAGTTGCAGTCTTTTATTTTGAAATCACTAGAGTTCTGCCTTGCCAGAAATTATTTTTGGTATGGAGGAAAATTCTTCTTACAAACTCTCGGTGTTGCCATGGGCGCACGGTTTGCGCAGAGTGTCCCGAACATTTTCATGGCACACTGGGAGGAGGAATTTGTCTTTGGTAGTAGACCGGCACAACTGGTCTGCTACTAAAGATATATTGATGACCTATTCATGATATGGGAGGGTGACCTTATCAGCCTCCAATTATTCATGTCTAGGCTCAATGGCAATACCAAAAACATCCGTCTTTCTTGGAATGCTGATGCTTCCTGCATAGCCTTCCTTGATTTAGAAATTTTTAAATATGATGGTGCTTATAGAACCAGGAACTATTGTAAACCAACAGACCGGAATGGTTACATTCCCTTAGATAGTTGTCACCATAATTCATGGTTGCTCAACATACCCAGAGGACAATTCATTCGCCTAATTATTTTCTCGATAGTGATTTCTTCTCGCAAGCCAATGTTATGGCGGAGAAGTTTGTACAGAAAGGTTACACTCAGGCACACATATCAGAGGAATTGGCTAAAGTGGGTACCATTGACCGTTCGATTTTGGTAGCAGATTCTAAAAAAAGTAAAAGTATTGACCAAAATGCGCCTCAATATAGGATCATTTTGGATTACAATATTCAATACAAAAAGGTAGAAAAAATCATTATTAAACACTGGAATATTCTAAAAAATGATAATGTACTAGGTCCAACTCTCCCAGCTCGCCCTAGCTTTGTTTACAGGAGACCGCCCACCTTAAGGGACATTATAGCTCCTGGGGTGGTGGATCCTCCTGTGTTCAGGGAAAATAGAATTTTTAATTTTATGTCTGGTTTTTATTCCTGTGGAAAATGTCCAGCTTGTAAGCAATGTAAATTCAATCTCAAAAGGAGGAAAGAATTTACAGCTACTGCTACTGATAAAACGTATCAAATTAGGAATTTAATTACCTGTGATACTGTGGGGGTAGTTTACATGCTCCAGTGTGAATGCGGTCTCCAGTATGTCGGTAGAACCTCTAGACCTATGGGAATTCGCATTGGTGAGCATGTAAATAATATTAAAAGAGGCCTCAAGACACATTATGTGTCTAAACATTTTAGGTTATGTCACAATAGAGATCCTAAAAAACTCAAATTTTGGGGGATAGAGAAAGTGACAAAACACTGGAGAGGTGGCAATTTTATTAGGCAGCTCAGCCAGAGAGAATCCCTATGGATACATGAGACACGGGTAGCTGTTCCAAGAGGATTGAATGTTGAGTTCGACCTCAACTGTTTTATCTTGGATAAATAAACAGTTATTTTGGGGTTTTAGCCATGCACATCTATTTTATGAATATATGTTTTTATAAAAAAAAAATTCTTGTGTTAAAAAATTTTTTTTCTTGTGTTAGATCATGAATTTTTCAATATTTTTATATATATATATTTACACTTAGTATATTAGATTATACCTATTGTAAGAGAATGCTGCAGGTGCACACAGGTAATTGTACATAGATTTAATATACAGAAATCTTTTAGAAAAGTAGAATTGAAGGTTTTTTATTTAACTTCCCTTTTTCTAAATTGAATTTTTTGTAATAGATTTAAAGTTGCTATTTTGTACATGTTAACAGACGTTTTTGAGACTATTATTAAGTGGTAATGCTCTTTATATATGAGGCTATTTAGTCCATTACTCTCCCTTTTTTACATTAGCTTTTAATTGGTCTCCGCCAGGTCTGGGGTTGGTGTCTCCATATAGCGGTTCTTGCATATGTTGAGCGGGTTCCGTTTCCGGGAACCCGACACTCCCTAGTGACAGGCGGCGGCTATTTTAGAAGCTAGGGTGACTCACAAACTCCACCCTCGCTGATGAAGTCCGTGTGGACGTAACGCCACGTACGGGGGCGGAGTTTACCTGTGATGTCACCCGCAGCCTTCTCAGCTGTTTGGACGCGAACAGTCTGGGTTTTAACTGGATGATCTATTGCATTGAACTGCTTTGATTTTCCAAGTTGCGCTGTAGCGCTGTTTTAATATAACTCTGCTTTGGAATCCTTTAATAAACTGTTAAACAGTATACACTTAGAGGATCTTCCTTTTCTCTATTTTTAATAAACTGTTAAACAGTATACACTTAGAGGATCTTCCTTTTCTCTATTTTTGGGGAATCTCACCAAATTTTTACAATACACCGCACTGAGGATTTTAACAAGGAATCTACAGAGTGATTTGATTCACTGTTTCCAGCTTGTATGAGATTACTGGCGGATGTTGGTATTTTCCAAGAGATCCAGGCCATTACCAAGTCTTTGTGAACCAGGCTTATTTGACCTCCTATAATTTAGAGGTCCATCACGTCTGGTAAGCGCATTTTCCCATTGGTTTGAATATCATTGGTGCTTGTGAAGAACTACATCGGTGTTTGTTCCATCAAGATTATTGGCACTGTCCATGAGATTTTAAGGACTATTAATCTTTTAATTTGTTATTGCGCTGCACTAATTTTGTATTATTTATGGCATTGCTTGCCATTGCTGAGCCTATCATCTACTAGGACCCCCAGGTCCTTTTCCATCCTAGATTCCCCCAGAGGTTCTCCCCCCAGTGTATAGATTGCATTCATATTTTTGCCACCCAAATGCATTATTTTACATTTTTCTACATTGAACCTCATTTGCCATGTAGTCGCCCACCCCATTAATTTGTTCAGGTCTTTTTGCAAGGTTTCCACATCCTGCGGAGAAGTTATTGCCCTGCTTAGCTTAGTATCGTCTGCAAATACAGAGATTGAACTGTTTATCCCATCCTCCAGATTGTTTATGAACAAATTAAATAGGATTGGTCCCAGCACAGAACCCTGGGGAACCCCACTACCCACCCCTGACCATTCCGAGTACTCCCCATTTATCACCACCCTCTGAACTCGCCCTTGTAGCCAGTTTTCAATCCATGTACTCACCCTATGGTCCATGCCAACGGAACTTATTTTGTACAGTAAACATTTATGGGGAACTGTGTCAAATGCTTTTGCAAAATCCAGATACACCACATCTACGGGCCTTCCTTTATCTAGATGGCAACTCACCTCCTCATAGAAGGTTAATAGATTGGTTTGGCAAGAACGATTCTTCATGAATCCATGCTGATTACTGCTAATGATACCGTTCTTATTACTAAAATCTTGTATATAGTCCCTTATCATCCCCTCCAAGAGTTTACATACTATTGATGTTAGGCTAACTGGTCTGTAATTTCCAGGGATGTATTTTGGCTTTTCTCCAATCATCTGGTACCATTCCAGTCAGTAGACTATCTGTAAAAATTAGGAACAACGGTCTGGCAATCACTTGACTGAGTTCCCTAAGTACCCTCAGATGCAAGCCATCTGGTCCCGGTGATTTATTAATGTTAAGTTTCTCAGGTCTAATTTTAATTCTGTCCTCTGTTAACCATAGAGGTGCTTCCTGTGTTGTGTCATGAGGATAAACACTGCAGTTTTGGTTACTGAAGCCCCCCGATTTACTCGTGAAGACTGAGGAGCAGAATAAATTCAATACCTTCGCCATCTCCCCATCCTTTGTAACCAGATGTCCTTCCTCATTCTTTATGGGGCCAATATGGTCTGTCCTCCCTTTTTTACTGTTTACATACTTAAATAATTTCTTGGGATTTTTTTTGCTCTCCTCCGGTATGTGTCTTTCATGTTCTATCTTAGCTGTCCTAATTGCACCCTTACATTTCTTGTTGCATTCTTTATAAAGTCTGAATGCTGAGGATGATCCCTCAATCTTGTATTTTTTGAAGGTCTTCTCCTTTGCTTTTATATGCATTTTTACATTGGAGTTAAGCCATCCAGGACTTTTGTTCGCTCTTTTAAATTTATTACCCAATGGGATACATTGGCTAATGCCCTTATTTAATATGCTCTTAAAGCAAACCGATCTCTCCTCCGTATTCTTTGTTCCTAATATTTTATCCCAATTTATGCCTTTTAGCAAGGTTTGTAGTTTAGGGAAGTTGGCTCTTTTGAAATTCAGTGTCTTTGTATTCGCTTTATGTTTCCTATTTGTGTGATTTATACTGAAACGAATTGACCTGTGATCGCTGTTACCCAAATTGCCCCGTATTTCCACATCCATGATCAGGTCTGTATTGTTGGTAATCAGTAGATCCAGTAATGTTTTATTTCTAGTTGGTGCGTCTACCATCTGACCCATAAAATTGTCCTGCAAGACATTAAGGAACTGGCGAGCCTTAAGTGAATGCGCGGTTCCCTCCGCCCAGTCTATGTCTGGATAAATAAAATCCCCCATTATGATAACACTTCCCATCCTTGCTGCTAATCCAAATTGTGATAGGAGATCTGTCTCCACTTCCTCCCTCAGGTTAGGGGGCCTATAGCATACTCCCAGTATTATTTTCCCCTTTGGTTCATCCCTTTGGAGCTCTACCCATAAGGATTCCACCTCCTCTCTAGCTCCCTCAGTGATGTCATCTCTCACATTCACTTGTACATTATTCTTAATATATAGGCATACCCCTCCCCCTTTTTTACCCTCTCTATCCTTGCGGTATAGGGTATACCCTTGAATGTTTGCCAGCCAATCATGAGAGCTGTTGAACCAAGTCTCTGAAATTCCCACAAAATCCAAATCCTCCTCGTACAACAGTATCTCTAGTTCACCCATCTTGCCCGCCATGCTCCTGGCTAGGGATGAGCTGAACACCCCCCTGTTCGGTTCGCACCAGAACATGCGAACAGGAAAAAAGTTTGTTCGAACACGCGAACACCGTTAAAGTCTATGGGACACGAACATGAATAATCAAAAGTGCTAATTTTAAAGGCTTATATGCAAGTTATTGTCATAAAAAGTGTTTGGGGACCCGGGTCCTGCCCCAGGGGACATGGATCAATGCAAAAAAAAGTTTTAAAAACGGCCGTTTTTTCAGGAGCAGTGATTTTAATAATGCTTAAAGTCAAAAAATAAAAGTGTAATATCCCTTTAAATTTTGTAGCTGGGGGGTGTCTATAGTATGCCTGTAAAGGGGCGCATGTTTCCCGTGTTTAGAACAGTCTGACAGCAAAATGACATTTTGAAGGAAAAAACACATTTAAAACTACCCGCGGCTATTGCCTTGCCTACAATACACATAGAAGTTCATTGATAAAAACGGCATGGGAATTCCCCACAGGGCAACCCCGAACCAAAAAAAAAAAAAAAAAAATGATGTGGGAGTCCCCCTAAATTCCATACAAGGCCCTTCAGGTCTGGTATGGATATTAAGGGGAACCCCAGCCAAAATTAAAAAAAAAAATGACGTGGGGTTCCCCCTAAATTCCATACCAGACCCTTCAGGTCTGGTATGGATTTTAAGGGGAACCCCGCGCCAAAAAAAAAAAATAAACGGCGTGGGGTCCCCCCAAAAATCCATACCAGACCCTTATCCGAGCACGCAACCTGGCAGGCCGCAGGAAAAGAGGGGGGACGAGAGTGCGGCCCCCCCTCCTGAACCGTACCAGGCCACATGCCCTCAACATTGGGAGGGTGCTTTGAGGTAGCCCCCCAAAACACCTTGTCCCCATGTTGATGAGGACAAGGGCCTCATCCCCACAACCCTGGCCGGTGGTTGTGGGGGTCTGCGGGCGGGGGGCTTATCGGAATCTGGAAGCCCCCTTTAACAAGGGGACCCCCAGATCCCGGCCCCCCCTGTGTGAAATGGTAAGGGGGTACTTACCCCTACCATTTCACTAAAAAACTGTCAAAAATGTTAAAAATGACAAGAGACAGTTTTTGACAATTCCTTTATTTAAATACTTCTTCTATCTTCTATCTTCCTTCATCTTCTGGTTCTTCTGGTTCTTCTGGCTCTTCTGGTTCTTCCTCCGGCGTTCTCGTCCAGCATCTCCTCTGCGGCGTCTTCTATCTTCTTCTCCTCGGGCCGCTCCGCACCCATGGCATGGGGGGAGGCTCCCGCTCTTCTCTTCATCTTCTTCTTCATCTCTTCTTCCTTCTTCTCTTCTTCTCTTCTTCATTTTCTTCTACGGGCCGCTCCGCAGCCATGCTGGCATGGAGGGAGGCTCCCGCTGTGTGGCGGCGTCTCTTCGTCTGACGGTTCTTAAATAACAGGGGAATAACGTCACGGGGAATGCCACAGGGAAGTTCCGTCATGTCCCGTGCGTCAGAGGGGGGCGGGGTCACCGGGTGGCCCCGCCCCCCTTATTTAAGAACCGTCAGATGAAGAGACGCCGTCACACAGCGGGAGCCTCCCTCCATGCCAGCATGGCTGCGGAGCAGCCCGGAGAAGAAAATGAAGAAGAGAAGAAGAGAAGAAGGAAGAAGAGAAGAAGAAGATGAAGAGAAGAGCGGGAGCCTCCCCCATGCCATGGGTGCGGAGCGGCCCGAGGAGAAGAAGATAGAAGACGCCGCGGAGGAGATGCTGGACGAGAACGCCGGAGGAAGAACCAGAAGAGCCAGAAGAACCAGAAGAAGATGAAGGAAGATAGAAGAAGCATTTAAATAAAGGAATTGTCAAAAACTGTCTCTTGTCATTTTTAACATTTTTGACAGTTTTTTAGTGAAATGGTAGGGGTAAGTACCCCCTTACCATTTCACACAGGGGGGGGGGGCGGGATCTGGGGGTCCCCTTGTTAAAGGGGGCTTCCAGATTCCGATAAGCCCCCGCCCGCAGACCCCCACAACCACCGGCCAAGGTTGTGGGGATGAGGCCCTTGTCCTCATCAACATGGGGACAAGGTGTTTTGGGGGGCTACCCCAAAGCACCATCCCAATGTTGAGGGCATGTGGCCTGGTACGGTTCAGGAGGGGGGGGCGCACTCTCGTCCCCCCCTCTTTTCCTGCAGCCTGCCAGGTTGCGTGCTCGGATAAGGGTCTGGTATGGATTTTTGGGGGGACCCCACGCCGTTTTTTTTTTTTTTGGCGCGGGGTTCCCCTTAAAATCCATACCAGACCTGACCCCCCGCTCAGCTTCATCGCGCCACCTCCCACTGTCGCTGTATACCCAGCAGGACGGGCTACCTGTGGTCATCCGGCCGGTGCCACAGGTCGTTCCTTTATTGATGACGATTTTATACCTACATGTGAGTGTTTATGTTTTTTTTACTTTAATAAACCACCTTTGATTTTACACTATGGGAGCCCTCCCTTTTTCTTTTCCTATGATGACTACATAATGCTGAGAGCTGAGTCTCCTTGGGGATCCGTCCATTTCCATCACAGTCCTTGACGCCCTTCCAGTGTTCATCCTCATTCGTGGGAGTTCCAGACTAGCAGGATCTCAATGCCCATTTAGACCCTCTGTAACGGGGGGTCATGGGGTTCCGGTAAGCGGCCAGGCTCCCCTTTTTTGGTGGTGGACCCACACATTTATGATCCTACCCAATTTTGAATCACCTGGGACTGTATATCACCTTTTGGGTTTCTCCCATATGGACCTTTATGATTCACTTCCTGGTTTATATTCATTACCCATGGACTTTATTTGAAGCTTTTTGCACTGTTTGTATTATTGCACTGCTCACTAGAGAGATTTATGTATTTCCGTTATAATCTTTCACATTGTGCGTGGTACAGTTTGGCATAAGATTATATTTATGTATACACCGTACTGTGTGGCACTCCTCAGCCACACATCTATTTGTTTGCTAAGCGCGAGTCCACATTTTTTTCTTTTGCATTTTTTGTTGTGTTTGTGTCACAATCTAGGACATCGCAGCTTTATGTCATTTATTCTGTAGATATTTGAAGCGCAATTATTTATTGTTTTTTTGTTTTAAGTCTATGAGACTCGCCTGATCACAGTTCGGAGTAAGGGATCGGTCCCGACCCCTTACCACGTGATCATCTGTCAGCCAATGACAGCTGATCATGTGATGTAAACAGAGCCGGTAATCGGCTATTTTTTTCTCCTTGCGCTGACAGCGTGAGGAGGAAAAAAAAGCCGATCACCGGCGGCCGTAAGAGGGACATCAGTCCCGATCACGGCGATCATCTGTGCCCCCTGCCAGTGACACCTAGCAATAGGCAGCAGTGCCGCCTACCAGTGCCCACCAGCTTCACCCATCAGTGCCCACAGTGCCACCCATCAGTGCCCACAGTGCCACCCATCAGTGCCCACAGTGCCACCCATCAGGGCCCACAATCAGTGCCACACCAACAGTGCTGTAAATCAGTGCCACCTATCAGTGCCCATCAGTTTCACCTACCCAGTGCCCATCAGTGCCCCCCATCACTGCCCATCAGTGCCACCCATCAGTGCCCCCATCAGTGCCCATCAGTGCCGCCCATCAGTGCCCCCCATCAGTGCCCCCCATCAGTGGTACCTATCAGTGCCCATCAGTGCCACACATCCATGCCACCCATCTGTGCCACCCATCAGTGCCACCTATCAGCGCCCATCAGTGGCCATCAGTGCCACCTTATCTGTGCCCATCAGTACCGCCTTATCTGTCCCCATCAATGCCACCTTATCTGTGCCTATCAGTGCCGCCTTAACTGTGCCTATCAGTGCCGCCTTAACTGTGCCTATCAGTGCCGCCTTAACTGTGCCTATCTGTGCCCATCAGTGCAGCCTATCAGTGCATACCAGTGCTGCCTCATCAGCGCATATCAATGAAGGAGAAAAATTAACTGTTTGCAAAATTTTATAACCAGCTATGAAACATGATTTTTTTTTTCAAAATTTTCCATATTTTTTTGTTTGTTTAGCAAAAAATAAAAATCCCTGCTGTGATTAAATACCACTTAAAGAAAGCTCTATTTGTGGGGAAAAAATGATAAAAATTTTCTTTGGGTACTGTGTGGTATGACCGCGCAACTGTCATTCAAAGTGCGTCAGCGCTGAAAGCTGAAAATTGGTCTGGGCAGGAGGGGGGTTTAAGTGCCCAGTAAGCAAGTGGTTAAAAGACAGCCCAAAAATGTAACAGTTGGAATAAGATAAGAAATGGATTTCCAGACCATTTCACAAAAGTAAAACTTAAAAAGAAATAGATGTCCATTACCAGCCTGAATGAAGCATTGTCTTTAGCAGGGGTGCCCACTTAGAAGAGGTCTTAGTGGCAACATGGGCCATTTAATCAATTCCTAAATGCGTTGCTGTCAACAAACTGGGCATGATCATTTAATAGTCAGTATGCAAACTTACATTTAAGCAGCCCTGGCCAGTAGAAATTATATTGGTTCTTTTGTTTTTTTAATATCGATAGAGAAGATTTGCAGACACTTTGAAATGCAGATTGAAATGCCTAATTAATTTCACTTAATAAGCTGTATTTTTTCAATGAAAGCCTAGAAATTGTTGTACTTAAAATCAACAGGATACTTTCACTTTCCAAAAAATAACAGTCTCTGCAAAGAGCCTAGTTGATAGACACAGTGTTACATTTTAACAAAGGAAAACTTTTGAAGTTTAGAGCATTGAAATAAAGTTCCTGTTGCCAAGCAACAGAAAACTGAATATTGTATGGAATGAAATAGCTAAATTCACTTTCAAACAAACACTAACATATTGTTCTATGTCAATAACAGTACATTCTTCAGATATCCGAATATAAGAGAACTATGTTGTAAAAGGAAGGTCTTGTAAAACATTAACCCTTTTAAGCCACTACGTGGCCACTAAAATACTGTGCTGTGATTTTTTTTAAAAAGGAGGAACTAAAAAAAAACTGTTTATATTAGGGTAAGTTGAAAATGAATGAGTGGAGTTCAAATTCACCAACAACAAATGCTAATGTCATCCAACAATGACAATCTGTACATATTCTGTTTTAAATGGTGTATAATAGGGAGAAATATGCTTGCTCTTTTCTTAGTTACTGTACCACTGAGACTCATCACCTGCTTACTTTCCTTGAAATAGCAAAGCTGAGGCAAATGTCTGGCAAAGTTGATGTGAATGGTCAGTTTATCTTCTATGAATTAAAGTAGACATTAGTAATCAGAAAGGTTTTCCAGGTTGTTAAAAAATGTGTATTTAGGATTGCATTTGATGTTCATAAATGCTCATTGCTGCAAAGGAATTACAACCAGCGTAAACTGATCATAATCTAATAATTTACAGATTTATGTTACCCCTTGAAATATTCAGATTATGCATAACAAGCATCATAAAGTGCCCAGGCAGCCCTGAGCAATCACCCCAAACCAGGCAAATTTAGCATTGTTTTAAGGGCATATTATATCCCATCACCAACATTATAATATACTTCAGAACTTGCAGCATCTCATATTCTAACTCATTATAGTACCCACCGCTACCAGTGCTTAGTCACATACCCCTCTGCTAAGAACATTATACATGTGTGCGTTACCTGAATAATAAGTGGATCTTCCTCAAGTAGAAATAGAACACCCTATACGTGCTGAATTTCAATATCGCTAGGAACATTATAACATTATAACCAACACCAACAACAGAAATATGTTTTTAACTCCTGTCATCTTTGCTATAAAATTGTATTCCAGAGGGTTACAATCCCCCCCAAAAATTGTATCCTTTAACTATGATCCCCCAAAAATATAATAAACCTCAGCCACTAATAATAGCAGCAAGCTTATATTATAAATTTGCCAGCCTGCATTATTTATATCAGCATTATAATGAATCCATGTACTATCTTTTAACAGAAATGGGGGAACGAACAAGAGACTGGTGTTGTGTTAAGTAGTATAATAATAGCCAAACATTTTAGCTTTTGAGTCAACATAGCTAAATATTAATTGCTTTTAGCAAGTATCTGGTAAATGCCACCCAAGTCAAACAGGCTACCCCCAGATTTATATGGCTCCTTTACACTAGTTTTTATTATTTTTAAGGTAACAATCAGGTACAACAGGAACAACAAGATGCAAAGGTTTCCACACAGATCACATTGTTTGCAATTGTTTACAAAATGTTAGTCATTGTTAGCAACAAATATGTATGAAAATAAGAAGGAAGCATGTACTGCTGTCATAAACTGCTGTTTTTTTTGTGTTAAGACAACTTAAGACTTAGGACTAAAGACCTAAGACAGTACTCCCTTCCTCCCAGGACACCCCCTCGACATCTAAAGGCAAGGTTTGTGAAACCTCTGGTGTAATTCTCTTGTTAATCTAGGGGCATGAACGTCCACCCCAGTCTCCCAAGAATTTACTTCTGGCCCATATGCTTCCCATTGAACCAGATATTGTAATTTGTTCCTAAAGATGATAGAATCAAGAATTTTCTCCACCACAAACTCTTGTTCACCCTGTACTTCCAGAAAAAGGATTTCCATAAAACAGTTTGAGTAGTGATATGTGAAAAACAGGGTGAATCTTCATACTGTGAAGAAGTTTTATGCAAAAAGTGACCAGTGACAGAGCTGATCTGAGCAGAAATCTGGAAAGGTCCCACAAACCTTTGGCCCAATTTAGCAGATGAAAAAAGAACCTACACATTTTTGGTAATTAACCAAACCTTGTCACCCATGCGTAGGAAGTGACCTGCGATGTCTGTCAGCATCCTCTTTGTAACATTCCTAAGCCTCAAAGTATTAATCATTTTTTTCTGAATCTCCTGTAATGTAGTTAATCTGTTGATAACAGCAGGAATTGGAGTTGAGATAGGGAAATCAGGAATAAAAACTGGATGATACACAGTGTTTAAATAAAAAGGACTTTTGAGAAGTGGAGGCATGTTTGGAATTGTTATAAGCAAACTCTGCCATAGAAATATAGTCCACCCAGTTATCCTGAAGATAACTGACAAAACATCAATGGTACGGCTGATTGGTCCTCGCAGTCTGACATTTAGACTAAGAATAAAGAGTGGAGGACAGAATTATTATTACAGCTGAAGTTGAGCAAAAGCTTTTCCAAAATTTTAAAATAAACTGTACTCCTCTGTCAGACACCACATCATCAGAAATTCCATGTACTTTAAAGACTTCTCCAAACATTAACTGAGATGGTCAACGACTACCAGTATAGAAGTCATGTCTATCAAGAGTTCAAGATTTACCACAAAGTGCAAATAAATTGACCCCCATGGTCTTGATGGAACAGGTAGTGGCTGGAGCAACTCCAAAGCAGAAGCTTGGGGAGTCTGATTGCATGTAGAGATCAGGCAACAGGCTACATAGCTTTTGACATCTTTCTTGTAACCAGGCCAAAAAAAAGGAATGTGATAAAAGTTCTTCAGTCTTAGAAACCCCAAAATGTTAAGCAGTTTGGAGTCATAAAACAACCTGAGGGCTTTAACCCAAGCAGATTCACGTACATAAAGACAATGTGCTAGAATCCAAAACCCATTCTTTTTTTTTATAAATTCTTTATTTCTGAATAGCATATAATACATTCCACATAAAGTATTTCACATAGTCTTCATATCCTCTCTTACATCTCCATTTATCGTAATATAACAACATGATACATTTTCTTTTAGGTGGAACTGAGTCACATCTACCCGATAAACATATATTATATCATTTTTCTTCCATCATACCCCTTGTATCAACCCCCACCCTCAAATGTAAAAAAAAAAAAGGGAAAAGCCCCCCCAGGGATGCCCCCTCCTCATTCCCATCCGATCGCACATAATCTACCTCGACTGTTCTCTACTTCTGTAGTCCAGGAAGGGAGACCATATCCTCCAATATTTCTCATCTTGTTCTTTCAACATCAAGGTCAAATTTTCCATTTGATTGATTTCCATGATCCTGGCCCACCACTGTGTTTTAGTCGGAGGGACTGAACTCTTCCACAAAGCCGGTATGCAAGCCTTCGCCGCAGTGAGAAGGTGTTTGAGTAAGGAGTTCTTATATTTTTCCACCGACAGGGGAACGTCATTTAATAGAAATGCAGCCGGATTATTCCCAAGAGACACACCTGTAATTTCCTTAATCGTTTCCTCCACCATTTCCCAAAAATCCTTGATCTTCTCACATTCCCAAAATATGTGCAGCATGGTACCCTCCACTCTCGTACAACGCCAGCACATACCTGAGGACTGTGGGAATATTTTATGTAAAACAGATGGTGTTCTATACCACCTAGTGAGGATTTTATATCCTCCCTCTTGGTATCTGCTAGCTATCGATGTCTTATGTGTGGATTTCAGAATTTTAACCTTCTGACTATGGGAGAACGTTACCCCTATCTCTCTCTCCCAAGCCTGAATAAAATTAAGCTCCTGAGGGGCTTCTTTTTTTTTTTTTCAAATAATTTTATTTGTAAAATGATGCATGTTACAAGATAAAAGCGTAAAAAGAACATTTTCAACATCTGGTACAGTCAAAATTACATTTAACAGGGTATCTTGCACAATTAAAAACTGTGACAAATCCGTGCATTTCAATGTGTTACAAGAGGATAAACTTGCAATACAAGAGCCTATCTAAATTAGAAATTATAAACTACAAATAATGAGGCTGTGGACCACACTTCGGGGCATGAGTTTGAGAGGCTTGTGTAGTATGTATGTGGTTCCAAGAAAAACGTAAATTAAAAATTGCCCGTGTACTACCTTCGCACCCCTAATGGGAACATGCTGTGCGAAGGAGACGGTCATGAAATATCACGTGTATTGAAAGCCTTGGTGATCCACTTTGGAATGTGTAGGAATATCTTGGAATACCTCGTGCCTCTTCAGCCCGTATCAGGATCACCAAATTTCCTACCCTTCAATGGGTAAGAAATCGTATGGGAGGTAGGTAGTGTGGTGTTTGGGGGTGATAATGGTACTTACTCTCTTGAAATATGTCTATTCACTCCTAAAAAATTAGATTTATTAAAATGATTGGACATTGTGTTGGGATTTGTACTCTGAGGAACGTGGTGTTATAATACAGGAAGGGTTGTGTCTTTTCACTCAATTGACGAAGAAACGAAGTGATGGGGGTGGAACCGACAGGAAGGTAGAGCTAACATGACATCTACGGAGTACGTTGCAGTATGGACTGATAAGTATACCTAAATGAGGATTCTCAATTTACTATCACTGTAGGTTACAATTACGGGTTGGGAAGAAGTTCTTGATATTTTGGAGAGTCTCTGAAGTGTAACTAACAGGCCCAGATCTTCCCATATTTAGAAGGGGTATCATTGGCTTGATGAATTAGGTTTTCCAATCCAGCTATTCTGTCAATACGTTTGAGCCACATTGCTATTGTAGAAGGGTCAGAGTTTCTCCAAAGTACCGGTATGCATTGTTTAGCAGCGTTGATTAGGTGGAGTGTAAGGGATTTTTTGTATGCATAGTGTGAAATGGATGAGTGGTGAAGGAGGTATTGGGATGGCGTGAAAGATAGGTTGTATGTTGTGATATATGCTATTGTCTCGTGTACTTTTTCCCAGAATGGTTTAATTCGTGGGCAGTTCCACCATATATGGAGCATAGATCCTATTTCAACATTGCATCTCTAGCATATGGGTGGAACAGATGGGTGATACCGGTGGATGATATCCGGCGTTCTGTACCATCTCGAGTATATTTTGTAAGAATTTTCCTGTGCAGTTACATTTATGGAGCCTTTATGTATGTGTTCATATATGTTTTCCCATTCTTCGGTAGTGATGTCTACCCCAAGTTCCGTTTCCCATTTTTGGTTGATTGCGTTGTTTTTTGGGTCATAGTTGCTGAATAGTAACATGTAACCCCATAAGATGGCGTTGTGGGGGAGTGCTAGTGCAGAGTGATTCAAAAGGGGTCATATCTCTAAACCACTGTGACATAGGTCTGGCATTGTTCAGGAAGTGCCTAATTTGGAGAAACTTAAAGAATGGTATGTGATATCCCTGGAAACGTGAGATTAGTGCTGTAAACGGAAGGAGAATCCCGTTCTGGAAGAATTGTGAGGCTCTAAGACAGTGGTTCTCAACTCCAGTCCTCGGGACCCACCAACAGGCCAGGTTTGCAAGATAGCTGAAATACATCACAGGTGATATCACTTGCTGCTCAGTGATTGCAGTATTTTAGTCTGCAACTCCCCAAGGTAATACTTAAAATCTGGCCTGTTGGTGGGTCCCGAGGACTGGAGTTGAGAACCACTGCTCTAAGAGAAGGTGTTGCCTGGGTATGCGTTGGAATGCGAAGTGGCACTCCAGGTGCAAAGTCAGGATTGTCAACTAGGGGGGTCAATGGTCCGGGGGCAGGGCACCAATGTAAAGATTGGGAGATGCTCCTGAAGGCGGAGAATGTGGGACCCGTCAGTGGGTGTGAGGCATATTCTTTGGGTGTATTTGTCTTAGCAATCCATGGCAGATGGGCAATGGGGACTGACGCAAATGAGTCTTCAAGGTCTACCCAGTCTTTAGTGGATTTATGGATGTGCCAGTCAATGATTTTTGTAAGGTGGCAAGCTGTATGATATTTGTGGATATCGGGAAGACTTAGACCTCCTTTTGCTTTGGGGGTAGTCATTTTCTCCCAACTCAATCTTTGTGGTGAAAAAAGACGTGGGTAGTTTGATGGGAATGGTCTGCAATAGATATAATATTCGGGGTAGGACGTTCATTTTTATGATGGCCGTTCTGCCAAACCAGGAGAAATGGCCCGAAGTCCATTTGAGGAGGTCTTTCTGGATATCAGCGATTATTGGTAGGTAGTTTCTATCATAAAGTTCATCGAGATGGGTTGGTAATTGTATCCCTAAATAGGTGAGTGCACGTGGTTCCCATTTAAATGGGAAGTTCGTCTTACAGTGTGTCACCCATCCCTGCGGGAGGGAGATATTAAGGGCCTTAGATTTTGTGAAATTAATTTTAAAATTAGATAAGGTGTTGAAATTGGTAAATTCTTTTAAAAGATTGGGCATGGTGATCAGGGGTTCTGAAAGGAACAATAAAATGTCATCAGCGTATGCTGCAATCTTGTATTGTTTGGCGTTGATATCTATGCCTTTTATATCAGGATTTGCTCTAATTTTACAAAGAAGGGGTTCTAGAGTGAGTATAAAAATAAGGGGCGAAAGTGGGCATCCCTGACGGGTACCATTCGAGACGGAGAAGGCGTCTGACAGGCGGCCATAAACTCTTATTCTGACCGTGGGAGAAGAGTATAGTGCTAATATCATTTGTAGGAAATGTGAGGGAAACCCCAATGCCTGTAGCGTTGCTGACATATAATCCCATGCCACCCTGTCGAACGCCTTCTCCGCGTCGAGCGACAAGAGAAAACCTTGTTGTTTAGGGGTGGAGGATGTTGATGAAAGATGGTGATGAATATGAAGGGCTTTTATGGTGTTATCCCTAGCTACTTGGTCAAGAGAGATAAGTTTAGGGAGGATAGGGAGTATTTGGTTAGCAAGAATTTTAGCGTATAGCTTCAAATCAACATTTAGGAGGGAGATGGGCCTATAGTTTGTCACTAGGGTATCGTCTTTGCCGGGTTTTGGTATTAGGGTAATATGCGCTTCCAGAAGGTCTTTGTTGCATTGAGGATATGAGGGTAATGAATTGAATGCTTTGGTAAACTGGGGGGCAAGTATATCCTGAAAGGTCTTATAATAACCAATGGTTAATCCATCTGGGCCAGGACTTTTTCCCGTCTTGAGTTGTTTCAATGCTGCCATGGTTTCCTCAATGTTAATGGGGTGTTCAAGGGTTTTAGAGTCTTCATTAGAGATAGGTGGTATACCGTATTTTGATAGGAAAGTGGATATTGCTTCCTGTCTACTGGGAGTATTAACAGTCATTTCTGCGGGGGATAAATTGTATAGTTTGGTAAAATACTTCACGAATTGTGTGGCAATGTCATCTGGGGACGTAAAAGATTTCCCCATAGGGGTTTTTTATTTCGTGTATGGTATATGTTGCTTTCTTATGTTGTAGTGCTTTAGCCAGTAACTTTCCAGACTTATTGCCAAATTCGTAATATAGTTTGTGATTCAAAATGTATTTGCGTCTTAGTGCTTTGTGCATTTCTTCTTTGAGAGCATCTCTAGCCCTTAAGAGCTCCTCAAGAGATTTAGTGGCGAGGGATAGTTTATGGGCCCTTTCTAATGTATGGATTTTAGACGTGAGCGCTGTAATATGTGCTCGTCTTTGTTTATTGCGAGGGCCGTTATGGAGATTAAGTCCCCTCTCACCACACATTTATGTGCAGCCCAGATAATGGGAGGTCCGGTTTCATCAATAGAATTTTCCTGAAAGTATTGGGTTAGTCGGGTGGCGATTCGGTTCGTGATATCTGGGTCATATCGAATTTGTGTGTTGAGATTGTGCAAAAGCGAGTGTCATTGAAATGGGATTGTGGTCAGAGAGTATCATAGGGTCTATGGTTGCTTGTTTGAGAAGGGGTAAATCATTTTGGGAAATGAAAAAATGGTCGATTCTGGAGTACTTGTTGTGGGGGGATGAATAAAATGTAAAGTCCCTGTCATGTGGGTGTAATGTACGCCACGAGTCATGCAGGGTTAGTTCTTGCAACTGTTTTTTGATTGCTCTAAGTGCTCTATAGGGTAATGAAGTCGCACCTGTAGAGGAATCTTGCTGCGGGTTTAGGGCCACATTGAAGTCGCCACCCACTACGAGGATCCCTGCATAGAATTCAGTAAGTAAGTGAAGTGTTTCTCGAAAAAACGTGACTTGTTGTTTGTTAGGGGCGTATAAGTTTGCCAGGGTAATGGGTCTGTTGTGTAATGTTCCCTTGAGAAATAAGTATCTGCCATTAGGATCATGTTTTGATTCTGTAATTTTCAAGGGACAGTTTTTCGATATTAGAATCGCAACCCCCTTTGTTTTGGATGTGTCATTGGAAGCATGGTATACAGTAGGGTACTGAGAGTTACCAAGTTTGGGTATAGTATCAGTACGAAAGTGAGTTTCTTGGATGAATGCGATTTGCGTTTTGTTTTTTTGTAATGTATATAGCAATTGGGACCTTTTTTCCGGGGTGTTCAGTCCTCTAATATTCAGTGAGCTTAGTTTTATTTGTAAATCAGTCAGAAGCTTACGAGAGCCGTACGCTCCCTGTTTGTGAGTATCGGTTGCTGCCATGTTAGAGGGTAGTTTTAGGTAGCCTTCTTTGAGTGGGTCAAACAAAATTGTGTAGATTCCTGCAAATATAGTACCGTAAATGTGGGTACGTAGAAAGGTAAGTGAAAGGGAAGGGAGGGTGAAAACGAAGGAAAGGGGAAGGAAAGAATTTAACTAACCTATCCTGCAACGAGATAGGTTAGGTCTGTACAGTGCTTTGTCTGTGGAGTGTCTTCCAGAACCAAATCTGGAACCTCTCACTGCACTGTGTGGGGGTTGGGAAGTATCGAATGTAGGAGAAAGTTAGTGAAATACTTTGAGGGGATATCCCTCCGTTGCGATCCATATAGTGTATGATTGGAGGGTGTCATATATAACACTGTTCAGAACATTTACTATATGTACCTCTCTGAGTGACCTATATAACCTTCTAGCAAGAGAGAACAACTGACTCAGCAGTGAGTATGTAACATGTATGAAGTACCTTGGATAGGTATAAGAAATAAAACCTTAGGTATCCTTGTCAAGGGGACATGTATTAGCAGTATAGCCTTAGTGTTTAAGGTATAAGCTATAGACTGTCAAACCAAAATACAGTTTTGCTGTTGGTGTCAAAAATTTGCCTCGTGAATCATATTATATATATAAATATAGTAATACAAACTTTGTTTTATAAAACCTTTTTCAAAAGAGAAACATCACAAGTAAAAATCCTGAAAGCCTGTTGAGTCAAAGAACAGAAACCTGGTAAAGTGCATCAACGGATGCGTAGTTATGTCATACTGTAATCGTAGCCTCTGAGTGTTGGCCTGTCATGTTTCTGTTTTCCCCTTTCTCTTTTTTTTTTTTTTTTAAAGTTTCCGTTTAATTGTGTATATTTGGCCTCTTTATCCTTCCCCTATCTGCTTCCCTCAACAGTACAGCAGTCAGTTGTAGTCCATTACTTTAAGAGGAGGTTGTATAGTAACATTTGTATGTGTAGGGTTTAGTAGAGATTTACAAAGAACGTTAGGAGGTTAGGTGTTCGGCAGCTGTAGAGTAGAGTAGACGTTTCTCAGAATACCGCTGACAGTTTGATTCAAAGGAGGTAAGAGGTACTCTGTCTACTAACACTGTCGCTTGTATAGTTCCGTCAGGATCTACTAAGTCCCTGGTTAATCCTATGGTTATGTCATGTCGAATGCACAAGTCTATGGTTAACTGTCTTTATTGTCCTTCTGTTGCTAGAGTGATTAAATGATGTGCGGACATTTTGTGTGTTAGGGGATAAGCGTGGTCGCGCCCTTGAAATGGAGGGAGGTCACTGTCTAAGGAGGGTGGGGGCGGGGTTGGAAAAGATTACTCTGAGGTGACTGCTTGCTATACTGTTGGTTGAAAGCCAGGGGGAGCTTGCTAGTGTTTGGGCAAATGATATGTGTAAAGATTCTCTAATCCCCAGATATGCAGTATTGCCGCTATTTATTCTTTGTGCCCATTCATCAGCAGTCTAATCAAGTTCCTGGGTAGATGAGAGTACCTAACCCTAATTCAAACGTTAATACCTTAAACATTGAAACATTACCTATACCAGTAAACGAACGGGAAAAACAGTGGAGCTTGCATTCGGCTAATTCTTACTGGGGTCTTTAGCTTTCAGATGCATAAAGTTTCTGTACTGAAAATCTGTGTCGTGCTAGTGAAGTATGTGTGGATCCTCTGATGGTGTGTGGGCAGGTCGGCCCGTTCATGTGGGCCCAGTTATTGTTCGGGGATGGTTCTCATCTAAGGTCCAAAGAATGGGCATTGAGCATCAGGCATCTTATCTTGCTGAGTAATGAGCTTGAGGCGTTGCTATTGTGAAATACTTGCCGCATGTAGGTAACCGATGTGAAAGTTATTAACTGTCCGGAAAGTGTGTACCTATAAACGAACGGGAAAAAACAGTGAAGCCTGCTTTCGGCTGGTTCCTACTGGGGTCTTTAGCTTTTGGATGTATAATGTTCCTTTACTGAGATTCTGTCTCGTGCTGTTGAGGTATGTGTGGATCCGTTGTCGGTGGGTGGGATGGTCGGTCTTTTCAGGGGAGCCCAGTTGTTGTTCGGGGAGAAGTTTCGTCAGAGGGCCAGAGACTGTGCTTTGAGCATCGGACAACTCTTCTTGCTGAGTGTTGAACATGAGGCAGTGCTAATACGATATATTTTCAGTATGAAGGCAGCAGATGTGGAAGCTATCTGCTGTCCGGGAAGTACGTCAGTAACGGAGACTAGCAGAGACATAACTGCTTCTATGCATTAGGAGGTGAATAGGCTGTGGATTAACAGTGATGCCCAACATGGCAACTTGAGATCCTGAAAAAGTGTTTAAGATTACACACCTTAGTAGTCCCTGCGGGCTCTCCGATTTCTCGGTGAGAGTATGGGTCCGTGACCGCGCTGGATACCCTGAGATGAGGCATGCGATCTGTTGCCTGACGGGGATCTTCTCCTGCGGTGTTGGGATTCTTCTTCTTCCATCGGTTCTTCCCGGGGCAAGTGTTTCTCGCTAGCGTGATGGCGGAATTCCGCATACCAAGTCGGAACGTCCACTAGGGGTATGCCCAGGCTGTCGCAGAAGTAGGGTAGGTCTTCTGGCACTTTGAGAAGAACTGTACGGCCTAGGTGTGTGGCCGACAAGCAGAACGGGAACTTCCCCCTGTAAACGATCCCGTGAGTGCGTAGAACATCCAATAAAGGTTTCAAATCCCTGCAATGTTGTAAAGTGATGCCGGAAAGGTCTTGAAAGATCTGAAGATGTGCGCCCTTGTACTGTAATGGCTGTTTGTTCCTTGCCTGCCTCAGGATTTCTTCTTTCAGCTTGTAATCCACTATACAGCAGATAACGTCTCTTGGCGGATCGGTGTCTCTGCCTTTTGGGCGCAATGCTCTGTGGATCCTTTCCATTTCAATTTTGGTTTGAGGCGGTCTGTCAATTAGGCCGTTAAACAAGTCAGTCACAGCAGGGGATAGTTGTTCCGAATCAATGGCTTCTGGTAGGCCTCGGATTCTGAGATTGTGACGGTGTCCACGGTTGTCAAGGTCCTCGATGCGGCGTTGTGCCTCCCTAAGTTGCATTGTGTGGGTATCGATCTTCCTTGTGGCTTTACGGAGGACAGTGTCGTGTTTTGCCGTGACTTTTTCAACTTCCAAGACCCTGTCATTTAAGGTATGAATGTCCACTCTGAGCTCCGCAATGGCGGCTGACAGGGTATCTTTAATGTCATTAGCAATAGCCCTCAGATCATGTATGTTAAGGCCAGGAGGTTGAGGGATATCTGTCAACCAGGATGGCATGGGCTGTGAGATTTGGGGAGAAATTAAGAGGTGCGGTCCCGCGTCTTGTGAAGAGCTGTGACGGGACGACGCCATATTGCTCCTCTGAGTCCTGAACATTTCAGGAATGTTTTGGCTTTGGTTCCCTGGATTTTCACGTGGCGAGCGGGACCTTGAGGCCGAGGTGTGACGGGAAGCTGTTCCCATTGTGTCCGATCGAAAGAAGCGGTATTTACCTCCGGTGATAACGATATACAGGGATGCAACGGCGGGAGCTGTTCTTTCAGGCAGCCATCTCCTAGCTCGTCCAGGCCACTCCCCCCCCTGAGGGGCTTCTTGATTCGTTAATACCTCGTAGCAATGTGATAGAGAATGTCTCATACTATCTCCATCTAGACATCTCTGTTCAAAACGGGATAACTCCCGTACCACTGGGTAAGTTTTATTTTCGAGCGGATAAAGGCTCCTACCTGCATTGCCCTAAAATAGTCTAAATCGGGTGACACTTCTCCCTCTATCTCACCTCGTGACATCAGGCAGTTACCCCTAGAAAAGTGAATAATCCTGTTTCTTCCCCTTTGTTTTAATACCTCATATCTCCGATCTAGCAGGCCAGGTTGAAAGTGTGGTGAACCCAATACTGGAGTCATAGGGCTTGGGTAAGATGAAAGATTTGTCTTTTTGAAAATCATATTGATAGTGCGGATAGTTGCACCTATCAATGGATGTTTTTTCGCTGTTATAGGTAATTTTGATTTTGCTATCCATGCCAAGCCCTCTAAGGGGATTTTAACCATCGCTTGTTCTAATTGTACGTGTGGTTTCCTCTCACGGGCACACCATTCCACCACTCTAGCTAATTGCGAAGCTTCCTGATATCTCACTAGGTCTGGGAAACCAATGCCTCCTTTTTCTTTTGGGAGCACTAAAATATTTCTCCTTACTCTCCTTACTCTTGCTGGTTTCCCTGCCCAAATGAACCTCAGAAACCTTGATCGGAGGTCCTTCAGGAAATACGAAGGGATCTTTATTGGCAGGGTTTGTAATAAATAAAGAAGTCTAGGCATCACATTCATCTTTATGATATTGGTCCTACCAAACCAAGTAAAGATCTCTCTATCCCATCTCCTGAAGTCCTGTTTAATTTGTCTTAGCATCGGGGCATAGTTTAATTCAAACACTCTGCTAAGCTTCTTAGGAATTTTAGTCCCCAAGTAACTTATATGGGAATCTGACCACCTAAAATTAAATTGAGACTTTATCTGTTGTATTTCAGGTGCCTTTATTTCCAACCCCATAGCTTCGGATTTAGTGTAGTTCACCTTATAGTTTGCTAACTCCCCATAGTTATTTATTTCCCTTAGAAGGGATGGAAGGGATACAATTGGGGAAGTTATAAAAAAAATCAAATCATCAGCATAAGCTGCCAGCTTATGCTCCTCTCTTTCTGTCTTGATGCCATTAATATTGGGATTGGCACGTATCATCCTTAAAAAAGGTTCCAGTGTAAGAATAAAAATAATAGGCGATAAGGGACAGCCCTGGTGTGTTCCATTATGTATCCTGAAGGGGTCCGACAGTCTGTCATTTACCTTAACCCTCGCACTCGGGATTGAGTAAAGGTTTGAGAACCAGCTCAGCATTCCGTCACCCAATCCAATGTGTTGTAGGGTGGCCTTGAGAAAAATCCAATCAACTCTATCTATCTATCCTTTCCCTCCTTCGGGATTACCCCTATATGTGCCGTCAATATCTCACTGGGTAACATCTGTCCCTCCCGTAGTGAGTTGAAGGCCGCTATAAATCTTGGGGCCAGTTTCTCAGCGAAATGTTTATAATATGTTAGAGTATACCCATCTGGGCCCGGTGCTTTCCCTGCTTTTAAGAGGTTTACTGCTCTCTTAAATTCCTCTATTGTGATTGGAACATCTAGGTCTTGTGCTATCTCCTCCGTCAGCTTTGGCATTTCTGAGTTACATAAGTAGTCCATTATCCTCTCCCATTTACTTTTACGCCTCTGTGGGGAATAATGCTCATCTAATTGATAGAGACCCTCATAGTACTCCTTAAAGATCTGTGCCATGTCCTGCGAAGAGTTAACCATCTCACCCCTCTGTGTCCTAATACCCGACAAATGCTTCTGTGTTGTAGCATCTTTAAGGGCCCTAGCCAGCATCCTGCTCGGTTTATTCCCAAATTCATATAGCGTCCGCCTTCCATGTTTCAACTTCGCTTTGGCCTGTTCAATAAGTAGAGAGTTTAGATCATCCCGGAGACCACTTAATTTCTCCTCTATTTGCTGTGTCTAAGAGTTTTTATGTTTTAACTCTACTTCCCAAATTTTTTTAAGTAAAGTCTCAATCTGTTCGTTAAGCTTTTTTTTCCTTTGCGCCCCTAAAGATATCAAAACTCCTCTCATCACACATTTATGTGTTTCCCAAATACAAAGTGGGGTAACTTCGTCCGTTTCATTTGTCAAAAAGAATAGATGCATTTCCTGACTTAGTTTTTGTTCGTACTCTTTATCCTTTAATAAAGTCTCATTAATCTTCCAATGCCACTCACGGCGATCTTCCTCTCCTAAATCTAGTATACAATTTGTCGGGGCATGGTCTGATAGGGTAAATGATCCTATATCAGCACTCACCATAGATGTTATTGCTATCTGTGATATCAAGATATAGTCAATGCGAGTGTATGACTTATGTTTTGCCGAGAAAAAAGTATAATCTCTATCTTGTACATGAAGTGACCTCCAGGTATCTATCACCTGCAAGTTACTTAATAATTTTTTTGACTCTTCGTAATTTTGTCAATGAGAGGTGTGAGGCTCCCCTGGAAGCATCTAGGAGGGGATCTATTGTCAAATTTAAATCTCCTCCTATTATCAGAATACCTTCCTTATACTGATGTATCATTTGCAGGCAAGTTTCTAAGTAACTAACCTGATCTTCGTTCGGGAGGTATAAGTTCACTAGTGTAACCTTCTGCGATCCAATTAGTCCTTTTACAATTAAGATACGGCCCTCCTCATCTGTGATTACTTTAATCTCCTTCCATGGGGTCTGTTTCGAAATGATAATAGATACTCCATTAGATTTGGTGTACGGGGGGGCGTGGCTTGACTTCGTAGAGAATGGCTGCTTAACTTCAGAGCTCCGCTGACAGGGATAGAAATCTGAATTTTAAAGACGGTCAACAGCCTCCCAAACACCCGAAAAGCGATGGGTACATCCTCTAGAACTTTGTCGACCTCCCGGTCCCATTCTCCCCGTGAAATACCGGCAAGATCCAGTCAGAACATCCCGGAGATGTTCTGGGCACAGATGGGAACTTCGGCGCCGGCTCCCACCTCACGGAGCCAGCATCAGCATCCTCCTCACTCTAATGCTGCTGCCTCTCCATCTCACGCTGAACTCAATGACAGGGGAATTCTCCTCACTCCTCATCAGCATCCGAGCCTGAGCGATCTCAGATCCGTAGCTGAGGACATTAAGGTCACCCTGACAGCAGGAATCTCAGATTTAAAAATTGAAATCCAAGCTATTACAGGCAGAGTTCAGGCGGTGGAACAAACGACTGCCCTTCATTCATCCAAGATCCGTCACCAGCATCTGGCGATTGACACACATACACGGCAATTAAGAGATGTCAATCACCACTTGGAAGATTTAGACAATAACGCCATAACCTCAGGCTGAGAGGTTTGCCTGAAACCGTGGATGCGGATCATCTTCAAAGTGAAGTTATCCATATCTTTAATAACATACTCGGCAGACCCAGAGAGGTTCCTATTGCGATGGAAAGAATCCACCGTGCCCTGTGACCGAAGGGAAAAGACTCTGACCCGCCTAGGGATGTGGTATGCTGCATTATTGACTACCGTTTGAAGGAAGACATTCTGAGGGCTGCACGTTCCCTGACCCCTTTACTACATAACGGCACAGAACTTCGTCTATTCCAGGATTTATCAAACATAACCTTGCAGCGCAGAAGGGAACTGCAACCCTTTCTGACAGTACTCCGGGCTAAAGGTATAATTTACCGCTGGAAGTTCCCTTTTGGGGAACAGTACAAGGACGCTCAGCTCTCCTCAGAGTCCCTGAGGATCTACATTCCTTCTGTGATACGCTCGGAATCCCTCTCATGGAGGTCCCAGATTGGTACGCGGAATTTCGTACCCCTACAGCATCTAAAGCACCTTCCAGGAGTGAAGCAATGGAGACCCAACATACAAGCTACAGAAGACACCGTTCGCCATCGGAACCGAGAATTCATCAACCCGACCCGCAGTCTCCTTCCATCTACAGCCCGATGAAACCTCCACGCTCCAGAAGAGCTAGAAGAGATCGGTGAATACAGATGGCATCTGCAACATAGACTGAAAGATTTCCTCTGACTGTTCATGTGCCATTTTTAGAATATTGAAAGTTCATACCCCGGCTGGTAATATGCTCCTAAAGTATTTCAAACTGTTAAGTTTAGTTTATGTAGATCATAGTTCATACACACAGGCATATCTATATCCCCCTTAATACTGACTATCAAAGCAGCGCTTTGCCTGCATGGCTTGTTCTGTCACACCTTACTCTCCAATACAGCCCTACACTAGCAGTTCCACCCTTCATTAGAGCTCTATTATAATTAAATTCTTATGTGACTGTACTTTCCAATCTAGTGAGGTATAGTGTCATCAGAGATCTCCAATCTACTTTATCTCTCCCTCCTCTAGCTGATCGGTACACTGACAGTTTGACAGGGTTTCATCCCGATCCGATTGCACGGATTGATAATTATAACTGCAAATATGCCCTTCTCTTACACACAACAGGCTGCTAGTAATACTCATTGACACCCCTATTTCAATCCTGTATTAACTCTCTGTTCCTCTTAGATAGCAACTACATTAGTAGGTAACTACTAGAACTACCACACAATCTTATTGCCATGACAACCAGCTGTTCATCGCTCTATTGGTTGCTGTCTTTCGGCGCGAATTCATGAGAGGAGCCAAGGTCTGAGGTAAAAAGTTCTCCCCCACCATGACTCATACAGTCGCTCATTGGTTCTCAGAAGGTTACAGACCTGACTTGTTACCGTGGTGACACTCTGCAGACCTTTCTCCCCTGCCTCCACACACGCACCTCCCATAGGAGGATGCCTGTATCATCCCAGCCCGAGATGGTTGTGACACATGATCCATCTCCTTAGTAGTCCTAAACATCACCTTATCTGTCATGAATTACGCAAAAATTAGGGCACTCACTACCCTGTATGATTATATAGAACTTATCCTTGCGAGTGCCTTTCCCCGACTAGACAGCTATCTACATACCAAAAACGGAACTGACAGGCTTCTCAGATAAAGGCACTCTAAGGGACTTTCACAGACACTGATCTTTCTCATATAATCATCCCCTCCTATCCACTGAGATATGCTCCTAAATAGCATAACGATCTACATGGATACTTCGTTTTATTAATTATTTTGACAAGCTTCTTCATAGCCTTCAGGGGTAGTTAATTATTAATTAGTTCAGGCACGGTTTATCTATCTTAAGAGATAATACTTTCTACCTATGTTGAATACTCTGCTCTGCAAACTGTTCAAGTTTTCTGGCTGACTGTTTAACTGAATTATTACATAGACTTTTGCGCTATGAATATCTGCGCCTCACCAGATGTTTATTTTATGTGCTACTCATGGGGATTTTTATTTCTTTTATTTCTTTTATTTTTCTGTTTTTTTTTTGTTTTTTTTTCTCATTCTTTCCTCTCACTTAACGATCACCAGGGGAACGATCTCACAAAATATGTCATTAACTTAATGTTTCATCTGACCATACACCTAATTCTTTATCTGCTTTTCGCAAATCTGACCCATGCTGTTTCTCCAAATCCACTGAGAAAGTTAATAGGCGGCATTCACAGCGATCTAAATGCAACCATTTCACACATGGACCGTCTTCAGTCCATGCCTTCTGCCTACATCTATCCCATATGTCAGCGGCTCTTGTCCCTTATTGACAGGTTTTACTTTTCTCTACGTTACCGTTTGGTCACCTTCCCAAACAGTGGTTTCAATTGATTACCTGATTTCTTCACTCAACCCTCCTTTAAACCACCACTGACCCATTCCGGTACCATATATCACGAGTGTATACTCGTACATAGCCTAGCGAGCAGGCATCGCTAGTCCCCGGATTACTTTCCACTACCTATAACCCCTAACAACACTACACAGTGGTCTTCACAGTTTCCTCTCCCCCGCATACCCAATATCCCTCACATCACTCCCTATTCCTGAACAATCTACTCTCATCCTGAATAGAATCTCATCACTCTCCTAGAGCACACCTTCCACACATAAGAGCATAAGGCACAAGTCCAACTACTGTTCTTTTTCTGCCACACATACACCTGCACCGCGGACTATCTTCAGTAAACACCACTCCAGTCTAACTCACAACACCTCCCAAATTACAGAATGACACCGGTCTCACACAATTCTACACCAATATCTCACCACAAAGCCACTACTAAACTAGTCTCGCTCAACGCACGGGGACTAAATGTCCCTGAGAAGCGTACACAAGTTCTCCTTTCTATGCATAAACTCAAGGCAGACATTATATACATCCAAGAAATGCATTTCAAAACGGACTCTATCCCCAAATTCTCCGACTTACGTTATCCAACAGCTTTTCATGCTACCAACAAACAATCAAAAACAAAAGGAGTTTCTATCCTTATCTCAAAACAGTGTCCACTCATAATCAAAGACACTCTAGCGGATGAAGATGGAAGATTTCTTTTTGTCAAAGGTTCACTTTTCGGTAAACCTTTAACCTTAGCAAACATATACGCCCCCAAAATTAAACAAGTCCCGTTCTTCCGACACACACTGCAATTGCTCGCATCGTTTCAAGAGGGTATACTATTAACTGGAGGAGATTTTAATGTTCCCTTAAACCCAATACAGGATACATCTTCGGGTGCATCCAAATTACCCTTCTCAGCGTTACGAGCAATTAAACAATGTTTTCAAGAATTGACATTACATGACGCATGGCGTACTCTAAACCCCTCAACTAAAGATTACACTTTTTTCTCCAACCCACATGGCAGCTACTCCAGACTTGACTATTTCTTTATTTCACAAAACGATCTCCCCATGCTCAAGCACACCTCCATCGAACCAATGTACATATCAGATCACCACCCGATAACCATGTCCTTGGAATTTCCATCTAAACATACTCGCTCACAAATATGGCGTCTTGATCCCTCACTGCTGACAGACATTTCAATTGTGTCTACTATACACGACAATCTAAAACTTTATTTCCAGGATAACGACTCCTTGGACATATCCCCAATGATAAAATGGGAAGCCCACAAATGCACCATACGGGGAAAATTAATAGCTATCGCTTCCAAGAGAAGACGAGAAAGACAAGCGCATATTTCTATCCTTTCCAAACGCATACAGAATTTAGAAAAAATACATAAGAAAACTCGAGCGCTCTCCACGCTTGAGGAACTTACTCAGGTGAGGACAGAGTTGAAAGAAGTGTTACATAAACAAATAAAACGCAAATACATATTATCACAAAAAATATTCTACGAACATGGCAACAAATCCGGTAAAATTCTAGCCAGAGCCCTCCGTGCAAAACGATCATCTACAACACTTCATTCCATTAATGACCCTTCGGGTTCTAAAGTAACGTCTAATACACTGATAGCAGACCAATTTGTGAATTATTTCTCGCAGCTCTATAATATCAATCCTCATCAACCCACGATAAACAATGATCGTAGAACACACTTGATTAAAGAGTTCCTAGCCCAACATGGTCCCAAACCCATTTCTGATGCAGAAGCTTCGCATCTAGAACGTCCCATCTCTAAGGACGAACTAGAGACTGTGCTCAAACAACTCAAAACAGGCAAAAGTCCAGGTCCAGATGGCCTAACAGCAGGATACTATAAGGAATTCATAGCTACGCTTTATCCTCACTTCTTAAATGCTTTCAACTCCCTTTCATCCGAGAACCCCCCTCCCAGAGATCTTCTCACAGCTCACATAGTGGTTATTCCAAAACCTGATAAAGATCCAAATTTAGTTCACAACTACAGACCAATATCTCTACTAAATGTTGACCTGAAAATATATGCAAAAATTTTGGCTAATAGACTTTTACCCCTTCTCCCTGGCCTTATCTCCTTGGACCAAGTTGGTTTTGTCCCAGGTAGAGAGGCAAGGGACAACACCCTAAAGGCAATCAGTATTCACAATTGGCTGACTTCAAAGAAACAACCGGGATTCCTTCTCTCCCTTGATGCGGAGAAGGCATTCGACAGGGTAGCCTGGGACTACCTAAAAGAGGTCCTAACACACATTGGCATACGAGATCGCATGCTACAATTTATTCTTGCTCTATACTCCACCCCAACTGCCAAAGTCCGGATAAATGGACACCTGTCGAATGCCTTCTCCATATCTAATGGTACAAGACAAGGATGCCCACTCTCTCCACTTATTTTTGTCTTGGCACTGGAACCATGTCTAACGCATCTAAAAAACAATCCAAACGTTAAAGGAATAACCATCGCAAAATCTACCTATAAATTAGCGGCATTTGCGGATGACATCCTACTATTCCTGAAAGAGCCACACATTACGCTACCCAATCTCCTCAAAGATCTTACTCTCTTTGAAAATCTCACATATCTTAAAATTAACTTTCCTAAATCAAAGGCCCTAAATATCACTCTACCACCAGATATAGTGAAACAATGTCAAACTAATTTCCCTTTTATATGGAAACCGAGCGCCATTAAATACCTTGGGGTCTACATTCCAACCTCGCTATCGGACTTATACAGCAAAAACTATACTCCCATTATCCAAAATATTCAAAAAGACCTCAACACTTGGTCAACGGGTTTGTTCTCATGGTTTGGCAGAGTCTCCATTATAAAAATGACTATAATGCCAAAATTTCTATACCTGCTCCAAACAATCCCAGTGTCTCTACCACAAACTTTTTTTAATGCGTACCGCAAATCCTGTATGAAATTCATCTGGAACGATAAGCGACCTAGAATGAGTTTCAACAGAATGACCGTACCCAAAATGAAAGGTGGATTAGGCCTACCGGATCTTCGAAAATACTATTGGGCCTGTCAACTCTCTAGTGGACTGGAATGGAATGGAATGTTCACCCTAAAACTAAAGCGTGGATCGCAATTGAACAAGCCTTCTCACAAATCCCGATCCATAACCTACCCTGGATTCACCCTCGCCACATCTCTCCACATTGCAAACAACATCCCCTTATCGATACGACACTGAATTCCTTTAAAAAGACATGTAAACATTTGCACATTTCCTCCTCTCCAGGCCCTCTCACGCCAATCAAACATAACCCAGACTTTCCACCAGGCAATGATGATTCGTTCCTTCATCACATAGGATCCCAGACAAGGATGACAGCGGGAGATTTCTTTGCTAAGGGGAATATTAAACTGCTGTCCTCATTGAACTCCCAAGAAACGAATCACCAGATCCCTTTCTGGTCTTATATGCAACTCAGACATTTTCTTCTTGATCCCCAAACTAGGGCTGCATACTCAAGAAACCAATCACACTTTGAATCCCTTTGCTCTGCCACTGAACCCAAAAGACACCTGATATCCACCATATACTTGAACCTCTTTCTCGAGCATACTCCTAAAACAAATATAGCTAGTGCAAAATGGGAAAAAGATCTTTCCATCCACCTCTCTGATAAGGAATGGGAAAAGATATACTCTAACATACACAAAGGCTCCATTAATGTAACAACTCAAGAAAACGGATACAAGCTTTTCTCCAGATGGTACAAAACGCCTCTCAAGTTACACACCATTAATCCAGAGATCCCATCTAATTGTTGGAGATGTAATGACAAAAACAGATCACTCCTTCACATATGGTGGGACTGCCCTGCGATTTCTGCCTTCTGGACTAAAGTTTTTCACCTCTCCTCCCAAATCACTACACTTCAGCTAGAATTCTCTCCAGCACAAGCCCTCTTACACCACTCCTCCCTACCGATGAAAACTTATCACAAATCCCTAGCACTACATCTAATCAATGCTGCCAAACTCTGTATCCCAGTTCTCTGGAGATCTCCCAACCCACCCACAATCGCAGACTGGTTCAAAAGAGTAAACAAAATAGCTGAAATGGAGGAACTTGTACATCAAGCACGAGATTCCTATACTAAATACAGGAACACTTGGGCCTGTTGGCTACATTTCCGCACAACATCTGAATATACCCAATTAATCAATCAGGAACCCTCCTCCAGCACACCATAAGACACATCATACATCCCATCCCAACTGTCTATAGTCCTCCCTATAGTCGTGCATGAAACAAAATTCAGGAGGTAACTATATCATTACGCATACAGAATTCACTTCAAAAGCTCTATTATGCTTTTCTTCCTGGGACTTGGTCCTTCTGTAAAGATATTTCCCGTTAGACCCATGGCTGAGCCAGGGACGGGAAATAACTTTCCCCTACCTTCCCTTTGTATTTCTCACTATATTTTGACCACCATTTAATCGAAACTTTGCTATGTTAGATATCCATGGTTGTATGCTATGATTATATCTCTATCTACAGACATTACCCGACTTATGGACACCACGCACCAGGATCAATTTCACACTCTCACACAGACATAGTAATTAACGATTATTCCAAACACAATCCAACAAAAATCTCAGACTCATATACTAAGGCTATCATAGGCAATCTATTATAATACGGTTTTTACTCCTCTCTCCCTTTTTAATCTTTTTTGCCCTCAAAAAAAATGTTTTACCTGCTTTACTATATGTTCTTTATATTTTCTGCCCACACTACTCTGTAATCCCATTTATCCACACCCCAGATGTAATGTGTTTTTCAACAAATCCACAGTCGTAGATTTGAATACTTGTTAAAATACAACGTTGTACTCTCTGGACTGTTCCCTCTGTATAACACTATTGTCATTTTATCTCAAACCTTGCTTTTATGTACTACTTTTCTGTATGGATTTAACTTAATAAAGCTTTATTTGGAAAAAAAAGATTTGGTGTACTGTGGTAAGCCACGGGAAATTTATGATTTACTAGTTTTTGTATTCTATCTCTTCTAAAGTGTGTCTCCTGGAAAAAGGCAAGCTGCGTCTTTAACCTTCCCACTTCTGCAAGCAGTCTAATCCGTTTCTCCGGAATATTCAGTGCCTTAACATTATATGAGGTAAATTTTATTCTAGTCATGTCTTTACGATCGTCTGGGAGCTACGAGAAGGGGGGATCCCAAAAAAAAAAAAAAACCCTCCCTCCCCCCAGTCCCCTTATACCACTAAAGGGGAAAATCCAATCGGCACAAGTCCTCGATGCCGTTGGGGGAAAAAAAAAAACCCTTAAAACGCCTCCGACTTTCCTCCACTCAGAGGAGAGACATTTATTGATGGGGGATGTCCCTGAGCACAAAAGTTTGAGCGTAAGTATATCAGCTGCAACGCGCCCCATAAAAGTACCTAAGAAAGGTTTCCACAGTATTTACAGTTAGCAGTCGTTAATTTCCACCATATGAACCTTATTTTTACAATAATAGAGAAAGAAAGCAATCTTATACAGTTGTATTTACATTTCCATACTTATTTAGCAGTCAAGTTCATAGTACATAGTTTACCCCCCCTCCAACCCCCCCAGTTCATCCTCCATAGTCCACCCTTTCCCTTTCCACCCTCTACTCTTGTAAATTACACCGTGCAACTCACTCTTCCTTCCCATATCCCCAACCCAATCCTCTCTCCAGTGAACCCCATAATCCTCTCCCCTGTGAGCCCCATTCGACCCCCCTAGCACCTCCACCCATCCACACCACCCCCAAATCCAAAAATAAATAAATAAAAAATATATATATATATGTATCCTTCCTCTTTCCCCCCATCCTCTCTTGTGAATAATACTAAACATTAATTCCCCCCCACAAAAAAAAAATATATATGTATCCTTCCTCTTTCCCCCCATCCTCTCTTGTGAATAATACTAAACATTAATTCCCCCACACAAAAAAAAAAAAAAAATATTTATATAGTGTCTAACCCCTTTTATTTATGACCTTTTTTCACCCTTTTCTATGAATAATATCACAACCTTTATATGTGGTTATCAACGTGTCAACCATAAAGAAAAGAAAAAAACCCTCCTTTCCCCTTACACATAAAAAAATAAAAATAAAATATATATTTATATAGTGTCTAACCCCTTTTATTTATGACCTTTTTTAACCCTTTTCTATGAATAATATCACAACCTTTATATGTGGTTATCAACGTGTCAACCAGAAAGAAAAGAAAAAAACCCTCCTTTCCCCTTACACATAAAAAAAAAAATGTCTTACTCATTTATTAATTATGACCTTTCTTTCCACCCTATTTCATAAATAACATCACAACATTTATATTTAGATTATCACCGTGTCAAAAAAAAAAAACCCTACCCTCCCCCTCCCTCAATCCTATCTTAATCCATACATCCCCAAACCTCACCTTCCCCCCACCCCCCCTCCCATACTTTATGTGTATACCAAAAACATCGTGATAACCCTTCAAACACACCAAAAATCAACCACCTTAACAGCAAACCAAAAAAAAATGGGTTTACCACAGAAAAAAAAAAAAAAAAAAACTAGAGCAGAGGTAGCTCCTATTGACAACAATTTAGATCCTATTGTCCCTTATCCGGGATTTCCTCCCATCTTCATATCAAAAAACAAAAAAGGATGACTGGGTGTGTATGGGAAGGGGAGTGAGGCATAAAGTGGAGGGGAAAATAAAAAAGAACAGGAGGAAAAAAAAAGTCAAATCCACATTGAAGACTAAAAATCTAACTATTCTGCTTCCTTCTCCCAATTCCTTCTCCTCTGCCCCTTCTTCTGTTGCTTATACCCCTGCATAGTTTCGGTTGGAAAATCAATCCAGTCAGGAACCTCCACTACTTCTGAACCCAGAAACTTGAATAAGTCCGGTAATTGTTCTGGTGCAGACAAAGTAAAGGCATGTTCATCCTTTTTTTATAATTAATGCTAGTGGGTACCCCCATCTATAGGTTGCCCCTTTGCCTGTATTTGGTCCAGAAGTGGCCTCAACAGCCGTCTCCTTATCTTCGTCACCCGACTAAGGTCTGGGAACACCTGAACCTCCTGGCCTGCAAACTCCAATACACCTTTCTGCCATACTGCTCTCATTATATCTTCTTTTACTTTGTAAAAATGAACACGACATAACACGTCTCTAGGGGACCCTTGTTCCGGGATAAACACTACCGGACTCCTATGTACACGATCCAACTCAATATGAGTATCAGAGGGATTCCCCAGATATTTGTTAAAAATATTGATTGCTGTTTTTCTCAAATCAGGTGTTTTTATGGTTTCTGAGATTCCTTTAATGCAAACATTATTTCTTCTAATTCTGTTCTCAGAATCCTCAGTTTGTAACTGTAAAATTAACAATTTTTGGTGTTGCAATTTCAGCTCTCTTTCCAACAAGTCAATGCGGGCATCTACCGAGGTCTGCAAAGACTCACAGCTACACAGTCTTTTGTCCATTAACTCTAGCTTAGCACCAACTTTGCTCATTTCCTCCCTTACAGCCGCCTTTAATTCGCTCATCAGGAATTGTATGTCCTCTTTGGTCGGTAATGCCTGTATGAGCTTCCTAATGACCGGTTCACCACCACCAGCCAATGCTATCGCCTCCCCCATATTTAAAGAGCATACCTGGGTTTCTGTGATAGCCCTGTTCCATGGCGTGATTGGGGAGCTTACTTCAACGGCCTCTGTCAGCTCTGTGCGGATGTTCCCGGCTGACCTACTTGAGGTGGCTGGGATGGCTGATTCCTCCATGGCCGCTAGCTGTCTCTGGGCGGCCCGCACGGCCCGTTGGGAAGCGGTCCCGGTCTCCACGGACATGGCTGGTTCTATTTTTGCTGTCAGGTATTTGGTGATGAGCGGATGTCTGGGTGCCTCCGTCCCTCCTATACCCTTCTCGTGTCCACGTCCCGGCATGTATTACTGGCGTTCCTGGCGTCTCTCCCTCAGCCCGCATACGATCTCCTGCATGGACGCGCCACTGCGATGCACCGCCCCTCACTCCGTCATGCTCAAGTCACACCCCCCGGCGTCGGCGTCAACCAGCAAAACCCATTCTTGTACTCAAGGTTAATGTCCTTAGGAGGATGATTTAGGAGTGGGTCATTCTCATTCCCATCCTTAGGAAGTTTTTTTCAGGCAGAATTTTACATTCACAGTTGCCTTCCTGGACAGGTTCAGACAATATCCTCGATAAGGTATTAGCTTTACCATTCCTTGGCCCAGGTTAATACGAAATAATAAAATTGAACCTGGAAAAGAATAGAGACCAACATATCTGTTTAGGAGACAATCTCTTGGCAGAACAAATTAATTCCAATTTTTTTTTTTTATCATTAAAGAAGTTTTATTGAAAAGTTATAAACATCTTACAATCAAAATAATGGATCAAAGTAATGAATGTATCACAGGTTTTTGTGAACCCATACTTCTGGCCTACAACAGAAATGTAATATCTCACTACTGCTAGGTAGATTTGGGCCAATGTGTAATATTTAGTTTGTCTAGTATTTAACTTATAGTACATCATAGCTATGTCCTATTTGGTATCATATGGTACTCAATGTTTCACTGTAATTTCTGCTGTTGTAAGCAGCTTTGATTCTAAGAGTTAGTAAAGGATAGTATAGTTAGAAAGTAAAGAAGGGTTTTTGGGGTAGGATATTGTCGTCAAAGATAACATGCCATAGGTACTTTTTTATTACTTCTATTATGTTATCTATCTCGTCTGGTGGAGAGTGGTCGTTATTACTTACATGCGGCTTATGTTTCTTTGTTATATCTTCAATTTGAAATTCTCATTGCAACATCAACTCTTCATAAGTTTTAGAAAATTTGAAAGCAAACCACGGAGACCATGTTTTTTGGAATTTTTCTGCTTTGTCTGTGGACTGTGCTATGGTGTCTTCCATGTAGCAGATGTCGGCAACTTTTTTTAACCAGGTTTGTATGGATGGAGGGTTCTTATTCTTCCAATTAAGTGGTATTAAGGACTTAGCCGCATTGAGTACATTTTTTGTCAATGATTTTTTATACCGTCTAAGCGGAAAATTTGAGATATGGAGTAAACAGCAAGGTGCGTCTAGTTTCAAACTTGTCTCCGTGATTAGCTTCACAAGTTCCCTGACTTTATTCCAGAATGTCCTTAGTACAGGGCACTCCCACCAAATATGTATCAGAGTGCCTTTTTCTTCCTCACATCTCCAGCATCTGTCAGATGATTGAGGGAACCATTTTGAAAGCTTGTCAGGTGTTATTTACCAGTGTGTCAGGAGTTTGTACGACGTTTCTTGTGTATTAGTACTTATGGAGCATTTGTGTGACATAATGCAGGCTGCGGTCCATTGTTTGTCAGTAATCTCTACTTGTAAGGCCTTGGACCAGGCAACCTTGAATCTATCGTCTGTTAACTCATTTGTCTTTTGCAGCCAGCTATATGTGATTGAAGTCGCTCTACAAAGTTGCGTGCCTTTTAGGCAAATTTCCTCTAGTTCTGATAATTGCCTAAAACAGAGTGATTTTCTTGGTTTGCTGGTGAGGTAGCTGCGTATTTGAAAATATGACCATATGGGGAGTTTCAGCAGTTCACTATCTACTTTGAGTGTGTTGATATCTTTAATGTTGCCTTTGTGTATACAGTTCGTAGCGAGTAGTGGTTGTTTACCTTCAGGTGTCTGTAAAGTCCTATTTTTAAGTCCTGGGGGAAAGTCAGCGTTGTCCATCAGCGGGGAGAGTGGACTAGGGACTGAGGTCAGTGTCGTGGTATTTGCTATTTTCTGGAATAGGTTGAGTGTGGTGCCTGTCAGGGGGTGTTCTCTAAATTTTGAATTTTGAATCTTCCAGGGTATCCAAGGGGAAAATTTCAGTGGAGTTTGGTGTAGAGAAGTCTCCAGTGTTACCCAGTCTTTGGACTCAGTGTGACAATGCCAGTCAGTCACCCTTGTGAGGTGAGAGGCCAGGTAGTAGTTATAGAAATGAGGTATTCCCATACCCCCCTGTTCTTTTGGTGTGGTGAGTAGTTGGAATTTGATTCTGGTTTTTTTATGACCCCAGAGAAATTGTATAAGGATAGATTGTAAGCTCCTAAAGAATACTCGTGGGATCTTAATTGGGAGTGATCTGAGTAGATATAGCAACCTGGGAAGGATGACCATTTTTAGTATTGCCGCCCTCCCAAACCATGAGAAATATTTATTGTGCCATTTTTTTAGGTCTTTTTTTATTTCTTGTAGCAGAGCTGGAAAGTTATGTTCGTACAGGGATGTTATTTTTGGTGTTAATTTAATCCCTAAGTATTTGAGGGATTTAGTTTCCCACCTGAAGGGGGGTTGTTTTTGGTTTTGTTCAGACTTTTGTCCGTAAGAGATATATTCATCGCTTCTGATTTTGTGTAGTTTATATTAAGATTTGCCAGGTACCCATAATGTGTAAATTGTTTCATCAGGTTAGGGATTGTTACGTGGAGGTTAGTCAGGAAAAATAGCAGGTCATCTGCGTACGCCGCGGTCTTGTATTCCTTGTTTGCTACTTTAAATCCCGTGATTGATTTATCTAGGTTTATCTTTCTAATGAATGGTTCTAAAGAAAGAATGAATAGTATAGGGGACAGTGGGCACCCCTGTCTAGTACCGTTTGTGATCAAGACCCTATTTGACAGCGTGCCGTTGATCTTCAACTGAGCTGACGGTTTGTCATAGAGAGCTGAGATCCACTTCATCATCCTCGGACCTAGTCCAACATATTTACATGTGTCTAGCATATAGTCCCATGAGACTCTATCGAAGGCCTTCTCCGCATCTGTGGACAGGAGAAGGCCCTCACAGTCTCCATTGTTAGCTGCATGTGTCAGTAAAAGGGCCTTGATCACATTGTCCCTTGCCTCTCTGTTGGGCATGAAGCCTACCTGTTCCGGGCCTATTATGGAATGCAGAATGGACCTTAATCTATTTGCCATCACTTTTGCTAAGATTTTTACTTTCAATATGTTTTTATTTTAATAGGTACATACAAATTATGCAGTAACATATGTATACGCTCAGGAGGGAATGCCTCCTAGGTTAGGACACTTAACAGATACAAACTTAAATGTATTACAGTAGTCTGCTCGGCCTTGGAAACTTGTAGGGAGGCTCATTGATGAGTATCTGGATCCAAATACAATCATAACAAGATCTTGGCTCTACCCTTAAATCTTTAGGGATCTCGTCCCTACCCCCGGCACCCCTGATGGGAACTAACTGTGCCAGGAGAGGGAATTCTCCCTTACTATACTGCCCATACGGGCCGAGTAAACTGGTATAATAGGACAGTTGCGTATCCCCCTGAGCGAGGGGGACTACCTAACTGTAGCTTCTAATAAATTCATCAACATTTAGCCCTCTGGCGTGAGTTAACCGATAGAGAGGATAGAAAGAAGAAAGAGAAGAAAGAGTGAGAAGGGGAGAGGTGGGGAAGGGGGTCCTCATGTTAGGTGAGGAGATATGATTCTAGCTTCTGTGTGCCTCTATCATAAATATTGGATAATCGTGCCTAAAGATTGTTTAGGAATGATGTGGTACTTGAGCACCCGGAATGAGGGAAGTACCCATATATTGGGCCCGAGGCTCCCATATTTTTTGGAATTTCAAGGAGGTGTCCATCAGGATTCTGGTGAGTTTTTCTTGGGTCATGATCCAAGAGATCTTCCTTTTGACTGTGTGGAGTGCAGGTTTTGAGTGTTTCCAGGCTTTGGCAATTGTGATTTTTGTACCCAGCAGTATAAAGTAAATCAGCGTTTGTGATGCCTTGGTTATGCCTGGGATGCGTATGTTTAGTAGAGCTACCTCTGGGGTCCTGGGGACCTGGCAAGCAGTCACCTTGAAGATCATGGAGAAATTTTTTCTCCAGAAAGTGCGGATTTTGGGGCATTCCCACCAAATGTGGGCCATGGAGCCTAGGTGTTGGCATCCTCTGAAGCACAGCGGGCTTGTTGAGGGATATATGGTTGCTAGCCTGGTTGGGGTTAGATACCATCTGGTTAGCAGTTTGACGCTTGCCTCCATGAGTGAGATATTTTGGATCCCTTTGAAGGATCTGAATAGTGCTGCTTGCCAAGTCTCCAGGTCCCTGCTGATTTGGAAGTCAGTCTCCCAAGCCTTCATGTATAGGGTTTTGTCCATGGGACAGGTGAGGGATGAATATATCACAGAGATTCCCCCCCTCTGCTCCATGGCTTGGCCGCACCACAATTCGTAAGCTGTAAATTTGGGGGGAAGGGGTTTTTCCTTCCAGATGGTGTGTAGGAAATTGGTGATTTGGTAGAAACGGAAGCGTTCCGATTCCGGGAGTTCCAAGTGTTTGATGCAAAATTTGAGATCGATTGGACCAGTGGGGGTGAAGAAATGTCCTATCCGGTATAGCCCTTTGTCAAGCCACCATTTGAAAGCTGAGATGTCTATTCCTGGTGGGAAATCGGGGTTGTGGAAGAGATGAGCTAGAGAGCGACCCTTGGAGACCAGAGACGGGGCCATACGGAGGGAATCCCATAAGGCGCAGGAGTGGGATAGTGTGGGAGAGAGGATGGGTGGCCTGGATTTGGTCGGGCACCAGAGTATGTGATCTAGCGTGTGTTTGGGGATGGCCTGTCTTTCAATATTGACCCAATCAGGTTTTTCATATTTGGAGTAAATCGTGGACAATTGTGCGAGTCTGGCTGCGAAGTAATATTTATGCAAATTTGGGAGACCTAGCCCTCCTTTGCGTCTGTGGATGAATAAAGTGTTCTGGGGGATGCGATATCCTTTTTTACCCCAAATATATTTAATTATGTTACACTGTAGAGATCGTAAGTGGACTTTCCTGATTGGTATAGGAAGGGAGCGAAAAAAGTAGAGAAGTCTGGGTAGGAGGGTCATTTTGATGGAGTTGATTCGGCCTAGCCATGAAAGCTCATGTTTCGACCATTTGACTAGGTCAGCCTCCAGTTTTTTAAAGAGAGGGGGTAATTGTGTGTGTAAAGAGTTTCTGTTTTGGCAGTCAATGTGATACCTAAGTAGCGAATGGATGTATCGTTCCATTTGAATTTGAAGGAATGTTTGAGAGAGGAGACTGTTTGAGGAGGTAAAGAGACGTTGAGAGCTTGGGATTTGGAGAAGTTAACTTCGAGTCCTGAGATTTTGGCAAATTTCTCTAACAATAAGCAGAGATTGGGTAATGTAGTTAGGGGGGAGGTTAGGAAGAGGAGGATGTCGTCGGCGAAAAGGCCGCATTTGTGCGTTTGGTCCCCACAGGTCACCCCTTTGATGTCCGAGTTGTGTCGCACCGCGATCGCCAGTGTTTCTATAGCTATTGCGAATATGAGAGGGGACAACGGGCACCCTTGCCTGGTGCCTCTCATAATTTCTATAGGATTGGAATAGTGTCCCTGCATATGTATCTGGGCCCTCGGTCGAGAGTAGAGGGCATGCAGAAGGCCAAGGAAACGATCACCGAAGCCCCACCTCTCCAATAGTGAGAAAATGTAGGGCCAGGATACCATGTCAAAGGCCTTCTGCAGGTCCAGGGACAACAGGAAACCTGCTTGGGTCGATCCCCCTTCCCAGTTAGTTTGTAAGATCGAGGTAATGTCTATTGCCCGCCGTATTTGGTCAGGGCCCTGTCTTCCAGGTATGAATCCCACCTGATCCTTATGTATGTACTGACTAATGAAGGAAGATAACCTGTTAGCCATTATTTTTGTGAGTACTTTCAGGTCGTTATTTATGAGAGAGATCGGCCTGTAGTTGCTAACGTCCTCGGGGTTCTTGTCAGGTTTAGGTATGACTGTAATCAAGGCTGTGTTAAGGTGAGTGTCTAGGGGGTCTCCACTGGTCTTGGAGTTAAAGAAGGAGGTCAGGTGAGGTGTTAGAATATGCGCAAAGGATTTATAATAGGGTATGGAGAGACCATCAGGACCTGGGGCAGACCCCTATCTGAGGTCCTTGATGACCCCTAATAGTTCCTCTTCCGTTATGGGTGATTCCATCCTTTGTTTGTGAGCGTCTTTTAGGGAGGGGATAGGAAGGTCCTTCAGGAAGCTAGGGATTAAGTCAGCGGGGGTGTAGTAGGTCGTCTATACAAGTTAGAGTAAAATTCTTGGAAAGCTTCTAGTATCTTGGACGGATTGGTCGTGGGGGGTTGACCATTTATCCTGATCTTGGGTTTTGATGGGGGGGAGAAAGTTTTGATGCTAGTAGGGGGCCTATTTTGTCAGCCTGTGTATACAATTTATGTTTGTTCCAGCGAATGGCCTTTTCAGCTTTGACTGTGAGTGCTAGGTTAAGATCTAATCTGGCTTTGTCGATAAGCGAGGAGGGGGTCCTGGATGGATCTTTTTTGTGTGAAGCTTTGAGTTTATTGTATTCTGTGTCTAACCGAAGTATTTCGGCTCTTTGTTCTCTTTTTATCTGCGTTGAGATCTGAATGAGTTTGCCCCTTATGAAAGCCTTGTGCGCTGCCCAGAGCATTTCCGGGGACGTGTCCTCTCTTTTATTTAGTGTAAAGTACTCCTGCAGTGCCGTTTCAAGTTCCGTGACTCTTATGGGGTCAGATAGTAGCGACTCATTGAGCCTCCAAAGTCCCCTAGTTCCACCCAGGGCCCCTGTTTTCAGTGTTATGGAGACAATAGAGTGATCTGATAGGGCCGATTCTCTAATTTGGGCTTTGTGTATTGATGGGAGTATAGAGGATGGGATCAGGATGTGGTCGATCCGTGCGTAAGTGTTGTGCGGGGAAGAATAGTGAGTGAAATCCCGCTTGTTGGGATTAAGTTCCCTCCAAGTGTCAGATAGGCCATGTGCATGTATCGTCTTTGCGATTCTGAGACTTTCTTTGGTGGGACGTGTGAGTTGAGATCGCGGGGGTTTAGACTTATCCATCCCCTGATCAAACGCTGCGTTCGAATCACCGCCAAGAATGATCGTCCCTTCCAATTTCGGAGTTAGTGTGCGTAAGAGTGAGTCGAAAAATTTAGCTTGTCCTCTATTCGGAGCATAATAGGAGACCAGTGAGTACAGACGGTCTCCCACCGTGCCCTTTACCAAGAGGAACTTTCCCTCTGGGTCAGCATGTTCAGAAATTTTCACAAATTTATGGTTTTTGGAGATTAAGATGGCGACTCCCTTGGTTTTGTTGTTTGCGCTTGCTAGAAAGAACTGTGGGAAGTGTGGGTGAAGAAACTTAGGGCTATACCTGGACGGGAAATGTGTTTCTTGCAGCATAATAACGTCTAGCTTGAGATGTTTATAATAGTCAAGGACCTTTCTCCTTTTAACCGGGGAGTTGAGTCCCTGAACATTGTGTGATGCTATGTGTAAGTGAGCTATGGTGCTATCAGCCATGGAGCAGAAGGATAGAGATGCAACGTAAACAGCCCCCACTTACCCTGAGATGTGTTGACACTTGGGCAAAGGCGTGTCGATCATTGTTCCTTGTCGGTGGGTTATGGGTAGGTACTTCCTTGAGGATGTGAATGAAATCTGAAAAACAGAATGCAGTTATATGCAATGTTGTGATCGGGAGGGAGGGAGGGAAGAACAGAAAAGGATAGTAAAGGTCTCCTAGAAGAGAAAGAAAGGACACGGGGGAGGAGAAACCCCACGTGTCCTTCTGAAGAGATTCCAAAAATGTCTGGCCCATCCGGGCTCAGACAACCTAACCCTCAGAAACCGATGGGTATCTAGGGGTTAGATAGGTACGCAAGTGGTCCGTCACGAAGCCAGATGCCCTTTTAATAACATGAACTTATAATGTAAATAATATCCTCATGTAAGCATATCTTAGTATCTAGCAGCTTAACTGGCTATAGGCCCCTCGCCTCCCCTGCTAGCACATTTCCCTCCCCCTGCACTCCCCAGTCCCCCCCCTAGCACAGCAGAGCGTCCATTGGGGGAACTATTTTGTTTTCCCTAAATGAATGTCTAAAGTACTCTAAGGAGCAGTGTAGGGGGTTAAAACTTCCTTCCTTGTGAGACGTAGTTGCTTTGTGGACAACGTTCACTGCGATAAACGAGGTCAGTGGAAAAAAGGAACAAAAATAAAAAATTGTAAAATAAGTAAACTGAAGAGTCAGTAACCGGTGCCCGGGTGACCAGCATGCCCTAGGATTTAGGCATGAGGGACCCCCACAGAGGGGGGAATCATTCCTCTGGTCCCTGCTTCACACCCGGGATGTGTTAGGTAAAATCAAAGTCATCACCGGCTTCAAGATGGGTTGTTGTCTTTGGCCTTCTTAGCTTTTCCTGTTGACCACAAAGGAGATTGTGGGCTGGGAGGGGTCGGTCTTTTGTTGGAGATGGCTCCGGCATTGGTTGTGTCCATATCAGCTTCCTGGGAGATAATTTTCAAGTGTAAAAGGAGCTTTTCTCCTTCAGGGAGGGATGAGAAAGCAAATTGTTTTCCCTTAATGGAAAATTTAACCGCGAACGGGAAGGCCCACCTGTACTTTATGTCTCTTTGGGTGAGAGCGAGAAATAGGGGTTTCAATGATCTCCTCCTCTGGATCGTGTAGGGTGAGAGATCCGCAAAAATTTGCACTTGGTGACCCATGCACATGACTGTGTGAGCAGTTCTGGCCTGTCTCATCACTTCTTCTTTCACTGTGTAGTGATGGTGTTTGGCGATAACATCTCTTGGGGTACCATCTTTTCTGGGGGGCCCCAGGGCTCTGTGGGCCCTGTCCAGCTCTAGGCGGTGAGATGGGATGGAGGGGATCAGCTGTTTAATTAGGTCTTGTACTGCTTCAGGTATGTTTTGAATCGTTTCAGGTAAGCCACGGATTCTGATATTGTATCGCCTTGACCTATTCTCGAGTTCGTCAATACGTGCCATAGCTATGTCGAGTTGGTCTTGCACTGTACCTATGTGCTGGGAGTTTTGGTTAGTGATAGCTATAGTTTCTTCAACTTTGTGTTCGATCGTGTCGATCCGGGCTCCTAGATTGATAAAATCATTCTTGAGATCTCCTGTGATTTTAGCTGCCGTTTGTGCTAGTCCCTTATCCAGTAGATCAGAGAATCTGAGGAAGAGGGCGTCCATTTGAAGGGCCTGATCACTGGCCTGGAAGTCCTGAGGAGAATATCCTGTGTGCCCTGTGTGAGAATCCCTGGGAGACAAAGAGTATTCCTTCAGAGGGCGGTCTATGGGGGATTCAGTGGAGGCTGGTGAGGGGGTAAGGATAGGTGGGTATCCCATTTGCCTTCCTGGAGTAAGGTGCAGAGGGTAGTGGGGCTGCTCTGACCTGTAGTCCGCCTGACTGGAGAAGCTGTGATCCTGTGTCTGTGGCTTTGCCTGTGTTGCGGCGGCCATCTTGGATGTCTCGGCCGTTTCTGTTTCCGTCAATTGTGGCCACAGGCTGCGTTTAACCGGAGCCCCTGTCATATGGGGGTGTAGCCGGGGCATTGCAGTGTGTCTCCCCTAGTTTTGGTGGCCGTTAGTGCGCTGAGGAAATCGTGATGGGCGCCGTCGTTTCATGAGGGAGCGGAGCTCTGGGCAATCGCGGCCATTTTGCGAGCTCCGCGCATGCGCCTCTTTTGCTAAGATTTTTAAGTCTAAATTCAGTAGTGAAATAGGTCGATAGCTTGTGCATTCAGTAGGGTCTTTCCCTGGTTTTGGTATTACTGTAATGAGCGCTGCTAGGAATTCGGTTGGTGCGGTAGAAGTTGAGGACAGAGCGTTTAAAGCTCTATGTAGGGGAGGTGTTAGAATTTGGTCAAACGTTTTGTAGTAAATGGACGTAAAGCCGTCCGGGCCTGGACTTTTCCCTGGTTTGAGATCCTTTATTGCCGACTTAATTTCTAATTCTGTTATTTCCTCTTCTAAGGGGGAGGTCTCTGTGTCACTGAGTTTGGGAAGCCCACTCTCAGTGAGGTAATCTTGTATTGCTTGTTGTCTGTTCACTTTTATGTCGTGGGGTTTGTGTTGTGTGGGTAGGTTATATAATTGTGAGTAACATTTTTGGAAGTGTGTTGCTATTTCCTCTGTTGTGAGGCCTAGTGTTCCCTTTTGTGATCTGATCCCAGCAATGTTATTCTTTGAATTGGCTTCTTTCAATGCTCTGGCTAGTATTCTGCCTGTTTTGTCCCCTGTCTCATAGTATATTGCTTTTTTAAAGAATAACATTCTTTTAGTTTTGTGATCAAAGAGTTGTTGTAGCGTCTTGCGGGTGTCAAGTAATTCCTGAGCTGATTTCAGTGATAGTGACTGTTTATGACTGTTTTCCAACTTATAGATTTTGTTTATCAGTGTAATCACTTCCTGTTCTTGTTTTTTCTTTCTTTGGGATCCTAGTTTAATTAATTCTCCTCTAATGCAGCATTTGTGCGCTTGCCAAATTGTCATGGGGTCCATTTCGGGGGTAGTGTTATTTCTAAAGTAATCGGACAGTGCGGTGGTTATTTCGGGCGTCAGTTCTGGGTCTGTGATAAGTGAAGGGTTAAGTCTCCATATGTTTGATCTAGGGGTTGGTGTGCTTAGGTCTATTGTCAAAGATATGGGTGCGTGGTCAGATAGCACCTGGACACCTATTTGTGCGTCTGTGACATTAGGTAAATCTCTCTGGGTTATGAACAATAAATCTATGCGGGAGTATCTATTGTGTGGGACTGAATGATAGGAAAAGTCTCTGTCGTCAGGGTGAAGAAACCTCCATGAATCCACTAACTGTAAGGAATTAAGAAGGGTCTTAATTTTTTTAAGAGCACTGTATTTGATGCAGGATTTCCCCGAAGAGGAATCAACTGCTGGGTTTAACGGCACGCTAAAGTCACCTCCCATTATAAGTAGTGCTGATGTGAACCCTGACAGTTCTCGTACTATTTTTTGGCAAAAGGTAACTTGTCCTGAATTGGGGAAGTATAAGTTTGCTAACGTGATGGGTCTGTTATAGTATAAGCCTTTAAGAAAAATGTATCTACCCTCTGGGTCTATCAGACTCTCTCTGAGGGTAAATGGAGCAACTCTGCTCACCAGGATTGTGACTCCTTTGGTTTTAGCGTTATCGTTTGTTGCATGATACGCCTCAGTGAAATAGGTATTGGTGAGTCTTGGTATGTGGCCTGTTTTAAAATGAGTCTCCTGGAGGAAAACAAAGTGTGGCTTACCCTTTTTCAGTTCCCGTAGGAGCGATGTCCTTTTTTCTGGAATATTGAGACCTCGTATGTTATGTGAAATCACCCTGGGGGATTTCCCCAATGTCGAGTAGGCCATCAGTTTAATTGGATATCTGAAGTCGGTGTGTAGGACCTGTAAAAGATTCTAATGTGCTAGTTAACGACCAATCTCCACCGTAGTACAATATTGGTTGGTAGGGGGATAGGGGGGAGAGGTAGATAGAGAGGTAGAGAAAGAAGGAAAAGAAGTTATTAGGAGAGGAGGTAACAACAAGGTGAATACACCTCCAAATAGAGTAGTTGTATTTACTTTAGTTAGTTAACTCACCACGCTAAAGTAGTTAAGTAGTGTACCGGAGTCAAGACAACTCAACTCAGATACACTTTTGAGGGTACGTGGGAGGTCAGCGAGCAAAAGTTAAAAAAAACAAAAAAGAATAAAAAAAACACTTGTTGTACACTAGATACAGTGGCTTGCGAAAGTATTCGGCCCCCTTGAACTTTTCAACCTTTTGCCACATTTCAGGCTTCAAACATAATGATATAAAATGTTTATTTTTTGTGAAGAATCACCAACAAGTGGGACACAATTGTGAAGTGGAACGAAATCTTTTGGATTTTTGAAACTTTTTTAACTAATAAAAAAATGAAAAGTGGGGCGTGCAAAATTATTCGGCCCCCTTGCGTTAATACTTTGTAGAGCCACCTTTTGCTGTGATTACAGCTGCAAGTCGCTTGGGGTATGTCTCTATCAGTTTTGCACATCGAGAGACTGAAATTCTTGCCCATTCTTCCTTGCAAAACAGCTCGAGCTCAGTGAGGTTGGATGGAGAGCGTTTGTGAACAGCAGTTTTCAGCTCTTTCCACAGATTCTCGATTGGATTCAGGTCTGGACTTTGATTTGGCCATTCTTTTTTTTTTTGCTACCTCAGTGATTCCATTAGAGACTTCCTCCACTTTATCAGTGTCATTTCTGTCTCTTTTTTTTTTCACATCATGTGTAGCTTCTATGCAAGTATACAAAACATTTATTATCTTAGATCCAATACGTAATTTATCAAAAAGATCTTTTCTCTTATTTTTCCAATTTCCCCCCTCCCTCCTCCCCTCCCCCCCCCTCACCCCCTCCCCCCCTCACCCCCTCCCACCCCCCTCTCCCCCCCACCTCTGTGCACACCTATCTAATATCCCCCTCTTTATTCAAATCTAATTTTCAGCCCTTCAGTAATACTCCATGAATTTTTAAAGTCCTTCCAACTTTGCCAGATGTTTTCCCCTACTGTTGCAGCCTTTTCTCCATACCTTCCTTCCTCCATAAATCGAATACCTTCCACTGCATCCACCCACTCCCATATTAATGGGCATTCTGCCTTTAACCACTTTTTTGGGATGATCTTTTTTGCCGCGTTCAGCAGGTGTGGTACTAGAGAGTTTTTATACTTTTTTACCTCCCCTTCTATTCCATGATGTAATACTAACCAGGGGTCTGCCTTTACTTCTGTCTTAGTTATTTCTTTGATATACCTCAAGATTTTTACCCAGTAGTTTTTAATTCCAGGGCAATCCCACCATATATGGGCCATATTGCCTATGCCTTTACATCCTCTCCAGCATTCCGATGTTTTATCCTTTTGATATTTACAAGTTCTATCTGGGGTGGCGTACCAGCCCGATAGGATTTTATCATTTAATTCAGCGATATTGGTGTCCATCGACGAACCATGTATCAGTTCCATTACTTTCCTTAACCTATTGCTGTCTATCTGCAATCCTAATTCTTTTTCCCACTTTGTGATAAATGGTGGTACCTTCCCGCTACCCATCGTCAATCCTATTTTATAAATTTTTGATATTATGCCTTTGGTGCTATTTAGCGTGCATAACTTTTCCAGTTCTGATAGCTCCTCCCCTGACCTTATTGGCTGAGGGAGTCGGTTGACAAAATGGCTTAGCTGAAGGTATCTCCAACGATCTAACACCCATGTTTCTTTATTGTGCTCTAATTCGTTAAATGCAACTATCTTCCCTTCTTTTATTATGTCTCTCAACAATACTCTTTCATTTTTTATCCAACCCCCTCCAATTTCCTTTTTACCCGGTGCAAAATAATCATTTTCCCACAGTGAGATTAAGGGGGAATTATATTCCTTATTTATTTGTGTATATACCCTGTCCCAGGTTCTCAAAACTACTTTTGTCAGTGCGTGTGTGTTGCTATCTAATACCCTATAATGTTGGGGATTCCAAATCATGTGTCCTAAATGTGCTTTACTCAAACTATTTTCTATTTTCACCCATCTTTTCTGTTTATTTTCTCTGTTCCATTCAATCGCTCTAAACACCAATATCGCTTTGTAGTAGCCCTGTATATCCGGCAACGCCAGGCCTCCATTCTTTTTTTCCTGTTTTAAGATATCAAACGCCACTCTCGCCCTTCCATTTTTCCAAACTGTTTTCATAATAATTGATTTAAGTTTTCTAAAATAATATTGAGGGATATCTATTGGGAGCATCTGTAGCTTATATATGATCTTAGGTAATAATATCATCTTTATGGCGTTTATGCGTCCAAGCCACGAAAATGGTTTGTTCATTATCTTTTTACTTTCAGCTTTTATTTCCTCTAGCAATGGAATGAAATTTGCTTTATATATCTTCCCCAATGAATTTGCTAGCTTTATGCCCAAATATTTTATTTCTTTTTTCCATATGAAATTAAATTCCTTTTTTAACTTACTTTCCTCCTCTTTGTCCAAGTTAATATTTAGAATTTCTGATTTTGCCAAGTTTATCTTGAAATTTGACACTTCCCCATACTTTCTCAGTACTTTAAGTATGTTTGGCATAGTAATTCTCGGCTTGGATATGAAGAGCAAAATATCATCGGCAAATGCCGCCGCCTTATGCTCCTTGTCCCCTACCCTGAAACCCCCGATATCCGGGTCTCCTCTTATCACTGACAGCAGAGGCTCCAGGGAGAGGACGAAGAGCAAAGGGGACAGGGGGCACCCCTGTCTCGTCCCATTTGCCATCACAAATGTCTCTGAAAGGGAGCCATTGATTTTTATTGCGGCCGTAGGATGACTATACAAGGCTCTTATCCTGTTTATCATTTTCGGGCCCATTCCGATGTATTTGGGGGTTTGGAACATGAACCCCCAGTCTACTCTGTCAAATGCTTTTTCAGCATCTATAGACAAGAGTAGACCTGGGGGTCCCTTGTCCCTGATATGCTGCAGCAGAAGGAGTGTCCGAACCCCATTATCCCTCCCCTCTCTCTTAGGGGTAAACCCCACTTGATCCGGGTGAATCCATTCACTCATTCTCTCTTTCAGGCGATTCGCTAATACTCTAGCATACAATTTTACGTCTGTGTTTATGAGTGATATAGATCTATAACTCGAACAGATCGTGACATTCTTTCCCTCTTTTGGGATGACCGTGATCTCCGCTTTGAGGGCCTCTCTGCTTAGCTCAAAATCTATCCCTAAGCCGTTCATGTATTCGCAGAGTCTCGGGACTAAAATATCTTTAAATTTTTTGTAATAAACATTAGTAAATCCATCCGGACCAGGGCTTTTCCCTACTGCTGATTCAGTTAATGCTCTATTTACCTCATCTACTGTTATTGGGCTGTCTAGGTTATCTTTATCATTTTCTGTTAATTTGGGAAGGTTAGCTTTCGTTAGGAAATCTGCTATCTTCTTTTCCTGTACCCCGTCCTGCTTTGTATTTTTGCCTACTGAATATAGATCCTTATAATATTCTCTGAAGCATTCCCCTATTTCCCTCGTTGTATGGACCATTTCTCCTTTGCTATTTTGGATTTTTTCTATATAATTTCAGTTTTTTTTCTTTCTCAAGACTTTTGCCAGAAACCTACTGCTCTTATTTCTTCCTTGATAGTTTTCCCTTCCTACCTTAAAAAGTGCTTTTTTTGTTTCTATATCCATACGGTCTTTCAGCTCCTCCCTTTTTAGGACTAATTTTTGATATATTCTCTTATCTTGGCCTAATCCTTCCTTATGCTCCTGTTCCAAATTATATGTCTCTACCGTTAGTTTATTGATTTGCTCTTTTGCTTCTCTTTTCCTTCTGGCTCCCATTTTCATAAATATCCCCCTAATATAAACCTTATGGGCTTCCCACAGGGAGGACCCCAATATTTCTCCGGTATCATTTATTTGAAAATAGTAATTAAGTTCCTGTTCTATTATCTTTACATTTATTGCCTCTTGTAAGAGATCTTCCTCTAATCTCCAACCTGCTCGCCTTCTCTGGGTTTCTGAGACATGCATAGCCATCCTAACAGGAGCGTGGTCCGACAAAGTAGTGGCCTCTATCTTATATTCCACCACTCTGTCTAAGAGCGAATGTTCGATCCATATATAATCAATCCTAGAGTACGTCCCATGCACCGGGGAGTAGAATGAGAAATCTTTCTTGTCTGGGTTCATAATCCTCCAAATGTCTACCAATTGACAGGAATGTAGCTTACGTTTCAAATTTCTCAGCCTCTCGTTCATTGTCCCCGCCGCACGGGACGTACTGTCTACTTCCGGTACCATACATAGATTGAAGTCTCCCATCACAATCAGACCCCCTTCTTTAAACTCTATTAGTCTTTCCAGTGTTTTTACCAGGAATCCACTAGCCTCTATGTTTGGCGCATATACATTGGCCAGGGTACACTTCCATCCCTCCAGAGAGCCCTTCAAAAAAATGTACCTCCCTCCCGGGTCCACTAATCTCTCCTTTACTTTAAAATTCACCCCATTAGCTATTCCAATTGCTACTCCTCTCCCTCTTGTTGTTATTGAATCCCCATAAAACCAGTTTGGAAAAACTTTTGACCATAACTTAATCTTTGAGTAACATGTTAAATGGGTTTCTTGGAGGAACACAACCTCAGCTTTGTATCTCTCCAATTCCCCCAAGATCTTATGATTCTTCGTAGGATTATTAAGGCCCTTTACATTGTATGTCAAAAAATTCAACTTCCTCATCTCCTCAGTATTTTTTGTTGGAACTGCATTACTGAACTAAAACTAGATTTCCTTTCCCTTCTTTTTTCTTTATCCTTTTTTCTTCCCTTTTCTCTTCCTTGTGCACAGAGTTCCCCTTCTCCCTCCCCCCTTGCTCCCCTCCCCTCCCCCCCTCCCCTCCCCTCTGCCATTCCTTGGCTCCCCATTCGCCAGGTACCATGGATACCATGGAGCTGACAAATCTTTTGTTGAGGTGCAAGTCTGAGTGTGCCCCCTACCCCCTTCGTGCATGGTATTTTAAGCCGAAAAGGGGTAGTCCAGTGTCCACGTTCTCTCCTCCCCCCCCCCTCTAGTCTCCCCTCCCCCCCTAAGTCCAAAGCTCCCCCCGTCCTCCCCACGCTCCAGATCATTCTTCTATCCAGCCCGGCAATTCTGGCTCTTTCATTTCCAGTTTTCTGCAAAAGTCCTTCAATTCTTCCGGGAACCTCAGTCTTGCTGATCTCCCATTTTTAAAGCCTATTAGACACGCTGGGAATCCCCAACTATATTTTATATTTAAATCTGTCATCTGGTCTAATAGAGGTCTCAGGAGCCTTCTCCTTGCCAGAGTTTCAGGGGCGAGGTCTGTAAACACTTGGATCTCTGACCCTTCAAATTTTAATGGAGGTTTATTTCTCATTTTAGATATAATTGTCGCCTTATCTTCATAATAACTGAACCTTATTATTACATCCCTCGGCCTTTGGTGCTCTGAGTTGTATAACCTTCCCACTCGATGGATCCTTTCTGTTTTGGGGAATTCCATTACCTCATCTCCTAATATTGGGCCAAGTATTGAGGAGATCACGCTCCTCAGATCTTCTCCTTTCTTTTCCGGAACAAAGCGGAGTCTTATATTCTGTCTTCTGTCCCTATTTTCCTGGTCCTCGATCTTATATAAAATTTCCCTTTGATTTTGCCTGGCGCTTTTTATTTGTTCTTTGAGGTTCATTATTTCCCTTTCAGATTCCTCTGTTTTCTTTTCCGTCGCTTCTACTCTTTCTAGGAGACTTCCTAGGTCTGCTCTCACCAGGCCTATTTCTAATTTGATTGAATTCTCAAGCTTTTTAAACATCTCACTCAGTTCTTCTTTTAAATGCATCTGGCCGCTTGTTCTTATTTCCTCCACCTGGCTTATTTCCGCTTCACCTTCCATTATAGAATTCTCCCTGGACTGGGCCTTTTTATCCCCAGTTTTATTTGGGGTTCCCCCTTTTCCCTCCATCTTCGGTCCTCCCTGGGCCCCTTGCTCTCCACTTCTTGGGCTCCCACCTTGGGACATAAACTGTTTTATCGTGCTTCCTGCGACCTTATCCTTGGGGGTTTTAGGTGCTCCCCCTTTTTCTGTTTTGGATGCAGCTTTACTCATCGCTCCCTTCTTTCTTGACCCTCCTGTTGGTTTCCCCAGTTTTGAATCTAGCTTTCTCCCTTCCCCTAAGGGACAAACCTCTTACTGGGGTGTACAACCAAGCAAGGCGTTGTTCTTCCCGTACTGATTATTGGGGGGGGTCGCCGCTCTGTGTCGGGTGTCCTGTCTCCTGGTCCCTCCACACACCCGCACCTCTGGGGAATCCCAATCCAAATCTTCCACTTTGGGCTCTTCTATTTATTCTCCCGGCTTTTATAATATCACCGTCCTCTTTTATTTTCCATGCCCTTTGATTTGCAGTTTTTTTTTTTTTTTTTTTTATATTTAGTCTCTTATTTACCCGTAGTATAACTACTTTGTGTTCACTTCCTCTGTATACCTCCTCTCCCTTTATACAGTGGATGGCATTCTCTTGTTTCCCCCTTACAAATGCTAGCAGGTAATTCCCCTCTACACAGCTTAACCCTTCAGATGTTCCAATACCTTTGATTACCGTCCTCTTTTACCTCCTGGTTGTTTGGATTAAACCATATTCCGGGATATCACAGGGAGGAATGGAGCAGGAAAAAAAAAACAGAGAGAAATCAATCAAATTCTACATTACCATCTTCTAGGCGTCAGTGGGATTCGTTCCTGATCCTCCGTGTTTCAAATAAGAGGTGCGGGGGGGGATAGGGGGGGAGGGGGGCGCCATCCAAACCTCTTGTGCACGCTGTCATATCCACCTACGGCCACACTCCTTACTTTCGGTTTCGTTTCCTCGATCCGCTCTGCAGCGGCATAAGGAGCTCTTTTTTCCGGTCCCCACTGGGCTACCCTTGCGGCGTGCGGGAGTCTTCCTTTCCCCCTCGTAGGTCAGTGTAGTCCCTTGTACAGCGGCGTCCGAGAGTGCGCTCCTCGGGGATCCTAGGAGAGCCCGCTTCTCCTGCCGGCACTCTCACCTCGCTCCCTCCGCGATGCGCACTACGTCATCACGTTGGCTCCGTGAGGACACAGTGCTCCTTCAGCTGATTTGCCCATTCTAACACCTGGATACGTTTATTTGTGAACCATTCCTTTGTAGATTTTGCTGTATGTTTGGGATCATTGTCTTGTTGGAAGATAAATCTCCGTCCCAGTTTCAGGTCTTTTGCAGACTCCAACAGGTTTTCATCCAGAATGGTCCTGTATTTGGCTGCATCCATCTTCCCCTCAATTTTAACCATCTTCCCTGTCCCTGCTGAAGAAAAGCAGGCCCAAACCATGATGCTGCCACCACCATGTTTGACAGTGGGGATGGTGTGTTGAGGGTGATGAGCCGTGTTGCTTTTACGCCAAACATATCGTTTTGCATTGTGGCCAAAAAGTTGGATTTTGGTTTCATCGGACCAGAGCACCTTCTTCCACATGTTTGGTGTGTCTCCCAGGTGGCTTGTGGCAAACTTTAGACGAGACTTTTTATGGATATCTTTGAGAAATGGCTTTCTTCTTGCCACTCTTCCATAAAGGCCAGATTTGTGCAGTGTACGACTGATTGTTGTCCTATGGACAGACTCTCCCACCTCAGCTGTAGTTCTCTGCAGTTCATCCAGAGTGATCATGGGCCTCTTGGCTGGATCTCTGATCAGTCTTCTCCTTGTCTGAGCTGAAAGTTTAGAGGGACAGCCAGGTCTTGGTAGATTTGCAGTGGTCTGATACTCCTTCCATTTCAAAATGATCGCTTGCACAGTGCTCCTTGGGATGTTTAAAGCTTGGGAAATCTTTTTGTATCCAAATCCGGCTTTAAACTTCTCCACAACAGTATTACGGACCTGCCTGGTGTGTTCTTTGGTCTTCATGATGCTCTCTGCGCTTTCAACAGAACCCTGAGACTATCACAGAGCAAGTGCATTTATACAGAGACTTGATTACACACAGGTGGATTCTATTTATCACCATCAGTCATTTAGGACAACATTGGATCATTCAGAGATCCTCGCTGAACTTCTGGAGTGAGTTTTCTGCACTGAAAGTAAAGGGGCCGAATAATTTTGCACGCACCACTTTTCAGTTTTTTAATTGCTAAAAAAGTTTAAAATATCCAATAGATTTCGTTCCACTTCACAATTGTGTCCCACTTGTTGGTGATTCTTCACAAAAAAATTAAAATTTTATATCTTTATGTTTGAAGCCTGAAATGTGGCAAAAGGTTGAAAAGTTCAAGGGGGCCGAATACTTTCGCAAGCCACTGTAACTGTTGAAACAGGTATAACGGAGAAAAAATGAATGACGCAGCCTCTTTCAGGCTATAACTATGTTTGGATCCCGGGGAAGCATCCTGCTCCTGAGTCCCTCCCTTAGGTTCTCTTCTGTTGATAGTTCCTTGTCGATGATTCTTGTATTGGGTCACTGTCTACCCTCCGGAGACAGTATCTACCTTTCGGGTAAACAACATTGCATGACCGACCTGTGGTCTATGGTAGGTCAAATCTAGTGATTTGAATGCTAAATACTGTGAATAGTCAATATGATACACAACCCGTAAAACTATAGATCCGTTTGGAGCTAATGTCTCAAAGCGTCTCTTCTCAAGACAAATGAGGTGGTATACCACTTCTAGACCGTAACTGCAAAGTACCAAAGTCAACTTTATAATAAGAACTCTGTTTGGTTATGTCTGCTTTAGTCGTTAACTGCGGTGATAGATGTAGAGCTAGTTAGTCTCTCTTATCTGTGTGTTCCCGAGGGTAGACAGCGGCCGTGATCAATCCTGTTGTTCATTCCTTAGTGTAGTAGACTCCTATAGGGCGTACACACGGTCGGACTTTGTTCGGACATTCCGACAACAAAATCCTAGGATTTTTTCCGACGGATGTTGGCTCAAACTTGTCTTGCATACACACGGTCACACAAAGTTGTCGGAAAATCCGATCGTTCTAAACGCGGTGACATAAAACACGTACGTCGGGACTATAAACGGGGCAGTGACCAATAGCTTTCATCTCTTTATTTATTCTGAGCATGCGTGGCACTTTGTCCGTCGGATTTGTGTACACACGATCGGAATTTCCGACAACGGATTTTGTTGTCGGAAAATTTTATCTCCTGCTCTCCAACTTTGTGTGTCGGAAAATCCGATGGAAAATGTCCGATGGAGCCCACACACGGTCGGAATTTCCGACAACACGCTCCGATCGGACATTTTCCATCGGAAAATCCGACCGTGTGTACGGGGCATTAGAGAGGTTCCGGGGGAAAGTTCACTGGGTTAGTCAAGATTGTGGAATCTAGATGGCGTGGAGCGCGAGGCGGAAGTCCCCCTTGTTGATCCCCCTCCCCTTCCGTGCTTCATTTTTTTAGAAAGTTGCTTCTCAGGGGTAGATAAAGGGGAATTGGGCGGGCTGCTGGTGTGGGGAGGCAAGGAAAACTCCTGATACCATTCAGGTAGATCGATTAAGTCTAAATCCAACGCAGCACAAAACTCAGGAAGGTTGTCTGGTGTGCGCAGGATAAGCTGTTTTCCTGCAATTGTTGTCACTAGGGCAAAGGGAAAGCGCCACGTGTATCGAATGTCTTTTTCTCTCAATTTATCTAGGAGGGGTCGCAGAGCCCTGCGGTTTCTCAAGGTGATCTGTGAGAGATCGTGATATAACATGATGTTTGCCCCATTAAAGATTATGTGTTCGTTTCTCCTTGCTTTCCTCATGATTTCTTCCTTGAGGGGAAAACTCTGCAGGCAGCATATTATGTCTCTTGGGGGGGCAGTATCTGGGCCTCTAGCTCTGAGTGCTCTGTGTGCTCTAACAATTTCTATGTCTGAGTCCTCCTGCTTTTCTAAGAGGCTGTTGAAAACACATTTCAGGGCCAGTATTATTTGGTCACTATCCACTGACTCAGGGATCCCTCTCACCCTTATATTGTTCCTTCTTCCTCGGTTATCGAGGTCTTCTATGTGCCAGTTCATTTCAATGAAATGAGAAACGTGTGTCAGCGATCTTGTCTAGTCTAATGAGGGCTCTGTCTCTGTGCCTTCCCTGCACTTCCACTGCTTCCATCTTGTCTGATAGCACCAACAGATTAGACTTCAGGTCTGTGATGGCTGCTGAGAACGTTGCTTTAATGTCTGCAGCAAAGCCAGACATGTCAGCGTAGGTTAGGGGTTTGTTCGAGCGTTTCCCACTCCTACCTGTGTCCTCCAGTGTGGATTGCGAGTCCTCACTATACTCGTCCTCCTCGTGCTGTGAGCCCGCCATCTTGTGTCCCTTCACGCTGCCGCGGTCCGCGGGTTTAGCTTTCAGTAACTCCGAAATGCTCCTGGAGGTGGCAGAGGCTGGGGTGCGGCGTGTTTTGGGGTGAGGGGTCTGGTGAGTCAGTCTGCCCATCTCACGATCCAGATGCTCAGGGTAATGTGCTGTCGGCTGCGTCTATCCATGGAGCTCTTCTAGTGTGCTGCCATCTCGCTCGCTGGCTAAGCCACGCCCCCAATTCCAATTTTTGAGAACAGTTACAGGATAATTAGCACCTTCCAGCAGATGCCTCTATTCGGAAAAGGCTTCCTTAATTCCAGCAACTCCTTATTCCCATTGTCATAATTCTGTTCATCTGAAGACATTAAACAAGAAAAACAGGCACGAGGATGAAACTGCATTTTTTCTGCTCTTCACTGAGAAAGGGTAGCTCCTACAGCAGAGTCTGCAACATTCACTTCCACTATAAAAGATAGTTCAGGATCAGAATGAATCAATATTGGTGCATAAGTGAAAAGAGTCTTTAGTTTACCATAGCTCTTCGGGGTTGGAGATCGCACTTTACTGACTCAATCAGTTGTAGGTCAATGGATAGGTGATGATAGGGGCAGGTTTGAAGAGTTCTCTTCCATTGGCTTCTGCCCAACTTAAAAGGAAGGCGGGGTTAGCTCTTTTTTGGGGGCTTGGGCTGCTACCTCTGGGTATGGCCTCAAGGTAATTTCCATGTGTACTTGTAAAGGTAGGTAAAAAAGAGCACTCAATATCCAATGAAATGCAAGTTGGAAGGTGAATTTGTAATCATTTATTGAAAGTAGAAACAAGTGATTAAGCCAACACTTCTATGCTGCCAAACACAGCAGACATGTATCATTCTGATCCTGGTGCTTCAGACTCACCTGTTTGGGATAATTCCCCATTCACCATTAGCATACAACAACAGCCCTGAGGAAGGGGGAGTCTTTCAATAAACAATTACAAAATCACCTTCCAAATTGCATTCCATTGGATATCTAGCACTGCTTTTTACCTATCTTTTAGTTTACCAAAGGCATTCTGTGCCTTAGGTGACCACACAAAGGGAATCCTTTTCTTTGTCAGTTGTGTAATTGGTGCTATTACATTCAAGAAGTTTCTTATGAATTTTCTGTAGAAGTTAGCAAACCCAACAAATAGTTGTACTTCCTTTAAAGTTTCTAGGGGCAGGCCAATTCACCACTGCTTTGATATTCTCAGGAGCCACGCTCACTCCTTCTAGAGAATAATATCTCCCAAGAACTGTATCTGGGTTTGTTAAAACTCATATTTCTCCTGTTTGATGTAGAGTCAATTCTTGCTTTCTTAAACTTTCAAAGACAGTGCAAACATGCTTCCAATGCTCCTCCAGATCCAACAGATCTCAAAAAAACATCATCAATGTTGAAAAGTTGTGGGAATGTTGCAAAGGCCAAAATGGATGACCAAGGACTCAAAATGCCCATATCTGGTCTCTAGGTGGTTTTCCATTTGTGTCTTTGATGAATGCAGACAAAGTTATATGCCCCCCGTAAGTCTAGTTTTGTAAAGAATGTAAAGAGTCTTTCCATTTCAGAGATTAAGGGAAGGGGATACCATTTTTTAATAGTGATTTATTCAAATCCCTGTAATCGATGCATGGCCACAAGGAGGAGTCTTTTTTAGTAACAAAGAACAAGACTGCTCCTGCAAGAGATGTTGAGTTTCTAATAAGGCCCTTCAGCAGTGAATTTAATATGATCAAACAGATCTTTAATAGACATCTTCCTACTTTATTCTCGGACGATACTTGTTGTGAGATATTAAAGGGGGTGTCAACAATGTCTCACGTAGAGCCCCCTCTCTGCGGTGTTCGCTGTCACCCAGCTTTTTTCACACCAAAGTTCCCGGATCGCTTACTTGGTTACACTGTAAGGGTAACTACAGATGTGGTGCAGCGGAATGCAACTGCTGCAGTCACATCCAGGGTGGTTACACCTTCAGCTCTTCCGTTAATCACAAAATATACAACATGGGGTCCTTCTTCAACTGCAATACTAACAATATAGTTTATTTAATCACATGTGAGATTTGTAGCATGCAATATGTGGGAAGGACTACAAGATGGCTGAGAGATTGGTTCCAGGAACACTTTTACAGTGTGGACAAGGATTTGTCCACTAATGTGGCCAAACATTTCAACAGGTGTCACCATGGGGACAAAACAGCTATGCGGGTCCAGGTTAGAGAAAAGGTCAAAGGATCAAGACGAGGGGGTGATACATTCTGGTCCCTTTGTCGGAGGGAAGTTTTCTGGATTTTTCACCTCCAGACTCGCATCCCACTCGGGCTCAACTTTGAGTGGGATGTTAGTCATTTTTTTGAGTGATTTATTTATACTTCTCCCAGTTAATAATGGGTTTTGTTTTGTAAAACACAGATTTTTCCTGTAATGTAGAGTAAAACAGGGAGATTCCTTTGGTATTCATGTCATCAGTGAAAAGGAAGTTTCAAGATCTTTATAGGCAGCCTTCCTTCTAAAAGGGAGTGTGCCAATAAGCATTGTTGTATCATGTAGTACATGAAATAGTCTTTGGTGGGTGCATTGTATTCCTTTTGGATTTGCGTGAAGGTTTTTTTTGTCGTCTTGGTGCTTAACGCTGATATGTGGTTTGCCTGTTATGATAGCCAGGCGGGTATGTTCAGTAGGGATGAGCCGAACACCCCCCGGTACGGTTCGCACCAGAACCTGCGAACGGACCGAAAATTCGCACGAACGTTAAAACTCCATTGACGTCTATGGGACTCGAACGTTTGAAATCAAAAGTGCTAATTTTAAAGGCTAATTTGCATGGTATTGTCCTAAAAAGGGTTTGGGGACCCGGGTCCTGCCCCAGGGGACATATATCTACCCTGTTTCCCTGAAAATAAGACCTAGCGTGATTGTCGGTGATGGCTGCAATATAAGCTCTACCCCCCAAATAAGCCCTACCCTGTTTCCCCGAAAATAAGCCCTACCATGAAAATAAGACCTACAAGGACTTTAACTAGGGCTTATTTGGGGGGTAGGGCTTATATTGCAGCCATCACCGACAATCACGCTAGGTCTTATTTTCGGGGAAACAGGGTATGCAAAAAAGTCTTAAAAATGACCGTTTTTCGGGAGCAGTGATTTTAATGATGCTTAACCACTTGCTGATCGCCTCACGCAGATATACTGCGGCAGAATGGCACGGGCAGGCAGAATCAAGTAAAATCACCTGTACGTGATCTGCCTCCAGCGGGGGGTCCGATCGGACCCCCTCCAGTGCCCGAGGCGGTCGGCTTCTGTCCGGGAGCGATCAGAGGTGAGGGGAAGGCCATCCATTCGTGGCCCCCCCCTCGCGATCGCTCCCAGCCAGTGAAATCCTTCCTCTGCTGCTGTATAGTAAACAGCAGCAGAGGAAGTGATGTCATCTCTCCTCAGCTCGGTATTTTCCGTTCCGGCACCGAGGAGAGAAGACATCGATGTGAGTGCACAACACACACACAGTAGAACACGCCAGGCATACTTTTCACCAAATATCACCCCCCGATCACATCCCCCTGTCACAGTGACACCAAGCAGTTTTTTTTTTCTGATTACTGCATTGGTGTCAGTTTGTGACAGTTAGTGTGGTAGGGCAGTTAGTGTTAGCCCCCTTTAGGTCTAGGGTACCCCCCTAACCCTCCAATAAAATTTTAACCCCTTGATCACCCCCCGTCGCCAGTGTCACTAAGCGATAATTTTTCTGATCGCTGTATTAGTGTCACTGGTGACGCTAGTTAGGGAGGTAAATATATAGGTTCGCCGTCAGCATTTTATAGTGTCAGGGACCCCCATATACTACCTAATAAAGGTTTTAACTCCTTGATTGCCCCCTAGTATAACTGTTACGGGTGACGCTGGTTAGTTAGTTTATTTTTTATAGTGTCAGGGCACCCACCGTTTATTACCTAATAAAGGTTTAGCCCCCTGATCGCCTGGCGTCAGGTTAGCGTCAGTACCGCTAACACCCACGCACGCAGCATACACCTCCCTTAGTGGTATAGTATCTGAACGGATCAATATCTGATCCGATCAGATCTATACTAGCGTCCCCAGCAGTTTAGGGTTCCCAAAAACTAGTGTTAGCGGGATCAGCCCAGTATCGATCGATCACTGTCACTTACAAAACACTAAACGCATAACTGCAGCGTTTGTAGAGTCAGGCCTGATCCCTGCGATCGCTAACAGTTTTTTTGTAGTGTTTTGGTGAACTGGCAAGCACCAGCAGCCTAGTACACCCCGGTCATAGTCAAACCAGCACTGCAGTAACACTTGGTGACGTGGCGAGTCCCATAAGTGCAGTTCAAGCTGGTGTGGTGGCAAGCACAAGTAGTGTCCCTCTGCCACCAAGAAGAAGACAAACACAGGCCCGTCGTGCCCATAATGCCCTTCCTGCTGCATTCGCCAATCCTAATTGGGAACCCACCACTTCTGCAGCACCGTACTTCCCCCATTCACATCCCCAACGAAATGCAGTCGGCTGCATGAGAGGCATTTTCTTTATGTCCTCCGGAGTACCCCTACCCAACGACCCCCCCAAAAAGATGTTGTGTCTGCAGCAAGCGCGGATATAGCCGTGACACCCACTATTATTGTCCCTCCTGTCCTGACAATCCTGGTCTTTGCATTGGTGAATGTTTTGAACGCTACCATACAAGAGTATTAGCGTAGGGTACAGCATTGCATAGACTAGGCACACTTTCACAGGGTCTCCCAAGATGCCATCGCATTTTGAGAGACCCGAACCTGGAACTGGTTACAGTTACAAAAGTTACAGTTACAAAAAAAGTGTAAAAAAAAAACACAAAAAAATATAAAATAAAAAAAATAGTTGTCATTTTATTGTTCTCTCTCTCTCTATTCTCTCTCTATTGTTCTGCTCTTTTTTACTGTATTCTATTCTGCAATGTTTTATTGTTATTATGTTTTATCATGTTTGCTTTTCAGGTATGCAATTTTTTATACTTTACTGTTTACTGTGTTTTATTGTTAACCATTTTTTTGTCTCCAGGTACCCCATTCAGCTGCAGCGTGGATTTATATATCTTGACAGCAACAGCGTTTGCTCCCACGATATATAAAGCCGTGACTCCAGCGGCGGTGCTATATGCCGAAGCATGGGGGCAGCAGGGGCGAAGGAGCGATTTGCTCCTACCTTTTGTGGGAGGATGCCCCCATGCTTCGGCATATATAAATGGTGCATGTATGCCCATCATTAGAAGTTGGTGGATGAAGGGAGGTATTCTAATAGTGGGCATACCCACTGATCAATCTCTTTTTTTCGTTCAGCCCACAGGCTGCATGAAAAAAAAAGATTACATTATATGCCCAACAAGGACCAGCAAAGTACTGGTATGTTGCTGGACTTTGAGTGGTTATACCAGAATGATGCCTGCAGGTTTAGATATCATCTTGGTATCATTCTTTTCAGCCAGCGGTCAGTGTAAAAGCAATCCTAGCGGCTAATTAGCCTCTAGACTGCTTTTACAAGCCGTGGGAGGGAATGCCCCCCCCACCGTCTTCCGTGTTTTTCTCTGGCTCTCCTGTCTCAACAGGGAACCTGAGAATGCAGCCGGTGATTCAGCCAGCTGACCATAGAGCTGATCAGAGACCAGAGTGGCTCCAAACATCTCTATGGCCTAAGAAACCGGAAGCTACGAGCATTTCATGACTTAGATTTCGCCGGATGTAAACAGCGCCATTGGGAAATTGGGAAGGCATTTTATCACACCGATCTTGGTGTGGTCAGATGCTTTGAGGGCAGAGGAGAGATCTAGGGTCTAATAGACCCCAATTTTTTCAAAAAAGTGTACCTGTCACTACCTATTGCTATCATAGGGGATATTTACATTCCCTGAGATAACAATAAAAATTATTTAAAAAAAAAAATGAAAGGAACAGTTTAAAAATAAGATAAAAGAAGCAAAAAAATAATAAAGGAAAAAAAAAAAAAAAAAGCACCCCTGTCCCCCCCCTGCTCTCGCACAAAGGCGAACGCAAGCGTCGGTCTGGCGTCAAATGTAAACAGAAATTGCACCATGCATGTGATGTATCACCGTGAAGGTCAGATCGAGGGCAGTAATTTTAACAGTAGAGCTCCTCTGTAAATCTAAAGTGGTAACCTGTAAAGACTTTTAAAGGCTTTTAAAAATGTATTCAGTTTGTCGCCACTGCACGTTTGTGCGCAATTTTAAAGCATATCATGTTTGGTATCCATGTACTCAGCCTAAGATCATCTTTTTTATTTCATCAAACATTTGGGCAATATAGTGTGTTTTAGCGCATTAAAATTTAAAAAAGTGTGGTTTTTCCCCAAAAAAGTGTTTGAAAAATCGCTGCGCCAATACTGTGTGAAAAAAAAAATGAAACACCCACCATTTTAATCTGTAGGGCATTTGCTTTAAAAAATATATAATGTTTGGGGTTCAAAGTAATTTTCTTGCAAAAAAAAATAATTTTTTCATGTAAACAAAAAGTGTCAGAAAGGGTTTTGTCTTCAAGTGGTTAGAAGAGTGGGTGATGTGTGACATAAGCTTCTAAATGTTGTGCATAAAAGTCCAGGACAGTTCAAAACCCCCCCAAATGACCCCATTTTGGAAAGTAGACACCCCAAGCTATTTGCTGAGAGGCATGTCGAGTCCATGGAATATTTTATATTGTGACACAAGTTGCAGGAAAAAGACAATTTTTTTTTTTTTGCACAAAGTTGTCACTAAATGATATATTTCTCAAACATGCCATGGGAATATGTGAAATTACACCCCAAAATACATTCTGTTGCTTCTCCTGAGTACGGGGATACCACATGTGTGAGACTTTTTGGGAGCCTAGCCGTGTACGTATAGTATAGTGAACCACAGAGGGAGATAACCCTCAGTAATATGTTGCCAACATCCCAAATTATAATACAAAAAAGCAAGGACCCTAGGAGAGGGAAACCTTTGTACCCCCTGATACAGCGGGACTTTACAGGCGAGCGAAAACAATTAAATTATGATAAAAAGTTTGTTTATTTGAAATTGCTTAAAAAAGCATAAAAGCTAGTCAATCTAAACATAGATCCATACAAAAGTGCTTATACAAAATGCAATCAAAATCTTTTTTTCTCAAGATATATTTCTTTACACTTTCGATTGTGAATACATGTTTCTCTATAGGCCTGACATGTTTCAGGACAGTGTCCCTTCTTCAGAGGAAGAGGAGAGAAAATATATAGATATGTTCTGAAAGATAAGTGAGATCAATTTACACATCAAAAATGTTGTTCAGGACAAATTATTCACATTATGGCAACCGACAGTGTCCAGCATACAAACCAGTATCCAATCTTTGAAAAAACGCTGTGCAGAGAATATGCAAGGAAGCAAACTCTCATATCAAGAGAGAAAGATAAAGTGATTTTAAAAGAAATAGATATATGACCGCCAGTTTGCCGATAGTGGACATGGCGGCTTCCACCTGGATCGGGAAAAACTCCGCAGAGGCCCCCAGAAAGAGGACGAACCCCGCCAGATCCGCAATGGAACCCTAAGAAAATGAGTTTATGTAAATTAGTAAATTACGTTCTATTTAAAAATAAAAATTATACAAAAGGATATAAGGGAAGCCCTATACATTATATAATATATATTAAGAGAGAAGGATGTTTTCTCCATGATCCAAGTATGGATTTTGCATCTTTGTGTTGTGATAGTAGAAAAAATATTTTTTCTATATGTTTTTATTTATTAGAAAAGCCGCGTACGGGACCCCGAAAACCAAGCACCGCCTTCAGGCTTTCTAAGGGCGTAAATGTTTGATTTCACTCTTCACTGCCTATCACAGTTTCGGAGGCCATGGAATGCCCAGGTGGCACAAACCCCCCCAAAATTTGCTGAGAGGTATAGTGAGTATTTTGCAGATCTCACTTTTTGTCACAAAGTTTTGAAGATTGAAAAAAGAAAAAAAAATGTTTTTTTCTTGTCTTTCTTCATTTTCAAAAACAAATGAGAGCTGCAAAATACTCACCATGCCTCTCAGCAAATAGCTTGGAGTGTCTACTTTCCAAAATGGGGTCATTTGGGGGGGGTTTGTGCCACCTGGGCATTCCATGGCCTCTGAAACTGTGATGGGCAGTGAAGAGTGAAATCAAAAATTTACGCCCTTAGAAATCCTGAAGGCGGTGATTGGTTTTCGGGGCCCCGTACAAGGCTAGGCTCCCAAAAAGTCACACACATGTGGTATTCCCGTACTCAGGAGAAGCAGCTAAATGTATTTTGTAGGCATGTGCATTTCGTTTCGTTCCGAATCGAAATTCAGACGAATTTTTCATTATTCGGAAATTCGGATGCATCCGAATTTCCGTATTACTAAAGTAAAGAATTTAAACGAATCTGAAAAAAAACGAACAAATTCGAAAACATATTTGAATCAAATTCGAAAACATATTCGAATCAAATTTGAAGACGAATTCGAATTGCATTCGAAAACATATTCAAATCGAATTCGAAAACAAATTTGAATCGAATTAGAAAAAAATAGAAAACGTTTTTCTAAAAAAAAACAATAAGATAGAATATAAAATAATAAAGCAATAGAATATATATATATATATATATATATATATATATATATATATATATATATATATATACAGTATATATATTATTATTCTCTTCTATTTTTTTATGCTTTTCTTTTCTATTATTTTATATTCTATAATAGTCTTTTCAATTCAAATTCAAATTCATTCTATACGAAATTCAAATTTCGGAACATGGCTTCTGAAGTTTGAATTTCGTATAGAATGAATTTGAATTTGAATAGAAAAGATTAGAACAGAAAATAATAGAAAAGAATAGACTAGAAAAACAATAGAACAGAATAGAAGAAAATATAATATATATTATAAAGACTAGAAAAACAATAGAACAAAATAGAATAAAATATATATATATATATATATATATATATATATATATATATATATATATATATATATATATATTATATTTGATTCTGTTCTGTTCTATTGTTTGTCTAGTCTATTATTTTCTATTCTAATCTTTTCTATTCAAATTCATTCTGTACCAAATTCCAATTTCGGAAGATGGTTATAATATATAATATTTCTTTCTATTCTGTTCTACTGTTCTATTGTTTTTCTATTCTATTCTTTTCTATTAGAATTTCATTTCATTCTATTTCTATATAACCATTTTCCAAAATTCGAATTTTGTATAGAATGAATTTGAATTCAAATATAAAAGATTAGAATATAATAGAAAATAATAGAAAAACAATAGAACAGAATAGAAAAAATATAATATATATATATATATATATATATATATATATATATATATATATATATATATATATAGAACCATCTTCCAAAATTCGAATTTGGTAAAATGAATTTGAATTTGAATAGAAAAGATTAGAATAGAGTATAAAAAATAGACTAGAAAAACAATAGAACAGAATAGAATAAGATATAATATATATATTATATTTTATTCTGTTCTGTTCTAATGTTTTTCTAGTATATTACTTTCTATTATTTTAGATTCAAATTCAAATTCATTCTATACGAAATTTGAATTTCAGAAGCCATCTTCCGAAATTCGAATTTAGTATAGAATGAATTCAAATTCGAATAGAAAAGTTTAGAATAGAATAAAAAAGAATAGCATAGAAAAACAATGAAACAGAATAGAAAAATATAATATATATATTATATTTTATTCTCTTCTGTTCTATTGCTTTTCTAGTCTACTCTATTTCTATTATTTTCTATTCTAATCTTTTCTATTCAAATTCGAATTCATTCTATATGAAATTCTAATTTTAGAAGCCATCTTCCGAAATTCGAATTTCGCATAGAATTAATTTAAATTCGAAAAGAAGAGTTTAGAATAAAATAGAAAAGAATAGCATAGAAAAACAATGGCACAGAATAGAAAAAAAATATAATATATATATAACCATCTTCTGAAATTGGAATTTGGTACAGAATGAATTCAAATAGAAAAGATTAGAATACAATATATTATATTTTTTTCTATTCTGTTCTATTGTTTTTCTATGCTATTCTTTTATATTTTCTATTCTATTCTAATCTTTTCTGTTGGAATTCGATTTCATTCTATACGAATTTCAAATTTCGCAAAATGGTTATATATAGTTTACTTTTTCAAATTCAGTTAATGTTTTTTTCGAATGCGGTAGAATTTTTTCGAATTTTATAGTTTTTTTTTCGAATGTGGTAGAATTTTTTCGAATTTGACAGTTTTTTTCGAATGTGGTAGAATTTTTTCGAATTTGATAGTTTTTTTCGAATGTGGTAGAATTTTTTCGAATTTGACAGTTTTTTTCGAATGTGGTAGAATTTTTTTGAATTTGATAGTTTTTTTCGAATGGGGTAGAATTTTTTCGAATTTGATAGTTTTTTTTCGAATGTGGTAGAATTTTTTCGAATTTGACAGTTTTTTTCGAATGTGGTAGAATTTTTTTGAATTTGATAGTTTTTTTCGAATGGGGTAGAATTTTTTCGAATTTGATAGTTTTTTTGCTGGCTGGCAGGATACAGGGAGAGAGAAAGGCTGCGGCGCATGCGCTGAATAGCGGATCCTGAGGCTTCTCATCACACAGCTGCCTAATGAGTGTATGAGCTGCTTCTCGACCGCCTCTTCTACCTGGAGTCTCTCAGGTGTCCTCGTCTGCTTCGGGCCCGAATGTCTGACGCTTCTACTGGAACTGGTGCCACTTGCAGTTATTGGCCATAAGGCTCAAACGTTCACACCATAGTCATGGGCTCCTGATGGGCAGGCATAAAAGCATCTGTTGTGAAAAGGCATCCCAAATGTGCTTCCTGTTTGCTTTGTGGCAAGTATAGGTGATCTTCTGATATCACAGGGGATGCCTGAAATCTGACTTATATCTTAGTGTAGACTTCTGGGAAAATCAGTAAGCCAATCACACAAGCAGAAACTGATGTTTCTGGGGACATTCTGTGAACAGAACACCTCTGGGTAGCCATATTGCATTGCATTTTACAGAGGATTACAGAGCTGCAGATTGGAAAGGAAAGAAACAACCTCCAGCTAGGAGTATATTATCCCTGTGCTAGAGGGATTGTTTGTTACTCGGTGGACAGCGGGCTTATCTCAAGGTGTATGAAGTGGTGTGCTGGTGTCTCCATCCTATGAAAGGCCCCGACCGGGTTAAGGTCGCAAGCCCTCCTATGCTTGCCGTTTGGTAAGCGCGCACTTTATTTGGTATCACAGTGGTGCGGTGAAGGATTTATATTTACTTGCATTCCTGCCTTCAGACTGGGGCCTGTGCCTATGTTTCTTCACTTCACCCATCTGGACTTCAATCATTGATTAGGACTGGTACCAACATCTATGTTTTCAATTTATGAACTTTGATTTAATTTTAACTGGGTTTATTTATTTATCCCATTTATACGGGCTTAATTCTATAAGCACATAATACTCACAGCGCTGCTCTTTTATATTGATTGTCTTATAGTGTGTGTATCTCACTTTAGTGGCTGCTTTTGTTATTTATTTTTGGTATATATATTATTTTTGTCACTTCATCAATTTTCTTGCAATCTAGTTTCACAATTTTGTTTAGGCATTTAAAATCAATATAGCGCGGTAGTCTCCCTATTCAATATATATATAACCATCTTCCGAAATTGGAATTTGGTACAGAATGAATTTGAATAGAAAAGATTAGAATACAATATATTATATTTTTTTCTATTCTGTTCTATTGTTTTTCTATGCTATTCTTTTATATTTTCTATTCTATCCTAATCTTTTCTGTTGGAATTCGATTTCATTCTATACGAATTTCAAATTTCGCAAAATGGTTATATATAGTTTACTTTTTCAAATTCAGTTAATGTTTTTTTCGAATGCGGTAGAATTTTTTCGAATTTTATAGTTTTTTTTTCAAATGTGGTAGAATTTTTTCGAATTTGACAGTTTTTTTTCGAATGTGGTAGAATTTTTTCGAATTTGATAGTTTTTTTCGAATGTGGTAGAATTTTTTCGAATTTGACAGTTTTTTTCGAATGTGGTAGAATTTTTTTGAATTTGATAGTTTTTTTCGAATGGGGTAGAATTTTTTCGAATTTGATAGTTTTTTTTGAATGTGGTAGAATTTTTTCGAATTTGACAGTTTTTTTCGAATGTGGTAGAATTTTTTTGAATTTGATAGTTTTTTTCGAATGGGGTAGAATTTTTTCGAATTTGATAGTTTTTTTTGAATGTGGTAGAATTTTTTCGAATTTGATAGTTTTTTTTTAGAATGCGGTAGAATTTTTTCGAATTTGATAGTTTTTTTTGAATGTGGTAGAATTTTTTCAAATTTGATAGTTTTTTTTGAATGTGGTAGAATTTTTTCAAATTTGATAGTTTTTTTCGAATGTGGTAGAATTTTTTCGAATTTGACAGTTTTTTTCGAATGTGGTAGAATTTTTTTGAATTTGATAGTTTTTTGGGAATGTGGTAGAATTTTTTCGAATTTAACAGTTTTTTTCGAATGTGGTAGAATTTTTTCGAATTTGATAGTTTTTTTCAAATGTGGTAGAATTTTTTCGAATTTGAACGTTTTTTTCTAATACGGTCGAATTTTTTCGACTGCGGTCGAATTTTTTCGAATTCGAATACGAAACGAAACGAATTCCGAAAACGAATGTAACAAATGCTATGAATTTAACTAAACAAATTTAGTTAAATAACGAATCGAAACTAAACTAAACTAAACTAATTTTTTCATCCTGCACATGTCTAGTATTTTGGGGAGCAATATATCATTTAGTGACAACTTTGTGCAAAAAAAAAAAAATGTGTCACTTTCCCGCAACTTGTGTCAAAATATAAAATATTCTATGGACTCAACATGCCTCTCAGCAAATAGCTTGGGGTGAAATGTAATAAGAATATTCCTGCGCTACCCAATTGGAAAAAGAAAAGAAAACAAGAAAAATATTAAAAACGCATGTATGCAACTGGACAGCTGCATGCACCGAAGCAAGGGTCAGACATAAGCCCAAAATCAAACTGAGGTGTAGGGGGGGAGGTGCTGCGCTAACCAGAAGAAAGCTGAAAATCTCTGTCTGTGGTCAATTAATAAAATGACATAAAATCGCATAATAAATCGCATAAATCGCATAAATAAGTGTTGACACTAAAAAACATTCAAGTCTTAATAATCAGCATCATGTGTATGTGAAAAAAAGTGCATAAAAGATCCTTTTCAATTGGTATATACTAAATGACAAAAAAATTGCATGTTAAATCGCATAAATAAGTGTTGACACTAAAAACATATAAATCTAGATAATCATGTGTAGGTGCACAAAGGCACATAAACACTACTTCATGTGAATAATTCTAAATAAAAATACATAGAATAAATCAGAAATAACCATCAAAAACATATCCTTATAAATGGTGCAAAACGTACAAAGTGCCAGTGCTTAAAGGTGATCTAGATATCGCAAATAAAACACATCAATCCAACGCAATATGGATAATAAATAATATAAATAAATGTCCCAATAATAGTGATATAAAATATATTGTGCTGGCCTGCGAAACAAATGACCAATGACATGCCAGTAAGTGCAGCAAACGTAAAGTGCCAGTGTAAAAGTCATTGAAGGTGCAAAAGCAAGTTCTGATGTATTCAACAAAACAACAGTGGGGTGTCTGGGATGCAATTCACTCAGTGTCCTCTTCGTGCATAAAACACTAATGTAAGCAGTGGCCCCTTACCTAGCGGTGCTAGCTCAGCCTCCACATCTCAGGTATGTATGTACAGGAATATGCAGGACAAAGGTGATCGGTGATGACACGCGTAGGGACGGAATAGGCTGTTATCACTATTATTGGGACATTTATTTATATTATTTATTATCCATATTGCGTTGGATTGATGTGTTTTATTTGCGATATCTAGATCACCTTTAAGCACTGGCACTTTGTACGTTTTGCACCATTTATAAGGATATGTTTTTGATGGTTATTTCTGATTTATTCTATGTATTTTTATTTAGAATTATTCACATGAAGTAGTGTTTATGTCCCTTTGTGCACCTACACATGATTATCTAGATTTATATGTTTTTAGTGTCAACACTTATTTATGCGATTTAACATGCAATTTTTTTGTCATTTAGTATATACCAATTGAAAAGGATTTTTTATGCACTTTTTTTCACATACACATGATGCTGATTATTAAGACTTGAATGTTTTTTAGTGTCAACACTTATTTATGCGATTTATGCGATTTATTATGCGATTTTATGTCATTTTATTAATTGACCACAGACAGAGATTTTCAGCTTTCTTCTGGTTAGCGCAGCACCTCCCCCCCTACACCTCAAATAGCTTGGGGTGTCTACTTTCCAAAATGGGGTCATTTGGGGGGGTTTTGTGCCATCTGGGCATTTTATGGCCTTCAAAACTGTGATAGGTAGTGAGGAGTGAAATCAAAAATTTACGCCCTTAGAAATCCTGAAGGCGGTGATTGGTTTTCGGGGCCCCGTATGCGGCTAGGCTCCCAAAAAGTCCCACACATGTGGTATCCCCATACTCAGGAGAAGCAGCTGAATGTATTTTGGGGTGCAATTCCACATATGCCCATGGCCTGTGTGAGCAATATATCATTTAGTGACAACTTTTTGTAATTTTTTTTTTTGTCATTATTCAATCACTTGGGACAAAAAAATAATATTCAATAGGCTCAACATGCCTCTCAGCAATTTCCTTGGGGGGTCTACTTTCCAAAATGGGGTCATTTGGGGGGGTTTTGTACTGCCCTGCCATTTTAGCACCTCAAGAAATGACATAGGCAGTCATAAACTAAAAGCTGTGTAAATTCCAGAAAATGTACCCAGTTTGTAGACGCTATAACTATAAACCAATAAATATACGCTTATTGACATTTTCTTACCAAAGACATGTGGCCGAATATATTTTGGCCTAAATGTATGACTAAAATTGAGTTTATTGGATTTTTTTATAACAAAAAGTAGAAAATATCATTTTTTTTCAAAATTTTCGGTCTTTTTTCCTTTATAGAGCAAAAAATAAAAGCCACAGAGGTGATAAAATACCATAAAAAGAAAGCTCTATTTGTGGGAAGAAAAGGACGCAAATTTCGTTTGGGTACAGCATTGCATTACCGCGCAATTAGCAGTTAAAGCGACGCAGTGCCAAATTGTAAAAAGTGCTCTGGTCAGGAAGGGGGTAAATCGTTCCGGGGCTGAAGTGGTTAAAGTAAAGAAAAAAAGTAAAATATTCCTTTAAATATCATACCTGGGGTGTCTGTTGTATGCCTGTAAAAGTGACGCATGTTTCCCGTGCTTAGAACAGTCCCTGCACAAAATGACATTTTAAAAGGAATAAAAGTAATTTAAAACTGCTTGCGGCTTTAATGTAATGTTGGGTCCTGGCAATATGAATGAAAATCAGTGAGACAAACGGCATGGGTACCCCCCAGTCCATTACCAGGTCCTTTGGGTCTTGTATGGATATTAAGGGGAGCCCCACACCAAAATTAAAAAAAGGAAAGGTGTGGGGCCACCAGGCCCTATATACTCTGAATAGCAGTATAAAGGCGGTGCAAACAAGACAGGGACTGTAGGTTTGTTGTTAAGTAGAATCTGTTTGTAATTTTGAACTGGTACATTTTAATGTGTTTAGCTCCAGCAAAAAAAAATCTATTTTAAGCTTTTTGGAAAACATAGGGAAGGGTTATCACCCCTGTGGCATTTGTTTTGCTGTCTGTGCTCCTCTTCAGAAGATTTCACCTCACTTTTTGTCCCAATGACAAATGTTTTTTGAAAATTTGGGGTTTTTAGTGAAACAAGGATTGGTGATAAAGCATCAGTGGAAAGGAGAAATGTTTTTCCCATATTAACTCTTACAGGAGAGAATTTCTCTTCCTAGGGGTAGATTTCATCTCATTTCCTGTTGTCTTCTTCCGTTTGCAAGTAGGAGTCGTTTGTAAGTTGGATGTTTGAAGTAGGGGCCTGCCCTATATACTCAGCAGATATTTGGGCCTTAGGTGTTGGTGTTGCCACAACACTGTAAGCCCTCACAGGGCCCTGCTGTGAAATATTAGATCAAGAATTGTAATTACATGCCCCTGTTGAACAGGGGCGGAAAAATTGGGCCTTTGGTGGTGGTGGTGGTGGTGGTGGTGCCACAACACTGTAAGTCCTCACATGTACTCTTGGTGAGCACAGAAACGGGCCCTGCTGTGAAATATTAGATCAAGAATTCTAATTACATGTCCCTGTTGAACAGGGGCAGAAAAATTGGGCCTTAGGCACTGGTGCCACAACACTGCAACCCCGCACAGATACTCTAGTTGGAACGCAGGAACAAGCCCTGCTGCAAAGAATTGCATCAAAAATTGTAATTACATGCCCCTGTTAAATAGGGGCTGAAAAATTGGGTCTTAGGCACTGGTGCTGGTGCCACAACACTGAAACCCCTTACAGATACTCTAGTTAGAGCACAGGAACTAGCCCTGCTGCAAAGAATTGCATCAAAAATTGTAATTACACGCCCCTGTTAAACAGTGACTGAAAAATTGGGCCTTAGGCACTGGTGGCGGCACCCAGAACCAAAAATGTTCTTACAAGCTATCAGCATGATCATTGAGGAGGAAGAGGATAATTACTCAGCATAACAGGATAGTCACTCAGCATCAGCATAGGCAGTCTTTGAAGGGATCTGACATTTCAAAAAAAATATTCGGTTACATCAGCATCAGGTGCTTGGTAGCTGGTGGTGATCCAAGACTGATTCATTTTTATGAAGGTCAGTCGATCGACCGAGTTGGTGGACATACGCACCCTGTGATCGGTTACAAAGCCTCCAGCAGCACTGAATGTGCGTTCCGAAAGAACGCTGGATGCAGGACAGGCCAGTAGCTCAATTGCATACTGTGCAAGCTCTGGCCAGTGATCCATCCTCAAGAACCAGTAACCCAAAGGATTTTCGGTGGGAAAGGTGTCCAAGTCAGATCTTGCCCCTAGGTATTCCTGCACCATGTAAAACAGACGCTGGCGATGGTTGCTGGAACCGATGATACCTTGGGGCTGCGGACTAAAAAATTGTCTGAACGCATTGGTCAGATGGCCACCTTCTCCACCGCTCCTTCTTTGACTGACCGAAGCCTCAGCAACATGTTGTCCAGAAACATGAGTTTGTAACCGATTATACTGCACCTAGCAGAATCAACTGCCTGCCTGTAGTATTATTAGTATGATAACAAATGCACTTGTCTTCAGGTAGCTATACTGTCTCTGGGAACGCGTTGCACAGACCTTTCTGCAAGGCCTCCTGAAGATGTTTCATCCTCTGCTCCCTCTGCGATGGCAAGATAAGGTCCGCAACTTTTACCCTTGTAACGTGGATCAAGGAGGGTTGCCAGCCAGTATTGATCCCTCTCCTTGATACCACGAATATGAGGATTCTTCCGCAGGCTTTGCAGGATCAATGAGGCCATGCAGCATAGGTTTGCTGAGGCATTCGGTCCTCTGGGTCACTAAGGACGACATGATCTGCAGCCACCTCCTCCCAGCCACATACAAGTCCATGGGTTTTTTGGGACTGTAAATGATCACTTAAAGACTGCTGCTGATGCTGAGTGCCAGGCTCCAACCTCCATGCTGACACAATCCTCCTCCTCCTCCTCTTCCTGTGTGATCAGCACGCAGGAACGCTGTCTGGATAAAGGGGCCTTAAGAGCTAAGGAAGTCCTCCTCTTCCTGACTTTGTTCTGCCTCAAGTGCCCTGTCCATTATTCCACGCAGCGTGTGCTCCAACAGGTGGACAAGGGGGACAGTGTAACTGATGCATGCACAGTCACTGCTCACCATCCTTGTGGCCTCCTCAAATGGTGACAGGACAGTGCATGCATCCCTGATTATGGCCCACTGGCGTGGGGAAAAAAAAACAAGCTCCCCTGACCCTGTCCTGGTGCCATAGTCGCACAGGTACTCATTGATGGCCCTCTGCTGCATGTGCAGCCGCTGCAGCATGGCCAACGTTGAGTTCCACCTGGTGGGCATGTCACAGATTAGGCGGTTCTTGGGCAGGTTAAATTCCTTTTGGAGGTCTGCCAGCCGAGCAGTGGCATTATATGACCGGCAGAAATGCACACAGACTTTCCTGGCCTGCCTCAGGACATCCTGTAAGCCCGGGTACCTGCCCAAGAACCGCTGCACCACCAAGTTAAGGACGTGAGCCAAACAGGGCACATGGGTCATTTGTCCCTGTCGGAGGGTGGAGAGAAGGTTGGTGCCATTGTCGCAAACCACCATTCCTGCCTTAAGTTGGCATGGCGTCAACCACCTCTGAACCTGCCCCTGCAGAGCTGACAGAACCTCTGCCCCAGTGTGGCTCCTGTCCCCCAAGCACACCAGCTCAAGCACCGCATGGCATCTTTTGGCCTGCGTACTTGCGTAGCCCCTTGAACGCCTAAGGAGCACCGCTGGTTCTGAGGACAAAGCACAGGAAGAGGCCATGGAGGAAAAAGAAGAGGAGGGAGAGGAGGAGAGAGGTGTGTCAGAATCACCAGTAGTGGCATTTTGGAGGCGTGGTGGCGGAACAACCTCCAACACTACTGCACGTTGTCCTGCATCCTTCCCAGCTGCCAGCAGAGTCACCCAATGTGCCGTGAAACTTAGGTAACGTCCCTGTCCATGCCTGCTGGACCATGAGTCAGCGGTATTATGCACCTTACCGCTGACCGCCCTGTCCAGCGAGGCCAAGACATTGCCTTCAACATGCTGGTAGAGAGCCAGAATCACCTTCCATGAGAAAAAGTGGCGTTTGGGAACCTGCCACTGAGGAACCGCACATTCCACAAACTCACGGAAGGGGGCAGAGTGTACCAATTGAAAAGGTAGCAGTTGAAGTGCTAGCAATTTTGCCAAGCTAGAATTCAACCGCTGGGCATGTGGATGGCTGGGAGTGAACTTCTTTCTGCAGTGCAGCAGCTGGGACAGGGAAATTTACCTGGTACAATCTGACGTTGATGTACCAATAGCAGATTGCCCGCAAGTACTTGGCTGTGACACACCCAATTCTACACCTTCATTCGTCTCAGTGCAGGTCTCAGAGAGAACTGAAGGTATAGTGGGGTTGGAGATCCCAGCTGATGAGGAGCAAGGAGAGGTCCTCTTTGTTCTTTGGTGTGGGTCTTTTAGGTACACTTGCCAACGAACTGCATGGCAGGTCAACATGTGTCTTGTCAAGCATGTGGTGCCCAAGCGGGATGTGCTTGAGACATATGCTGCAAATAGCAGCGGTGCGATCTGATGCACTCATCTCAAAAAAGGCCCACACCAAAGAACTTTTGGAGTAATGTGCAGAGACAGCAGCGCCCTGCACATGTGGAGCTCTGTGGTGTGATGCAGTCAGTGTGCTGCCCTTAGGCTGGCCCCTGCTGGGCATCCTGCCTCGTTCGTGATGAGCCTCCTCCTCCTCCTCCTCCTCCTCCATCCTATCAGGCACCCACGTTGAGTCAGTAACCTCATCATCCCCTCCCTCCACATCACTGGAGCAAACCTGGCAGTATGCTGCAGCTGGGAGAACATGACTGCCAGATTGCAGTCCTTCTTGGGCACCCCTCTGTCCGTGCTCACGTTACTGTCTTCATCTAGCTCAGTATCATCATCAGAGCCTTCAAAACGCTGGGCATCCTCCTGGAGCATGTACCCAACACTGTGGTCAAACAGTCCGAGGGACTCCTCAGGAGGACATGGTGGGGCTAGGGAAGGAGTGACTGATGCTATTGGGCCGAGGGAAGAGGCCGCGTTGGCAGCTGCTTTGCCAGACAAAATACCCTGAGCCTGGGTGAGAGAGGATGAGGAGGATGAGGACGGCTTGGTCATCCACTCGACCAAGTCTTCCACATGTTGCGGCTCAACATGGCCAGCTGCCGAAAAAAAGGCCAAGCGTGTCCCATGGCCACGTGCTGATGAGGATGCACCGTGTCCACGACCAGCACTGTTGCCTCTAGACACAGAGCCTGCTTGCCCTCTTTTATTGGCTTGTGACTGTCTGCCTCTCCTTGTTGGCCTTCCAGACATACTATTGGCCTGCAGTGAGCTGCACAAAACTGGGATATATATATATATCGATTATACTGCACCTAGCAGAATCAACTGCCTGCCTGTAGTATTATTAGTATGATAACAAATGCACTTGTCTTCAGGTAGCTACACTGTAGGTGCAACTGTGCAGGGTACACAGTACAGTAACTGGAAATACGTCAAGAGCCTACACAGGCACCTGGCTGCAGGTAGCTATACTGTAGGTGAGACTGTGCGGGGTACACAGTACAGTAACTGGAAATACTTCATTGAGCCTACACAAGCACCTGGCTGCAGGTAGCTTTACTGTAGGTTAGACTGTGAAGGGTACACAGTACAGTAGCTGGAAATACTTCAATGCGCCTACACAAGCACCTGGCTGCAGGTTGCTATACTGTAGGTGAGACTGTGCAGGGTACACAGTACAGTAACTGGAAATACTTCAATGAGCCTAAACAAGCACCTGGCTGCAGGTAGCTTTACTGTAGGTGAGACTGTGCAGGGTACACAGTACAGTAGCTGGAAATACTGTAAAAACACCTACCTGCCTGTCAGTATATTAGGAAGAGACGAACAGGATCTAGCTAAACTGAATACAGTGTATATATATATATATATATATATATATATATATATATATATATATATATATATATATATATATATATATATATATATATATATATATATATATACAACACCTGGGATGCATATATACACACAATACACTATAACTGCAGCTAACTGACTCGACCTGCCTACTCTATCTAACTTAAATGACACTGTCTGTCTCTCTCTATCTCTCTATCTGAACGCCGGAACACACTACACAGGGCCGCCATGCAGGCGGCTTTATATAGTGTAGTGTTGGCTTTGGCCAATTACGGCTCTCTGTTCGGACGGCGCTGTGATTGGCCAAGCATGCGGGTCATAGTGCATGCTTGGCCAATCATCAGCCAGCAATGCACTGCGATGCCGCAGTGATTTATGGGCCGTGATGTGCCACTCGAATTTGGCGCGAACAGCCCATATCGTTCGGAATTCGGCGAACGACCGAACATGCGATGTTCGAGTTGAACATGGGTTCGACTCGAACACGAAGCTCATCCCTAATGTTCAGGTCCAGAAATATGAAATGAATCGTGTTCAAAGGTATGTGGACAGTTTTGGTCAGGAGTTGTGACCACTTGGTGTAGTGCAGTGTTTTCCACGCTTTGATGGATGCTCTTATGGTTGGAGAGTAGTGTGTTATGTGTATTTGCTTAGTGGGGGTACTCAGTAATCAGCTTTTGAGGTAATTTCCTGGTGTCATGTCATTTTCTATGTCACCCCAGAGTGTAGTTGGCTTTGCGTTCATCCAGTCTTTCAGTTGTGATAATATGGTAGCCAGGTAGTAGTCCCTCAGGTCAATGTATCCCATCCCCCTACAAGCCTATGTTTGATAAGTTTTGTGTGATTGCTCCTGGGTTTTTCCTTGCCATACATAATGACTTAGGATGGATTGGAGAGAGCAGAGGTATGAATGTGATAGTGGTATTGGCAGTGTGTGGAACAGATAGAGCAATTTGGGTAGGACCAGGAGACAAGGGGCATCTTTGTCGGGTGCCATTAGTAACATGGAATGGTTTAGATAACATCTCTGAAGTGTACACTTGGGCTGCTGGAGTTGAATATAACGCTAGTATGGCGGATAGAATGTGTTCTTGAAAACCAAATTTGCAGAGGGTCGCTTTTAGGTAAGTCCAGTGTACCCTATCGAACACCTTCTCTGCACTAAATTGCTTGTAGTACTTGCCTGTGAGGCCATCCGGTCCAGGAGATTTATTAGAGGGTAAAGCTGAGATTACCTTCATAATTTCTGATGTGGAGAATGGTATATTCTATGTGATGAGTTGTTCTGATGATAATTTAGGGAGATTTATTTCTTGTCCTGTCTTGTTCTTGGCCTCTATGTCCTGTGTGGATGGTTGTGTGACAGAGGTGTCATTTTTTAAGTTATACAGCGTGCTGTAGTACTGACTGAATGCATCTGCAATGGCTTGTGGTTCTAATAATTTCTTTTGTGTGGTAGGGTGGTATAGATGTGTGATTTTGGTTTTAGCATAGTGCCCTTTTAGTCAGGTGGCCATAGCTTTCCCTACCTTGTTACCTGTAGAGCAGTGGTTCTCAACTCCAGGCCTCAGGACCCACCAACAGGCCAGGTTTGCAAGATAACTGAAATACATCACAGGTGATATCACTTGCCTCTCAGTGATTGCAGTATTCTAGTCTGCATCTCCCCAAGGCAATACTTAAAATCTGGCCTGTTGGTGGGTCCAGAGGACTGGAGTTGAGAACCACTGCTGTAGAGTAATGTTTGGCCTTGAAGTGCGTTAGCGTTTTTTCAAAAGATTCCAATAGGTGTGCTCTCAGTTCTTGTCTGAGACGTCCTAGTTCAGCTTTAAGTGCAGGATTAACATTGGTTTGGTTTTGTGATTCTAAAGTTTTAATACTAGATGTGAGGGTGTCAAGACGCTGTGATTTCCTCCTCCTGTCTCTGGCACTCATTTGAATAATGATTCTTCTTATGAATGCTTTATGAGCATTCCAAAGACTTGTACTATCAGAAAGAGTTCCCTCATTCAGAGTAAAAAATTCTTCCAAGAGATCCTTAATGTAAGTTGAATAAATAGGCGAATGGATGATCAGGGGGTTGGCTCTCCAAATCCTTGTGTGTGGGGTAGACGGTGAGCCATCCGTAGCATACATCAAGACCAACAGCCTGTTTTGTTTATTTATTTATTTATTTACTTGATTTGTTATATATTTTTCAATATATGTCCCCATATTCCATTATTCGCCTTGTCAGCTTTTTATTGTGCCAAGAACCTTCTATCTTTATGACCCCCATGTGAGATATACATTGACCCTTACATACATAACACAGCGTGGTTATTGTGCTATCATTGTGCAATCATCATTAGCTTGTGTAAGGACTCTTTCGGATGGTAGTTGGGCTGTTTGGGGTCCACTTTACTTTGGTCCGCCAACTTTATAGCGGACTCCATGCTTTGGTTGGGTTCTACTTTTGAGATAGCACATATATATATACTATTACACTATATATATATATATATATATATATATATATATATATATATATATATATATATATACACACACACATATATATATACTGTACATCCATACTGCTAAGTAAAGCAGTTTAGGATTGAACCAATTTTCATCCAACTTCATTGAGTAGCATTCTTTAGAAACCTTAGATTAAATCATATTCTCCCTATGGTACAGGCACTGTTTAACCACTTAATGACTGGAAGGATTTGCCCCCTTAATGACCAGGCCATTTTGTTGCGATACAGCACTGCGTCACTTTAACTGACAATTGCGCGGTTGCGTGATGTTGTACCCAAACAAAATTGATGTATTTTTTTTCCCACAAATAGAGATTTCTTTTGGTGGTATTTGATCACCTCAGCGTTTTTTATTTTTTGCGCTATAAACAAAAAAAGAGCAACATTTTTGCTATAATAAATATCCCCCAAAAAAGTAAAACAACACATTTCTTCATCAGTTAGGCCAATATGTATTCTTCTACATATTTTTGGTAAAAAAAATTGCAATAAGCATATATTGATTGGTTTGCGCAAAAGTTATAGCGTCAATAAAAATGCCATAAATCTGTCCCCTATTTTGTAATTATTTTATTTTTTTACTAGTAATGGAAGTGTTCAGGGACATTGCGGCGAACAGATCGTACACTTTTGACACATTTTTGGGACCACTGACATTTATACAGCGATCATCAAGGGGTTAATTCTATGCGGCGATCAAGGGGTTAAATGTGTTCCCTGGGAGGTGTTTCTAACTGTGGGGGGATGGGACTGACTGGAGGAGGAGATTCTGGCTCTCTGTGGAGCGATCGGGAGTGGCTGGTGGAAATTACCGCCGGCAGCCACGCGCATCGGCTTTGGCGTCACGCCCCCTATTGCTCTTAAAGTGGCTGACGTACACCTGTGTCAATTCGCTCAGCAGAGCCAACCTGCCGCAGTATAATGACAGCAGCTGCTCCTTAAGTGGTTAAAGATTTGTATATTGTGATTATATACAGTGTCTTGAAAAAGTATTCATACCCCTTGACATTTTCCACATTTTGTCACGTTACAACCAAAAACGTAAATGTATTTTAATGGGATTTTATGTGATAGACCAATACAAAGTGGCACATAATTGTGAAGTGGAAGGAAAATTATAAATGGTTTTTAACATTTATTACAAATAAATATCTGAAAAGTGTGGCATGCATTTGTATTCACCCCCTCTGAGTCAATACTTTTTAGAACCACCTTTCGCTGCAATTACAGCTGCAAGTCTTTTTGGGGATGTCTCTACCAGCTTTGCACATCTCTAGCCACTTGCCGACCACCTCACGCCTATACACGTGAACACAATGGCACGGGCAGGCAAAAACACGTACCTGGTACGTGATTGCCTTCCCGCGGGCGGGGGGTCCAATCGGACCCCCCCGGTGCCAGCGGCGGTCGGCATTTGTCTGGGAGCGTTGAGAGGCGAGGGGGAGGCCATCTGATCATGGCCCCCCCCTCGTGATCGCTCCCAGCTAATGAGAAACATCCCCTGCCTGTGTATAGTACACACAGGCAGAGGATGTGATGTCATCTCTCCTCGGCTCGGCAGTTTCCGTTCCGGCGCCGAGGAGAGAAGACTTCATAGTGAGTGAACACACACACACAGTAGAACATGCCTACATTACAGGCATACATTACACCCCCGATCCCCACCGATTGCCCCCCGATCACCCCCCAATCACCCCTCCCCCTCCCTGACACACCAAGCAGTGTTTTGTTTTTGTTTTTTTCCTGATTACTGCATGGTGTCAGTTTGTGACAGTTATGGGGCGTACACACGGTCGGACTTTTCAGCTACAAAAGTCCGACAGCCTGTCCGACAGACTTCCGGCGGACTTTCGGCGGACTTGCGGCAGACTTTCTAACGAACGGACTTGCCTACACACGACCACACAAAAGTTCGACAGCCTAGTACGCGGTGACGTACACCAAGTCCGGCAAGACTATAAAACGGAAGTTCAATAGCCCGTACGACACCCTTTGGGCTCCTTCTGATAATCTCGTGTTTATCTCGTGTTAGTAGAAGTTTGGTGAGAGACGATTCGCGCTTGTGAGACTCGTATTTTTCAGTTCGTTTTAACTGTTGTTCAGTCTGTGCTTGTGAGGTTTGTATCTGCTTTTCAGTGCGTTTGGTCAGTTGGCATTGAGAAATCTTTGTTTTATTGTCCGCTCGTTCCTGATTTTCAGGTCACTCTTCACAGGCCTTGCTGTTCTTCAGTGCGTTCTGTTAAGTGCGTTCTGACCAGCCGACCGTTTTGAAGCCTAGTTACCTATACGTACTCGTCGTCGAGCTCGTGCATTGTATGTGTTTGGTGCTGTAATTTATTCTTCAGACCAAGACCAGTCCATGAACAGGGCGAGGAGGAGTTCATGGACCAAGAATTGGTTGCTCCAGCGTGACAAGTTCTGTCACATGCCATTGCTCCGTGAGATCCGTGAGAATAATCCTGAGGATTTCAGGAACTTTCTCCGGATGACGGACCCCGTTTTTGACCATTTGCTGGCTTTGCTGACCCCCTATATCAGCAGGCAGGATACCTGCATGAGGCAAGCCATCACTCTGGAGCAGAGGCTAGTTGCCACGTTGCGGTACTTGGCGACAGGGAGAAGCCTGCAGGACCTCAAGTTCTCGACAGGCATCTCCCCCCAGGCTCTGGGGATCATTATCCCAGAGACCTGTTCTGCCATCATCCAGGTCCTGCAGAAGGACTATATTAAGGTAAGATTTTTTTCTTTTATTAGCATCACATGTTCTTTTATTTAATCTTTGATAATGTAATGTATTTCTTAGCTCAAACACTACTTACCATCATTGCAATATAGTGTGAATGTCCCCTTTTTCTCCTCACACATGCTGGATTTTTTTCCTCTTCTTTTTTGTCATGCATGTATATTTGCCTTCAATAACCTCCCCAGCATACAATGCTGGGCACATATCCACCTAGTCTACTCAGTTTGAATGTATTTAGTCAGCTGTATTGTATTTTGTTTCCCCTAAACTCAATCCAAATAGTGTACTTATAATTAGCAATTAGCTTGATTTCCCACCCCCCCCCACCTAAACTCAATCCAAATAGTGTGCTTATAATTAGCAATTAGCTTGATTTCCCAACCCCCCCCACCTAAACTCAATCCAAATAGTGTGCTTATAATTAGCAATTAGCTTGATTTCCCAACCCCCCCCCCCCCCCCACCTAAACTCAATCCAAATAGTGTGCTTATAATTAGCAATTAGCTTGATTTCCCAACCCCCCCCACCTAAACTCAATCCAAATAGTGTGCTTATAATTAGCAATTAGCTTGATTTCCCCCCCCACCCCCACCTAAACTCTATCCAAATAGTGTGCATACAATTAGCTTGATTTCAAACCCCCCCCCCAATAATTTGCTAGAATGTTCTGTGGTGTTGATTTTTAAAAAGCAAATATATGTTGCACTTTGCAAAATGCATGTGCACTCTACAAGTGCATTTGCTCCAGTGCTTTAGTAAATGAGCAGAAGCTCTGCTGATTTCCATCATCAAATCATATGCAAGCCACAAAGTGTTTTCATTAATTGCCCTTGCATGTGATTGTGTATTCCTTGCAACATGAAAGCCTTTTTACCTTACCTCATTTACTTTAAGCTGGGGAGCAACTGCACTTGCAGAGTGCGACAACTGCAGTCTTGTAGCCTTTTTAGTCCATAAATCCCTGCGTGTCCTAAAATTAATATTTTTTTGGAATTTCACCACCCCCTAAAATGTAATCAATGTTCCATCAGAGGGGGTGAGCAATCTGATAAGTGTGCCTTTCCATATTATTTCTTCCAGAAGATTTAAATTATTTAATGTTATACTGATGCTGGGGAATAATGTTTTTAATTGTATAATTTTCTTGCAATGTTATATTCAAAATTACTGATTTTTGTTTTCTTGTTTGATTCCCCAGTTTCCTTCAACGCCACAGGAATGGCAGACTGTGGCATCCCATTTTGCCACCCGTTGGGACTTTCCCAATTGTGGAGGGGCTATAGATGGGAAACATGTCCACATCGTGCCACCACCCCATTCGGGGTCATACTATTTTAATTATAAGGGGTTCCACAGTATTGTTTTAATGGCGGTGGTGTCGGCACACTATGAATTTCTATATGTGGACGTGGGGAAGAATGGCCGGATGTCGAATGGAGGAGTATTTGCCCAGACGGAGTTCTGCCAGCGTCTCCAGAGTGGTGGCCTGGGGTTGCCACCTGATGCGGATAACGTGGAAGGACTCCCCTTTGTCTTCATTGCCGATGAAGCCTTCACTCTGAGCAAGCACCTCATGAGGCCATTCCCCCAAAGAACCCTCACCCCGGAGAGGAGGGTTTTTAATTTCCGGCTGGCCAGAGCTAGAAGGGTGGTTGAGAATGCGTTTGGAATTCTGGCCAGCCGGTTCCGCCTGTTTCAAACCTCCATTAATTTGGCGGAATACAAACTTAATTTTATCATTTTATCGTGCTGCATCCTGCACAACTTTTTACACAAACATTCTCCAAATTATATGGTGCCAGTTGGGCCTGAGGCCGGACTTATCGGTGACAATCTTACGGGCCTGGATACTGTCCATACTGGCTTGGCCCCCCAAAGTGCCCGTCAAGTTAGACAGCAATATGTTAATTATTTTATGGGTAGGGGGGCCATTGCAATGGGCCAGGATATCTAAAGATTTAAAATAAAAAAAATCTTGATGAAATCTTGAATTATATTTATTGCTTGCCTTTCTTTTGGGCTTTCTCCTAGGTTATGGTCGAGCAGTTGTAGTGCCAACTGTATTTTCCTTGTAAATTTCTAAATAAGCTCCATTGCCACTGTAAACAACTTTTTTCAATTTATAAACAAACTGATACTGAGCATTGAAATAACAAACCACACATTTATTTAATTCCTAAGCAGATGTTTTTAATCTTTGGTATCCATTCAGTTATGCATTTAGTATAAAATGTTCCTAGCCAAAAATATAATGATATATTAATAAATTTAGAATAACATAATTATAGTTAAATATTTTTAGATAATCAAAAATAAAATTTGTTGGGCATTTTGATTTTAGCAAATAGGCCTTTTTTTTTTTGGTTTTTTAAAATCCTTTTTTTTTTGGTTTTTTAAAATCCTTTTTTTTTTTTTTTTTTTGTAAAAAACTTTTTTGTTGTATTTTTTTTTTTTATTTTTTTGGTATTTTCTCAAAACAGGCCTCCTTTTTTAAATGTTGTTAAACAGGCATATAATTTAACAGAAAATAATAAAGAGAAGGCCCAAAATGGGGTCAGCAAACCAGAAAATGAAGGACATGATCGATGTTTTGGGGTTTCAAAAAGGGCATTTAGATTCGACCCAAAACATCCATCATGTCCTTCATTTCCTGCTGCATGCGATCCAGCCGATTACGCATTTGATCGATCTCCCCATTCCAGGCAATTATTTGAGCAATTAGCCGTTGGGCACTGTCTGTGGTGAAATAGTCACTTGGACCTAAAGTGGAATGAAAAAAAAGATGTGTTTAGAAATATGCACACATACATAGTTTACCTTACCATAAAGCTGGTGTCTCAGACACTGACCTGGTGGGGTGCCCATGTCGCATAATTCCTGAACATCCTCGGGGGTGGCGCTGTTGCTTGACTCAAGCACAACCAGATCACCTAAAATAGAGTAGAAAAATTACATAAAAGAAAAGGCAGCCATGCATAGATTACCGTAAGCTGGTGTGTCAGACACACACCTGGTGGGGTGCCCATGTCGCCCACCTCTCCTTCCTCCACATCCTCAGTGGGGCTTGGGCTGATTTCCCAAGTATGTTCTTTTGCTTGGGGGGGACTGGGTTCTTCTTGTTGGCTGAGTGATTTTTCCCCTATGTGAAGCAAAAAATTAATATACTTAGCACACAGATATTTTAGTACATAGTAATCTTCAAACATTTGTAGTGAAGTGGTGTACAAATGGTCTGTTTGTGTAGAGTTCCTAGTTGACTTAAAGATTTAAATTTCTAAAGACATATCGGATAGATAGATATCTAGATATCAATATCTAAATATAGTTAAAAATCTTTTGATCTCTCTCTCTCTATATCTATAACTAAATATAAATCTAAATATCAAACAAAATCTAAATATAAAAATATATATAAATTTAAATATTAAAAAACAATTAAATACATTTCTAGATCTATCTATATCTATATCTACCTATATATCTATATACATACATATATACATATATATATATATATATATCTATATAGATATATATATATATATATATATATATATATAGATATATATATATATATATATATATATATATATATATATATATATCTATATAGATATATAGATATATAGATATATAGATATATATCTATATATATAGATATATATATAGATATATCTATAGATATGTAACGAGGTTTATTAAAAGATCGTTTCAAACGATGAAAAAAATCGTATAGGAATGAAAAGCACATGGAGCAGTATACAAGGTAATAAACACAAGATAAAAACATGACAAGTACTTACTTTTTTTCAGCACTTTACGGATCCGTCTGTACTGATCCGGTGTTCTGCCGAGAAAGTTCCGCTCGGTGGATAAGTTCCCCCCTCTACTGCGCATGCAGTAGAATCCGGCGGAAATAGCCGAAGCGGAACAGCTGAAAATCAGCTGTACACGGCGCCTGTAAGAGGGCCCCTCGCGGGCTCGCTTCGCTCGCCACGCTTCGGGCACGGCCTCGCTGCACTCGCCACTTTTAGATTCCCCCTCTAGGTCCACTTGGATGGTGGGGAAGGAACCTGGACCTAGGGTGCAGGCACCGTGTACAGCTGATTGAAGCATTTGAGCTTCGGCTATCTCCGGCGGCCAACAGTAGTACGTACTGCGCAGGCGCTGCGCCTGCGCAGTACAGGGGGGAACCTATCCGCCGAAGGAACTTATTCGGCAAGACACCGGCTCCCTGAGTTTGAGGTCGGACCATCTTTTTCTAATTTGATCCTTGGAGCGCTGTACCCCAAAATAAGCCTGTAAAGTCTTCACCACCTTCGCCATTATTTTGGCTTTGCGCAAATTTGGCCGGGCGTACGGCCCATACTTCCCATCATAGTCCTTTTTTTTAAGAATGGCCACCATTTCCACCATCTCTTTAAAGGACATATTGGAGGCCTTAAATCTAGGCATCACAGATCTTGACGTTCTGGCCTCCGGGCTTTCTTCGCTACCTGAGGTAGTACACACCTGATGTGTCTCCGCCATTATTCACCCCACTACGCGCTGTAAATAAAAATGGGCAGAGAACATGAGTTAAAATCGAACGTCAGGGGCGGGCGACGCAAGCGGAGTTTCACACATGCATAGTGTATAAAGAGGGGCCTTGTGCACGTGTCGTACGTACGTTCTGTGCGTAGAATTAAGGGGCGGAGAACATGAGTTAAAATTGAACGTCAGGGGCGGGCGACGCAGGCGGAGTTTCACACATGCGTAGTGTATAAAGAGGGGCCTTGTGCACGTGTTTCGTACGTACGTTCTTTGCGTAGAATTAAGGGGCAGAGAACATGAGTTAAAATTGAACGTCAGGGGCGGGCTACGCAGGCGGAGTTTCACACATGCATAGTGTATAAAGAGGGGCCTTGTGCACGTGTCGTACGTACGTTCTGTGCGTAGAATTAAGGGGCAGAGAACATGAGTTAAAATTGAACGTCATGGGCGGGCGACGCAGGCGGAGTTTCACACATGCGTAGTGTATAAAGAGGGGCCTTGTGCACGTGTCGTACGTACGTTCTGTGCGTAGAATTAAGGGGCGGAGAACATGAGTTAAAATTGAATGTCAGGGGCGGGCGACGCAGGCGGAGTTTCATACATGCGTAGTGTATAAAGAGGGGCCTTGTGCACGTGTCGTACGTATGTTCTGTGCGTAGAATTAAGGGGCGGAGAACATGAGTTAAAATTGAACGTCAGGGGCGGGCGACGCAGGCGGAGTTTCACACATGCGTAGTGTATAAAGAGGGGCCTTGTGCACGTGTCGTACGTACGTTCTGTGCGTAGGTGATAGTGGACCGGGACGCTACTAAACGAAGGTAATTTTAAATTTATATTTTTGGTCAAGACTTTGTAGCAAGCAGCCTATATGGCTTGACAGATTGATAAGGCCTACATAGGGATAAGATGATGAGGGTTTAGCAGAAACCTAATAAGTGTTTTTTGTCTTGTGACTTTATCTTTTACAGACATTATGAATCCCCTATTTAAGGATCCAGAGTTCCTTACTGCTTTTATTTCTAAATATAGAGAGATGAGGAATTAGTGGGAGGTGAAACACCCTCAGTATTATGCAAAGCATGTGAGGAAGTCAACGCTGGAGAGACTTCTGTCTTTTGTCCAGGCGACCACCCGGAAGCAACAATGGAGACATTGCTCAAGAAAATTGGGGTCTTGAGGAATATGTATAAGAGGGAGCATAAGAATATCCAGGAATCAATGAGATCAGGAGCATCAGCAGATGTTGTTTATGTACCCAGGCTGTGGTACTACAATCAACTCCGTTTTCTTGATGACCAGACTGAAGCCAGGGCATCACTTTCAACCCTTCCCTCCACCCTTCCCTCCACCCTTCCCTCCAACCTTCTCTCCACCCCAGCAGAGGCTGATGAGGAGCAAGCTGGGTCTTCCATCCTGGATGAACCGGATATGACCATCTGGAGTCAGGTAAATTATTTTAACAAATATTTACTGTACTAATATTAATGATGTTAACTGGATGTTATAATTGTCTAAAATAATTTTGCCCTCAAAATTGTGTATACATATCAATTGACAGTAGTGGCTAAATATGTTTGGCACCTGCTTGAAAAAATTAGGGTGTCTGATTAGACTCTTTTATTAAAGAGATGTATTCACATTGAATTTGCTAGTCATGAGAAGCAAATTGTGTGTCATTGATGAACCCCAAAAAATATACTAAAACTATGTCCTTTTTTTATACACAGGATGAGTCCATCCAGGAGGAATGTGTGGAAAGTGGCAGGCAGGAGGAGACCGGGCCCATGGACAGCCTGGAGGAGGCCGGATTCTCCATCATCCTGGAGGAGGCTGGGCCCAGTGTCAGGCAGGAGGTGGCTGGTCCCAGTGAGGTGGCTGGGCCAAGTGAGGTGGCTGGTCCCAGTGAGGTGGCTGGGCCCAGTAGGAGCCTGACCGAAGCCCAAGTGCCTCCCCTCCGCCTTCCCAAAAAAAGGGCCAGGAAGGGGACGGTCACACAGGAGGCATCCCTGCGCCTCATGCAAGAGGCCACCAGTTTTTTGAGGAGCCCCCCCGAAGTGGAAGAGTCCTATGGCTGCTACTTAGCCAGCAGGCTTCTTCAAATGGATTGGGAGCAGCGCCTCATTTGCGAGTGAATATTTGGGGAAACAATCCAGAAGGGGCTGCAGGGCACGCTAACACGAAACACCCAACTACATGAGGCAGCCCCCCCTCCTCCTCCTGCCACAACTAAAACACCAGAGCCACAGCCTCCAAAGAAGGCTACAGGGAAGGCTGCAGGGAAGGCTGCAGGGCAGCGTGGAGGAAAGGCTGCAGGGAAGAGAAGAAAGTGATGACCTGGGTTCAGTCTGGTCTGACAGAAGACACAGGCTGTTGTAGTACCACAGTCTGGGGACATCTATATCATCTGCTGGTGCTGTTGATCTCTGGGATTCTTGGACCAGATTGTGCTCCCTCTTATATGGACTCCTCAAGATCCCAATTTTCTTGTCCACTGACTTTTTCCAGCGTTGACT